>CM023488.1:77019689-77068361 GCA_013339685.2 Hyalomma asiaticum | reverse complement strand
CTCCCATTCATCACATATGCGTATAATACCGCAAGGCATGAGACGACGGATTACAGTCCTTTTTATCTGCTGTACGCACGTCTACTGCTAAGAAGTATTGATACAATACTGCCGTTTGGCTCCCACAGTGAGTACTCGGTTGCCAAGACGCTGTGCCTTGCAGAAGAAGCACGCCGGCTCGCTCGACTTCGTACCGTGGCCTCACAGCACCGTTCTAAGGAGCGCTATGACAGCCGACACCAGTCTGTCTTGTACAGCAAAGGGGACTTGGTATGGGTGTGGACCCCACAGCGTAAACGTGGATTATGCCAAAAGTTTTTGCCCCAGTATGCTGGACCTTTCGTGATTGTGGATCGGTTGAGCGACTTAACGTACGTGGTGGCCCGTTTAACGTCAGCTGGTCGTCGTTCCAGCCGAACGCAGGTTACGCACATCGCGCGTCTCAAGCGGTTTCATCCTGCTGTTTTTCGGTGATTTGGACTTGCCCAGCGGGCTTCGTCTGTCAGCCGGGGAGTGCTACGGCATCAGGCGGGCATTTTAAGGTATGAGCCAGGCAAGGGTGGAAGATGACCAGGACGATCTCTTGTCTAGCGTTTGGACGCCATCTTACCTCGGCTGTACCAGCTACCTAGCGCTCCGCGCTCGCCTGTAAATAAACCTTCGCTCGATCTTTCAACCGTAACAATATTGTTTTAATAATTTCTACTCCGTTTCTGGAGGACCACACCACGCTGGGGCACTTCGAAAGGTACTAGGGGCATTCAATAAAGGTTTCCCCTGACCCACTTCCTGTAGACGGAGAGCAACGAAACTTTGCAGATTTATTAGTCCTTCTCTACATAGGTGCCACCCATGGACAAACACTTCTCCCATCTTTTTATGCAACTGTAAACACCGCGCTTGTAGAAGTCAACAGGTTGCTTCAAAAGCCATGTGGTGACTTCAGAAACTAGAGTCTCATCATCTGGAAAGTGCTTGCCCTTCAAATATGGCTTCACTGTTCGAAAGAGATGGAAGTCCGATTGTGCGAAGTCGGATGAATAAGGGGAATGCGGTAGAATTTCAAAACCGCAGCAGCGTGCTTCCATCTGGACAAAACATGAGTTGTGAACTGGGGCATCGTCTTGCAGAAGGCGGACGCCTTTGGTGAGTATGCCATGTCTCTCTTTTTTTTGATGGACTCTCGCAATTTTAACAGCAGTAAAGGGTAGTATGATCCAGTAATTGTGGCACCATTTGCTAGCAAATCCATCAAGACTACTCCGTGCTGGTCCCAAAAGACTGTGAGCATGATCTTGCCCGCCGCGGGCTGGGCGCATGCCTTCTTTGGAGGCAGTGAGTCCAAGTGCTTCCACTGCATCGACTGGACTTTAGTCTACAGATCATATGGATGGACCCAGCTTTCATCCTGTGTAATCAGTCTGTTGAAAAAGTCCTCCTGGTTTCCACGGCACGTGGTCAAGAGAGCCAGGGAGCACTCGGCACGTTCCTGCTTTTGGAAAGGTGTGAGCAGCCGCAGAACCCAGAGAGTGGATACCTTGCGCATATGAAGATTGTCTTGAATAATTTTTTTCACGGACTCCACACTAATCTTGACATTTTGGCGAGGTATCGAATGGTTACGTGCCGATTTTCCAAAATGGCGGCCTCCACTTGCTGGATGGTGTGCGCATCGTTAGCGGTGTGGCTCGCGCTGCAATCGGAACCTTTTCTACCGAAGGCCGACCTCATTTGAATTGACGATGCCAGTTGTTCACTACATCTTATGATGGGGAATCCTCCCCGTATACCTTTTTTTATCTCATCGAACGTCTCCCTTGGAATGCGGCCTTTCAAGTACAGGAACTTGGCGACTGCTCTCTGTTCCACTGCATTGATTACCACACCTCACACCACTTCAGCACCGGTAAAAGAAAGACCGTTATTAGTTCAGAGTTGCACATTGGCACGTGACCTATAGTGGCATATGTCATTACATGCGCAGTTTCAGCACCCTGCAATAAGTAGAAATGAGTCAGGAGAAATCTTTATTGAACGCTCCTCGTACACTTTCTATTGATCCAAAAAACAGGAGAGCGGTGAAGGACGCTAGAGAGTCCTTTTGAAGCAAACGCGCAGTGGGATGGCTACGGAAACTTGGCAACCGAAGGCAGGGTTTGCGTAGAAATATTGGTAATAGCTTACGAAATGTTAGTGCGGCCCATCGTGGAACTCGGATGTGTCGTATTCTCCTCAAGTGGAGCGTATATAATTAGGCCTCTAAAACTATTAGACGGAGAAGCGTTGCGTTCGCGCCCTGGTCTCGCGAGTGGTTGATCTTTACAGCAATGACACCACATACTCGTCTCGTATGTCACGATTAGCGACACTCAAATCACGTGTGCTTCATTCCCCTAATGTTCAACCCGTAGAAGTGGGGCACGCGGCGCTGGTGTTTGAGTTTTCTGTAGCCCATGTCAATCTGCGGTCAACTAAAACAGACATTTAACTTGTAAATAACAAAGGCGTACAAATTATTGTAGGCAAACACGAACACACTGTAATATCCGAAGCCAAACACCAAGCGAAGCAGTAGGCGGTATCGAACTACGGTCCTCAAGGTGTCAAGCAAGCACGCTACCGCGGTTCCTCCCACAAGGTATATATTGTCACGTGGTCGTGACGCATGCAGCACCCAAGGCAAAGCACGCAGAACTCAAGCGATGTCAGGTGAACTTTTTATTGGGCGAACTTCTGCCCAGCAAAGCAAAGTCAATGAGAATGCACAGCAATAGCGGCGTCAACAGTCGTCGGTCGACGGAAAGACTGACAAGCGGCGCTGTGCGTCGGCTTTTATACACACGTCATAACGCGCTCTCGCATTATCTCTGGAATTCCAGAAGTTACTCAATTGTGCGCGTCAGCAGGGAAAATTTGAAGAATGGTCGACACAGTTCTCGAAGTGACATGAAGGATAAACGCGGCTTGTGTTGGGCATAACAGAAAGTGATAGCGGCAGTCGCCGCAGAGTAAGCGCGCAATTCACAGGAAGGTGACAACGGCGTTCACATTAAACAAACGAAAACAACCGCACGTGTCAATATCAACATATCAAGCACCAACAGATGTGTTGATGGTTCACGTATAACATCACTTGCGCGTGTAAAGTGGGGTTTAACGTCCCAAAACTAGCTCTGATTATGAGAGACGCCGTAGTGGAGGTCTGGGGAAATTTCGACCACCCGGGGTTATTTAACGTGCACTGACATCCCACAGCACACAGGCCTCAACATTTCGCCTCCATCGAAATGCAGCCGCCGCAGCCAGGATTCGATCGCGTGACATTCGGATCAGCAACCGTGTGCCTTAACCACTACACCACCGTGGCGGGGCTCCGTTGCGTGCACTAACGAATGGCAGTGTTACGTCCTAACGTGAGCTGCCATTTAGTCGTCATGGTGCTGTCGAGTTTCCTGGCTAGGCCCTTTTGAACATACACATATTCCAACACTTTGCACAAAGACCGTGGTCCTACTAGTTACACTACGCTGAATGCCACAGGATTTGTCATAGGCAATTTTCTCGCTGGCTGCTCCGCATGGCACCGACTCGCTTAATGCGTGGGATCTGCAGGATTTTTTTTTTCTATTTCTTCTTTCTATTCCGGCACTGTTGCTTTTTTTGCGCATGCATCCATGTCCGCCTCCTTGACTATTTCTACCGCAAACGTACTATTCATAGTACATTAAAGTACATCAAGGAATTGCAAAGGCTCACCACAGAGATAGGTGAAAAAATTAGGCTACTTCTCTACTTGAAGTTTGAGACGTGACAGTTTTCATTGTGCAGAAAAGGCTATGTTGGGTGAAAGCGGGAGGCAGGAGTGTACGGCCGCCGCGCGCGACGGAGATGGTCGTGGAGCGCGTGAAGTACCCCTTTTTCCAGCTTCACCGGAAGGGGCCGAGTGTGCGTCCGTTGATCGCTGTAAAACTAAGCACGTGTGAGTAGGGCCATAAATAGGCTTCGTTGCTTCTTCTAGGAATCTTCTGGGGAGGAAGTAAATGTCGCAGCGTCGTCGACCAGCTACGGATGTGGTTCTCCACTTGCTTTTATTCAGGCTGAAATGGTGGCCATGAGAAAATACCGCAACATATCGATCCTGAGTTTTTAATACGCAAAAATATTTGGATCCAAGTCAGACTGACTGTTTTGTGGAAAGTTTTGCACGCGGTCATTTTGATTTCGCCTAACGTCACAAATATAGGAGAGAGACCTTTATGTTCATGTATAAGTACATCGGTGCTCGAATATTTCATTATAAATTTGTAGCTTCTGGCATCACATTGTTGCATATAAGTGGCCCCTTCCAAATAAACAAAGGGTTCCTACACACTGGATGTTACAATGAACATATTTAGAAATTTGAGAAGAGATGATTACCGAGAGAATGATAGTGAATACCTTAAGGACTGAGCTCTCAAGTTCGAGTCAAATCAAGAACTTCGCCGGACATGCACATAGGTCACCTAATAACATACGTCGTTCAGGGAATCGTCACTTAGCAACGTTTTTCCGTCGCTACCAATGAGAAGCTTCTAGTCACAGAGAAGATGTCTCTGTGGCTGGAAGATATAGTCTCTGCGGCTTCAACAGTGTCTTCAAATATGATGCGAACAGAACAGCAATGCTGAAAGGGCATCGCAATCCTGAAGGGGTCTTGAGTGAAGGCGGTGCGTCAAATGAATACAGCGCTTCCACTTTTCCCGTGTCAGCGTGGTTGACGAAGCAGTGAATCGACATGGGCAATGGTCAACACTACATGCAATTCACATTAATTATTGAGCCCCTGAGAGACAACGGGGACCGCCAGAACGCTTTATCTGCTGAAAGCTTTGCACGAAAACGAAGAGGAAGAAGAAGAATGCTTGAAACGAGGAAAAGGCATGGAAGACTAGAAAAGAGGGAAGTACAACAGTGGAAGTCCATTATTCACGGGCGCCCTATCATCCACCATGGGATTTCGATGCTTGTTTAATGGTTTCCTTTCTTGCGATTTTCGGCTCTTTATTTTCGCCTGCAGAATTGGCACGAAGTTTCTTATTGAGATCTTCGTGGTCTAGTCACGTAAGCTGCGAATGTATTTATATTCCTGAAAATCACAATACCAGCTGCCACAACTGATAATGAGCTCTTATCGAAATGCCATCGCTTGCGCGGAATTATTATTCCGGAATACTAAGCTATATGCTGCATGTCTGATCGCAAAAAATGATGATAACCCGTGTGCCTTGAACTGCTGACCGGGCGTTTTGTGTTCGCGCACTAAATGTCACGAACACCGAGAGATAGACAGCTTCTCTGCAAAGAAACAATGACTTTTAACAGCTGCGCCGCGTCGCATTCCAGGGAATAAGTGTCTGTAGTATGGAATATGGCGACGTGGCCCGAAATCTGGGGTATTCTAGGTATAATAAACAGAAATAGAATAGATATCATCGTTGGGAAGGTAGCTCCAAAAAAGAACAAAATTGAGGGAGTCCCCTTCGTTCCACAAGATGTGTGCCGAGTGGTACGAAAGGCGTGCAGTGCCTGAGCGGAGGAGCATTCATCGGTTTTGTTACTTTTATGTCTAAGGTGAACAAGCAGTTGACTCATGAAGAAGAAATGACCAGGCAGAAAAGGCGGTGGAAGCTCATGGAGAACGGCCTCAAATATGACGAAATTCTTTGTGACGGCAACTGGAATGATGACGAAGAAAATTTTGGGGACTAGGCAGCCGAAGAAGTCGAATGAATGTTCGGTAAACAACGCGAAAAGCCGAAATGCTGTTTGTTCATATGGTAATTCGAATAATAAAATTTCAAGCTCAGAGAACTGGATCCTCACACTAAAAGAAAACCAAGTTAAGCTAGACGAAACTCCTGACTTTAAGCCGACTACCAGCTTCCGACATGGAAATTTGGCCGAGTTACTTGAGTCGTGATTTGATACTTTTTCCGATTACATCATCAATTGTGGGGTCATCGACAATCAGTGATCATTGAAAGGCACGGTCCCATCTCCGAGTGAATAAATGCTGGGATGCCATTATTTGCTGTCAATGTGGGCCTCTCCCATATCTACACAAAAGGGCAGTTCTCTTGGTTGCATAGAATGTATCTCCTCGACTGAGCCCTTTTTGGTTTGCAATTATTTTTGTCCTCCTGTCGAGAAGTTGGGTCTTTGTAGAATCTATATCGAATAAAAAAATACACCCAACCATATCAGTTGATAAGTGCCTACATGTGTACTGAAAGAAGAGGGAAGCACGACTGCTCCCCAGTTGGTTCGTATGCGGAATCGTCGCGTTACATCGAGGCGAACTCTTATTTTAATTTCATTTTTTACCGTGACATTGCGTGCTACAGAAAGGGAACAAAGCGGTTGCGTGGTTCGAAGCGCGCAAGCAAGCAAGCTATCGCTGTGCTCTTTCGCTCGGCTAGAACGACGACGTACAGAAGACGCTCAACAGAAAAACAGGCTAGTCTTACTTTCCGCGGCTACCGCACTCCCAACTTGAACGTAGAATTCATGTATAACCCCAGTCTCCCATAGACGCGCCGGGATCATATCGCGTTTTTGGACCTATAGGAGCATCAAACCCCAATTTTTTATATCTTATGCATATCATTCTGTGGTGCATCGGTATTTAAAATCTGTCTATCCGTGGACAAAAAAAGAAAAGAGACAGATCAATGCGAGGACTCTGCAACACTCCATGCCCAAGAGTTTCATTTATTGGTTGAGTACTGCCGGTATTATAGGCTTAAGGGGGGAGTGGGACCCGAATTGCATCATACAAGCCCAATGAAATAAGGAGAGGAAAAAAATCACACGAGCAAAGAAAAAAAATAACATAGGACACACACACTCCTTACCGCTGAACGAGTAGTGCAAAAACAAAGACACCAACCAACGAATAGGCAATGGATGGGCAGCATTGTAATAAAAGAAACCCAAGAGTAGCCATGAACGTTGCCGAAAGGTCACATAGGTTGTAGGAAAAAATGGAAGCCATAATACTGCCTTTCACAATGCTCACACGCACAGCATTTAAAAGAAGAAAAATGGCATGAAGACCTGTTTAAAACAAACACACAACAAGGCATGTGGACACGCGTGTAACGCGGTTGAAATAGGGCAGCGGCCAGTGCGCTTCATTTTTGATTACCTGCATGAATGATTCATTGTTAGGTCGATCGTACCGCGGAAAGTGAGATTAGACCAATATAATGCAGAACTATGATACGATTTGTCACCGGGGCTTTCATTCAATTGCTGGAATGCACAGTTGGAGAAAACCATGCGAGACAGAGTGGTCGGACGCCACGATGCGATACAACAGGGTCCGCTGTAAAGGAAATGTCCAATGATCGGACATCGCGGAGCTACTTTGGACCCTACAAGATAATCAATTGTGGTACTCTGGACTATGAGGTCGCGTCATCCCAGTGGCACCGCAGAAGACCCGCACTCTAAAAACAAGGAGAGTGCTGGCACTCACTTTGGAGGAGTACTTTTTTGTGGTGGACTGCACTGCCAGGACTACTGGGACTACTACACTGCCAGACTACTGGGACTACCAGGTCTTGCCCGATGGCTTGACGTCATCCCAGCGGTGCCGCGCACGACCCGAAATTCTAAATGTGGAGTGCCGTAAACATTATTATGCTAGCTATTTAACTGTGACGTCATGTTAGCTTACCTAAGTTATTGCATGTGTTATCCCAATCATGTGGTGTTTTTGTCATCCGGGACGATGATTTTTCAGAGGGGAACGGAGAGGGTAGTGAAACGCGCACCTGTGTTGCTTTGTTTACGGGAAGCGTCTTTAACACTTTCCTGTGATGCACAGCATAGAATGCGCTTATCTTGCATGCCCGTTCGATAATGGTATCGATTATTGTGCAAACTTTGCACGCCTACGCCCATGTCTCAGAGGCGTTGAAAATCTTAGCACTATTACCAGAGCGAGTTTCAAGGTATGTTTATATTATAAAAGCCGACACGCGTCACTGCTGGCGAGTTTTTACCGTCGACCGAGAACTGTTCACGCCGCTATCATCTAGTAATTTGATTTCCTTTGCTTTGCTGGGCAGAGGTTCGCCAAAGAAACATCTCGACTGACAATGTCTTCTGTTCTACTGCGCGCCTCAACCTCACGATCACGTGACGATATAAACAAAGTGTGCGTGACTACGGGCGCCACGTCCGCGATAAATCCAATACACATTGACATCGCATTAGCGCGGTGTCTAATGAGAAGTCGGTGAAAGGGCCAACATGAGTCTAAATTGCCTCAGAAACATGGCTAAATGTTCGGAGAAGACATACTTGGCACGACTATATTGTGGGGCGGCAGAGGCAAAACTGCCTGCAAGAAGTATTTTGCAGGGCAAGGCCATCAATTGTCATGCTTTTTCAACGCTTCTTGTGTGCGTGGTAAACGTAAGAAATCTGAACATGCCGTACAAATTCCTCCAAATTCCTGCTACACACTACACACGAAGCGAATTGCAACCGCAGCGGCCGATTACTTCCAATATCGACTCGGTAGGGATCTAGACGAAGTAATATGCGACCACCGACGAGCGCACCCTCACCAAATTTAAAATGGTTCGTTTCTCCCGATACGCCAGGGGCGCAACGAAAGCAAGAGCCAAGCGAACGGGCATGCGGTAGCGCGGGTGATTTGTAAAACTCACAAAGTAGAGAATTCATGAGTCCAACTTACCGTGCAGTCCATTGACACGCGCCGTCTAGTCCACAACGCTCCATGGCTGGAATTTGCAGAAAGACATCAAGAGGACTGATTAAACATGAAACGGCCGCGGCAGGTTCAAAGGGGAACTACGTCGGGCGGCCGCCGCGCCGCAGGCAGTGCTGATGCGCACGCCTAGGACACGGCCGCTTCGCCGCGAAAGTTGCGAACAAAAATGTAGGGCATAGGACTTTCATTGCTGCTATCTGAACAAGGGTATAGTACGCCCACTCTATCGGTCACACGTTATATGGGTACTCGCAAACGATGAATCAAAATAAACGCAAGAGCTTCTTCGACCTCAGCATTGTGTGGTGTGGAATGTTCCCAACCGTTCAAAAGACGCGGCATGCAGTTCGGGCGATCGTATGGCTTGAGAATGAGACCACTTCTTAACTTGGTCAAGGCAGGGAGTGAAAGAGCCGTTGAAACTTTTGGTCCAGGAGGACCGAAAAGCCTATTCGTTCTTAGAGAGAACAGAACCACAACTGCAGGATGAGGGAAGCTTTCACTCTTATTGCAGAAGTTCCAGTTTGCCGTACCACAAGGCTACGGTGGCTCCTCTCACACGGTATACGGAGAAAATAAACATATTGCACCTGCTGTTGTAATCGTGGTGCTTGTGTAACGTGAATTCAGCTTATAATGTGCGATAAGCACTATCACCGCAACGCACATTCTATAATACCATTCGGTATGCTTTTGTGCAACCTTGCGCGGTGTTGTAGGAATACTTCAGTGAAAGACCCTTACGATAGCACATGCTTGGGACGTAGAGAGCATTTTTTTTCGACAAAACAGAGGTCTGTGCTATGGACTCATTTATTTCATTTATGGTAGCTTAAGGACCCGAAGGCTTTACATAAGTAAGCGGGGGTAGCAGGGTACGAACGCAAGAGTCAGAACAGTACAAAAAAATAATGGGTAGAAAATCAAAGGCAGACAACACAAATTGTAGTATCGGGTAACACAAGGAGCCTCATCAACACGCTATGACAGGCGAATTTAGTTAAAGCCAGTGGTGAAATTTTTTAGGGGCGTAGCAACTTTGGGTCGAGCTTGCGGCGTACACCCGTCGTAGCCATGAAAGTACAGTTGCGCCCGTTATGGGGCGCAGCGTCTCGTGAGAGGGATCGAACTGCGCGCGTTGACTATGGAAACGCTCTTCCTTCGATGCCTCCGCCGCGGCGATGTAGTCGTTACGGTACTCGGCTGCAACCCCATCCCTCCCCTCCCCCACAAAAGAAAACGCGGGTTCGATCCCGGCCGCTGCGGCGGCATTCTCGATGGAGGCGAAAATGGCAGAGGCCCGTGTACTGTGCTTGTCAGTGTACGTTGAAGAACCCCAGGTGTTCACTCCCCTCTATATTGCGCTTCCTTTCCTCGACACCACGGACGCTTAGCCGTGCTCCCTACATGGGCTGCAGGAAGTAGCGTCCTTTCCTGACCTGAACCACAATTCTGATCATCATCTTGGATGAACGCTTACCAGCTCGCAAGGAAGAAAGGACTATAAAGAAGAACTGGCAGATCCCACGTCCAGTGGGAATCAAGGAAATGCGAAGCACGCATAAGGAACGTAAAATGGATTTGCATGGTTGTCTCGCTATACCTAGTTTGGTACATATGAAGTTAACGAAACGGCCGCAAGAGCACCAAGACTGTGGCATGTAAACCATGCCGCTCATACACGCATGCCATGGATCTAACGTTATGACTTGTCATTTACGTTCGTCATGCACTCGTGTTGTGCCATAGCAGTTTTGGTATACATCCCTTTAAGGAAACAGAGTGGCATGTAGATCATGCCGCTAATGACATGCATGTCACGATTTTCATGTTATGACCTGTCATTTATGATCGTCATGCAGTCGTGTTGTGGCAAACCAATTTTTGTATAGGCTCCGTGCAGTCGGGTTTTCCATGCGCGACATCAGCGCCAGAATTCACTGTCTGGCGGAGAGAAGAAGCAAAATTGGGCAGACTGTGACAGGAAATACGCGAACGCGATGCGCGTCTCCAACTCTATAGCAGCAGCGACCGCCCATCCCACCTTCTTTCGTTTTATTTCCTTTGAGACGCGCGTTCCAAACCTGCGGCAAACTGTTCCAAAAGGTGACGCCGCGAGCGTTCGTGTGGTTCGCAGCACGCCCGGAAAGCAGCGAAGAAACGCGCGCGTCGCTGTCGCCTCGGTTTCTACCGTGCGCGCGCGTCTCATACGTGCGACCCAAGTGGCCAATGTCAGCGATACTGAGCCGTCCGAGGAGAGCTACGTAGCGCCTTCTGGTCAGTAGACGGAGCCCATACATCCCATTAACGAAACGGCAGTAGAGCGCCGGGACCATGGCATGTAAATTATGCCTGTCATGACAGGCGTGTCACAATTATAATGTTATGACCTGTGATTTACGTTCGTCATGCTGTCGTGTTGTGCCATAGCAATTTTGGTATACATTCCATTAACGAAACGCCTGGCATGTAAATCATGGCTCCCATGACATGCATGTTATGCTCTTCATGTTATGACCTGTCATTTATGTTCGTCATGCGGTCATATTGCTGCATACAAATTTTCTTACACATCCCACTAACGAAACGCCCGAGAGAGCACCAAGACCGTGGCATGTAGATCATGTCGCTCATGACATGCATGTCATGATTTTCATGTTATGACCTGTCGTTTACATTCGTGATGCGGTCATCTTGTGGCATGCCAATTTTCGTATACATCCCGTTAACGAAACGCGTGGCATGTAAATCATGTCGACCATGACATGCATAACAGGATTTTCATGTTGTGACCAGTCAGTCATGTTCGCCATGGAGTCATGTTCTCGCATACCAATTTTCGTATACATCCCATTAACGAAACGGCCAGGAGAGCACCAAGACTGTGACACGTAAATCATGCCACTCATGACACGCATATCATGATTTTCATGTTATGACCTGCCATTTATGTTCGTCAGGCAGTCATGTTGTGCCATCCCAATTTTCGCATACATCCCATTAGCGAAACGGCCAGGAGAGCACCATGACCATGGCATGTAAATCATGCCGCTCATCCTCCGTGCGCTCATGAGAGCCACAAGCGTCTGTACAGCCGCTTGTGGCTGTAGACGATTTATTAAAGTACAGGAAACGTAAACAAGTTCAGAAGCGTAGCTCAAGCGTTGGAGTCACTCCTGGCCAACGTTCGACACCAGGCTCGCGCTCGTGCCACAGCGCCAGTACAGTCGCGCGCACTTCGTTGTCGTCTTCTAAGGCTACATGTCACTCTTCCTCCCTTAGACGAAGTCTCCATAGTGGTCTGGAGGTCGCCTAACCTCGGGCGGTCGCAGTTGCCGAGTGGTCACTGCCTGTGACGTCGACGGTTGCGAGGGAGTGTCGTCCTGCATCTCGGGCGAGTCAGGCGGTTGAGCAGTTGAGCTCGACGGTGTCTCTTCTGGCGTTGCGTCCAAGAGATCTTCAGCTGCGCTCCAATCTGTCGGCGATTGGGTTGTTTGTCCGGTCTGACTCGTTTTCCTCATGTGATTGAGGTGACGCCGAACCTTTCCGTGGTCGCTTTTTACAAGCCAGGATCGTGGTCCGACGCGGCGCAAATTAGGGGCGAAGCTCCTTAAGGCGTGGGTCGTGCGTCCCCGATGTATGTAGTAGTAGTAGTAGGTAGCCACCGGCGCGTGCCTGCCGGGAGGCACGCACGCGCTCGCCCGCAAGAGACAACGTTGGCGCAGGCAGCGTCTCCTAGCGAGTTTCTTGATTGAGAAATACCGACTGCTCGCGTTGGAGAAGCGTTCACCGGTAACCCATATATATATATATATACATAGATAGGCACTGCATCTTGACTTGCAATGAAGTGCCGGTGGGAAATTTCACTTGTGCATTGTGCATAGTTGAACCGCGAGGATTCGTAGCATGCGCGAGATGTTATAAAACTAGATGGCGGTACTCGTAGTTGATGATGAAAGATGCGAGATGTTATAATAGTTTGATGACATTTACTCAAGTGTTTCACTTTTAATTGTGGGGTGAATTGCACGGAAGAGTTTCACGGTTTACCGATGATTCCTTCCGGAGCTTCGCCCCACTCATCATCATTCACCCCGTGAATATGCTGTGATTTTTTTCGCCTTCAATCCAATCTGGCTTTTCCACAAATTGCCGGATAAGCACTCTATCCCCTACAGCGAAGCGGCGTGATTTTGGCAATGCCTCCTGGCTTTCAGGAATTTGTTTATCCGCCTCCCGTTTGAGAAGATCGAGAGGGCAGAGCAATTCTCGGCCGAACATCGCTCTCGCAGGTGTCATTCCTGTGGAAGTGTGTATCGTCGTGTGTTGCCGATACAGAAATCTTGCAAGTCGGCACTGTATGGACTTGTCTGCATCCCTCAGCAGTGCTCTTTTCAGCTCCGCCACATAGCGTTCTGCCTGGCCGTTTGTTGCAGGGTGGTACGCTGGTGAGGTTGCAGCCTGTATGCCGTTCGACGCATAGAACTGCTTCATCTCGTTGGAGATCAATGCTTTTCCGTTGTCGGAGATGACCTTTCGGGGAATGCCGAACGTTGCAAAGAGGCTTCGGAGCACGTCGATAACAGCCGCGGATGTTGCTTGCGTCACGTGCCGGACTTCCACCCACTTTGTGTATGCGTCCACAACAACCAAGTAGGTGCGCCCGAGTAGGGGCCCCGCGAAGTCAACGTGCACCGTGTTCCATGGTGTCTGGGGACGGTCCCAGGTAGGAATAGGAGCTTTGGGTGGGCTCTTCTGCGTTGCTTGGCATTTACGGCACTGTCGCACCGTTTCCTCGATCGCCTTGTCAATTCCGGGCCACCATACGTAGCTCCTTGCGCACTTCTTCATGGCTACCATGCCTCTGTGACCAGCATGCAGAAGTGCCTGAACATGGGATCGTGCTGAGCTCGGTATGACTACTCGGGATCCAAGTGTGCTGGACTCGCGATGAAATGCTAGTGCGGTCGCTCGTCGTCGGTAAGGAGCAAACTCATCTCCATTGAGTTTCTCCACTGTGCCATCCTGCACTGCCTTGTACAACCTCTGCAGGATGCTGTCTTGTGTCAGGCGTGCTATCTCGGTAGCAGTCAAAGGAGGTCTCGATAAAGCTTTGAACAATAGTACGTCGCTTGGAGGCCAGGGTTCATCGAGACGTTCTGGTGAGTCCTGCTTAGTCGTCACTGGTGCTGAGGCAGCTGTCGAAGTTCCTTGTCGGGGATATTCGATGCTATTGCACGTTTTTGCCTCTATCCGCTTTTTCAGGCAGGCCTTCTCAATGTGTCCGCGTTTCTTGCAGTAGTTGCAGGAGGCTGTCTGGAGCTTGCAAGTGTCCGGATTATGTTGCGCGTGACAACGCCAACAGCGTTTTTCTTCTTTGGGGAAGAGGTACTCGAGTGACCTTGGTTCTCTGTCTTGCAGATACTTGTGCAGGATTCGTGAATCTCTTTAAATTCGGTTTTCACGTTCTTCTGGTTTTCGACGGCATTTTCAGCTCGCAGTGCGAGGTCGAAAGCTTTCTTGAACGTCAAGTCCTTTTCTGCGAACAGCCGTTGCTGGACCTTCTCGTTCCGAAGACCGCAAACGAAACGATCATGCAACATGACGTCTATAGGCAGCATTGTCGGATTCGCCGCAGTGTCTGTGCTTGTCCGAAAATTGCAATCTGCCGCTAGCTTCTTGAGCGCCGTGACGTAATCACTAACCGTTTGGTCGTGCCGTTGGCCACGTCGCTGGAATCGTGCCCTGCAGAAGACCTCAGACGGTTGTGGATCGAAGTGAGCCTTGAGCATCTGGACTATGTCCTCGTAGCTCACTTGGTTGGGCTGCTTGGGTTGAATGAGGGCGCAGACGATGTCATAAGTCTGTTCCCCGCACAGCGTTAGCAGATGAGCACGCTTCTTCGATGCGTCCGTAATGTCGTTAGCCTCGAAGAACTGTAGCCTCCCATACCAGTATTTCCAGGAGCCGGAGCTGCCGCTGAATTCGGGTAGCCGACCAAAGTCAGGCGTCGCTATGTCGTTTCCTTGACGTCGGTGGAGTGCCGATGAGTCCAGTCTTACGCGTCGCCAACTGTTACGTCTGTACAGCCGCTTGTGGCTGTAGACGATTTATTAAAGTACAGGAAACGTAAACAAGTTCAGAAGCGTAGCTCAAGCGTTGGAGTCACTCCTGGCCAACGTTCGACACCAGGCTTGCGCTCGTGCCACAGTGCCAGTACAGTCGCGCGCGCACTTCGTTGTCGTCTTCTAAGGCGACATGTCAGATAGATAGATAGATAGATAGATAGATAGATAGATAGATAGATAGATAGATAGATAGATAGATAGATAGATAGATACGCTCAAATTCGCCGAAGTTCGCTAAGAAATGCTCCGCATTTAAAATATTTCCTTTTAGACCCGTATGGAATAAGGTTCTTAAGCGTCGATAACGAGGACGGGATACCCTATGACTTCATCATCCTCATGGGCCTCCACTGTATATGTCGTGCAACAATGGCAGGTTACCACTGCGTTAAGGACGTGCGGCCTGCACGTGCTTATTTCCGGGAAACTGTGTATTGGTTCGTTGAAACTCGGAAGGTGTATACGGAACCCCCTGAGAGGCTTTCAAGAGTACAGCCGCTCACTGTTTTGCCGGAATTTTAATGTGACCAACTCAGTACGCGCTGATGGAATTCTATGTGCGGCACAGTGAAAATTGCTTTTTTTGTATGCCTTTGGTGACACAAGCATTATACGAAAGGCAGGTATTAAAAAAAAGGAACGAGAACGTGCCCTCGACCGCCCGCGACAAAGCTGATGCAGGCAGCCTCTGCTGGATAGTTTCCCGAGGGAAAATTGGCCGCGTATGTGCGTGCTTCGCTGCAATATCGTCGAAAGACGATAGTCTTCTACCGGCCGTACTACTCTGCGTGAGATATAGACGCCATGTGACAGCGCCGCCGGGCAACATGAGCTTGCGCAGAATCCCTGGCAGCGTTAAATCATCGGCAGACGCCTTTTTCGTGCACAGCTTCGCATTTTTAGCGCTACCAAAGAAACACTAGGTTCTTCAGGATTACGTATCTGTGTATTTTTAGGAAAGGAACACACCTCCTAATACTTACGTACTGATGCTGTGCCTCATATATGCGTAATATTTGCTTTTTGATTGATAACGTTCACAAGTATGGACGCAGCTACCAGTTGAAGATGGCTGGGCATTAGGCAACTGCTGAAACGTTCGCGGGGTGGCTGAATCGTATGACAGGAGACCAACAGAAAGACAGACCAAATTTTCTGGGTTCAAGTATCACAGCAAAGACTATCGTCTTAAAAAAAAACCGACTGCCCGCGCTACACAACCGTTCACCTGCCACCCCGCATATATAGGCACTGGATCTCGACCTGCAGTGTAGTGCCGGTGAGAATTCCCTTGTGCGCAGTTGAACCATGAGCATTCGCAGCGTACGTGTTAACTAAAAGTAATCCAGAACTCGGCACCATCCACGACGTTGGAGCGCATGAACCTCATAAAGACGACGAGGGTAAATTACAACACGTGTGTAAACATACACACCCGTTGTCACTCATTTACATGCATGAGTGGGCAATGTCAAGGCTGATTTACGGTAACACCGAACGAACCCCAGTGCTTCGTCCACTCGTCATGGTTCAGTTTCTGGAGATTCGTGGACTTTTTAAGCAATCGCTTCGATTTTTATTGTTTTCACTTGAGAGGCTTCCCTCGTGAATCCGACGTCCGCCTTTATGAGGTGTGTCCGTGTGCTTCGACCCATAAGCGGTCCTTGCCGATGGGCTTTTATTAGAAGCGGACAAAATGAATTTTGTGCACTGCCTTCTTGTCTGCATTCGAAGTCAGAGGTGATAGTTGATTACAGTCGATCATAGTGAACTCCAGACTCGCTACTCACGTGGCCTATAAGCAAATGTTCCTTGTACTTGACGCGACAATTTCATGGCTTTATGGCAAGTTGCGACACGCGAACTCCTTCGACAACTTCTTCAAGGCGCGAGAGGCGTTCGTGAAAGGATAAGGTAAACGCAACGACATAGTCCAGGTGTACGAGCCCAGATACAGCCTACCTGGAGAGTGTCTACGATGCCAAGGAAAATTGCACGTGCTCATCAAATAAAACAAGTGTGGTTGATCCCTCTGTCATAGGTATTGGTATAATAAGAAAGAGAAACTTGTCTTTGTGAAGCTGTGCAATGCATAAGCGGCAGTCTGTTGAATCGAGGGGCGGGACATGGCCTGGGTACTGTGAACATGTGAACACGTCACGTGTACACATCAGCAGCACCTCGACACAGCACAGGGATCCTCAACCGTTGTACACAAGGGAAAGTTGTCGAACGACTCACATTGCTCATAAGACACTGAAATGCACGCATCAGAGCTATGCACAAAGCTGCCATAAACAAGCAGCGTCCACAAACGGTGACACCTTGTAAGCGAAACCGAAGCGGATCGTGTCAGCGGATCGTGTTGTGAAAACACAGCCCACTACAATGAAATGTCAATCACTTGCTTCTTGACTGCCGTTCATGCGTTCCTCGAGCAGTGCGCGTCACAACTCAACACACCTGGCCACGAAAGGCAAATTTAGTAGCGGCCACGTTCTTCTCCCGAGGAACGCACCGTCACGACGACGCCTCGTCCTTAACTTCCGCCGCGGTCGTGGCGCGAAGACTACCCAAGCGCTCACAACCGGCGCGAATAAGCATGGCAATCTACTTCCCTTTATCTGTCGTTCCTAGATGGTAGTACCACCGCAGCGAACCAAGAGTGCAGCATAAATTAGGCGATATTTAATTAAGAGCAATTCTGCTTATTAGTAAATGTAGTTCACTGTACAAAACACCTTTATTTTAAGCGGACGACAACGATATGCAACTTGTAAAGGGCTACGCTGAACATATAAGGCTCAACTGTTCCCTATATCAACCATGTTGCACTGGTGTATCGGCAGAACTTACAGCTCCTCTCGTGAAATTTCGGGTGAAGGTGGTTTGAGACCGCCTGGGTGGAACTTTCTTTATTATGAAAGTTCATTTTTTCAGAGATCGACTTCCGTTACGGAAGTAGAACACTGATTTCTTGATGGGCTCCGGCATAAAACACGTTCGTGTTAAAATGCAAGACATTCAGTTTGAACAGCCGATCCGGCGTTATTAGGCCAATCTTTTCTCGAGCTCTGTTATCCACCTCAACTTGCCTGTAGCCGTCTATAGGTCCAGCTATCCAGCCCATCCGCGCCGTCGTATAGCCATTGCAGATGGTATACAAGCTTCTTCATGATTTAGTTTTGGCGGCGATATTCAAAGCAGAAAGTTAGCCATCTATCCTTCTTCAATAGAAACACACAGACAACCAGGGAGTCTTTGACAGCTAGGCGATACCATCGCGTACCACTGTGTGAGCTATTCTTTATGAGCTCGCGTCCGTCCCCAAACTCTGCATGGGATTTGAAAAGAGTGGTAGAACACTTTTCCTGTGATGAAGCGAAACTTAATGACTGGTGTCTGCCGGATTATTCAGGACGATCAGAAGCTATGCTTCCATTGCAAAAGCAGGGCTTTGAGCTGTTCTCGCTTACGCTTCAGAAAGCCCGCACTCACATTGAAAGCTAGCGCAGGACCTCGATTCTTTGAAGCTGTATCAACAGCACCGAAGGAGGGAAGTATTCCTTTCGTGGAGTGCTTGGTAAGACGATCAGTGCTCCCGTAGCAATTTTCCAGTAGCGGTAAGAGCCGATCAGTATCCTAATATTCCATGGGCGGAGTGTTTTACGGTCGAAGATGTCCGCAGCATCATATCTACTAGCAAAGAGTAGTCGAAGCACTTCGCTATAGAGGACTCTATTCGTAACGGTGCGAACTTCAAGCACTTGTACAGCCTCCGTTGCAACTCTGCTGTCTTGCAATCGTCCACTATGTTTCACTGAAACTCGACGACAATAAATATGATGCCGTGTTGCGCAATTCGGAACGTCACAAACGATAACTCTTCCATTCTGTGCGCGTCACACTGTGTTCGCCACAACTGTGGGGATGAGCGACTGGTGACATCCGCTGCCGAGCATCACACCCACAAAACGCCGGCGTTCCCCACATTCCTCCCTAAGGTGACCAGCCTGAAGCCGCGCAGACTTTTTTACCTTATCACTCCCTGAAGCCGTATTCGCAGTGGGAGAAGTTTCAGGTTCAGTTTCAGTTTATTCGCAATATAAGCATCAGTTACATAATACTGGTATACAGATGACGGTCCCAGAGTATGAATACTGAAAACGAGACCCTCAGTTAAAAACTACAACAAAATTAATACAAAGCAATTGGCAGAATATGAGCAGGTGGTAATACTAAGGTGGTAATACCAGCACCTCCACCACTAACTGTTACGGATGAAGGATGTTTATTTACAAGTGACGGTCAGCGGGGATGAGGGATCGCCAAGGTAGATAGCCACGGAGATGGTACAATGGCGCACTCCACTTCGTCGTCCTCTTCTTCATCTCCCATCTCCTATTCTTTCCGTTACAATATATAAGACAAAACAAACAGCAACATGCCAGAATAGTTGAAATACAAAATTAGATAATAGTAATACAATAAAATAAAAAGCAAAATGCGAAATATAACATACAAGCAATGCAACGCAAAGTCAAATACAACACAGAACAATACAAAATAGAGGAGAAAAGGGGCACGACAGAAATGACAACAACTTATACAGGAAACAAAAATAAACGCAAATAAAATAAATGTGGACAAGTGAAAAAAAAAACTTTATACAGTAACTAAAATGAGCAATGAGCAGTTAAAAGGAAAGATTTTATTGATGATTTGAAAAGTGAAAACGTGTGCGCAGATTTAATTTCGACAGGTAAACTATTCCAAAATTGAATGGTAGAGAATTTAGATGCTTTCTTACCGTAGTTAGTGCGAATGACTGGTAGCAAATAATCATGATTTGAAGCAAACCTGGTGGGGTTAGTATTCTTGAGGGAGCTACGTTCAATATATTCAAAGGAGAGCTGGGAATTGAGTAACTTATAAAACATTATACCTATATTGTATTGAAATAACCTTTTAACTGATAGAATTTTATGCTGATTAAGCAGGCTCAAGGCGTCTGAGCGCGAAGAACTGTAAGTTATTATGCGTAATGCTTGATTTTGTATATGCTGGATGGAATGAAGATAACAATCATATGTATTACCCCAAGCGATTACGCCATAGTTAATATGAGAATGGATAAATGCAAAGTAAAGTGAAAACAATGCAGGAGGTGAAAAATACTGGCGTCCCTTGATGAGCGCGCGGATACATATGATTGATGTGAGGATGAAACTTCAGATGGTTGTCCAATATCACACCTAAAAATACCGCAGAGTCATTCATGGGAATAAGATGATTTCCTAATGATAAGGAAGGAAAATCAATTATGGGCTTTTGATATGGATGGAAAACCAAAAATTTAGTTTTAGATGGATTGATAAGTAGTTCGTTAATGTTACACCATTTAATTAGGTGATTAAGTGACATATTTAGCTTATTTAGTAATGAATGCATACATTTATCAGGCACAGATATGGTTGTATCATCAGCGTGCAACACATAGTGGCATAGATCAGTGACGTTCGGCAGATCGTTAATATAAAGCGAAAAAATCAGTGGCCCCAAAATTGAAACCTTGGGCACACCTTGGTTAGTTATTTTAGGAGGAGAGAATGTTTCAACGAGCACGTTGTGGAGTAGCCATTATATTAGCGGTCCTTGCGAGGATGCTAAGAGCTCACAAAGCGCCGTCAGCTGTCGGCCGTTGACACTTGCTGGGCATGCGCCTATGGGAGACTCGGAAGAACTGAGAGTTTCACACCGGTAGCACCAGGGTGCATAAAGCAGCCCGGCTTGCTTCTCGTCGTCAGCAACGTGAGCCGTACGTTGCGCGATGCGGACACCACTTATATCGCACAAGGGCACAAATGAGTGCGCAGCTCTGGCTAATCTGCTGCGGCGAAAGCACAGGCTGATGGACGATAGTTGTAGGCGTTTTCTGCAAGGTGATGTGGTCAGGTTCGTTGAACGAGTAGTGGGTTTGCGACGGGGACTACTCAAAGTTTCCTGCCTCCCTAGCAGATCAACGAGAATGCTCAATAGCCGAAAAATATCCTTCGCCCATCTCGTCCTCACCTCTCCATGGACTGGCATCATCTGCTGATGCGTTGTATTCCTGCGCCCTCTAATCTTTCATTTTTGGGGGTACAATATCGTATAACGGTGAGGAAGCACATCACTAGCACACTATTTAGCACTGGAGCGCGGGGACGGGGGGGGGGGGGGGCTCTCGCGACCAGCAAGTGCACTGGCGTAAAATCGCAAAAGCCAGTTACTTTACGGCACTGAACAGTCGAAGTAAAATTAGATGCGTACTTTAAACACTGATACGCACGTACGAAGTGAAGCAAACAAAAAGAGCGTTTATTCTGCTATCGGTAGTTTCTCGCACTGCTCGGGCGTTGTTTCATTGTAGATAATTTGTGGTGATGTGCAGTAATATTTGAAAAGGTGGTCACAATCTGGGTCCCGATTCGAAATGTCTTCTTCTTTCACCCAGTAGGTGCAGGTTGTTGTTTCTGAAATATTATTTGATATCGGCTTAAATGATATCTAGGACAAAAGGACAAAGATACCCTCCGCCTCACCCGTCTGTTCAAAAACGTCACTTCACTTGTCAAGGGCCACTAGGTATTTCTCTCTACGGTTCACTTTAAGTGTTTGTTTATCTTTCAATGAAAAAAAGGCGTAGTCACAAAACAGCTGCTGCTATAAGTACCTTGACGGGGTGAGAGCCCCCATGTAATTACAGCGACAGGCAGTGAGCAGGACAATAAGGAAATAGTAAATGGAAACATTTGTAAAAATAAGGTACACAAGAGATAATGATTGACTCTAGTGGAAGATAGTTGAACATTCGTGTAACAGAAAACGTTAGTGTCAAAACAGCTTTAGCTAGATGAGGGACATGACGTAAAGAAATGACAATGTTAAAAATAAGGTAACATGTACAAGCACCCCTACAGATTGAAAGAAATTGCACAAAAGAGAGCCTAATAATATGATTTGATAGTATGAATTGATATTAGCATACCACAAAACTTTTTCAATGTAATGTTTGCAATTCCAACGCTATTTTTTTAACCGGCTTAACAGTGATGGTAGCTGGTAACAAAGGATTTATAATAGTTGGTACGACTAGGTGCAACTTACCACAGCTCTGGATTATGTGTTGTATACGACACCGTCGGTCTTTAGATTAGTTATGTTTTGTAAAGCGTTGTTCTGCTTTTGTGCATGGTTAGTAATGATGGAATAACCTGTATTCGTAAAGCGATGGACGTCTTAAGACGAGGAATTTGTCAAACAGTTGAGCTGTATGTGGTAAATAGGGCATCGTACAAGTTCACTGAGGAAAAGAAAGGAACGAAGAAGGGAACATTTCTGTAGGTATTCCATAGTTTCCTTCACATAACATGGATGCATGAAAACCAAAGAGATTACAATTAAGCATGGTCATTATCTCCAAAGCTTGTTGTTTTGTTGTTTTGTGGGGTTTTACGTCCCAAAACCAGTTCTGATTATGAGAGACGCCGTAGTGGAGGGCTCCGGAAATTTTGACCACCTGGGGTTCTTTAACGTGCACTGACATCGCACAGCACACGGGCCTCAACATTTCGCCTCCATCGAAATGCAGCCGCCGCGGCCGGGATTCGATCCCGCGACCCTCGGATCAGCAGCCGAGTACCTTAGCCACTAGACCACCGTGGCGGGGATCTCCAAAGCTAGAGAGGGTGATTGATTCATTACTTACTTGGCTTCATCATACCAAAACCGCGATATAATTATGAGAGACATATTAGTGGTGGGCTGTTGAAGTTAGGAGCACTTGCGGTTCTTTAATGTGGAAGACTAGAACTGAGCATCATGTGAAGCCGCCGGCTTTCCATATTAAAGGCGAAGAGAAAAATATAATGAAACAACTTTGTCCGCTAGCATGTGAGATCTCGAATACTGTGTAGATGGTAACATTTCCTCACAGTGTTAGTCCGTGACTATTAATCCCTCTTCTCTCTTGGTAAAAAACTTCAAGCTTTCCCATGGAATGGGACGTGGAGAACCCTACATCGCAATTAGCGAAGTAGACTGAATAACACGAATTGTGGGGATCTATCTCATGCTAAGCAATGAGCCGATAACTTGCCTGTACCGATTTGGCATTGAGTCAAGTTTGTTGAGCAGAATGAAGGATATTGTGCGAGCTAGGTAGTCTTATGCAGGAGGCGGCCTTACCAGATTCGTCGACACCAATATAGTGACCGAATGCTAGGTCACGCTACGGCGTAATGCGGGCAGTCACGTAACTGAACAAGTGTATGTTGTAATGAAGAGAAATGCACGCTATGGAGTAGTGCCGCAACATCACACCGGCTTTGAGGCAAAGGCGGTTCCTCGATTATTCGACTCCTCATTTATGCGAGTAGGAAAACCGGGTAACGAGAGTGATCGGTTATTGGATTGTTTATACGGTTTTCACTTCTCGGATATAACATTGCAGTACAAGAGCGCAAATTATAGCATTCTGTCTCTTGAATTCTTCTGTTTCTGTTCATCTCTGCAAGCGCTCGTCCTAACATGATAAATGCCTTCTCATTGTCCTGTTTCACTTGCTTTTATTAGAGCTTTATTTCAGAAAATCTTACTCGCAATTTCACGCTGTGTCAGAATTAAGCAGTGTGGCTGAATAAGACTTGGAACAGGGGAAGAATACAGTAATCGACTACAGCCTCATAAGCGCTTGGCGGAACTGCATGTAGTGGCAACTCATAGTTTATTCTTTGCATCCAATATTTTTATCACACTGCACGTATACACTGTGGCGGCAGCCAAGCCAAGCCAAGCCGCCAGGCAGCGCCACCCTCCGCTGCTCTCCGGAACCACAAGAGAGAACCCGAATAAAGCCAGTCGACGTTTGGGATTCACGCCGCGCGGTTGTGTCCGTTGCTACCGCGCGTACACGCGTCCCAACAGTGGTGACCCGGACGAGGCTTACCGCCTTTTGATCGACGCCATGGAGACCACCCCTGAGGCACTGGACATCTCCGCCGTCGACATCAGGCTCCCGCCGTTTTGGACAGTGAACCCGCAGCTGTGGTTCCTGCAGGTGGAGTCCCAACTCACCGCTCGTCGTATTACCGCTGAGCTAACAAAGTACCACCACGTGGTCGCTAGCCTCCTACCGGAAATAGCGAGCGAAATACTCGATCTGCTGGTCGCTCCACCTGCAGAGAACGCGTACAGAACGCTCAAACAGCTTATCATCAGCCGCCTCCCGCCGTCGGAGCCTCAGCGACTGCAGCAGTTACTGCACGACACCGAGATCGGGGACCGGACGCCCAGCCAATTGTTGGGCCACATAAGGCAGCTGTTGCACACGAACGGCGCAACTACCACCGATGCCGACAGCAGACTGCTTCGCGAGCTGTTCCTACAGCGGCTCCCGGTCAACGTGCGCATGATCCTCGCCTCGGCTGCCGACAAACGCCTGTCTGAACTCGCCGAGCTCGCGGACTCTGTGCTGGCGGTCGCTCCGCCGTCCGTCGCGGAGCTACAGCCAGACATCGCCGGCCGCGCGCCTACGACCGCACTGCACGACATCCGGGAGCAGATATCCCGCCTCGCCGATACCGTCGCAGCGATGCAGGCCCGCAGTACTCCCGAGGAGCGCTAGCGCCAGATGGCCCCGAACGTCGTCCATCAGTGTTTTTCCTCACCGACCGCGACAGTGGCCTTCGATTCCTCGTGGACACCGGCGCTGAGGTGAGCGTGCTGCCGCTTGGATCCACCCATCGCCTTGTCCCCAGAGCGTCCCTCCTTCAGGCGTTCAACAACACAACCATCGCCACCTACGGACATCGCCCGCTGCAACTCAATTTAGGCTTGAACAGAACGTTCCGGTGGATTTTCATCGTGGCAGCAGTGAAGTTCGCCATCTTGGGTGCGGACTTTCTTCGGCATTTCGGCCTTCTCGTCGATGTGCGCAACCAGCGCCTTAACAATCCCGTGTCGCAGGCAACTGTGCAAGGCAATCCCTCGAAACACCCTCAGCTGAGCCCCACTCTGCTCGGGCCGTCCGGTGCAGAACGTTTTACTCGCATTCTGCATGAGTTTCCCGAGTTGACGAGGCAGCCGCCAGCCTGCGCCGCGGCGAAGCACGAGGTGCGCCACTACATCGCCACCACCCGTGCACGCGCGGCCTCGCCGTTTGTGTCCGGAGAAGTTGAAGGTCGCCCGGCAAGAATTTGAACACATGCTGGAACTAGAGATCATCAGACCCCAGTCGAGCGCCTGGGCATCTCCACTCCATATGGTGCCCAAGTCAACACCGGGAGACTGGCGACCATGCGGGGACTACAGGGTGCTGAACCGGTTAACGACCCCAGACAGGTACCCGGTACCGCACATACACGATGTCACGACGAGGCTTCACGGTGCCACTATCTTCTCGAAGACCGACCTGGTGCGGGCATACCATCAGATTCCCGTTGCCCCGGAGGACGTCCCGAAGACCGCCATCAATACGCCTTTCGGACTTTTCGAATTTCTCCGAATGCCATTCGGACTCCGAAACGCGGGTCAGACATTCCAGTGGTTCATGGACGGTGCTATACGTGGTCTCAACTTCTGCCACGCCTATGTTGACGACTTGCTAGCCGCCAGCAGCACTCCGGAAGAGCACGCGAATCATCTGCGCATCGTCTTCCAGCGCTTAGTGGAGCATGGCGTGGTCGTGAACATGGCCAAATGCGAGCTCGGCGTGCGACAGCTCTCGTTTCTTGGACACGTCATCTCTGCCTCAGGAGTTCTTCCTCAACCCAACAAGGTTGAAGCCGTGCAAGGATTTCCGCAGCCGACCGCCAAGCGCTAGCTTCGGGAATTTCTGGGTTTGGTAAACCTTCTACCGCCGTTTCATTCCCCGCTACACCCAGATCCTTCAACCTCTCCACGTTCTGCTGGCCACTTCACGAAATGGCTCAGACACCCTCTCCTGGTCTCAAGAAGCAAAAGAAGCCTTCTGCGAGGTCAAGGACGCCTTGGCAAACACCGCACTGCTGGAATACCCCAGGTCCGGTGTCCTGCAGAGTCTAATGGTGGATGCCTCCGATACAGCCGTTGGGGCTGTACTACAGCAACTCGTTGGGGGAATCTGGTGCCCGATTTCCTTCTTTTCGAGGAAGCTAACGCCTACCGAGCGCCGCTACAGTACCTTCGGGAGAGAACTGCTGGCCGTGTACGCTGCCATACGACATTTTCGTCATTTCCTGGAAGGTGTAGAGTTTTTCGTCCTCACCGACCACAAGCCGCTTACTTACGCATTGCGCTCGCTAAGCTCCGACGGGGGAACGCACACAGCACGTGAACGGCGCCAAATGTCCTATATATCAGAGTTCACGACCGACATCCGCTACGTCAAAGGCGGCGACAATGAGGTAGCGGACGCCCTCTCTCGGAATCCTGTCAACGCCATCATGCCCACACTACAGGTTGATTTTCCCGCTTTGGCAGCCGCTCAACGTGAAGAAGGCGAACTGAAACGCCTGTTGACCGCGACCACTGCCCTGAATCTTGAGTGGATCCCAATTCCCGGATCTGGGACAAGGTGTGCTGTGACACAAGCGTCAGTAGAACTCGCCCGTTCGTTCCTGCAAGCCTCCGTCGCCATGTGTTCGAGTCCATGCACAGACTGTCTCATCCGGGGATTAGAGCCACCCAAAGACTGGTGACGGCAACATTTGTCTGGCCAGGCGAAAATCGGGACGTCCGACGCTGGGCACGTAAATGTGTAGCTTACCAGCGCTCTAACATACAACGCCATACCTCGACAGCACTGGGAACACTCCCCACTCCGGATTCTCGCTTTGATCATGTCCACGTGGACATCGTCGGCCCACTGCCACCCTGCCACGGAAAGGTTTACCTGCTGACCTGAGCCGACAGGTTCACCCGCTGGGGGGAGGCCATCCCTATCGCGGACATCACTGCCGAGACGGTTGCGAGTGCTTTCCTTGGGTAGCTCGTTTCGGGGTGCCCTCCACGATAACAACAGACCGCGGCCGACAGTTTGAATCCGCCCTTTTCACTGCCATCAGTCAGCTTATGGGCACCTCACGCATACGTACGACGGCGTACCACCCCATGAGCAATGGCATGGTGGAGCGCTTTCACCGCCAGCTGAAGGCTGCGCTCACGGCAACCGAGGAACACATTTGGGTGGAGGCCCTCCCACTCGTTCTTTTGGGTATAAGGTCCACCTTCAAAGAGGACATTGGCTGCAGCGACACTGAGTTGGTCTACGGCATGACACTCAGGCTGCCGGGAGAGTTCTTTGCGCGCGGCTCAGAGGAGGCATCCATTGCTTGCAGTGACTATGCACTTCGCCTACGCAACGTCATGAGCAAACTGCGCGCGGTACCTCCACGGCCACCAGGGTCGCATGTGGTGCGCGTCGACCCGCGGCTCACATCGTGCCGATATGTGTTTGTACGACACGACGCGGTTCGGCGACCTCTTCAGCCACCCTACGATGGGCCGTTTAAGGTCCTCCGCCGTGGCAACAAACAATTCACCATCCAGAGAAGCGGTCATGAGGAGGTTGTGTCGCTGGACCGCATCAAGCCAGCACACGTGGACCGTGATGACACCGTGCTGCCTCCGCTAAGGGAATCATCGCCAGGACCCCCAGCTTCAATGCCAGCCCAAGCCCACGAGGTGCCCTCCCGGCTGACGCACAGCGGACGGCTATCAAGAGCACCCACTCGCCTGGACCTTTAACTCCGTTCGGCAACTCACTAAGGGGGGAGTGCTGTGGCGGCAGCAAAGCCAAGCGAAACCGCCAGGCAGCGCCACCCTCCGCTGCTCTCCGGAACCCCCAGAGAGAACCCGAATAAAGCCAGTTGACGTTTGGGATTCACGCCGCGCGGTTGTGTCCGTTTCTACCGCGCGTACACGCGTCCCAACAACACTAAAAGGGAGCACACAAATAGCTCATGCAGTTAAAGCTTCCGCTCACACAAACTGTTCACGTGAGGTCCTTTTTTAACAAGCGGGTTTCTTTGCCACCCACCATACAAGCGGGTGTGCAATTACCATCGAGCTGCATCGGAACTCACTGTTTCAGCGATAGGTTCTTGCTAGGAAGGAATAGTCTGGCCATACCATTTTTTTCTTGGAGGGGCTGCGAAAAGGCCCGTATACAAGAGCATTCTTGAGTCAGCAATAGGGGCCTCCCTAGGAACTCGTTAGTAACATATCAACTGGACAAAAGCAACGTGTCTGAAATGACTCCTCCCAGGAAAAAAATATATTGTAACTATGGTTGCGGTATATACAATACGACACTCACTTCCAAAATCCGGGTAAGCTCCAGTGATGAGGCATTTGGTGCTCGCATGCAAGATTGGGTAAAGGAGGTCCACATTATTAGGCAGTTCTTCATATCCTGAAAGGTCAAGAACAAAGACAAATGGTCATTGCATTTTCCCTCTTGCTTAGGTGAACAAGTCATCTCAGCACGTGCAGAACTCCGGGACATCGTCCACAACACATTTCTGTCGTTCAGACAAAACTGACTTTAAAAACAGCCACTAAACCGAGAACGAGGTTGCCTCAAATCGATTTTGTATACTTGTAATGATGTCGCATTAGAAGAGAAGGTGCGCAGTGTTGAAACAATGACGGATCTGCAGCTCAGGTTGTGAGCTCAGGTGCTGAGGTATGAATCTTGTGCTTGGCAATGCTGTGGGTCGCGAACTTTGGGAGGTTTCGCATTCAGTACCAAAGAAAAAGTGCAAAGTTGTTTTTGCTACGTTACTTTCATGAAGAAACCGAAAAAGCGAGCCTTACTCCAGCGTGCTGTTGCATGAGATCGGGGACTTGCCTCTGCACCAAATTGTCATGGAGCGTGCGAGAATCAGCCGGGCGTCTCGC
Source organism: Hyalomma asiaticum (assembly GCA_013339685.2). Taxonomy (NCBI): domain Eukaryota; kingdom Metazoa; phylum Arthropoda; class Arachnida; order Ixodida; family Ixodidae; genus Hyalomma; species Hyalomma asiaticum. The sequence continues at coordinate 77,039,519 of CM023488.1, read as the reverse complement.
CAGTATGAAATCATATGAACAGCGAATTATGTCAGTGACCTCAAAAAGTCCGAGAACGTCGACTTGGCTGATCTTCAGGTCCTCCATGCACCTTAAAAGCGGTGAAAGTTGAGTTACCTGCGGTGCACATTGAGCTAGAAACCTCCATGACGGACAAACGGGACTACGATGCCGTTATGGATTTTGAAGACGCTGATATCAGTGCAGTAACTCTGACCCGCTCACTATTTAATCTCCGCCTTCGGCGTGAAGTCTTCTACAAGGGCTGATGGGTTCCAAGCAGTGACACCGGATTCGGAACCGACGCTATGACCTCAAACTGTGTTTGGTGGGGAATTGCCCAAGACATGCGTGCTGTTCCTTCTGCGCTACACAAGAATATTCACTTCGGCACTGGTCCTGAGCTAGAACATCCTAAAGAAAGCTGCAAGCCAATCGTGACCGACTGATGACAATGAGGATTTTATGAATCATAGCTAAAGGTAGAGAACTAGAAAGAAGCAATTCACCGGGACCCTCCAGATTTATTTTTCATTGCCGCCACCGGAAACGACCAGCCTCACTTCCTAGATGTGTATATTGAGGCAGATTATGACACTGAGGAGCGTCGCGGACGCAATAAAGTGACAGACAGTGAGTACTATGGACATATGTACAAGACGACAAGGAATTGGAGCTGGAGGAGCCCTCGAATAAGAAAATGGGAAAAGTGAATTTGTGCCGGTGGCATGGATATCAACTTACGAAGGGTAATGAAGATGGAGTGAACGAGCAACTCCGCACAGAGAAGCACTAAAGGACCTGTCGAGGCTATTGGGGATATTATGGAGGAGGCATATGTGCTGCTGAATATGCTAGTGACCGGAGAGACAATTGTTGGAAAAGGCCCCACTTTACCAAGAGTGTCGAGAAGAACAATGCATTGTTTAGTGGAGGAAGCTACACATTCGAGGAATGCATCGACGAGTACTACGACTTCACTATGGAGGAGATCGTTGTGGAAATGCCTGCTCTCCTTTGCGACTAGTCTGCTATCCCCAACGAGTGCGGCTAGACCACTGGAGTGGTTCTTGCGGATAAAGGCAAGAAACTAAAGCAGTGATGTTCGAGGACGATAGCCATCTGTACACGACTGAAAAGGACAACATGCAGGATTTACGTACATTTGAAAAAGTAGCCACTAATAAAGCTCCAGTGTGAAAGGTATTCATGAGCTCATATGCAAAACACAGTGAGGCAATGCCTGAGCTACACATTTCGGTGAACCGAACAACTCAAAGGGAAGAAGAAACAAAGAAACGAATAAGAAGAAAAGAAGCAGGAAGTGCTGCAAAGGTGGAGGGTGCTCGATATCCATTGTAAACAGCGGCGGCGAGGTCTTCCTCTGCTAAAAATAGACTACTAAATCAGACTGCTATGAATCCCCGGGGGGGGGGGGGGAGGGCTATATTTATTGCCGGGTAGCAACCGACTGTGGAGCTATTTGAATGCTTACGAGAGCCATTTTATTTAAGGATTAGCAACTCTAAGTACAGCTGGGCCACGAGTGGCGCCATCGCTATGCCTGTGGAAGCCAGAAACTCCGATGTGCTAAGAGCTCGGTATCTGACACTGAAGAATGCAACCATGTTTCTGAGATTGCAACAACGTTGCTATAAGAGGAGGGAACAATCAATCAATCAATATTTATTTCTTGAAAAAAAGTAATACATTGCAGATTAGTATGAACGAGGTTGATTTTGAGTATTAGGCTAGGAAAGTTGCTGTATCCTGTCGAATGTCACCGCCTTATTGCTCGCAAGCCTCAGGTTCCGCCAGCTCGCCATTGCAGGCCCGTGGCGCCCGGTAGAGTCGAACGAGCGTCTGCGCAAACCGTAACCCCTGGGATGGCACTTTTTCGAGCCAAGCTCAACACACCGATACCCCGTCGTCGGTTTTCCTTGTGAGTGTCCCACTGGTGGCTATCCCCACATTGTCCCTCCCTCTGTGGAGGCAGTGGCACTGTTCCTTGATGGGATGGGGCGCGTCCTGTCCGGTGGGTATATCTTGGAAGATCGTGCATAGAACGACGAATGGCGAGTGTGACAAGGCAGCATAACCTAGGGAATGTGATACCGGCATTATGCTGCCATGATCCCCTGGTCCCAACCCTTTGGATGTCTCACAGGATTTGCAGGATCTCAACCAAACCCGAGAGCATACGCATTGCTCGTCGCCCCACAAACTTCGCTCCCAAGGGAGCAGATTGCTGATGGATGGAGCTGCATGGTGCAGGCAAGCAATCGCAGTGAGGCCTCCCAAACACCTTCCTTGTGAAGTACGTGAGGGAGTAGCTCGTCAGTAGAAATCACTACATGGTGTTGTGCATGCCACGTCACGTTTATCTTGCCCCATTTGTTTACATGAGAATTGTCGTGTTACTCGTCCGACTCCTCGTTATCTACGTCCCACTCCTTTCTTCGTCGTCTTTCCATGCATCTACGCCCAAGTTCGGTTTAGGTCCCACGCGTACTGCAAGGCCTGTAATGGTTTAGGACCGTGACACTATGGAACAGCTTATGCCAAGTCTTGTCCGCTGTGTCGAGTTCAGTGCACCAGCTTCTAGGTTTCACCTTCGGCAAGGACGCGTGCCTTTCCATCGTCGCACACCACCGCGGGCCAGTGCTATGGTCTTCGCTAAAGGAGCGGCAGTATGCGTATCGCCGCCACTGGGCCGTTGAGAAGAGATACTTGGGGACGCCGACCATGTGATTTCGTGGTGCGTGGCGCATGACCCTCAGACGTCCGACCGATAAGAGTGAGTTGCTAAATGAATCTTGCCTCGTAATGCAGCTGGTCGACGAAGTAGCCTCGGCCAAGTAATTGTGGTGAACCACATTTCGGCAAAGAAGAGTAATGCCACGGACGCCAACACTGTAAAGCTACCGCAGAAATGATTACAGGCCGAGGTGTGCGCCAATTACTAGGGGAATGCGGGCGCTACTGAATGACGGACGGAATGACGGACGAAAATTAGCTATTCATCGTGTTTGCTTGCTGGAGGTGCCGTTTGGTGACAAAGACGTGGTAGAAGAACAGGAGCAAGAGAACATTGACTGTCAGGCATCGAAGGAGGGCGGGAAAGTGACGCTGATGAGGAGTCAAGGAATATCAGGAAGCAGAAAACTGGCAATGAGGAGCCTGACGACGGAGACAATGAGAAGATCGATCGCCCAACTGCAATATGGGGATCGCCGCCAGAAGGACGCGGAGTACACTCCACGAGAGAGAGCGCGCGTAATCTCAGTGAATTGTGCGAGAGTGCCTTCCTGGGGCTAACACTTGCTCGTACGCTGAAAAGCGCAACGCGCGCTGCGGCCTCGGACTTACCGGATGGCGCGGCGCGCCGGGAATACAGAGAGGATACCACCTCCCACAAAATACATAGTTCTTCTGGAATGTGCTTAACCAGAAATCAGACCTCCTTAATTAATTGTTAGGGTCTGTGCGCAACAATTGTCTGAGTAGGATGCTCAAACACGTATGTTTTGTGATGACAATTCAACTCACCGTATAGCAGTTTGATGACCATACTTTGTGCTCTGCCAAGCAGAACCCGGGGTTCGTGGACTAAGTGTGTGTGCGGCAGGAAATGTTCACTGAAACGTTGAGCACTTAGGCTGCCCAGTTTTAGAAAGGGTGTTACCTTTTTCTTTAAAATGATGGGTAAGCTTATGGCCTGTTGCAATGCCTGAAGCATGTAGGCTTATTCGATGTCATGCTTTTGAATAGCAGTACATTGGTTTTCTTCGCAATGCAGGAATACTATTTCCACAGAGATTCACCACGTCTTGGTTTTTTAATCTACAAGCCCGTAGACTGCTAGGCTGCATCGGCGAAATGTACATTTCATGCCGTCAACGGGAACACCAAGCAGGGACACCTGGGACCTGATACACAAAACTCGCTTTGGAACAAATTTGCGCATAAAAGAATTTTTCAGCATAAAGGGATTCACGAAGCAAAAAACAATGCGTCGTAAGAGGCCGTGGGTCTCACATCGGCCCGGAATATAACGGGAGCCGCGCTAGTGATAGTGATAGAGTTACTACATATAAAAAAACTCTCCTAAGTGGATTTACAAGACAAAGAAGGTCGCAAAATCTGCGTAGCTAGGACGAAATCTTAAGAGTCGTTCGAGCCACTCTCACCTTCGATATCGTGACTTTGAAATATAGAACCAGTGCCGGTGTTCTGGTGCCGTACGTAATTTTAAAACATTTCATGGTCATTTCAGCCTCTCAGGCTGATGAGTGACGCTAATGTTTCTTTGTCTCATCACCATCAATTTGTGTAATAATACACTTGCACGCATTGGACTTTATAGCTACTCGTGCTCGGCTAATAAGCTAGGCGCCATGGTAAATCAAGAAGCCTACTTGGTATCCATAGTGAAGAAGTATGCCGGCAGTGCCATACGGTTGGGTAAAGAACATGGCGTTTCAATGGTCTATAAATGTTAAAACCGGTGCGGTGCACGGTACAGCTTTCTTCTAATCTTTTTTTGTTACGTCGTACTTCGCCCTATGGAATGTCCAAGCTACGATACGGTATGCATTTTCTGTCGCAACCATTACTTCTTAGGTTTTTATGGACGGTTAAAGCGCAGACAAGCGAAAAGAAAATTACACTGGAGATTGGGGAAGGGAGACATTCATGAAGCCTAATATGTTGTTCCACGGCTTCTTCAGAATGACTGACCGTTATTATGAAACAGACAAGCTAACTCAAATCGGGCCTCCTTTGCTGTACTCTTTGGGTTGCTCCTTTAGGGGCACATTCCTTCTAAATGACGGGGCATCTGATATGGGCGTGATCATGCAGAAATGGTGGAAAGTTGGTGGAAATATGGCAAGCAATACAGATTCGTTGGTTCTAGCAATCAGAAATTTCGCTGACGCTCGAGAATGCCTACCATCGTCGAGTACAAAAGTACCTGACCTGGATTTATCAGACTTAATGAGTGTTTGATAATTAGCACTTCTTAAACTAGACCAAGCAACATGGTTAACTGGTAGTTGCACGATGAGGTGCATTTCTTATAACACAGTGAAATTTCGACAGAGACCAAGCCAACGTAGATATCTCGTAGCACGGGACGACGCTAACTTAAGACTGCCGGGGTGACAGTTGTGACATCTGATTGCTTATAAAAGCGGTACTCTTCGCAATACGTCACGCCTTGACGTTGCCAAAATGATGTCACTCGTGTCATCTGAAGCGCCTGTCGTGTTCGGCACACTTCCCCTCTCGCGAATACGAGAAATCTTTATCTAACGGTGGAAAATGCGGAAGAACCTTTTACGAGCTTTCTGGGCCTTGCATCGGAGTTTGTGAGCAGAGCGGCGTAAACGTCATGTTCATTAGACTTCCTGTGTTTTTGGTCCCAAAAGCACAACTTGATTCTGAGAGATGCTGTAGAAGAGGTCTCCGGTACCTTCGACCAACTTCCGATCTCCCTTACTTGTACTGGCATCACACAGTGCACAGGCCTGAAGATTCACCATAACAAAAGGCAAACGTCTCGGCCAGGATGCGATCCTGCAACCTTTAGGTCAGCAGACGAGTAGCATAGGCACAAGAACACCATGACGGGCGTAAAATTATATGTGGTTCCTTGTTTTGATTGATTGATATGTAAGGTTTAACGTCCCAAAACTAGCTCGGATTATGAGAGGCGCTGTAGTAGAAGACTCCTGGAATTTCGACCAGCTGGGTTTTTTAACGTGCACTGACATCGCACAGCAAACGGGCCTCAACATTTCGACTCCATCGAAATGCAGCCGCCGCGGCCGGGATTTGACCCCACGACCTTCGAATCAGCAGCCCAGTACCATAGCCACCAGACCACCGTGTCGGGGCCGTTCCTTGTTTTCGCAAGCGCATTTCGCCTAGGTTTTTTCACCATTCAATGAGGTTTTTAGTGATTTATGTTTGTTATTCTGTGCGTGAAAGCCGAGGGAAAAGCAGTGCGAGTTTCTCCTATTATGCTGTGAATCGGGTTGAAGCTTCTGCCCCTGTGTACAAGGCATTGGTACCACGGCATTGTATAAAAATCGCGCTCATCGAACCTTTGTTCTGGACAAGAAGGCCAGTAGTAGTATGTTGGCATTGTTTTGCAGTCGTTTGTTCTGGTGGCGTGCGGAATTTCGTTTGACAGCGTTGGGTACGTTAGTTGAGTGATGCTGAAAATGTACGGTAAGGGATGATATCCTGTTTATGAGCGGTGATTTTTTTGAGCAGCCATAGAAAACGGTGTTTGCTTGTGAAGAGGCAGCGGCAGACGGCGAAGTGTCACGCATTAGACGTAGGCGTACTTTGGGTTGTGAGCTTTGCGCTCCTATGGCAGTTGCAGCTATAGCACTTCGCAACCGAAGGCACCATAAGCTGAAGCTAGTCGAGTGGGTCGCGCATTACGTCACAAGTAGTGTATGCCTGTTACCTGCTGCTCTGTGCCATGACCTTCGCTGAAGGCAGGCGTTTTTGCTGCCGCCGAAGCATACCGCTACCGCGAGCGTTTCAATTAGCTAGATGATTTCGCAAGGAACGAGCGGCCCTTCCAGATGTCGAAATTTGTATACCCGTGCACTTGTATGTAAGCTCGATGTCGATCTTGGGCGTGCTTGTGAAAACAACTGGCCCCTGAAGCACGCATTGCGTCGCGGATATAACCCCTTTCCAATATGCCCGTAAAGCAAGGAATTAACAGAAAAAAATCGTAAAAATTAACGCAACAAATGATGGAACCGTGAAAACACTTCCGTTTAACGATATACGCAGGCTCTAATCACTCGGCTTGTGCATCCCGTGGCAACGATGTCGTTGCGAGGCACGCCATAGTGGACAGCTTGGCAGATTTCGAGCCACTTCGGTTCTTTGACGGGAAAATACAACACACATTACGAGGGCATCGAGCAATTCAGCCTCCATCAAAATGCGACCATCGCGGCCGGTATCGAACCTGAGTTTTTCAGCTTATCTGGCTTGAGAGATAAGCCGCAGCTGAATATAAACCACCTGAGTAATTTGGTTCACTTTACGTGGACCAATAACTGAGGACGCGAATGTATTCGAATTTCGACCCTATAAAATCTCGGCAAGTAATCGAACAAACGGCATCACATTGAGGACGCCTTTCGGCTGATACTTGAGGCTGACCAACACTGAAGCCTCAAAGGCCGCACCAATATTTCGTACAGAGAGAGAAATATGTACAATACGCAACTATATGTAACAGAGACAGAAAATTCTTATTGCGATGATTCCACCGTGCTCGACATGTCCAATAACTTAAGGCAGCAAACACTTTATGAATACGTTTCTAAAATTTGCCATGGAGGAAGACACGTTTGTGTGACAGCTTGACACCGTTTATGCTTCGTTTTAGGTGCATTCTATTGTTCCCGTTCACTTCGGAGATAGCGTAGTGAAGATTAGATGTCATCACCAATGCGTTAGATTCCTTTTCTTCGAGTTGTAGTCCTCGATAAAACACGACTCACACCTCGCGGTCTCACGAGGCATTAGCGAGAATGCGAAAGCACTGTAGCAGATGTGCGGGACAGGAAGCTTAATAGCAGCGAAATAGGATTCGCTGTGACCGCTAGTTTCGACACCAGTCGCTTTCCTTGCTGCGAGGCTGTCAATTGACCTCGCATATTTCGTTGTTGTTTAATGGCCTTTTGTGTTTCCTTCTTCCCCTCAGTACTGCCAAGTAGGTGAAATGCGCACCAGGGCTACCGCATTCCTTCTCCCTAAGAGATTTCGCCGCTAAGAATCGCGTACTTAGGGGAAAGCCTTGTGCATTCGACCTCTGAGCAATGCAAATGTTCGCGACTGCTTTCTATGTTCGGGTTGAAAGTATTGGTATGAAAATACTTGTCGTATGCGAGCTTGTTCAGTCAGTCACACAGATAATTAAAATTTGGTCATTTTTAGAAAATCTTCCTTTGGCAGAATGTCGTTGCTGAACCTTAGCCAACTGGCAAATTTGTAAGATGTTGTACGCAGCCCAAATGACATGTCTCAGTGGCGTCCATTTACCCGTCACCTCTATACTTGTACTTCCTCATTTCTAGATCGACAGGTAGGGTGCACGCCTTCTGGGCACCCCGACACTGGCTGCGGCCCTCCACTTGGGTTAAGCTGCAATTTCTAGAATCTAGTCCCAAACACAACAACGGATAGCCGATTTACAGCTTCCTTGGCTGTGGACAAAGCGCCAGCAGTTCCCGTGATGCAGTGGATGTGAAACTAGTGTGCACACTCTAAACATACCGTGCTTTCCCATGGACGTGAAATAGCTGCAAACGTAGCAAACAGTGACTCTGTTGGAACTGCTGTATTGGAAATATCGTAAGAACTCTGAATTTGGGTTGTGTTAACGCTTATCAAAAGGTTATAAAAGCACTGTATGTAACACTAATGTCGGGAAATGCGGGTAGCACGAAAGTGTAGAAATTTGAATTTCAATCTAGGTCATTGTTGAAAACTGATTGACTGAAAATAATGGAAATTTGGACCTGAAGGTAACATGAAAACAATGGATGCCGTCGATAATAAAAGCGAATTTTCCTAAGAGAGATTCTTTGTCTAAAACCGCAGAGGATACATTCACCCTCAGTTCGCAGTGCCTTGTTGCAGTAACAAGTTTCTCGCTTCGTACACTTTCTTTTAGTGTAGTCTGCAGTTTGTTTAATAATGGGGCTACGGAATGATTTCTGTTACAACATATTCGAACATGACTGAGTCGCTGCAGGAGGTGGATAATTTCAGGAGTGTAGAATATGTGGTGCTCCTTGCGCTTTACACATTTCATAGGAGCACGACTAAACATGCATCTCCGAAAAAAATATTATTGAACACCTCCAGCAAAGAATTAACGTCACTATGGGCTTTACAAAGCTGTTGCGCCCCCCTATTGTAGAGCGCATTGGTTCTGTGTATTATAAACGAAGGTAGCGTGACAGTTCTTTTAAAAAGAAATTTTAGCAATAAAGTAAATTCTGGCTAAGACTGTAAGGCAAGTACCTTTTACGAATGACACTCCGCTGATGATTCGAAGGACGCATCAAATCACGGTAGCGGCGGCTGCATCTAGATGGAGGCGAAATGTTGAGGCCGCGTACTGAGCAATGTTAGCGCGCGTCAAAGGACCCAAGATAGTTCAAATTTCGGGAGCCCTGCTCTGCAGCATCTCTCATAATCATTTCGCCCTTTTGTGACGTGAAAAGACAAATATTACATTTTTTCACGAATTGTGTAACATATAGCTCGAATGAAAGTCGTTATTCCTGATCAGATCGCTCAAACCACTTCTTTGCCATCCAGTCACGTTATTGAGCATGGAAACTCTACTTGAGCTATGTTAAATCATAATTACTATAGGTAGCCGTACTTATAAAGGTGAAACATAAGCAGGAATAACTATTACACAGTATTAAAAAGGCTTACCGTGGCCATCGATCTCAATGCTTTGTCCTGTTCCTTTCGTAATAACAATTTGTGCGAACAGCAAATAGTTTCTGAAGAAGACGGCAGTTGTAAAATTTCAACATGATATTGAGAGGTAGATAAAAAATTAAAACCAGCAATAATGTCCTTGCATGTTTGAAAGAAATCGCACCGCAGAGGGATATAATTGATAAGTATATACTTTTGAAAGACATTAACTGTGGAATATGCTGCACACATCAATATTCTGGGAGCTTTGCGTGCATTAACCCGACATTAGCCTGAAGCCACCGAAAGTAAAAGGTATAATCAGTCCAGCCATATGTGGCTTAAAACGAACCTCGACGTTGTTTTTTGTGAGAATGTTCTCCATATCACTGACGGAGGTACGTTAGGGTCGTTTAGGTAAGAGTACACATCTATGTGCAAGGTATTCATGCTCAGTGATACGCAACGAAACTCTCCAACCCAGCAGCATGCCTTAGCAGTAAGGCAAAACATCTACCGAGCGTTCAAAATTAAATTTTGTGGCATTCTTAAATTCAGGCGCTGGGAGGCATGCGAAGACCACATTTGAAAATAGGTTATGGGGTCAGGGAAACACAAAGTGAAATGATAATTATTACTATCAGCACCACAATGAAATAAAATTTCATAAATAATGTCTTTTTGGCTGTAGTAATTTGGAATATTTGTGGTGAAAAAATATACGCAGTCCTGTTTCTGCAGTTTTACTTGGAAGATTTCTTATAGCATGCCTATGCTCTGAGATATCCCACTAATAATAATAATAATAATAATAATAATAATAATTTTCACCTTGGCAGAAATACAAGAGGACAACAGGCCTGTCAAAGCCATCAGGAGGCTTGGAGGACTAGGCCCGGCACATCAGCAGTCGATCAATGACAACACAGAGATCAAAAAAGTTTGTATGCTATCTTATACAAAAATTACAATACTAATAAATAGCCTATTTACACAATATTTAAATACAGCAGACAAAAAAAACATTACATGCAACTAATGATATAAGATACTATATGTAAAATGCCTATCTAAACAGTACTTAAACACAGAAAAAACAAATGGATTAGATATAGCTAGGAATGTAATTGGAAATGAATTTTCTGTGGGTCGTAAAACAAGGAAGACAAACATGCCGCACGATTACAGCAAATAATCCCAGCAATATACGAAGCATCCAACAAAACAAAATCACCACCCAATCACTCCGTACAAATGGTTAACTAGCGAAGTTGAAATGTGCGGCCCCGGTGTTTAGCAGTGGGTTCCACCTGACACAGACATCGCAGCCGAAGCCAAAGTGCCATTGGAGAAACTCTCGCCGAAAGAGGGCGTTCGCCCCGGCGAACGCGCTCCCGCAGACATCATGTCGACGCTCTTCTGCCCGCAACGCCGCTTGTCGTTTTGTCGTTTTGAGATTGTGTCTAAGATGGGGCACTGAATTATCTGTTCTTCCTAAAACGGTCGATTTCTGGATGTCTTCCTGAAACGCTGGATCTCTCGCTCAGACCAGCCTTATCTTACCAATATTGGAATATGCTAGATGATATCCACAAGAAAAAACAATATCATCATACTTGACAAGGAATACGTGCATGGCTTATTTTCAACCACCATACGCGTGCCGATTCCCCAACAGAACTTATTCAAGTTGCTGGACTCGCAACATTGTCTAGCCGAGCCAAAGTACAAAGGTTGAAGTTATTTTACTTATTTTTGCACGGTAGTTTGAAGATAAATCCCAGGTAATTGATCAGAAATAATTCTTACAGACGAATGGATGACGAACATAAATTCACTTTCAGGCCTATGACACAAATGGTAACTGCGCCAGTGAATTAAAAAAAAACATATACTTATCTTTACCTGCATATATAGACTAATTGCCGATTTACGTGACATAAATGCGCGATGATTTATCAAGTATTCTGAGGTTTATCTCCAATCCAATCTTTATAAAGCGCACGGTAGTCGTATCTTCTCATTTTTATCTTTTGGCAGCCCCTCAGCGAGTGCGTTATAGCATGCGCAAACTCAAGTAGTATGTATACAAATACATACGTGGCAAAATTGCTAGAACTCTCGGTCATGAATTGTTCCTCTATAGGACTTGGGATATCAGCATATGCTTCTCTGAAGCAGCATTCATGGTTTTATTGGGAATGTATTTTTAGTAGCGAATTGGGGGTCTAGTTCGAACACAGTCGGGTGCAGCTTTGGATGAAAATATTAGATTCAATTTCTTTAAACCATTCGCCTGTGATATAAGCAAAGTCTCTGTTGCAGTACAACGCTTTACAGCTCAAACAACATTGATAGTACTGCAGTCCCTTGCAATATTTAAGGCAACGCAAACATGTCGTTAACATAGCGCACATACCTGCGTGTCCACTTTCGCCCACCTTTAGCCTGAAAACGAGATATCAGCGAAAAGTGTTTTTGAAAAGCCACATTCATGTTAGTTTTGAACACTGTTTATGATTTCTCACCCACATTGGCATAAATTTTCACAACTTTCTAAGAAAGCTAACCAAATGACGGGAGGTATATTACGAGAAAATGGGAAATGTCGGTGAAAGGTGATGCAATGCGCATGTTATTTTTTTAGTCCAGGCGTTCTAGTAGAGCTCACATAAATACTCCTATTATTGCCAGTGTGGGTGGAAGCTTCACAGCGTCTGATACTTCTACAAATGATTCTGTATACGGATCAGCTAAAAAATAATGGCAGTATGTCACAACATTTGGCGCGGATGATCAGGAAATATTAGCATAGTGTGGGCTAGTCTCAAATTAGTAGGTTGATTAATCTAAGTGCATGGTTTAAATATGAGATTTAGAAACGTTCAACTCAATCCTTCAAAGAATATGATATTTCGGTAGTTCTAGCCTTCTGTTTGGACAAATACCGCCACTTTATTCAGTTCAAGCGGGAAAGTTTAGCTCGCAAGTGGCACGTATTTTGTAGGTGACAGTTCCGACATTGCATATGATACTGTAGATTTCAAGGGAACAAATCACCGTTATGCTCCCATCATGTGTGTAACCTCGGACTGTAAGCACTGCAAAGAAATTTAGTTCTTCAAGTTATGTATGTCGTGAGAAAATGATGAGCTTAATTTGCTGCGGAAATTCCAGGTCCTGTACTTTCATAGAAGGCGAGGAATAATTCAAACAAATCCTATTTTATGCATACGTGCACTGAAATCTGTTGACAGTCTCTTTATCCGCAATTTTTGTAGGCGAAAAAGTGTCAAAGTATAGCATTAGTAAAAAAAAGATTGACATTCTTTATTGTGCATCTCCAAGTGTGGCTGCTAGACATTTCAAATTTTAAGACCTGTTGATGCTACTGTACTTTTAGGGCTCTTTAGGCGTGCAGCAGAAACGTACCCTACTAGAATTTGCGTACTTGACCACACGGTCGCGTACTGATCAGCAAAGGTGATAGTTTTATTCAGAATCGTTCTCTCAGGATATATCGGCGGGAATAATTCGCTAAACTCTGAAGAATATCAAATAATGACTTAGCTGACATGGGCGAAAGATTCAATATGGAAGTGAAATAAAGAACAGATCGCACAGTGATTTACGTGCGTAAAGGAAATGCGATTAGAATACATATCATAGTAGGGCAATCAGCATAATTTTCACCACGTGGGATATTTTACCATTCATAGGTGGTTTTGGGACGGAAAACCCCACAAATCAATCAATCTTTTACCATGTGAACATTGTGTATGTCTGTGTGTGCGTATATTGTAACACAAGTGCACGAGATGTATGACACGTTGCCGCCGTCGAAGAGATGTAGTGCAGTGGTGGCTGCGCTTGCATGCGTATTACATAATCTGCGGATTTGCCACTTCGCTATTTCAGTGAGACGAATGTGATAACCTAGCTCTTTAGTTACCATACCTGTTCCGTTGACGTCACTCGGACTACGTCGTACAAGGAGACCCTGCGGAGGCATCCGCTGCCATGCATTTTTGTGAAGCCTGACTTGATACACTTCACTTTGTTTGGAAACAGTGCAGCCGGTGATGCCCCAACTAGGACCAGCGTATCAGGCTCGCATAGCAACTGCATTTTACAAAAGATGGCGTATTAGTGGAAAAGTAAAGTTCTTGGATAATGACCTAGACAGCATTTACGGATGTGTTCGAAATCTACACTTAGAAGGGAAACTAATGCTTTCTACACAGCCGCTCAGTGTTTACCAATGCATTTCTCGAAATTGGTCCAGAACACCCCTAACCTAGCTACGGGACACGTTTTCTTTGGATGCCTCAGCGTAGTACTTAGTACAAATTTCAGTGTGAAGGACGAAGCGCCTTGTTCTGCTGTTAATCCGTTGCCGCCATACATTATTCATGCAAGATGACCGCAAAAAAGGACTACGTACCGGCGTGGACAATGGAAACCACTGTTTGTTACGGGAGTGTCTAGCTTTGCATACCGTCAACCGCATCTTCGAGCTCAAACAAAGCGGGCAGGGTCGAAAGACAGGATGAGGTAACATAATACATATTTACTAAGTCGCTATGGTTAAGCGGGGCGCATGATAGTAAGGTTCAGTATGCTCATAGCCGCGCATGAGAGCAGAGGGGATGACCGGCTGTCGATTGGGGAATGTAGACTCCGACATACCCCTTCAACCGTGATAGAACTAACGCCTACCAGAGCCCCACCCGTGCAGTCTTGTCCCAGTTAGTCGTGGATATTACGATGTAAACGCTCTCTCGAGGGACGATCCCCGCATTTGGAGTTAGCTTTACTCACTGCAGTGCCTTTTGCAGTGAGACAACAGTGAGAGAACCAAATAAAATTTATCCACCGAATGCTGCGGTGTATATGACGAGTCCCAGCGCATCGCGGAAGGTAATGCGAGTCGGCAGGCTAGGTTTCCAAATTGTCCCCATTGTAGCCTTTTGTTAATATGAACAATAGGACCTTAATTAAAAAAGACATTCAGCAAATTGAATGAAAGGAGCAGACTTCATTGCATTTTACCCTGAAAATTCATTGCTTTCATATCAAAAAGTGATATGCGGAAGCATTCATTCAAAAGAAATACTGCGAATTCTGCTTACACTCGTTCATGATATCGAAAATGTGCCTGACCACATTTTTTTCAAGCAAGCTTAATTTAGCGCCACTTGATTAAGCATACTTCCTCACTTTAGGAGGACTGGTAAATTAAGGCTACATCAACTTTAAGAACAAGCGAGCCTTGGTAAAACCTTGCATCTCAAGTGCTTTTGGGTACACTTTATACGTCGATTGTCCAGATTTTAATGCTGCCAAGTACCGCAATGTTACGTGCGGCACTAAAAGGCATTCTAAGCGAACTGTCAACTTGTGCAATAATTATTCCGCCATTTCAAGAGTGTAGGAATGTATTACTGGGTGTCTCACCTAAATGAATCCAAGTTTCTTTTAAAAGAACGAAGGAGCGTGCTAACTGGTTGAAACAACCTCTGCAGTGTTGAAGATCAAGTTCCCTAGTGTTACACATTTTTCTACATTTTTAAATGTTAATGAATTATCATTACCTCCTTAACTAATTTCCAAATTATTCGGTTCAGCAGGAAATTGTAAATACGAAAGCTCTAGATCAACTTTAAAAGATGGACAACTGATTTAAACATGACAGTAGTTTATGACGCAAAACGACAGAAATCAGGCATCACAAACTACAAATATACCCGCGCGATAGCACCATTAAGTGAGCACCCCAGACCACTCAACAGGGAAGTGTACATGCGCTTCTATGAACGCTGTCGCAATCACACACGCAGAGCGAGTGTCAACAAAGGTGCCTCGTGCTTCGATGTGACGTGGCATAGAGATCCCTTCCACTTGTCAAATAAAGACCAAGCACTCAAAGCAACCAAAAGCACACACACGTGCTCGCACATACAATCAGACACGCACACAAAAGTAGGAAAATAACACTGTTGGCAGCACGTATCCCATGGCCACCGCCAACGCCAGGCGTGTCTGGGACAGATGCAAAGTGACGCAAACGTTGTTGCATGAGGAAGTTGTCTGAAAGTGCTGAATGAGAGGCGCTATCACGTGTTTTTTTGTGTTTCGATTGCTTGGATAGCAAAAGATCCATAAGATTTACTTTGTTTGCAACATTATTTGCGTCATTTTTAGGTTTGTTCCACAACTTTCGTATCAATTTATAGGTAACGCGGATAATTATAATGTAATTTAATTATTCCCTCTTAATATTTGACCGGGAAAAGTAAACAAAAGAACGCCTTACACTAGAGCATTCGATCCTCAAGACTCCCGAGTTTATTGCATCTCCGTAGCATGCTCCGTCATTTTTAAAAAGCAGGTTACATTTAAGCGAGACACCCTTTTAAGCACCTATAGCAATGTTCACACGGGGGATTTCTCAGTGGGGGATAAAGGCGGAGGCGAGTGACGTCAGCTGCCGGGGAGTAGACCCCGAAGAGGTGTCGCACTTACACGGGAAAAGCAACCGGAAGGAGAGGCCAGTGTTACCACACTACTCCTGGCCATTCTACTCACGGCACTGCGAAAGCAATAGCGCGCTACGGGCGCGCGGATATCAGTGCGAGCTGTGCGGTTAAACGAAATGGAAGTCGACATAAACACTCGGATTTTCTCTGTCGGGCCCGAGAGGAACGGTCAATCATGTAAATAAGCTTTTAACACACGCACTGCTCCGTTTAGCAGAATATCTCCTTTACATTTCTTGCTCAACAAATGCTGGCACGGCTCTCGCCAGCGTAATTTCTCGTGTTTTTAGCTTCGCAGACGCGGTCGCGCGAAGAGACATTTTGGCGAAGTCGTCGGCACCTGCCCTCTTTTTTTTCTTTGTGATGACGAAATTGTACACAGCGTTTCGATAACTGAACGAAGTATTTTTCCATGTTGGTGGGCTTTCCCTCAACTGCAAGCACAGTCCTTTTTATTATTTTCCCGAGAACGGGAAAGGATGGAAGAAATATGGTCCCTTGATATCGGACAGTGAAGTGTGTGAGCCCTGCGTTAAACTTTTGGAGTGCGAAGAATTTATCGCTTCCTCTATGTTGTTTGATGAACCGGAGCGACAAGAATCTTCCATAATTGTTTTATATTTAGGCCAATCAGTGCTCAGAACAGCCCTGGAGGATTCAGATCCAGTCAAACCTTCAAACTCCGGATAAGTCGGGATGTGGTCGCTGCCTCGCACTTCCAAGCTTGAAAACGAATGTACTTTTCTGGTGAATGAACGGGATACGAAATGTCCAGGCAAGTACAACAGGCTGATCCACGCAGATAAGTGGGACTTCCGTCATTCGAGAGGCAAAGGACACATTGTCTCCTCTGGAGTTGACATTCGAACTCCCCCATGCGTAATCATGAGTGTTAAAATCGCTTGTGATCACCCATGGCTGTGGAGGCGATGTCGAAATTCTACGTAAAGCTCTCGGAATATAGCCGACTTATAGAAAAGTAAGCTCCTAGAAGAGTCAAGGTTACTTTGTTTTTCACTGTTAGGCAGACATAATGGTGTCCTTCGTCAGGTGGCACTAGGTGATGCACGTAAGTCAAATCAGAGCGTGTAAGTACAACTCTGCTGCCCCCTCCTGGGGTAGACGACATATAGCACTGTAGGCAGAAAGCCTGGTGGGAGCTGGCAGGTTGGGCTCGCAGATCACAATGAGGAAGTAGTTCATGAACATGAACCGCCTAAAGTCCGAAATGCGTAATTTAAGCCCTCTGACATTCCACTGGAAAACAGATGCATTTCTGACTTCCACTTGAGGCGAGAGCATTTTGTAGGTAGTTGGTTTGATCCAAGAGCCGCAAACACCGGACTCCGCGTGCCCAGCATCTGGAGCGCGCCTGCGCGGACGGAATTTTCATGTCGCACAGCGGAACATGCATGGCGTCCATAATTGACTTCAACATGATGATGACGGCCATACTCTGTAGTCGTCCCTTCAGCCGTTTGAAGTCATCGAGGGTGCCTGGATCTGGCGTGGCTTCGAGGTATGTTTTACTTGTGGATGTGCTGGCCATTGCTGATGAGGTGCAAGCCTTTACCCTTTCTCTTGTTCGCATCGACCATCTTTACGAAGTTCGGTGTTGATAGAGTAGCCGCTTCGACGGAAAGTATGGCATCCCTGAAGGCAGCAGCGACTATTTCACGCTCTTCGGTGGCGACGCAGTCTTCGCCTGTTAGAAGCAGCAGCTACTCAGTGCGTGGACTTGTCCCGCACTATACGTTTCAGCACAGCTCACTCGTCCCGTACCCGCGCGCAATCCTTGGACGACGCCTCATGAGCACCATGGCAGTTGGTACATTTTACCACTTTAACACGGCTGGACTCTTTGGAATGACGCTCAGAACATCGCAGGTACACGAACTTGTTGCCACAGACACCCTTAACGTCTCTTAATTTGAAACATTTGTAGCACTGGAGAGGCTTTGACGCGTATGGTTGCGCTGGATGGCGTACCTGGCCAACTTTAACTTGTGACGGAAGGTTGTCTCCCTCAAACACAAGCCTCAGGCAGCGCGTGTTGCCAAGTATCATGATTTGCGTGACAAAAGCGCCTCCTGTAGCTGGTTTTATTAATATGGACAACGCGTTGGCTTTCATAGAAATGTCTATATTGTAAATGACACCAATATTATGATTGCAGCCCGTGTAGAAATCGTTGATTTCACTGTTTCACTTTTGAATTTTCGTGAGGTTGCGGAGGCATTGCAGCGCGCTACGATGTACAACGTCTACTGCCAGGATATTCTTTCTTGAGTTTATTTTCACGTATTTAATCTTGTTTGAAGCTTTTTCTTAGACAGAGACAGAACTTGCCTGTTCAGGAGACATAGATTGGACGTATAGTCCACGTGCAGATAAAACACAGTGATTATTACGGTGGAGACACTTGGCGACGACGCCGTCCGCAGCAGTCTTTTTTCGCTCTTCAGCTCATGACAAGCGTGAAGTCGTTGTCCAACGACTCGCAGCTGTCCGAGCACATCTCGGTGGCACCACTGTCCGAGGCACTTAACGTGTATCCACTTTTTCTAGACGCGACCCGGCGCGACGGTTGCGCGCCAGAGGGTCCTCAAAGGCTTCGTCAACAATTTCCAGAAGGAGGGAGCGAGAGCTCCCGGACATTGCAGTAAAACGATTGAGAGAAGGGTACAAGCGTTCTATGAAAGAAACACTTCGTCATCGTCTTCATCGTTGTCCCTAGCCCAAAGAAAGATATGTAATTCATAAATATTTTATGAACATGTGAGAATTTTAGAAAGGTAGATTACAATTTACGTACACCTTGAGAAAAGTACTTCCTTAGCACGTAAGCCAATGGTATCCACTGTATGGAGGTTTAAAAAGCGATCAGGATGTCAAAAGATTGTGGCAACAGGCGACGTTGCACACTAGCGTATTATCGGCCTCGCGCGACACAAAACCAGATCCGACCATTGTGTGTCAGAGGATTTAAACATTCGGACACCCTAGGCAATGAATGCCTGTGCCTCCCACATCCGCGGTCTTGAAGACGGGAGTGTCCCAGTCCTTTCCTCATGATTCCGAATCTGCTGCTGCTAAAGAGCAAGCCGTTCAATGCCACATTTCCTACAAATAAAGGAAGGTCACTCATCTCAGATTGTACTGATCATATTTGTTACCTACAGGCCAAAATTAGAGACTGCTTTGGTGTTTGAAACGTGTGTAGTGTTGCTTAAGTCCTAAACATATGATTTAAGGCTAAATCATGACATTGTTCATTCGTCACAAAGGTAAACGCCCCGCTGAACACTCTGAAAACTGCAGCGGTTGTCGCAGGCGTAAAACGGCCGAGCCTTCGAGACCTCGTTCTACTCTCGCAAAGCGTCGGATGGAGTTAAATAGATTTCGCACTCCTAAAGGAAGCAGATAATGATATAGCCTTTGTACTGTAGCTGCACCTGAGAGAGTGGAATGTCCCTTTAATCTTGAGGCATGAGAGAGCCGCAGGAGTCTATACGCAATTTCACTGCTTCTCCAGACATCTTATGCTCGCATTCGCAGCCGCAAATGGGCGGGTGTGATGGGACCGGACAGCAGCAAGTTCGCCATGTTTTTTCAGGACATAGGACTCGAGAGAGCTAGGGACTCTGAAGAAGATAGCAGCCACACTGTGGAGTGTTTTTCGATGCAACTAGAAGCGACCTTACGGAGACTTTCACGTACAGGCGTACAAGCTTTCCCATACAAACACGTGCAGTGCACGTCTAACGAACGGCGCCTTCCTCGACTACGAACCTCAGTCGACTGAAGCCAT
>CM023488.1:76939181-77019589 GCA_013339685.2 Hyalomma asiaticum | reverse complement strand
CGCTGTGGACGCCCGATTCTGTCGGCCTGGCCCTGTTTGCATTACCCGTGCAGTGCAAGCCGACACACGCTTAGTGGCTCCGGAGATCGTACGACAAGAGGGGATAATACCTCATTGTATTGTACACAGAATTTGAGTGCTTCAAAACCTCGTCTTTCTGTGCGGCTCTTTTCCTTTCTTCTTCCTTGCCTACCTCACCCCGCCACGCGGTGGCGCCGAGTGCGTTACAAATGTGGCTGCAATCGGGAACACGAGCGCTGCGCCTTTCATGCCTGAATACGTCCCCGTTCTTCCCTCGTGGGGCGCGTTGCTGCGCAGCGGCACCACAGAGGCAATATCCAAACCACATAAGGTACACCGCTGAAAGTGTCGTTAGTTTCGCCAGATATAAGCCGGCGCCACGGTTTACAATGGCTAATTGATGGATTGCTCTTTAAGATGTCTACGGACTCGGACAGCACTGGCGCGGCGGGCGGCACTCTACCTTCTCGCTGTCTCCCCCATCTTCGCCCCTTTCTCCTTTTCTTCTTTTCTTTGCTTTCTTCTTTTCTCTTTTTTTCTTTTTTTGTTCGCTCTGTCTCTGTGAGTGTGTGTGTGTGTGTGTGTGTGTTGCTTTTGCGTGACTTGCTCATTTTTTGTTGCAGTGAAGATGCCAGCAATCGTTTTATTATTATTTTTCATTATTTCCGTATATTTTCAACCCACTCATTCGCTTCCCACCCTTGTCCTTCTCTCCTTACTACAAGGCAAAGTGTGTATATAAGGCCATACTGGCCAGTGGTTAACATGTCTTGAAAAAGGTCGGGCTCCGACCGAAACGTTGATGTAATAAACCGTCGTTCTCTAAGAGGCGAATCGTCAATTGTTATAAACTAGCGGCAACCCAAGCAATTTTGCATATATATATATATATATATATATATATGGGTTGCCGGTGAACGCTTCTCCAACGCGAGCAGTCGGTATTTCTCAATCAAGAAACTCGCTAGGAGACACTGCCTGCGCCAACGTTGTCTCTCGCGGGTGAGCGCGTGCCGGGAGCCACGCGCTCGCCCACGGCGCGTGCGTGCCTCCCGGCAGGCACGCGCCGGTGGCTACCTACTACTACTACATACATCGGGGACGCACGACCCACGCCTTAAGGAGTTTCGCCCCTAAAAAAGAGGTGATGTTGCGATACATGAAAAATGTCACCTGTCAATTAAAGTAAATTCACTGATGGACTTGATCAAAGTCAAAGTAAGCAAAGTTATGAGATAATGATGATCTAGACTGCGGGGATCCAGCGGCTTCCCCTTATTTTAGGGGCGAAGCTCCTTATGGCATCACCTGGGCGGTCCTCGGTTGTCGATGCATCCGGCGTAGCCAGTAGCGTCTCCCTTAGCATACAGTTGATGGCGCTGTCCCATAGAGATGCATGCAAACTGCAGTTGGGTGACGATACACTAGATGGCGCTGTACGCATTCTCTGTCGTCATCTCCATTTCTCGTCTCGTTTCCGAGAGGGCGCTGTCCCATAGACATGCGTACAATATGGCGGTTTGGTGAAGGTACGCTAGATTGCGGCGCTATCCCGTAGAGATGCATGCAAACTGCAGTTGTTTGACGATACACTAGATGGCGCTGTACGCATTCTGTGTCGTCATCTCCATTTCTCGTCTAGTTCCCTAGATGGCGCTCTCCCATAGAGACGTGTGCATCATAAAAAAATCACAGCATATCCACGGGGTGAATGATGATGAGTGGGCGAAGCTCCGGAGGTAATCATCGGCAAACCGCGAATCTTCCGTGTAATTCGCCCAGTCGATCATCATGTAAAGAACGCTGGGATCTCGCGTTTAAGGGGACGCTTGCACAAACGCGTTAGAAACGTGCAGTACACTCTTGTAAGGGGGAGAGGCCACAGCGAATTACGCAGCCAATTAAACAGGCCGGAACGCGCACCGCGTTTGCCCACGCCATCACATGACTGCTGAGAGAGTATAAGGCGAAGAGGCCAGAGAGTCTTACACCAGGTTCTTACACGGGGCGTAACGCGCTAGCACAAACGTGTTAGAAACGGGCAGTCTTTCGTTAATGTTGGGTATTTAGTGTCATCGTGGTGCATATGTCCATGTCCGCTTCATAGCGTAGTGGCTAACGCCGCGCGTTCAGCACTGAGGGGTCCCTGGTTCGATTCCCCGCTTCGAACACAACTTTCGGAAATTTTTTTTTCATAAAAGTAGACGTGGCTACCCACTACTACTACGACGACGGCGACTACTACTACTACATAATACAGTGGAGGGACAGTTCATCGAAGAAAGAACGTTTCCATAGTGAACACTCGCCTTTTTCTCTATCTCTCTCTCTCTCTTACAAGACAGCAGATTGAAGGGTGAGAGAGGTAGCGCGCCGAGCGCGAGCCTCCCTGCGGCGCGAGGTGGCTACATACATACGACGACTACTACTACAGAGGAGGGAACGACCCACACCCTAAGGAGCTTCGCCCCTAAAAAACTCCGAAAGTTGTGTCCGAAGTGCGGAATCGAACCAGAGACCCCTCGCTTCCGAACGCGCGGAGCTAGCCACTAAGCCACGAAGCGAAAGTAGATACATGCACCACGATGACACTAAATGCCCAACACTAACAAAAGATTGCGCGTTTATAACGCGTTTGTGCTAGCACGTTACGGCCCGTGTAAGAAGCTGGTGTAAGGCGCTGTGGCCTCTCCACCTTATACTCTCTCAGCAGTCCTGTGATGGCGTCGGCAAACGCGGTGCGCGTTCCGGCCTGTGTAAGGGCCTGCGTAAGACGTCATTACATGATGATCGACTGGGCGATTTACATGGAAGATTCACGGTTTACCGATGATTCCCTCCGGAGCTGCGCCCACTCTTCATCGTTCACCCCGTGGATATGCTGTGATTCATTAGGGGCGAAGCTCCTTAAAGCGGCACCCGTTCGTCCCTCGTCGTAGTCGTAGTAGTGCGTAACCAGTCTTACGCTTTGACCTCCAAGGTGGTGCCGGTGGGAGATTTCTCCTGTGCGTTGTTGAACAATAAAAAATTCGCAGCGTGCGCGTTAACTAAAAGCCGAATTCTTCTGTCTCTCATTCCCCATTAGCAGCCATTTCGTGCGTCCCCGATGTATGCAGTAGTGGTAGTAGTAGTTAGTAGTAGGTAGCCACCGGCGCGTGCCTGCTGGACCGCACGCACGCGCCGAGGGCGAGCGCGTGGCACCTGGCGCTCGCCCTCGCCGCGAGCGCCGGGAGCCACGCGCTCCCCGGCAAACTCGACACTGCCCCGGCAAACGCGAGAGACAACCTTGGCGCAGGCAGCGTCTCCTAGCGAGTTTCTTGATTGAGAAATACCGACTGCTCGCGTTGGAGAAGCGTTCACCGGCAAAACCCATATATATATAAATATATATATATATATATATATATATATATATATATATATATATATATATATATATACACTGGATCTTGACTTGCAATGAAGTGCCGGTGGGAGATTTCACTTGCGCATTGTGCATAGTTGAACCGTGAGGATTCGTAGCATGCGCGTTAACTAAATTAATCCGGAACTCGGCACGATCTACGATGCACATCCCGAGCTTCGCCCACTCATCATCATTCACTCCGTGGATATGCTGTAATTTTTTGCGTAAGCTATATCCGTCTTGCTTTGGAACGGAAGCTGATATATTGCTACGTTGCTGTCAATTAAGGTCAGCGCTGATTTTCCGAAGCTATATAGTAACCGCGAGGCGCTGAGTCGCGGAGACGCCGACGACGTCGAATGTGCGGCCGATCCGACTAGCGTGACGTCACACCGGCGTGCGAAAGCCTTCTTTATGTCTAGGTGGTGTTGCTTAAGTTTGCCAAGAAACGCTTCGTGTTTAATAGACTGTCACGAGTTTGTGTGTGAGGATCTCGGGAGCGCTTGCTCCGATGGATTGAGAGAGAGTGACGGAGACGAGAGGCGTTAACAAAAAACAAAAGACGTTACTTTATAAACACACACCAAGACACGCAAAGTACGAACAAACATCAAACCGCACACAAAGAGAAAACGAAATAAGGTTAGCTTAACAAACTAAATAGCCAATCTACAGATCCTCCGCGTTGGGCGCAGTTCCAACGGGAGTCTGTCAACACTGGGCCTCGCGTTTACGGCAAGCATCTATTTGTCGTACATCCCACCTTTTGTTATGAGCTTCTAGGTACCTAGGGAGAGAATGTCTAGGGATTTTCGACAGTGGCGTTGTCACTTGTTGGCGGCGCTTTAGCGTACTAGAATTTCTCTTGCGCGCTTGTCAACGCCCACGTCGTCCATGTGCGCATTAATTTTGGCCGGTGTTGGCCGCTTCTGCTGTAAACTTGCCGTCAGTCGCTGACGACGGGTTGCTCTTTGTACGGCGACCGATGCCGATCGCGCGTCGTTCAGCTTTATCGGCATTTGGCCACGTAGTATGCAAAATGCTTGCCCGTAGCGACTTCGCTATGTATACGCCGCGATGTGCCACCTTGCCACAACACGTATGTTCACTCTTTATTTGGATCTTTGCCCTGTACGAGCGAGAGCACTTGACATCAGCCATGCTATCATTCTATTGCGACTGCGGAGCCTGGTGTTGAGGCACACTGACGATAGCTGGGGAGAAATTAGCTGCGAGTGTAGCGATCGTGTGTGTGCCTCTCGTTCTGTTGTGCTAGGTGTTTAAGCACGACCGGTCGACATGGTTAGCGTGTATATCAATAGCTACTGATTTAACATTCGGTTCTGTCTGAGCGAGACTTCCCACTGGTGCCGGCTGATCAACCAGAGGGAGTAATTTCTCGCAAATTGGGCTTGAGCAAAATCACTGCGAGTCGTTGTGGAGCAGGATAAGGACGTGGTTATGAATGACATTACCGGCAGGAATGAACGAAGGTTAGCTCAAGCGACCAGTGAGCCCGCAGTCCGGAGGCCTGTGGTTTCCTGAGCATGCCTGGCATTGCACTCCTATTGACGCACTCAAAGCTGCTTATATAACGAACTTTTAGTTGGCCAGACAGTGGTCCTGGGTTCACCATCTACAAGAACAACACGACAAACTGCTTGCTTTTTTGTGAGCAAACGTTCTTTCTGTGTCACCTGAAAACAGGATTACAACATGCTTTGCAACTTTGTGACACAGCACGGTTACCATGCAGAATGCAGTGCCTTACCGATAGTTGTTCAAAGGTGCATGCCTAGAGGTGGTGTTATTGGCACTTTGCTCAGAGCAAGCTGCGAGGAACGTGGTGAAAATGTTTTTAAAAAATTGTGCAGCCATCTTTAATTTCCTTGGAAATTGCTAGGGCCGAGGCTTGGGCTAGTTGTTTCATGTTTACACAATGCCAAATTTTTCAAAAGACACAAATCAAGTTGTCCCATGTGTGGACTGCACCTATTCGGCTGGGTTCAAATCTGCACAGGCATGGAGTTTATCATTGTAAGCAATGGCTGTTAATGACAAACGCAGGGACAGCGGACATTGTTGTTACCAAGTTCAGCCCTTGTAACGTGCCCATATCAGCTTGCGCAGTAAATAATCAGCCGGCATAACGTAGGGTTAATGGATCAGTGCCCAGCAAAATGGAGCACTTCATGGTTGAGAGATCACTGCCGCTACATTCTATTGTGCTCCAGCTGGAACATGTCAGCTGTGCTTGGATAAGCATGTTGAAGCCTCTTTTAAGGTTCAGGACGCCTGTGATCAAGTAGAATATCACGAATCATTGTATGCTGTAAATAATGACGTTTAATTTCCTGTTTCAGAAAAGCCAGCCAGACTAAGGCTTGTGAGTATCATTGCAAGATATTCTTTGCCCAAAACTTTGAGAGAACGTTGCAGGTGTGTCCTGTACAGTGGCATGGTGAACCTTCATCCGGAGTCCTCATGTGGAGATCTCCATAAGAATATTCAACTCTCTTGCCACCTGGAAAAAGGTCCCTGCAAATTATGCCATCTCTGAAAGAAAAGTACATCTTCAATGAGTCATCGCTCTGTCAAGTTGAAAATAAATGCTGTAGTGAAGTACATTAACTCTCTAGCACTGGCACTGAGAGAATAAAACTTGTGTAACTACAAACGACCATGTATTGCTAGCTTAAAACAAATACACATATACTTGTGTGCGAAGGAGTAGTTAGTTATACTTTGTCACAAGAAATGCCAGACCACTACCTATGCTGTGCCCTAGCACAATGACATTAAATATAAGACGAAACGTTACTTCTGGCTTTGCCACAGTGCCAGTGTTGGAAAGCGCAACTTGAAAGTTGTGACATCTCATGGTGTGGCCAAATTTCGGCTTTTGTGCACAGAAGTAGCAAATGTGCGTTCGCTGAGCAGAACACAGTCTCATCACTTTCCGTGTTATATCCATATTTGCTTCTACCATGGGCTTCCTTGCAGTGTAGGGTGGCAATGCTTCACAGGGCAGTAAGGCTTCCATATGAAGTCGGGCAGTTTGTGAAAAAGCTTAGCAATTGCAAGTAGGAGCCTTTCAGGGCTAGGTTTTATAAAATGTAATCGTGCAGATGACAGGAAGTCTGGATGCATGAAATAACAGCGAAGCCATACCTTGAAAAAAACTCAAGTGGTACATGAATATTGCAACACGTATATGCGCTGACGATGCAGCAGCACACATCTTTTAGTTTGCACGGCACATTTCAGTTTGTACGCTGGGGTTTCTTACATGCCCCATTGGGGGGGAGGAAGAGGAAGAAGGGGGAGGGGGGTACCTACTGCAAAAACTTTTTAAATTGGATCATTATTATCAGAGGTAAAAATGTTTGATGCGGCACTACACCAGGATATTGGGAGGCGAATCACGTCAATACGACACGTGGCAATGCTGTGTGGCGAAGCAAGGGAAAAAAAAGACGAAGTGTGCTTGCTACTGTGCCCACAGTTGGTCATCCTCTACAAGAAGCCAGGTGCCTCCCAACTGATTCGAGCAGCCACTGCATGATCTGAACAAGCGTAACAGTTTGTAGCGACACACAGGCGCACTGTGGTGACACGGCGTGCTGTGCACGGTGCGTGGCATCGTCCACCATTTGGTGCGTGATCCTTGTAAGGGGAGGGTAAACAGCGCTCAGTCTTAAATTGGAGTACCTTCCACAGCATGTAATGATGCAGTTCTAGGCAGATATGAACACGAATGTGCCATGTACTTGTCACCTCAAAATGGCCAGGCCTGTTGAAGGGCTCATTGAGAAAATGGTAAAGATGTTGCATTTTGGTTGCTGTCTGGTATTCTCTACCGATTTATTAGATTATCACACTCAAGGCACTGGTATTACTTCATGCCACACACATTGTCCAAAACCATCTTATCAATTATCCAGTGTTTGCAAGGTCTCATGCACAAATTTAATCCTCTGTTGCATTTAACTGCATTAGTGTGCTTCCCCCATGGCCATGTCAACACCTTCGTCTTTTCGTATGGCTATAATATCCGTATTGCTTTAATATGAGCAAGGCCCTGTACACGTGCATGGCAGTATAGTTGTGGTAATATTTAAAGCCATCGCTCATTTCTACCCGCAAGGTCCCCCCACTTCTGCAGTATCTTTTCCAACACGCTGCAGTACTAGTCACAGATAATGACGAAAAGTGGAGGACGGCTCACGTAATGTTTCCTGCTCGCTCCTGACACGAGCAGAGGGAGACAGCATGACTATGGGGCAATTCGCTGCTCAGATGCTGGTAATACAACTAATACAAACTTTTGAAGACAGTCATTAAATAAGACTGAATGGCTGGCAAAGACAAATCAAACTCTTATTGACATCCTTGGACAGCAACGGCACATATGCTTTAAGATTTTCAAGGTACAGTGGATACATGCAGATTGTACTAATTGTGTTATACCCCTGTACACAACTAGAAAACTACAGTGTCGTTTTGAGCAAGTGCGTTTTAACACACGCTGTGTCACTTTGGAAGGGCACTGCCACATGTGAAGAAAGTCTCGGGTTTCATGGTAATGCTGATGGATAAGTTAGTAGGTGCAGCAGTACATGTTTAGCCAGTGTTCGCTAACACGGTGCTGTGCTGTAGCCAGAAGTGGTATGAAATATAAATGAAGGAAATTAACAGCAGCCATCACCATGAACTTTGGTACAAATGTCACTCAAACCCTGCCACCTTTCTCTCTTGCAGCAATGGCTTATTTTGAAGGCGCCTCTTCTTTCACCACTACCAATGATAACGGGAGCATATATTTTCCAAAGTGCTGGTAATAAAGACGATTAACAGCCCCTGGTGTACATTGCCACTTTCTTGAAGCTGTACAACTGCTGCCCGTTGGGTCTGCCCTTCCATTTTGTCTCTCTATATGGGAAATCCTGAAATAAAGAGAAGCACAGAGCTACATTTACCATTAACAGAATTTGCAGCCTGATTTACAATGCCCCCAAAACAAGCATGCAGTGGTATGTGTGCTGAAAATGCAATCTTCTGCAACAAGGATTCCAATTTGTCGGGCCACTCTTGCATGTAGGAGCATGAATCGTTGGGCTAGTCGATGCAACATTTGTGGGACAAAGAGCAAAAACTGCATGATGAAAACTACATTTACAAAAGGGGCACATACATGAAAGACTCAACGTGCAACTGAATTCAATATGTATGTAGCTCTCGTCAAGTTCGTCCCACAAATGTAAATTTTGCATGCTTTACTTATCTACTGCAGGTGTCACAAATGAAAATTCTGGCTATTACATGCGACAGCACGTAACAGCGCAAAGCTCCGAATAACGGGGATTATTACTTACGTGTCGTACGAAGTCGTCGATCTGTCAAAGGTGGCCACGGCAAAGTAGGCAAGGGTAACCAAAGCTCGCTACCTAGGCTGTCAGAGCCCCAATGAAGCTGTACGACGCGCGGTCAGCACGGCCGCTCTAGACACGCGCGATAGGCATGGGATCGGCACGGGACCTACTTGTAACTCGGCTAGAGTTACGTGGAAAGGCAGCACATCACAATCTTCGCCCTCGATGTTCATAGATAAGGCGAACTCGCTACGGGGCACCGGACTGCGTTGACGAAACGCACAAGCACTGGAGCCGTGTTCCGAGGTGAGCACGCTCCATGGCACGGCGGCACGGCCGCGTGTCTTCTCGGTCGCTCGGTCTCGGTACTTGGTCAGAGAACACCTGACTCGGTGGTTCTTAGGCGGCATGCAAAAAAACCCGCCAACAAGTGACGGCGCTACTGTCGAAAATCCCTATACATTCTGTCCCTAGGTACCTAGAAGCTGATAACAAAAGGTGGGATGTACGACAAATAGATGCTTGCCGCGTTTACGTGCGCGGTAGCTGCTAGCCGTTCAACTGAAGTTGGACGCTCTTACGTTGGGCGTTCGACGTGGTGTGGTTCAGAGTCGAAGCTCTTTGGTGGGTCGTGTCCCGTAGCTGTCGTCGAAGGTGCTGCTGGTGATGGCCGCCGCTCACGCAAGGTCCGTCCTCGTCCGCCGCCTTGCTTCGCCTGTGATGTGGCGAGTCACCGCTTAGGCCTAGCCCAGCCTAGGCCTCCTCAAAAGTGATGTCCAGTCTCCAACCAAGACCGGCCCTCTGTGGCGATTCTTCTGCCGGTCGTCCCGTTCTGCCGGCGAAGGTGGAGCGCTGCGGGTACGCCGGGAACTGCTGAAATTCGGCCGCTGCCACTCCGAAGTCCGTGCTCGATCGTAAGCCAGATCGACGGCACCCCGGAGACCGACGCCGTCGTCTCCTCGTCACCAGACCGTAGCTGTCCCGACAACCTTCGTCGACCGGTGCCGCGCAGAGAATGCCAGCTCAGCCTTCTCGATCACCGATCTCTCCTCGGGTCGCGTGCCGCGAGCCCGCTGACATCCAATTACGAACACCGACGTGTCCACTGCGCGTGCTTTGCCGCGCCACTTCACCGATCTCTCCGTTTGGCCTAGTGGCCTGTGTTTGTGGGCCCCTCTTACTCATGACATTGGCCCCCTTTTAAGAGTTTTTTCTTAAAAAACTGCTTCCTCCTCCTCTTCTGAATTCGCCAGAACCTTGCCTGATCTTCTTGCCTTCTCGTCAATAAACTTGGGATGTCTTCAATTTTGAGTTCACTGAATCTCGCTTGTTGGCCATCGTGAGCGCACCACACATCACGTTCCACCGACACACTTTCGCGCACATTTTGGCCTCTGATTGTCACCACGCACACTAATACATGATCACTTCACTTGAAGTTCACTTTTCCTAATAGTCATCAATGTTCACTGGGTTCACTTCCAGCCCGCTAAACAATACTCCCTTTCGATATCAGCACACCTATATACATGGATATACAAAGTCATCACTGCAGCACCTTTCTATGCAGCCCTGTAGCCCTTCTTTCTATCTCCGAATCATTGACTAATAATACTAATACATATTTTACCACCATCGCATCGTCGGCCCTACATACTCTTTACCATTTCCCTACACCTCTAAATCTCTAAAGGCTTGGTCTGTGCCTTATATCTGATACACACAAATATACATAACTATACATACACAACTATACATAACTATACATACACAACTATGCATACACGACTATACATACCAGACTACAATATTCCCTGCTATGCAGACTTACTCACTGCTCTATCCGTCTTTGCTATTCTGTCTTTAACCACTACCTCTATACCTTCGCTTGGCAATCACCGCATTCTTTTTCCTTTCCCGTTGCCTGGATAACTGCTCCATCTTTCCTCATCTCTCTACCTGTGCCCCTTCAGATGTTTCCTCGTTCTTTTCCTTTCAGAAACCGATATTCCATGACAACATCATGCTTCGTTTTCCTTCTCTTTCTTACTCCTATGTCATCTTTTGATGTTGCTCCTTTACTTTAAATTATTAACTTCTCTGTTCTGCGCTTTCTCCGGCTCTACTATCATGCCTGTGTCTCTTCTAACTTTCTGGTCAACTTTTTTTCCAGTCTATCTACTTGATTTCCTTGCCGAAATCCTTTTCCGTGAAAGGCCATCAGATAATGGAAACGCGTTCCTTTTTCTTTAACGGCCACAGAAAAAACCGCTCCGCTTTAACTCTGGGCTTTCTCCCAGTCGGCAGCTCGCGCCACTCTCTTGCGCGCCTCCTCGCATGCGCTCGACGCCTCAAACGCTCGCTACGGCGGCGTTTGTTAGCATTGCCAACCCTTTTCCGGCGTTTATTTGCTGAATTCCCTCGAGAACGCCTGGTGCGGCCACGGCATTTGGTATTTTTCAAGGTCAAACTCCTCATCAAACAATTCTCTGTCGCGCGGCTCCTTGCTGCGCACCGTCGCGACCACCTTGTGCGACGCCTGCGTTTGTCCTCTTTCCAACGAAAACACGCCTTCAAAACATTCTCTCTCACGCGTCCACCTCCTGCACGCGGTCGCAAACGATTAGCCAGGCTGCGGCGTTTCTTCATTCTGGCTCTCATGGAACGCCTCTCACACACTACCTTGCGTTTACGCTTCTTCCGCTGCCTCTGGCGACCGAATTCTGCATGGCGTCTACTTGATCGATGCTCAATCAACATGCTTCCTTCCCTCATATTTCGCTTCTTCGGAACTCGCGTTCTCCGACGCGCCTTAGCGCCAAGTAATCCGTTGGCAGCGTCCGCGTCTGCCTTTTCCTCAACTGTAACCGCCTCACCCCCGCTTGTACCTCTCCGATAGCGGACTTCACCTTCACAGTGCTCGCTCTCGAGAACGGCACAATTGTCGCGCGGATCGTGACTCGATATCACGTCCTTCACTGTGGGGCTCTCATGAGAACTAACCCCGTCAAAACTCCATTTGCAGCAACCTGCAATACGCCCTCCGTCAAGTATGTGCTTGCAGCGACCTGCAATGCACTCTACGTTGTCCTCCTGCACCAGCGGTGGGTGCGCTTTCTCCTCCGCTGCGATCAACAGCTCTTGGGCGCCTACGCCCGCATCATCAACCTCCGACTCGAGCTCCTCTAGAATTAACCGCGTAGCCGCGTCGCCCTTCTCTGACCCTGCCGAGACACAGTCCTGACTCGCCTGAATTTCTGGAAGTTCGCTAGCTTCCGCCTCATGTCCACAAATTTCAACTGACTGCACTATTGGCAAATTTACACATGATGTCTCCTCCCTTTTCCGGTACATCAGCTTCCCTTCGGCCTCAGCTATCTGTTGTTTTAGTAGAGCTACCATTGCTTCATGCTCTCGCTCCCGTTCTTTTTGGGCATCTTCAAATAACCTCAGCACTTCCTTTCCTGACAGCTTTCTACTCTTAGCTATCGAAGCCAAACGCTCCCAATCCATCTTCGCAACCCCCGACGATCATTCGTGACTGGGCCTGGAGATGTTAATCCTAGCAAAGGCTCGCCAATTATTTGTCACGAGTTTGTGTGTGAGGATCTCGGGAGCGCTTGCTCCGACGGATTGAGAGAGAGTGACGGAGACGAGAGGCGTTAACAAAAAACAAAAGACGTTACTTTATAAACACACACCAAGACACGCAAAGTACGAACAAACATCAAACCGCACACAAAGAGAAAACGAAAACAGGTTAGCTTAACAAACTAAATAGCCAATCTACAGATCCTCCGCGTTGGGCGCAGTTCCAACGGGAGTCTGTCAACACTGGGCCTCGCGTTTACGTGCGCGGTAGCTGCTAGCCGTTCAACTGAAGTTGGACGCTCTTACGTTGGGCGTTCGACGTGGTGTGGTTCAGAGTCGAAGCTCTTTGGTGGGTCGTGTCCCGTAGCTGTCGTCGAAGGTGCTGCTGGTGATGGCCGCCGCTCACGCAAGGTCCGTCCTCGTCCGCCGCCTTGCTTCGCCTGTGATGTGGCGAGTCACCGCTTAGGCCTAGCCCAGCCTAGGCCTCCTCAAAAGTGATGTCCGGTCTCCAACCAAGACCGGCCCTCTGTGGCGATTCTTCTGCCGGTCGTCCCGTTCTGCCAGCGAAGGTGGAGCGCTGCGGGTACGCCGGGAACTGCTGAAATTCGGCCGCTGCCACTCCGAAGTCCCTGCTCGATCGTAAGCCAGATCGACGGCACCCCGGAGCCCGACGCCCTCGTCTCCTCATCACCAGTCCGTAGCTGGCCAGACAACCTTCGTCGACCGGTGTCGCGCAGAGAATGCCAGCTCAGCCTTCTCGATCACCGATCTCTCCTCGGGTCGCGTGCCGCGAGCCCGCTGACATCCAATTACGAACACCGACGTGTCCACTGCGCGTGCTTTGCCGCGCCACTTCGCCGATCTCTCCGTTTGGCCTAGTGGCCTGTGTTTGTGGGCCCCTCTTACTCATGACATAGACCGATGCTCCAATATCATTTTCTTGCCGTGCTGCGCTAATCTTCTGAAACATTTCGCGAAATTTGATAGTGATGATGCTTTGAGGGCAAACGGTACGGCACTTTCTACCTTGATCGACCCCACGCGTTGGAACTGGTAGCTGAGATCATGAAATTCGAGATAATGTCTGTGCTAACTAGCAAGAAGAAGGTTGTATCGTACCCACTTCCAAGTATATGATTACAAGACTGATTCACAAAGAAAACGAGCTGGATCTTGTTGATTACAATTTTGTCTCCACTTCAAACAGTTCTTGGGCTTAGATCATTCACGGAAATCAAAACCTACACATATTGACACGTGCGGTTGTTTTCGCTTCTTTAAAGCGAACGCCGTTATCACCTTGCTGTGACACGCGCGCTTGCTTTGATAGTATGTGGGGAGCGTCGTTATCACTTTCCGTTGCGCCCAACACAGGCCGCGTTTATATTGCATGTCACTTCAGGAACCATGCGGACCATTCTTGAAACCTCGCATGCCTGAGGCGCACATTTGAGTGACTTCTCGAATTTCAGAGATAACGCGACAACGCGTTATGACATGCGTAAAAAGCCGACGCATTGCCCCGCTTGCCACTCATTACGTCTACCGAAGACTGTTCACGCCGCTATTGCTGTGCATTGTCATTGGCGGCGTTTTTCTGTGCAAAAGTTCGCCCAATGAACAGTTTGCGTGATATCGTCTTTAGTTCTGGGTGCTTCGCCTTGGGTGCGCATGCGTCACAACCACCTGACAATATAATACAAAGCACAATAATATTTATAGCCGGCTGTGAATGCTGAATTATACAATTAA
Organism: Hyalomma asiaticum; assembly: GCA_013339685.2. NCBI lineage: Eukaryota > Metazoa > Arthropoda > Arachnida > Ixodida > Ixodidae > Hyalomma > Hyalomma asiaticum. The sequence continues at coordinate 77,005,447 of CM023488.1, read as the reverse complement.
TTTCCGATATGTTCTGATCAGAAGCGGACCATGAGACAAAGTATAGTTCTCACCAGAGAAGTATTACTGACCTGCAGATATTGTTTTTAGTGTTTACTCGCGGGAGTCTAGAAACGTCTATGGCTTTGACATTACCCCTTGATAACTTACCATGTGTTTTGCTTCTTGCTTGGGCAGACATTACCCCTTGATAACTTACTATGTGTTTTGCTTCTTGGTTGGGCAGATATCTACGAGGAGCAGGAAATTCGCATAAGTTGCCCATTTGTTGCTCTGTCTGAGAAATAAAAACACACTGTTAGCAATAAACACCTGTCAACCTTACACATTTGCTTTGTCGTTTCTCGTTGCCGCTACAGATGATCGCTGCTTTTGATTTATGTGCAAGGATTGCCAGTGCTTCGAGGGGGAATTTTTGTGTCAAGCTTGTTTTACAAGCGTCGCGCTGCATTCGCTCAAGGGGCCCAAGATAAATCATCTCGAGCAACTTTATCCTCAGTAAACATAGGTTCAGCGCCCCGCCATGGTGGTCTAGTGGTTATGGCACTCGGCTGCAGATCCGAATGTCGCGGGATCGGATCCCGGCCGCGGCGGCTGCATATCGACGGAGGCGAAATGTTGAGTCCCGTGTGCTGTGCGATGTCAGTGGGCGTTAAAGAACCCCAGGTGGTCGAAATTTCCGGAGACCTCCACTACGGCGTCTCTGATAATCAGAGCTGGTTTTGGGACATTAAACCCCACAAATCAATCAAGCATATGTTCAGCACTCATGTCTTCCGAATTTTTTCTGTCGTCCTTTCACGCGATGTCCGCTTCCACAGGTTATGATTAGCCACCTACCCCAGTAGTAAGTTTTATATATGCCGAAACTTCATATCTGTTCGGCATTGTAGATCTCTTGTAAAATATCTGACAGTATTCGTCGAGTTCAACAATCTAATACACTCCAACCATCATGGAATTCACTTTGGCGTATCGAGTGTCGCCCAGTTAGTTGACAGACTTCACGACTTTGCCAAAGGCATTAACGAGCAGTTGAAAATTGGTGCAAATTTAATTCATTTCTGCAAAGCTTTTGATCGCGTTTGCCAATTAAACTAAACTACAAATTATATGTCTATTCGGAAATGGTCCACTTATTCGTTGAACAGTAGATTATCTTTCTGACCGCTAACAGTATGTGCAGTACAATGACTACGTTCCACCGTTCCCGTTTTATCCAATGTACCCTAAGTTTCCGTTCCAGTGGCATTGTTCTTGTTGTACACAAACGACATAACTAATCACGTTGACGTAAACACAAGTTATTTGCAGACGACTGCGTAATGCATCACACAATTAAATGCCGTGACGACCAAATAAAACTTAATAATTTCCTGCACAAATTGCTACGTGGTGCTCCGACAGGAAATTGGTGTTAAACGCAGGAAAAAGAACGGTACATATAAACTTAAGAAACGAGAAATAAACCCTTCTGTTTTATGACAGCACTGAGGGTCATTTGCTACTGAGCGCTCTATTGTAGATATAGTTGGGTGTTATGAGAATGAGTCACCTCAGCTGGAACACGCATGTGAATCATGTGTACAAAATGGGTCCCTGAATAAACTATTCTTCCTGAAACGCTCGCTTTCAGGTTCTACCTAGGAAATAAGATATCTCGCTTACACCAGGCTTATTAGAAAAATATTGGAATATGCCAGTGTTGCATGGTTTCCGCGCACGAAAAACAACATACATACACTTCAAAGAGTTCAAAGGAAAGCTGTGCAGTTTATCAGTTTATATTCAATCGCTCTAGGCGTACTTATTTTCCGACATAACTTCTTCAACTTTGTGGTCTAGCTACATTGTCTAGCCGAGCCAAAGTACAAAGGTTGAATTTCTTGTATTTATTGTTGTACAGAGTTTCAAGATAAATCCCAGGTCAATCGGCCGATATAATTCATCCAGACAAAAGCGTTGGAAACTTAAACACAATTTAGAGGAAGGTTATTGTACTAATAATGCATTTCCCTTCTCTTTTTTCGAGAAGCTGTACGAGATTGGAGTTCTTTGGTGATTTCATTGATAAGCGAACGGCAGAACTCTTCACTGAACCCGTGCGAACGAGTATCTGAGACGCGTGCATACTCTGTATCTGAACGTCTTTTTTCTTCATTGCCACTGTGGTCTTGCTTGCCAAATTATGAGATTTGTACAGACGATTTAATAATCCTATCTACGTGTTTACGTTTGAGCATATGTTGTGTGATTAGCATCATTTCTCTTGTGAATTTCGTTCTTGTTCTTATTAAAACCTGCAATAATGCCTTTGAGGGATTTACAGTATCCTAAATAAATAAATAAATAAATAAATAAATAAATAAATAAATAAATAAATAAGTAAATAAATAAATAAATAAATAAATAAATATGACCTGCACTTCCTAGTAGCAGGTATTGCTATATACTCATTGGTCACTCATTTTTGGAAAACAAGCACTAAACAACCAATGGAAGACAACCACTCAAGAAATACTTCCGAAAGCTTATTCAAAATTCACATTTTCTTTCTTAAGCAAAGTGTAGAGAGACTTTCCGAAACCACGCGAACCGTGACGTACGATGCGACGTAAATGTTGTTAAGCATGTTTTGCGCTAACCTTTTCTACTAAGAAAGAAATGGCGCAGCCGAGGGTCACAGTACTCCGAGGTTAACATCAGCGCGAAGCGCAAGCTGCATTTTACAGCTAAGCTTTCTATAACTAGCCTGGATATCCTATGCCGGTTGTGTGCTCAGGAATCTCATGGGCGGAGGTATTTCTTCGCTTGATGCGGATTTCCGCATCCAGTTTTTTGTGTTCCCGAGCCGATTCTTGCTCTTCTCTTCGGAGGGCATTTGTGGACTTTTGCCGGCCTGTTGTTGTTGTTGTTGTGCTCAATTCTGGCATATACCCAACCTGGGGGATTGGCCAAGATGTGAGAAGTTGAAAGAGTTAAGTCATAAGTACTGTGGAATACCAATCAGACTCGAATAATCAAGCTGGAATTAACGGTGAAGAGTACGAGTTTATGAACGGGACCGGCCTGAATCAATTATGAATTTTGCAACAGTAGAGCATACATCCCCGTGGCAGTGTTCTAATGAGGAGGCTCCCAAAGAGAATATTGGAGACGGAGAATTCCAACCCAATCTTATGAAGAGAATCTTTCAATGTGTGTTTTTCTTAATGAGGATAATCTAGTGCATTTTAGGAAATAATGTTTAATAGGTTCGTCTTCGCCGCATTATCGACCCAAAGGTGATGGGCCCAGATCAGATCTGTACATATAAACGTTTAATTCAGGAATGCCGCAACGTAACTGCGTTTAGATAACTTCCAGTTTTCTGGAGGTAAAGACCTTTCTATTCCAAGGGAAAAAGAGGTGTCGATAGTCATTGAAATTAGTTAATAAGGAATTGTTAGCTTCTTGCTAATCGCCCCCCTGCTAAATCTCGCAGCAGTTACGAGCGCTGATGCCGGGAGTAGTGAGACAATTCGACCACTAAGATATGTCCTCGCCAAGTTGTCCGCCATTGCATTCATTATAATTCCTTTGTGAATTCGCACGCTTACCAATCTAATTACCGTTACATGACTAGGGACAAGGGAATGAAAAGTACGTAAGATGCGTATGTTACGCAAGTTCTCTTTTTGTCTTTTGTGCAATACACACTCCAAACTGATGTTGTGCCCACTACATGATGTTGATTGTGCGACTGCCAGTGTGCGGTTTTTGCGAGCGAACTTTCTTCTTCCGTTGCGGTTGACTGTTCTTGCCCACAGCACTTTCATTAAAAACTGTGATCGCAAAGGAACGCGTTTGTAGCTTATCTAGGAAACACCATACATTGATCAGATCAAGAGATTGATTTATCTGCGGGGTTTAAAGTCCTAAAGCCAGATCTGATTATGAGAGACGCCGTAGTGGAGGTCTCCGGAAATTTAGACCACCTGGGGTTCTTTAACGTGCACTGACATCGCACAGCACACGGGCCTCGACATTTCAATCACAATGCAGCCGCCGCGGCAGGGATAGATCCAGAGAAACAGTTTATTCACCGTGGTTGATGACCGAACTATAAACGCCGAGACCGCACGTTTAGTTTCGCTGGTGTACCATCTGTACGGTGCGAATGTGAGGTGAATTATTTCGTAAAGGCTCATTTACATGCGAAAATTTGATGTATGCAATTGTTAGAAATCCATTTTCTGAAAATGATTCGTTAACCTCACGAAGCACTTGTTATTCTTTCGTGTTAATTCGCAGATATCTGCGTCACTGGTGCAACAAACCCTCGGAATGTGTGTTCCTTCGCGAAAATATTCACAATCGGCCTTCTTTATTTGACCTTGTCTAAGCTACGAGCTTCAGCACACCTCAGTGCTGAAGTAAATGTAAATCAACTGCGGTGGTGTGCCCATTACCACGTGGAAATGTGTTGTGCAAAAGGGCAGGTACTTCTGTGTCATTGGCTCGGCAGCTCGACACTAAAATGATTCTCGAGAATATTTTGGACCGCACTTAGCGGTAACAAATATATTTCCAGTTTTAGGCGCCAAGTGTTCTACGTTGAAGGATACCTTAAAATTCATGATTGCAGGTGAAATAATAAAAAAACCAGGCGGAAAATATGAAATTTAGCACGTGAAATCTGTTGCTTTCAATATTGTCGCTTGCCTCTTCTGGACTTGGCATGGCATTACTTGCTAGAGAAAAGTGTTGCACTGCCCAATTCTCATAGCAACAAGATTTACTGGGCCATGATAGTGCTCGGCGACGTGGATAGAAGCAATAACTATGACACAGACTGTCTACCATGAACTCTTCGGCTTCTTAAATGTATAGTGTTTGACCTGGTCAGAGGGCGGCGGCCTCCACATTAGTCATCCATCAGTCGATCTCCTTATTCTGTGCAGGACATTTTGTCTCTTCGTGAACGGACAGCTTCTGTGATGAACTGTATATGACATATGCACTTATGGGCATATTGCTTTTCTGTGGTGGGGTGGTGTTCTACTGATGCGTAGTTAAAGGACTCCTCGGTACCGAAACCGAAACTGCCTATTGGCGTGGAGAAACAAGCAGCGAACAACGCATGGGGATTGCGGCGGCACGGAGTGGAGGTAGGTTTAGGAGACTACGTCGAAGAAGAGCCTTCACCGGCAGATGTGCCGGCCTATTTTTCTTCATGCTACGGGCTCTTGGCTTCCGGACCCGATCCCGTTGTCGAGTGCATACTCCGTCCTACTCCTGAGGCTGGTTTGTATCCGTCCCATGCGCATTTCGCCATGGTCTCAGGCTTCGGGAAACGCCTAGCGACGCACGCGAGGCTCACCGAACGCTTCTCAATGTTCCGCGCGAAGCACTAAATCTTGCCTTTGTCTCTGCGTTAGCGGCTTTCATTCCCAAGTAGGCTGGATTGTGTAGTCGCCGCCGATCTCCTTTTCTTGCAGCAGCGCTTCGAGCCTCACGGTACGAAGCTTCTTTCTGAGCTGTTCGGACGTTTCTCAGTCGACTCATGGCTACAAAGCCGTTGCCGCAGTCGCCATCGCCTCTCTCAAACCCCCGACGTTTCTCGGCGGCTGCTTCGCTTCGTCGAATGCGCGGCTTGGCGTGAAGTCACCCCACCTGCCGCGGTAGCGGCGCTTGCCGAAGCCAGTTTCTGCGCAGCTGCGACGCCGGTGTTTGCTTGACAACGACCCTTGCGGAGAACGGATGTTTCTCCAAGTTGAGTAAGAGCTTCTCTGTTAAAAGAGAAATGTGTATATCGGTATTTGCGCGTGTGTGCATGCGTGTGTGCGTGCGTGTGTTTGCGTGTATGTGTGGAAGTGTGTGTTTGTGAGGTTCTTAAGTAGCAATGGTAAAACAACCTAACATACACGCACACACCAATGTCTGAGCGCACTAGCCATTAAATATCCATGGCAGATCTCTGTATTGTGCTATGCAGCTTCCTTAGTTAGGAATGTCAAACGCTGTTGTATAAGAAACTACTTCGCAATTTTTACTGCTTTAAATTTGTCTTACACAAAGGTGACGGGGTTCAATCCCTGCAAGTGAATCTCTGCCGCGAACCACTGGCAGGTTCGGAGCAGGGATACGCCACAGATTCGCGGCAGGGAAAATGCCGAAATTTTCATCAAGTTTCTGAAAATTTCGAAGCGCTACGGCGTCCCTCCGTCATACAGTAGTTTAGGCACAATAAACCAGATAATGCATTGTTCTTGAAGTTTGTACTCGCCGCAGCTTTGCAGTCAGTGAAAGATGGCTCCCGTTGCGCTGTCTCGCATTGAGGAGTCTCAGAATTTTTTAGTGGTACCGTAACTACCTGCCATAAAATGCGTAATTGGAATGAATGACACATGAAATAAGATGAAGCTTGCGCTTTTGTGTTTAGTTGATCGAAAAAGGGATAAATAAAATCCGGGGATGAGCCAAAAAGCGGCAGCACCAAGGAAGTCCTTCCAACTGGAATCGTGACCTCGTCCTCAGAGCTACGACGTGATAACAAGATGTTCCACAGCATTTTGCCGTTGCACGGCAGTACAAACCCTGCCTAACTTATTGGGAGCCGTAAAAACAGCGTCAACCCCAAATATACGTCCCCCTTTATTTAGCCTGTGAGAAACGGGGAGAATATACAGAATACTCACGACTCTTGTTTTATTATTGCTGTCTGGTACGGCGAGCGTTCCGATGGAAATCCACTTCTTTAGGCGGTGAGCTACAGCGTCTACAGCTAAGCTAGGGAAACCTGCTTTCAGTAGGCGCTTGACCTGCGCATTATAGCTTGCGTTTAAATGGTGGAAACATAATTTGGTTAGGGATAATTTCAAACCCGACATGCCTATTCCGTTTTTTAGTACTTTGGAATGCTTCTATTAAAAGTTTAACAAGGCTTAAATGCTTTAGCGGAGCACTGCCGAGACACGTGATCTTGCTCAAATGTCGTATTTGGCATATGTCAACCGTGGAGGAAGCCGCCGAAGAGTACTGGTAGAGTGCCGGCTTGGCACCTTGGCTGCTCAAATTTGATTCCTAACCCCCTACCGGCTGCTACGTTGCCTTCGTAGATTACAGCCTATGTTTCTGTGTGCTTGTTTTTACATTTTATTTCAAGGTAGGAGAGAAGTTATGCCTTTGTTGTTTTGTAGCTTGCTGTGGTATGTTGAGGTCAATGTTTGTTTGTCCTTCATGACATAGGGCTTCATAAAATTCAAAACACTTGCAGCACATACACGCATACCACGTGCCGAGCACTACGGGCTTCAGCCACGTATGATTTAAATGTCGCTATTCGTTGCGCACACGACAACCATATAACGTTTGCAGCGTCGACATTAATCAGTGATGTTTATTTATACCCTGCGATTCATATTCTGGTGTATACCAGTTGAACGGGACAACGATAAGAGGACCGAAACGCAGTTGGCTAGACAGATAGACAGACGCGGTCGGAGTGACTTAACTTCGTCAAGATATTTTAGACGTTTAGAATGTAATATGCGAGGAAAACTTGAAACCTTAAAATATTTGCACACTCCCGCACAGACCCATTATCACACGAAAGCAAGCGCGTTGCCGACTTTGTACAGATTTGGGGTGCGATATAAAGACCCTGCAACAGACAGAGCGAGAGAAAGAAACACCACGTTATTGAAAACTACAACAAATATTCGCTATGGCAAATATCCCCTACTTGCTTTTATGCGGGGAATGGGAAAAGGGGCCCTCGCAAAACGTAGGCAGACAAATGTTGAAAAATAGAATCTCGTCTTCGAAAAACTGCGCAAAAACTGTGCCAACATGCAGCAAGCACATTCATAGTGAGAAGCACCGTATTTTCGATGTTGTCATCGAATATAAAAAAGTGGGTTCTCCAGCTATTAATCGTCTACTGCAACAATTTTTCGAATCCATTAGGCATTAGCGGAGTTGGAGCTTGAAGTTTAATGGAAGTTTCACTGGTTCGTCTCATTCCGCCCCAAGTAGCGCATAAGTTTGAATCCACGAGATGCAATTCAGTATTACCTAGTTGGTAGCCTGTAAACTCCGGCACAAGCATCTGAAATAATAAGGAACTTCAAATCACTTTCGCGTGTGCGCCGTCAGTGTCAAGCGAGGCACCAAGTTGACAATGCAGTTGGCGGCGTTTGCAAGTTGGCAGCAAGTTGATCTTGTTCGTACGATGACTGGTGTTCGGGCACGCCGGTACTTCTCAAACATATCAACCCCTGCTCAAGCGCGCTTACCGCGAATCGGTATCGGTGTTGGCTGGTATGGCAACCCAGCGGTTGGCGATTCGAATCCGAAGCTCCAAGGCCGTTTTCAAACGCGACTATTTTTTGCGAACTTTACAAAGACAGGATAAGGAGAAGTGACAGCGCCACCTGCTCATGTGCAGAGGCTGAAGAAGACATAGAGCATCTTCTTCTTCATTGCAAAAATTATCATGCTCCACGCAAAAAACTTCTACAGACATGAAATCATCTGGATTGACCCCCACTTTCATTAGCGAAAATTCTGGGCCCTTGGCCTACACAGAAATTAAAGTACGTCGCGGCACGCGCACTCGTGAACTTCTTAGAGGACTCAAGGATACCGGAAAAATATTAAACTGCATCAAGTTGGTGCCTGCATCGCTATTATTATCAAGCACTAGGGGTACATATTTCCTGTATCTTCTACTTGTTGCTATGTTTGTAACTATACATGTGCATTGTGGTTAAGGTGCAGCAATTAAGAGACAGTCTGCAATCAGTATGCGCTGTGTGATAATGTTGAACTTGACAATGTGGCCGGTACTGATGTGTGAACATTTGTAACTTATGAATTTCTCGTTTAATGGAGAGTTGTACTGGAAAAGTGATCGTACATGTGTGATGTGATGTGATGTGATACGTGTACTGGAAAAGTGACCCTATACGTGTGATGTGATGTGATGTGATGTGTGTGTCCGTGCCCGAGTGCTTGTATTGATGAACTTTGATGAACTTTACGTAACTTTGTGATGTAAGCCACCCTGTAAGAGAAGAGGAGTAGCCGGCGCCGTACGTGGGCACCAACCTCTCCTTAAATTACATATATTTAAAAATAAGATTGACAGTGTGTTTCTATCTATCTATCTATCTATCTATCTATCTATCTATCTATCTATCTATCTATCTATCTATCTATCTATCTATCTATCTATCTATCTATCTATTGAACCGACTACGTCTTGACACTTTCCTCGTGGTGTGGCTCAATTCTTATATACTAAAATTTGCCTATGATGAGCTTGAATGCCTCAACTTGACTACACTAACATGATGTACTTGTGATCCAATTCAATATTAGCAATCACATGATCCCATGTGTGACATACCTACCAGGGGATCAGGATATGTACCACAGATTATTGAATGTTACCATTATAGCCTATGTCAGTGGAGGAAAGACGGAGCAGGGACCCAGAGATTTGAGGTGAACAGGCTGGGCAAATTGTACAATGGACGGATGCTGCTACAGTTATTAGGTGATTTAAATATAGACATAACCACCTACAGACAGAGACAAGCGTGTTGTATTGCCAAAAGAAAACCTACCATGAGGAAGTGTACCATGCCCGCCGCGGTGGTGTAGTGGTTACGGTACTTGGCTGCCACCCAAAAAACGCGGATTCGATCCCGACCACGGCAGTTGCATTTTCGATAGAGGAGAAAATGCCAGAGGCCCGTGTACTGTGCGTTGTCAGTGCATGTTAAAGAACCCCAGGTGGTCCAAATTTCCGGAGCCCTCCACTACGGCCTTTCTCTCCTCTCAATCTCTTTCAGTCCCTTTCCGCTAACCCCACGGACGCTTAACCATGCTCCCTACATGGCCTGCAGAAATTAGCGTCCTTTCCTAACCGAACCACAATCAAACATCAGGGATTCAGTTCAGTTGAATCAAACATCAGGGATTCAGTTAAAACAGCACTTTCGGTGGGAATGAAACCCGCGCCCCCACGGTGGCAAGAGTTGCACGCTAAGCTCACTCTACAGTAGGCTGTAGAGCGGCTGTGGGGCGTTTTAGAGCTCTAACATTTAGGTAAGAAGTAATCTATATCGATTAGTATTGCTCAGCCAGTACTTGCCGAGATTTCTTTGACGCTGAATGTTTGCTAGGGAAATTGACGTTCATTATGTACGTACATCTCACCGTACCGTCGCGTCCATTCCTCTTCGAAAAATAGACGGCAGTGCCGTAACGCCGACACTGATTCCACAGGGAACCACTTTGCATTACTGCGTTACCGACGAACCCGTGTTACGCACAAAAATGCCAAATTTGCACAAATTTGTTGATATCCCTGGTGATTCGTGGCTAAATGCCAAAGAAGTAATGTGCAGCTTCCACGCAGAATGTTTGTCATGACATTGCTTGTCACAATGCGTGTGATCTGTCCGATTTTCTTTCTTTCTGTGGCTGCTTGTCCCTTTCGTACGCGGATACTAATGTCTTCAATGAGAGCGGCAGAAGTAATACAAGCTGACATCGAAAAAAATGTTCGTTTGGAATACTTCTTATGGACGAGGCAAGAACAATGAGTGTATGTTCTGTATTTAGTACGTCGGCAGTAAGGAGCCTTTTAAAAAGCCCTAGGCGATGGATATTTCCGACAGCCTCCAAGGAGTCTTGTATGATAATCATAACGCGTTCTTGGCAGGTGAAATCCCAGATAAAGCTTCTCCTTTTGCTCTGCTACCGCCTCCTTTTGTCGTTTTTAAGGTGGATACCATATGTATCAAATGCCTATACGCTTTCCTGTTTTGTTGCTAATTTTGCTAGTTGTTATTCAGAACTTTAATTATTGCAATGTACAGGCATCGCTTTATCATAGATGTCTCGACGCACACAGTTTCTGTATTCGGTATCTCATGCTCGAACCACGTGTACCTGCCAGCTACAGTTCTGACAGTGTTGTAGTGGGCTGAGGTCACGTGCGCAAGAGAACAAAGAAGCCGCGCATGCAGCCACCCCCAATTGGGCTTTGCATAGGAGAGTAAGTGCACTTTTGTGGACTTGAACTATCAGTGATGATAGCGTTGGGATACACGACACAGTGCTCCACAACAGAAATGATAGTCAGAAGTGCTTCGCACTTAAAAATAGCGTGTTGATGATAATAAGTCGTGTTTAAACATTTCATGCCCATCGAATGTTTTTAATGCTGTTTTGATGCGTTTTTTTCTGAGTTCCAAAGACAGAGCATGCAGTCCTTGCGCTGCAATACCAGATTGTCTTTGGCAAAAAATTAATTGCCAATTTGGCGCCGCAAATCCGACACATACTTTGTGATTCGGATTGAAAATTTTAGAACATAATCGTTCAGTCTCAGTATGTTCTTCGATTGCTTCCAGTCTGAGCCAAGCAAAACCAGTATAGCCATCGCTGCCTTGGAAAGAAGAGGCCCTCATAAGATGGCACATGAAGCGAACGTTCTCGATCAGCTGCACTGACAGTCTGATAACTAGGAGTTTCGTTGCGAAAGAAATAGCCCATTGCTGATGCCGTATTATGTGTTCGGTAATCATACCACGTTGAATGATGTAGTCTGAATCACCGCAGCATTTGATAGTGGATCGTTGATCATTTATTTAAAATCCTCGCTTTACGCTGCCTGTATTGGAGGCGATAATTAAACGAATAAGCACAACTAGGATAAAGTTTTCTGATAGCAATATACATCCATGGGCGACATGGACAGGAAATTTTTATGTAGAAAGCGAGAATGTGGCTCAAAGCGGCCAATGCCATCTAGGACAGGACCAACTATCAAAGTGTGGTGAGTTCTATTTCATACTCACCCGTAAATTAGGCTCTATAAGCAATTTTTCTTGCGCGGCAAAATATTGCGGGACTGAACAGTCAAATAATAAAACACGTGTATTCTAGACCATAACAGGCAAGTGTGAAGTGACGACATAACACAAGCCTTTATTCTGCTTTCGGCAGCTTCTCGCATTCTTCGGAGGTTGTCTCGTTGTAAATGATATGCGGGGATGTGCAGTAGTGTTTGAAAAGGTGGTCACAATCTGGGTCACGATTCCCAACGTCGCTCTCTTTTACCCAATAAGTGCATAAGGCTGTTTCTGAAAGAATGTTTATTTCGTTTAATAAATGAATACTTCCTAAAAGACGAACGATAATAGTACTCTCTATCCCCCAAAAGTGCACTTCTTATGACAAAGGCCACTAGCTATTAACATAATTAATCAAAACTTGAAAGGCATGATGAACAAAGGATTGAACTTGCTGTGCCTCGATCATTTCGAAATGTTGCGTGAGCCGCTCGTAATAACGACCCTTTCCCAGAGTCCGGCTGGCCGTCGGACGAGCGTCGAACCGTCGTACTGGATGTTCAGCCTTAGCCACCACGAGTTGTGGAAAGTTGCCACCACCCTCGAAACTACTACAGTCGTTGCGGTATTCGGCTTCCGCAAAAGGCGTGGGTGAAATCCTAGCCATGGTACCCTCATTCTCATAGAGGTTGAACGCCAAAGCTCCGTGTACTTGCGAAATGAGTGCAAAGAACCGCAGGTTATCAAAACACTCGGACCCTTTCAGTGCGGTGTGCTTCATAATAATACTATTATTGCAAATATAATTCACCAGCGCTAATTAATTCAGGGCCGACAGAATACTTAAATCATTTCTGAAAGGGAGGTCCACCTCGAATAATGCTAGCTTACATCATATACCGCTGCTGGCACGTTACACACTCATCTTATGTGTGCATAAAAGCATGAAACGCATGATATAGGCGTGTACTTCGAACAAAAAAATTCACAGCATATCCACGGGGTGAATGATGATGAGTGGGCGAAGCTCCGGAGTGAACCACCGATAAACCGTTAATCTTCCGTGTAATTCGCCCAGTCGATCATCATGTAAAGACGTCAGAAACACTCTATTCGAACGCTGGGATCTGGCGTTTAAGGTGACGCTAGCACAAACGCGTTATAAACATGCAGTACACTCTAGTAAGGGGGGAGAGGCCACAGCGTCTTACGCAGCCCCTTACACAGGCCGGAACGCGCACCGCGTTTGCCGACGCCATCACATGACTGCTGAAAGAGTATAAGACGGAGAGGCCACAGCGTCTTACACAGGCTTCTTACACGCGCCGTAACGCGCTAGCACAAACTCATCATCATCGTTAGAAACGGACAGTCTTTCGCTCTGTCTCTCTCTCTCTCTCTTTCTGTCTCACATAAGACAGCAGATGGAAGAGTGAGAGAGCTCGCGCGCCACCTGACGTTCCTGAAGGCAACTCGGAGGTAAACAATGGCTGCTAATGGGAATGAGAGACAGAAGAAGTCGGCTTTTAGCTAACACTTACACTTCTACTTCTACTAACGTTTCCTACTGGAACCTGCCAATGGCTGCTAATTGGGAATGAGAGACAGAAGAATTCGGCTTTTAGTTAACGCGCACGCTGCGAATTTTTTATTGCTCAACAACGCACAGGAGAAATCTCCCACCGGCACCACCTTGGAGGTCAAAGCGTAAGACTGGTTACGCACTACGACTACGACTACGACGAGGGACGAACGGGTGCCGCTTTAAGGAGCTTCGCCCCTAAAATTGAACGACGCTGTTCCCGTATTCACGGTTAGACCTCCTGCAGTAGCTTGGATTTTGCGGCATACGGTCGCCCGAGCCCGCATCGCATGCACGCTTAGGTTCGGCTGCGTGCATGGCCGAATCACTGCCGATGCCATGTTCCTATCACGGGCACTCTGATGGAGACCTTGGTGCTCCCTGTTCCGAAATGTGCAGCTCGTTCGCAACCGAGGTGCCACCTGTCCAATTTCACAACGAAATATTTGTTAACGTCAGTCTTACTTTAACACGAAAGTATGTTATGCCGGGGTCCACCTAGAAGTCACCCACATGCTTTCGTAACGGAAGAGGATGACTGTGAAATTGAACAGGCATTTACGATAAAAAAGCGCTACCCGCTCGGACTCGGGTCCCTATTCACCCGGGATGCGACGATGGAAGCTGCAATCTCTACCTATACTACGTCACAACATTGGTGATATAAGGAACAGGCGATCTTTTATCTTCACTACAGTGCTTCACAAGTTGGATTTAACTGACGTTCACTTAAAGTAAAGGTTGTATAGCAAGTACAATTAAATTAATATTGTCTCCCTTCCTCTCCACTCATGGTTCGCTTAGGTTGGCTGCGATGGTACCGCCACATAGGAATGTTAGAGCGAAGCAGACTGTTGTACTAATGTGCAACGGCAGTCAGCGCTTCCGTGGTCTTCTCGTCTCTATCGCCGCGGAAGTTAGAGGCTTTGTAGCGTCCTGACGCCGCGTTCTTTGGGCAAAGTGCAACCGCGGCTGCTACAGAATTTGTCGTGTGTGGCCACTTATGTTGCGACGCACACTGGTCAAGGTACGCAGAAATAGCCGTCGAGAAGCAAGTGATGCACCTTTCACTGCAGTAGGCTGTGTTCACCAACTGATCCGCTGACAACCCGTTCTGTTTCGCCTGGAAAGCATCAGCGCTTGCGCACGCTTCTGGTTTATGGCTGGTTTCAGGAGGGCTCTTGCGCGTTCATTTCAGTGGTTCCGGGGCAATGTGACTCAGTCGAGAACGCTTCTTTGTGCACAACTGTCGAGGATCCCTGTGCTGATGTGTAGGTACCGCTGATGTGTACAGGTAACGTGTTCACCAGTCCACATTACCCAAGCCATCTCCCGCCCCTCGTTTTGTGAGATTGCCTCTGATGGATTCCACAGCTTCGCGAAGGCAGACCTCAATTTCCTGTTATGCCCAGTGCTATGATACAGGGATAAACGACATTTTTTTATGCTCTCCATATTCACGACGCGGGTGTCTCTAGAACTTCTGCATGTTATGGAGTGAATTAGCCAACGTTACTATATGATATGGACCTTGACATAGGAGCGACTCAATGGTAGCTTGATTCACATGCATCAACGAAATACTGCACCTCGAGATGACGAACAATTTCCAGTGCTTTCGTCCATAGGTGGTTAGGAAACTAACATGCAGAGCAAGAAAATTCTTGGGTCATGTTAGCGAAACTGCCCACTAATAGCCGCATATTTCGCATAGAATTTCGTCTCACGCATTTCCATATGATATTCTATCACCCATTTTGAAACCTTCCCTCCGAAATTGGTTCCATTTCAGATCATAACTTGCTCTGTTCGGCTTTTCAAATTATATAATTGATGGTATGTGACGTGAATTTTTTTTTACTGTTTCGTGTATTCGCTCTAATTGGTTTTATTTCAATTCAGCTGCATAAGCCTAACAACGCATCCCCTCGCTTAATGTAAATTTTATTATTTGATATTCTGTTCTTGATCACTCTTGTTTTCTTACCCCACTCCCCTCTGTAAAAGCCTTGTGCGCTTGAGAGCAGAATAAATAAAATGAAAGTGAATGAAAATAGTGATACTTCGCTCGTTTAAAAAACACGGCGTGGTGGCAGATCAACATATGCATGGATACATTGAAAAAGAAATACTTTCACGCACCGGTGTGCCTGAACATAAGGAGTACCACGGCATTTAAAATCCACATACAGTATCTACTCTTTTCAACATTTACATCACGGTCCACTTGGCGCATCTTTTCTTAATCCGCGGAAATCAAGCACCATATATGCACGCCGGCCGCATGACCACTCCGCTCTTATCCAGGCTACAACTCTACGAAATAATACACATTTATTGGAAATACTATACAATTAGTGAGATATTAAAGAAAGACATTCATCTCCCTGCAGGAAGGTCGTAACGTATAATAACTTGGCAAACAAATTTTCGTTACGGCACCCGCAACGCAAGATGTATGCAATATTGCCTATGCATATGCCTATGGAATGTTGCGCTTACCTCCACGGCTCGGATATGCTCCAGTGATGATGCATTTCTGACTCGCGTGCAAGACTGGGTAAATTCTGGGAACATCAGAAGGTATGTGCGGTGTTCCTGAAAGTTTAAATATCTAGATAAATCTTCATTTCATGAGACGCACCCTGTACAACAGAACATTCTTTCCTTACAAGGCTTAAGACATTGGTGCATTTAAGTCAGCAGTGACATGAATAATCTGACACCACATTTAGAAATTAAGTTTAAACGAGCGTTTCTTTCATATACGAAGATGTCACATAAGAAACGAAGATTTGAATGTACTCAAGGCTGTCGATTGCGACGTTGATTCAAGGAAACTGTGGTTTCTTTGTGCGCATTGGGAACTGTCAAACAACAACAAAAGCATTTAGTATTCGTTAGGGTTCCCTCGGGGATCCATTAGGGCTCCATCCGCGCATATGTCTCGACGCCGGGCATGTGGACTGGTGCTCGGATAGGAACTCAGATGTCTTCCTCGATGTCCGCGTAGCTTACGGATCATCCCTGATTATTGCTGCTGACAACAGGACCTCACGGAGATGACACCTACGCAATCTCTCCGTGGTTGGAGAGCCCAACGGCAAGGCTAGCACGAGGGACGGCAAACGACGCTTACGTCTTCATCCGAAACATAACGGAAGGTCACCGCGTCGCTTCGAGTGTATGGAATCTCGAAAATTCAGGCCCTGTCTTCGGCCCCAAGACGACTTTTTCTGTCCGGACATCCCCGCCTCACCCAGGCGTCTAACGAATCGTTGTGTATGACAACATCCCCAGTAAAAAAGACACCAGTCCAACCAGCTGGGCGACTATTCCTTGAGACCTGCTCCCATAGTACAATGAAGTACGAGTCCTCTCACGAAATATACCAATCAAAATATAAAGATACACAAAACTCAACATTCCGAGAAGGCGCTGGTAGAGCCGATGCTTACACGGTGGCCCAAAATGATGGTGAACATTAGGCAGCGACTTCAGGGAAGACAGTATGCCGACGCCCTTCTTGTGCCCGAATCCTTGCCTATCAGCTATCACGAGAAAGCTAGCACTTAAGTGCTTGCTTTTATGTAAATTAGAACATAGTCGGTTACGCTTTATGGTTTCTGTCATGATATCTCGATGTATGCACGTCCCCCCTTGCCTCAGCAAGCAAAAACTAGGAATATCCGGGGACAGGAACGCGTTTTGACTAAGTAAAAATTGAAGGCAATGACACCGACCAAATCCCGCCCGACGAACATGAATGTATAGCGAAGCTGCAGTAAACACTAAACATACTGATAAAGCGGTTTGCACTCCTTACGAGCGCTTGGAAGCACCTCAAAGGTCTCTTTCGAAAAGAGCTGCAGCGTAATCTTCACCGAGAATTGCCGATAGGGTCTCGCCATTTTTCACAGGCACCTTATCATGCATCAAGCGGTTCTCCAGCTTGTTTTATATTTTTATTTCTTTGTGGTTCTCGGCCCTTTATTGTAGGGTGCAGAAGTGGTACGAAGTTCCTCACTAAGATCTTCTTGGCCTTGTCATATTGTTCCAGGAACGACGAGTGACGAGGCACTGCGATTAGCAGCTATATACAGGCTACATACATACAGCAGCGGTTGGAAAGCGGACCGCTCCTGCTCAGAGTCTGAGCCAAGTGCGAGCTTCCTCTTCTTCTCTTCGTCGATTGTGGCCACGTGCATCGGCTGAGCTCCTCAAATGCAGCATGCGTGTAGCATGGTCCCACGGCGGCAGAAGCGACGTCTCGGAGCGTCTAAATGTCATCAATGGAAGGTTGATACTGTGGGGATCGCCGCCAAAGGACGCTGCGAGAGGACGACGATGACGAACTACGCGCGTGTGGTGCTGGGGCGCGCGCTGGCGTTCTAGCCAGGGCCGGGCCTAGGATGGACGCGGCTGGGCGCGACGGCCTCAACTGGCTAGCCGGGACTGGTTGCTGCGGGCGAAGACGCGGCAATCTCCCACATTGGCGCCCGCAACGTGGGGCCCCGGCTGCGTTCCGGGAAGGACCGTGTGTTCGTGGGAGACGCCGCATATCCCGTTCCGTCGCACAGAAGCGATCACCGCCTCATCTGCCTGGTGACCTCTGCGAGCAACGGAGCGCAGCAGACGTAAAAGGCGAGTGGCTGCGTCGGCTCTCGAGTTCTTCAGACAAGGAGGCTGACGTCGCGACACAGCAGGCCACAATGTCATGTCGGCCAAGGAAAAGAGCTCCGGCGACGCCAGGACGGAGAAGTCGCCGCAGAAACAGGATTCAGCTGACGTGTCGGAAGATGACAAGGTGAAGAAGGTCCGAAAGACGGACCACGGAGACAAGAAAGAAAATTGGGAGTCCGAGGAGAAGTACGAGGAGGGCGCCGGTGAGAACGATGGCGGTGATGACGACGATGATTATGCAGTTGCGGATGGTCAGGACTACGGCAAGGAAGGGGACGATCCCAAGAAAGATGACGGTCCTGAGGACGATGATGAGCATGCTGCGTAAAGTGGAGAGTAGTAGGAGTCTGCAAGGCAGATGACGGTTCGGAGGGCCTGGCCGGGCCGACATCAAGGGGTTTTGACTTGTGGGCGGCACCTTCGACGTCCCGATGCGGCTTCTGACATCCTCCCACGTATTTCTCATCTGTGATGGGTGGCCGGCGACCGCAATCGACTCTGCGATCGAGTGGCTACACCCACCGGCTGCCTGCTGGGTGCACTCTTTTGAGGGAGGTTGGCGATGATGATCGGTCGTGCTACAGCGCCCGGGTTCGGTTTAGGTCCCGCGTGCTCCTGCAAGACCTTCGGAGGTTTAGGACCGCGGCATCCTGCAAGACCTTATGCCCGGCGCTGCGCTACCTGGCTTCCTTCGCCACCTCGCTCGGTGCCCCAGCTTTCGAGGCTCTACCGCTGGTGGGGGCGTCGACCATCGTGCGGGCCGTTGTGGACCAGTGCCATCCCAACCACGGAGGGGGGGAGAGTGTGGGGATCGCCGCCAAAGGACGCTGCGAGAGGACGACGATGACGAACTGCGCGCGTGTGGTGCTGGGGCGCGCGCTGGCGTTCTAGCCAGGGCCGGGCCTAGGCTGGACGCGGCTGGGCGCGACGGCCTCAACTGCCTAGCCGGGACTGGTTGCTGCGGGCGAAGACGCGGCAATCTCCCACAATAAGTATTCAACCGCGTGACGTGCGCGATATCACGTCTCTGCGGAGTAGGCGAAGCAGCTTGGATTATAGGGGCGATTTCGTAGGTCACGGTAGTGACCGCGCGAATCACTCGGTAAGGGCCTGTGTCCCGAGACAACAGTTTTTCTGACACGCCCACGTAACGTGTCGGAGACCACAGAAGGACCAAAGAACCTGGCGGAAAGTGCACGTCTCGGTGTCTCCGGTCGCAAAAACGCCGTTGGCTCTCTTGGGATGTCAAAAGGCGGTCACGGGCAATTTCTCTTGCGTGGGCAGCACGGTCGACAGCATCAAGGGCATATTGAGGGGTGGGCGCCGTGACAACAGGTATCGGCGCATCGAAGGGAAGTGCTGGTTCTCGGCCGTATAGAACAAAAAACGGAAAATAGGCGGCGGTGTCGTGACGCGAGGAATTACAAGCAAATGTAACGTTCGGCAGGGCGCGGTCCCACTCAGTGTGATCTGGGGAAACATAGTTCGCAAGCATATCGGTCAGAGTGCGATTAAGACGCTCCGTGAGGCCGCTTGTTTGCAGGTGGTACGACGTGGATAGCTTGTGCGGCGTTGCACATGACTGCAGGATGTCTGAGACGATCTTGGAGAGGACAGTTCGGCCACGGTACGTGAGCAGCTGGCGTGCAGCCCCATGTAATAAAATTATATATTGGAGAAGAAAATCGGCGACATCCGCGGCAGAGCTTGTTGGGAGCGTGCGGGTAATAGCGTAGCGCGTAGCGTAATCTGTGGCCGCAGCGATCCATCTGTTCCCCGAGGTGAAAAAAATTGACGGCAGATCCACGAGGTGAATGATGATGAGATTGGGCGAAGCTCCTGGAAGTAATCATCGGTTAAACTGTGAAATTTCTTCCGTTAATTCGCCCGATAAAAATGACGTGAAACGATTGATTAAATGTATTATCAAACTTTTATTGCTGGTTTCCGTTGTCCTTTCATTATGACCGCTTTGTGGTCGGTGAAATGTAAGCTAAGTGGTTCTTGCACTGGTTGCAGATGAAAACCATAGCTTTACCTGGCGTCTTTCGTTAAGCAGCTGGCGTCTTTTCGTTTTGCTTTAGAAACATCTGGCGTCTTTCGTTAAGCAGCTGGCGTCTTTTCGTTTTGCTTTAGAAACATCTGGCGTCTTTTCGTTTTGCTTTTAGAAAACATCTGGCGTCTTTCGTTGGTTTATTTCATCAATCAATGGCGTTTTGAACAAAATTTTTATTGTTTAATCACGCACAGGAGAAATTTCACCAGGCACTACCTGTTGGAGGTAAACAATGGCTGCTACTGGGAATCAGAGACAGCAGAAGTCGGCTTTTAACACTTCTACTTCTACTAACGTTTCCTACTGGAACATGCCAATGGCTGCTAATGGGGAATGAGAGACAGAAGAATTCGGCTTTTAGTTAACGCCCACGCTGCGAATTTTTTTATTGTTCAACAACGCACAGGAGAAATCTCCCACCGGCACCACCTTGGAGGTCAAAGCGTAAGACTGGTTACGCACTACGACTACGACTACAACTACGACGAGGGACGAACGGGTGCTGCTTTAAGGAGCTTCGCCCCTAAAAGGGTCAAGTAAATCCAAGACAACGCGAAAGAATGGCTCCACGGGAATGTTTAGCGGCTGCAGGTACCCGGCTCGGAGCGTCGATGGCGTCTTACGGCGTTGGCATTTCTTGCACGCTGCTACGTATCGACGAACGAAGCGAGCAAGTCCAGGCCAAAAAAGCGTCGGCGGATCCCGTCGTAGGTGCGTGACACACCGAGGTGTCCGGCAGTGGGAATATCATGGAGTTCGTGGAGGACTGCCAAGCGAAGCTGTTTGGGGAATGCGAGCAGCAAGGATAGGCCGTCTGGGCGAACGTTGTGGCGGTAAACACCATCCTGAAGGACGAATAAGCCAAGGGAACGATCCGAAGGGGACGACTCCAGGCGATCAGTGATTTCACGCAAGGAAGGATCACGGCGTTGCTTGTCAGCGACATGGAGCAGTTGGGAGACAGAAAGAACGCAGGTGTCAGTGTCGGTGTCAGACAGCGTTCAGTTCTTCGACAGTGTATAGAGAGAGGCAGTCCGCACCCTGGTGTGGCGTCCCGACTTTTACGTCACTGTGTAGGTGCATTCTTGTAATCGAAGTGCCCAGCGATCGAGCCGGCCGGTAGGATCCTACAGAGATGAAAGCCAACAGTGTGCATGGTGGTCTGTGATTACAGAAAATGGTTTGCCATATAAATATGGGCCGAACTTGAAACTGCCCAGACAAGAGCTAGGCATTCGCGCTCTGTAGTCTAATAGTTTCGCTCTGCACTTGTGAGGAGCCAGCTTGGGTAGGCTATATATAACGCGCTCGTGCCCATGTTGACGTGCTAAGACGGCGACGATTCCGTGACCACTGACATCGGTTCGGACTTCTGTAGGAGCGGACGGGTCAAAGTGGGTCAATACAGGCGCAGAGGTTAGGAGTGCTATAAGGTGGTAGAATGTAGCAGACTGTGTGGGTCCCCACGTAAAAGTGACGCCTTTCTTTAAGAGTGCAGTAAGTGTAGAAGGGCACGCATTTGGGCTGTTTGGTTCATGGTTGGAAGAAGACGAAAACAGCGCAGGACACAGGACAACGGAGAGCACAGAGACAGGCGCTGACTAACAACCATACGTGTTTATTGCAACAATCGTCGTGCATAAGTACGCCGCCACTATCAATACGAAATAAACCAACAAAATCAGCATGCCCAGAATCCAACTACATATCTTCAATTTAGCAACTCAGGAAGGATATCTCCTACGAAAGAAGGGAAATGGAGGCTAGGATAAGACATGCTTCTCCACTACTATGGATGTGATAGGCTTCTGATGCAAGACGAGCACGTTCATCCCGGTACTTAGACAAGAAAATCACATTTTCGAAAGATGGCTCGCAGCCGCACTCATTGCAGTCTATTGATAGTTGGCTATCAGTGGCCTTCTTTTTAACTTTGTTCGCGTGCTCACCCATGCGTATATGAACACACCGGCCGGTTTGCCCAATATAAAAACGGCCACAAGACAGAGGGATCTTCTAAAGAACAGAGTCGGAACACTTTTTAGAAAAGGCTGCCTATGCTTCCTGCAACTTTTTGTGGCCTTGGCCTCACATTTGACCTGTCGACACATGTTACCTAGCGTGTTACGGGCAGTGAACACCAAACTAGCGCCTGCTCTGCCGACAACTTTCTTTAGGTTATGAGAAAGCTTATGGACATACGGAATAACCGCGGCCATTTTCTGTGAGTCACCCTGGTGTTGTGCCACTGCCGGTTTCCTGTTCTTTAATCCCGTTACGAGACTTTCCGCAATGCTAGATAACAGCATATCAGGGAAACCCGCGAGCTTCAACCGCGACGCTTGTGATTCCAAACTAGCCTGTACTTGGTGGCAACAACACCTAACAAGTGCCGCCTTCATACAGGCTTTAGCAATGCCGCCCTTCACAATCTTGGAGTGTGCTTGACAATCTTGGACAGCATCACCAGTGTTTATGCGGTGCTTACCAAGTGGTGTCCGAGCCAGTGGTCGATTATCAGTGTCGAATATGTCGCGCTAGGACACCAAAAGGCTTTAAAGGGCCGTTGCTTCTTCACGTGTGAGGTCCGGCGCTATCATGGGGCTAAACGTTTTATCCGCGTAGATGGCATCCTGTGGCGTCCTGGAGGATCTTTGTAGACGTCGGCAGCAAAGGTAGTTATGTGGTCGTCTGTTAACAAATTGATTGTGGCCGCAGTTATGCCTTGCGGTAGAACTTGCTTTCCCAATACAAAATTAAGAAGAGGGAGGCACACGCGTCCACCGTCCAGGGTTATAACTGCGTGCGGCACAGCGATGTCGCGCGCCAGGAGGACATCTATAAGAGGTGTGATGACGTAGTGTCCATCAGGCAAGGGTGAAGTTCAGACCAGGTCGACAAACTTGAGGGCTTTAGCAGGCGAACAAAGGCTGTAGAACAGAGGCTGTTGGGGAATTCAGGGCGAGTACCAGGAAGAGAAGGAAGGTCGGGGCAAAGAGTACTGGCAGAACAGTCGATCAGGGCAGAATGCGCTGAAAGAAAGCCCATCCCCAAGATTAGGTCGCGAGGGCAGCAGGCGAGAACTGTAAAAAGTACTGGGATGTGATGGCCGGCAATGTCTACTCGAGCAGTACACATTACAGCGACGCAACAGTGCCGCCATCGGCGACACGTACGGCCCTAGTAGTGGGAGGCGTGACAATTTCTCTGAGTCGACAGCAAAGGTTCGCGCTCATTATGGACATCTGGGCTCCAGTATCAATTTATGCGGACATCGGAATGTCGTCTACGTGCACTTCAACTAAGCTCTTGTTCGTAATTAGCGTCAACGGAGGATTTGGGAACAATGAAAATGATGCAGCACTACCTCCAGGCGCTGCATGGTCTAGTTTTCCATCTGGGGAGCTCTAAAGGAGGTCGGCGAGGAATGGCGGCGTGGATGGGGCGACGGAGAACGAGCATAAGAGCGGGTGTCAGGTGCGTCAGATGTGGTGTACACACGACGGGGTGAAAAGCGGCGTGGGTCTACATGTGGACGAGGGGAAGAAACCTAGCTCCGATTAGGCTGCGTCCGGGATATGCGGCAGTTACGGGATATATGACCAGCTCGGTGGAAGCGGAAGCAAATCGGTTTGTCGTCTAGAGTTCTCCATTCATCCGGGTTGCGGGACCTTAGTGGACGGTAGGTGTCTGTCTGAGGTGTCGCCATGGGGACTGGTGGTCGGAAGTCAAGTCGGGAGACGGAGTAGGCGGACGGCACACGTAGGTTGTCAATTTCTTGTCGCACTACCACTTGGATTACTGAAATGGAGTGACCTACTTGGTCAAGGGTTCCGTCTAGTGGGCGCGGGTGATAGGCGCTGGAGTTGCCGCTTCAAGTTCACGACGAACAATACGCGACGCGTCACGCTGTCATGAAAAGGGGTCGTGGGAGCGAGGTCTGCGCAAGAGGATGTAGCAGCCTTATTAGGCAGACGGAAAAACTGTCACACGACGAGGTGACTTTTGGCCATTTCAAAATGGCGGCATTCTTTAACAATGGCATCGATGGTAGAGTCATTGCTGCAGACGAGCGAATTCAACGCATCGTCCGCGATTCCTTTGACGATGTGGCCCAGCTTGTGAGCTTCGGCCATTGTTTCATATGCTTTCCGGCAAAGGGCAAGGACTTCCTGGATGTACACAACATAGGATTCCGTTGAAGATTGGACACCGGCGGCAAGCTCTTTACACGCAACCAGTTTCTGACCTGATGGATTTCCAAAAATCGCGCGAATCTTTGCCTTGAAAGCTTCCGAGCTGGAGATCTCGGCGTCGTTTGTATCAAACCAGACACGTGGTGTCCCTCCCAAGTAGAAGATGACGTTTGCGTGCATTACGGTAGGGTCCCAACCGTGGCTTCGGCTGACACGTTCATACATGTTCAGCCAGTCGTCGACGTCGACTCCTTCTTGGGCGGAGAATGTTCCGGGATGTCGCAGATTGCAAACAGTGATTAGGCTGTCGTGGACGCCGCAGGTGCAGATGGCGACGAGATGTTCTCCTCGGGAGCCATGGCTGAAAACTGGACGGTGCGGCCGCTACGAAGCTCCGTGGCGAGGAAGGGGAAAGTTCAACCTCCACCACAATGTTACAGGAACGAAGAGTGACGAGGCATTGCGATTAGCAGGTATATACAGGCTATATATATACAGCAGCGGTTGCAAAGCAGACCGCTCCCGCTCAGAGTCCGAGCCCAGTGCGAGATTCGTCTTCTCTTCGCCGATGGTGGCTACGCGCATCGGCCGAGCTCCTCAAATGCAGCATGCGTGTAGCAATATAATCAGATAATATATTTATATTCGTTCCACGCAAAATACCAGTATTTACAAATAACACATGGGCTTTTGCGGAAAGGTCCCCATCTGTGCAGAATTATTATCTTCGAAAACGAAACTATGCTGCATGCCTTATTGAAGGGAAAGGTAAGCCGTCTTCGATCGATGTTAACCTGTCATTTGGGGTTTCGGCCAAATATTTTCTGACCATCAAGAAGTGTGCAGGTTCGCTGTAAAATGGTGTATCCTCAAAATTTTTCCAACTGAAGGTAACCGTAGGAAATTGCGGTTAACTTCATGTTGAGCCGTACCATTTCTTGTATAGGGCACACTTATTAAGTATAATTTCTGAACAAGGCGTTCATGTCGCTCTTTTTCCCAGCGACAAGTGAATTGGTTCTCCTTGTTCGAGAGGGCTGTAATAGTGTGTCCTGCACAGATGTTTAACAATAACAAATGTGGCCTTCAAATTACCTATGAAGTGAAATTTTCTAAAGATATATATTGGTAATGATTGTAAGATCTTCCGGCAATTGCAGCATATATCCAGACTGCGTCGCACTTGTTATGATTCAGGTGATTGAAAATGTCTGCTCGCATCCTTGACTCGCAAGCAATCCTCACGCAATGTCAAAAGAGTTTCGAGAGGAACGATTAGGTAAAATATCCATATAAAGGTAGTACTTACTGTACAAGACTTGAAAGACTTACCAATGCTGTCTACCTCAATGCTTAGAGCTCCTTCCTGCGAATGAACAGGCTGCACGGCTAGCAAATAGCGTCTGAAGAAAAAGGCAGTAGCCACATTGCAACTTTTTGTAACGGAAGACATGATGGCGTTCAATACCTCATTAAGCATGCTTGAAAGTTCCGAGTCTTTTACATTAAACAAACATAGAACTGATCACTGCATATCTATCACAGTAATTGTGTAAGCCTACAAGATCCTGCACACCTGAAAGTCCAGTAAGATTAGCGCTACTAAGTGTGTGTCAGCATTACTCCACACGTAAACGCATTCAAAGATAAAGTGCAGCATTGCCCTAGCCGTGAAATGTTTACAAGGGTGGTCGAAATTTCGTTTTCTTTTGGACAGTGTGCCCATATCTTTCGCACTCATCTTTTGTTCCGAAGTGTTATTTGTTTACGTTATAAATAACTGTAGCTACTTCGTTATAAATTTTCTCAAATTCGTCGATCCCTGCACACGAGAAGTCAATATAGCATCACAACATGCGGAACAATTTACTTATTTCCTCAGTACATGTCATAAGAGCATGGTTGAATTAAATTGGAATCACATAATTATCGTCGTCAGGATGCACAAAAAGTTGTGCGAGCATCAAACTTTGCCTAAGGGTCCCACGCTATACAATGCGTTGCCTCATTCTTATTGCGCTCTTTCGCTTCGCATGCTCTTTAGTTGCCTAGCCAAGTAATTGTCATGACACGACACTTCTTATTGTATATATTTATCGTTGAATTGAGATTGTAAATTACTGCAGTACAAAGAGCAAAGTGCAAAGTGGCGAAGCGCCTTCAAAACTCGCTGATGAAGAAGGCTGCGCAGTTCGCATGGCGACTGTACTGAGCAGAGAATCTGTCACAAACGTATCAACAAGGCGTGAACAAACGTCTACACGCTCGCGAGCACAGGGGTAAGCACAGGAGAGCACACCCCTAAAGGGACTGTCTAGCGCTCGCAAAATTTATTTAGATCGTAGCAAAATTGGGCAGATCGTGCGTCATATTTACACAAACAAGAAAGCTTTTTCCCGACATAAACGGAATTATGATTTTAATTTTGCTCTGAAAGCGGTGCAAAAAACGCCGCTAGTGACACCCAAAAGCGCGTCTGTCAATTTCGAGGTGCACGCGAACGAAGCCGCGCAGGCATACATATTCTTCTGGAAAACAACTATGTATGTCTCACAAGCGTACTTCGCCCTATATATGAAACCTTTTTAGAGCGTGCAAGAGCAATTCCTTTTTTTTTTTTTCGCTGCTTTCGGGGTGCCGCATATCGCGCTGCCTCTTAATGTGTGTACCTCTGCCGGCGTAGTACTGCGCTCATCATGAATGCGACGCTGCCTGTCCGAGGCGCCCCACAGCTGCCTAAGAGCCATACCCCGGCGCGTCGATTTTCCCTCGCCTCCCCTCCTCGTCACCTATGCAATGTATTCCTTGGAACAGGCTCCTGTCGAGTCGAAGCCTCGCGCTCCCGAAAGGATTCGACGACGAATCTCGCCCAGTACCCTTGTCGCCGGCGTCTTTACATGCAGGGAAGGAGCGACTTCGTAGATGCAAAAATCGTGTTTTAATAGTTTTTGTCGCCCCCCTCCCTACATTCGGAGCACTTCGCGCAGTTCCCGCCCCGCGACCTACCCACCCTTCTGGCCCGCCTACGAAACCTGTCAGCAGCCTCACCGGCCAGTCCACGGCCCTACGACGCACTCCGCGCTGCCGTGCTGGCCTAAAGCAGTGAGCCATATCGCCCCCAGTATTCGGAGAACTTCACATCAGCTGCTGCGAAGTTCTCCGAGCACACAACAGTCCGCCGCTCCGCTGTGCCTCAGCCCTTGTTCGCTGCAAAGCCAAATAAAAGGTAGCGGCGAGGGCACGGCATACGTCGGCCGCCGTCATGGCTCTCGCTTCTCCTTCGCTACAGTTTCCATTAAGTTTGTGAGAAAAAAGCCACTGCATCCTGGAAGACGTCGAAAGGTACACTTTCTATTAAACCAAGAAGCGGGAGAGCGATGAAAGACGGTCGACAGTCCCTATAAGCGAAAATACGAGCGTCCTCCTGCGTGCTCCATGAATGTGGGGCGGAGATAAACGGCACCGTTAGTCTCCCTGTATGCTCTCCCAACTAGGTGCCGTTATTGTGCCTCGATATGTCTACTCTGTACAGGGCGGTGGCAACCACTGGCCGCCGCAATGCCATTTTGAATCACAGCGAGCGGTTGAGCTTTGGTTTCGTGCCTATTCTTCGTTCGACACGCAGTGCGCGTCTGATGTTCGTGCTTCGTTCGAAAGCCAGAGGCACGCCGCAACCTGTTTATCAACAGGTTGCGGCGTGGGCTCGTGTGATTCAATACGGCGGAGAGTTGTTAGTGCCTTGTACAGAGTAGCACTTATCGAGGTACCGTAGGCGACGTGGGCACTTTGCGCAATCTCGCAGGTTGCAGTCGAGCCTCTTCCACGCTGAAGCACCTTCGAGGTGTGCGCATCAGCAACGGGAAATGGTGTATATAAAAGGCGCCCCGTAACGGTCATGACAATACTTGCTGCGTGGCCGAGCGCGTAGCGCATCGCGCTATGGACCGAAGGGCCCACGGTCGATGCCCACTCGCTCCGAAGGTATTTGTTCTTCACATCTGCTTCGAATTTTCGCTCACGGACAACGGTGATATTCCGCCCACAACCAACGGCACCGACGCCGACACCGGAATTTCTGCAAAAAACGTGCTCTTTAATGCTATCGTGTTAAAACCCACTCTCAACCTCACGTGGCTGGGGCGTACGTAGATTTGTATAGTATATTGTAAGTATACTTCTGTGTGAAGATATTGTACCTTTATTGGATCGATGTAGATATTTTTCATGTTGACCGCTAAATGTCTAGGTCATGTTCACCGCTAAATGACTTCTTCAAGTACTTGCCTTGTACATATGTGCAACAAGCGAAAAACCCAATGTTTCTATCTTCTTTCAAGGTGACATGCACTGAAAGCCGCGCCAAGATATCACCAAGCCGCGCCAAGATCACCAGAGCATTTGCAGGACAAGGGAAGCGAGTTTATGTCGACATCAAAATGTTATTCTTGTTATAATTATTGATCGTTCATTCAGGATATATATCCAATAGTTCACCACAAAACTAAAAATACGAACTGTTATACATGCATGTTCTTTCCGGCGTATTGATTATACAAGGTTATTTTCATGTGATCGAACAATGCCACTTATGTATAACCATGCAGTGGTACATATCCTTCGCTATACTGTGAGACAAAACAGCATTTGTAGTACCGCAATCCTTGTGAATATTACAGCGTAAGCAACAAGAACATAACGTTGATATTCTGCACATACCTGAACGACCACTTTTGCCCAAGTTTACCCTGAAAATGAGATATACAGAGAAGTACCGTGTAATGAATGCAAATTCGTGCTATTATTTTCTCGACTACTGCTGGATTTTTCCACAGAGGGAGACAGTAAAGGTCCAAACACAATTTAACCATGTTTAAAGAGTCACCGGGATTCTGAGATGTGTATCACGAGGAAGTTCATGCAAGCTGCAAGATTGCTTAAAAGCGCTACTGTAGGTTATTATACGGGTAATTTTCTGAATATAGGATAATACGACAGAGCTCTGGATAATACCACAAAGATAATACCACAAAGTCAACAAATCATGAGGTAAAAGGGCCAATGAAGTCTACAGTAGCATTGCACTACTCTCCGAAAAGGATATTCGTAAGCTTGAGGTGCATAATTATGTCGCTACTCACTTGTTTTGCCATTTTCTGTATGCATTGGACGAATATGGATCAGGGAATGCAAGAGCCAGAAGCATCAATGCAGAGTTGTCTGGTTAACGTAAGTGACCCGAATTATTCGCTGGACATCGCGAGCCATTTCGGTTATCAGGTATTCTAGAGAGCACAGCTGAGTGTATTTATGTTCAGCTTCGGCCATTGCAAAACTATATTCGTGACGTTTTTCTTGTCTTCGACTGGGTATTAGTATCACAAAGTGAACTTATGTTGAGCATTTTGGGTATTATGAGCTCATAATACCCAAAATGCTCCACATAACTCAACATAATACCCCAGGTGGTCTAAATTTCCGGAGCCCTCCACTACGGTCTTTCTCTCCTCCCTATCTTTTTCACTCCCTTTCCCCTACCCCCACGGACGCTTAGCCGTGCTCCCTACATGGGCTGCAGAAATTAGCGCCCTTTCCTAAAAAAGTTATGCTAGCATAACTTTTTTTATGAGTGCTTCTGAGGGGATTCTGCTCACTTTTTTGAGCTATGCCTTTCGATTGTATATGGCATACTGCAAATGCGACATCGTGGGCTTGATGTAGATACTTATAGGATATTGCGAGAGTTATTTCGGGAAATATCAGTGCGACGTAGACAACTCCGGCTGTGCAATAATATGAGATTGTCGGCAAAATTTGGTGAGGTCTGACTCCTGAGAACTTATCTTCACCGGGTGCAGTATTACGTAGGAGGCTTGCGATGAATCGTATATTACAGCTGCCATCTAAACTTCTAACTCCTGATGCTGCTGCTAATTATTAGGTACAATGAACTTGTAAGACATCTTCTTCAAGACATACGTCAATCAGATCAATCAATCAAATGAACTTTTACTTCTCATTGAGAAATGCGGGGGTGACGGAGAAAACGCTGCAAAAGCTGCTCCTTCACTATATACAGCTCCCTACAGAGTCCGGTAGCAAAAAATGGGTCAAGGTAAAATACATTACGGTGAAAGATACGAAGCATAAACTGGTGAAACACCTGAATATACTTTTTGTCGTTTCAGCTGATACATTCTACATCCCTATAAAATGTAAAATATGGTGTTATACTTGAAGGAAAGGGAAACATGTTGCGTAACTTGAAGTAACGTTACACATGCCATATAGTTAGTCCGCCGCGGTGGTGTAGTGGTTACAGTACTCGGCTGCCACCCAAAATACGCGGGTTCGATCCCGGCCGCGGCGGTCTCATTTTCGATGGAGGCGAAAATGCCACCGGCACGTGTACTGTGCGTTGTCAGTGCACGTTAAAGAACCCCAGGTGGTCTAAATTTACGGAGCCCTCCACTACGGCCTTTCTCTCCTCCCTATCTCTTTCACTCCCTTTCCCCTACCCCCACGGACGCTTAGCCGTGCTCCCTACATGGGCTGCAGAAATTAGCGCCCTTTCCTAACCGAACCACAATCATCATCATCATCATATAGTTAGAAAACATGATGAAAAGCATCATGATACAACCAAGTCATAATCCTAATGTAGACGAAAGAAATATATATTGAAACGAACGCAAAAATGAAGGGGAACACGCGGAAATCACAATAATAACGTAAACTAATGTGAAAATCCGCGCAACGTCCAGTTGGAAGAAATCTGAACAGAAAAGACATATCAAACAGCTAGGCATGATGCAATATTAGAAAAAATACAGGCCTTGCATTCTATGAATACAAAAATAATAGGTAACGTAGAATAGAAGAGACATAATTAAACGCGTAACACAATAGTTTATCGCCAAGAAACTATGCAGTATAGTGTGAAAGTGTTTTGCACTAAGATGAAAATTGCTAAATAAATGAAGTACATCCAGCACTGTGAAGCGGGTCAAAAGGATTGGATGCTCGTGACTGCTATGGCATATCTTCACCCTATAAGGATGAGCGAAATGTACTAGTCGACGCAATCTCTGCGGTTACGCCCTGTCTGGCATACCTATTTATGTGTGCAGCTAATTGGAATGACAATGACTGACTTCGATAACTTGTGTGGCAAAATGGCTCCAGCCAAGGTTCCTGACTTTGTGTCGTATGAGTAATGTCGCCTTGTTAAGCAAAATGTGCTAATTAAGCTTCTGTTATTTGTTCACGTGGCGAAACGATATACGCAGAAAACACGGAATGCGTAAAGGAATTTGCCTTTTAATAGATGAAATGCGTTAAAATGTGGAGCAGTGTGACTAACATGTGAACGTTAGCTATCACACGAAAGGCGGACCTTTGACATTGACTAAGTTTATTCATATGGTCAAATGACGTATTACGCCATACAAGGCTACAATAATTTATAGTTAACAAAAATAATACATTGTATACCAGACGTCTAGCTTTAACTGGTATGATGTGGCAGTTTCTATTAATCAATGCACTGACAGAATTTCACTTATTGCATACATTTTGTACATGAGCATTACATGGCAATGTTTCTGAGAAAGTGACACACACCGCCTTCATAGCGGTAACAGAAATAATTATGTCATTGTCAAGACGTAAGTGCTTTGTAAAGTCAATAACCGTAAGTTTTGTGCGCGAAAGTATGGCTTGTGTTTTATTTCTCGTTAATGTTCGAAACATTTCCCTTGGACTGCTCTAACACCGTGATTACAGTACATTGATAGACACATAATTATATCTGGCAATGAATAATATACGGAAATATGACGAATAATGGCTTGCATGCTCTTACTTATCCTTAAGGTATATGTGATATTGATATCCCAAAACCAGCTATGATTATGAGAGACGCAGTAGTGGAGGTCTCCGGAACTTTAGACTGCATGGGGTTCTTTAACATGCACCGTTTAACATCGTACGTACATAAAGAAAAATGCCACTCCCAGTGTGTTTAACGCGTACTTCCGCCAATATTTCTTACCCCCCCCCCCTTCTTTTTCTCTCCCTATTCCCTCGTTTGTGTTGCGCCCGACCTTGTCTATTGTTCAAGAAGGCCAGAAACTACATGCACCTGGAGCGCGTCGCCCCTGTTCAAGCATGCCGCCGCGCTTTGCTCACTCGACTCTTAACGCAGGCTCATTATTGTGGGTGGCCCACTTACTCCTTTTTTTCTCGCCTTTTTCACCTTTTCCTTTTTTCATTCCTTCGCATTCCTCGCACAAAGCCTGCACTCAGCTTGTTTCTCATTCCTGCCTTGCCACTCAAGCCCTTATCTCGTTCACGTGACTCGATAGTTCACACGTGGCAACGATTAAAGAACCAGACGTTGCACCTCTGGTGTCTTCCTTATCTAGATCGTTTTCGCCCTCTCCTCATGTCGTCTGTCTCCTTCCCTTTGAGCCACCCACGTTGGTCGTTGTTTGCTTACGTGTTTATTATTTATATATTTGTTTGTTGGTTTGCCTCCTCCTTTCACTTGTAACTCTGCCTTTGCATTTGTATTCGGATGGCCGTTGTGCTCATTCGACTTGAACCTCCGAAGAAGGCTGGTCCACCAGCCGAAACGTTACGAATAAAAATTTTTAAAAATTTTTTATCTGTTAACATTGCAGTTTACTTAAAAGTTATTATAATTCTTTCACGGTAGCCAGAAGAAAATCTTGTTGACCTATACATACACACATGTATATATATATATATATATGCCCACTGTAACAGGGCAAAAGGAATGGTAGTGGGCCACTAGCTCACAATATACAGGAAGCATGAAAGATGACGAAGAGGAAAAATGGGCAAGAGCTAGGCCTGTGGCAATGGCATCTAGACTAAACAGCTCTGCGGGATATTTCTTGAATGCGTGAACTGTGGCCGTTGCAATACATGTGTAAATGTGCATAACAAATTATCCATTAAACTTACGGAAATATTCAGATCTAATGGCACTATCAGTTTTACAGTAGAAGTTATTATCGATGACAATCTCATTGCACAAGATGACATTTTTTTCTCTTCATATTTGACCTAATATTTGATTATAATAACTGCTGATTTACCAAAAAGTAATGTTTGACAGACGAAAGCAGTAATACGGAGTTCCGTTTATATACCTGTTCAATCGACCTCACTCCGAGTACCTCGTATAGGTCGATGTGGCGATTACATCCGTTGCCGTGCATCCATAGGAATGGTGACGTCACACACTTCACAATACCTGAATTCATTATAGCCGGAGCTGCCGCTACTAGGACCAGGGTTTCCTTAGTGCATAGCAACTGCATGTTGTAAGGACTGAGTGTTAGTGCAAACTTATGCAATGTATACCATTTTTCAATGGTGTGTAGGGCACTATCAAAGCAGGCATTAGAATAATTTCTATAGTGCTGTTATGTATTTTGACACTGCTCGTAACATACCCCAGTGACCTAACGTGACAACGTAATGTTTTGATAGGATGGAACAGTGTAATTGAGATACAAGGAATCTTAGTGGGTACAATTAGGCAATATATATCTTCTCATGTCGCACCCTTGTCGCACACAATATCCATGGGACCGAAAAATAACACTGCCCCTTCAGCGGTTGCGTACACAATTGTGTACGCGATTTGCAACAGTGGGCTTTCGATAAATTGAACCCTCATCTTATCCAATGGTGTCAGTTTGGTACAAGGGGCGGCGTATTCTTACGGGCGCATAATTTTCTAAAACATGACCATATTTAGCAAGTGTGTGGAAAAACAAGGTGCTCTTCTGTATTGAGAACAATAATATTATTATTTTCGGTACCACGTAAAGAACGCAGTCAATAACAAACTGCCACTCCGTTTCAAGTCTCGCTCGTGATTCGTCTGATGGCAGTACAAAGCACGACTAAATTAAGATTAAATTTATATTTATGACAAAATCGGAAAAAATAACTGCATAACGAGCATTTCAACATATAACCGCATTTTCTTTCTTGAAATGAAATATGGAGCCTCACGGAAGTTACGTGTGAACATTTGAGACCTATAATGTCACATGGTCGTGACGATGACGGGCACCGAACAACTGAAGGCGTAGCATTCGAACTGTCAGCTGGGCAATCCTGTACCCAACAAAGCTATGCGAATCACACTGCAAAGCAATAGCGGCGTGAATAGTCGTCGCTCGACAGAATAACTGACTAGGGGTGCAATGCGTCGGCTTTTATATACACACGTCATAGTGCTTTCCGGTAGAATCGCGGAGGTTCGAGAAGTCGGGCATGGAAAGTTTCTAAAACGGTCGACATGATTCCCGCATCGACATGCAATTTAAGCGCGCCCGGCGCTGCGCATGAAACGAAAGGGATAAAGGTTTTCCTCGTGAACGGGCCAAAAGAACCACGCGTATCACAACCACCTTCTAAAAAATTGGCCGCGCATATGCGTCTTTCGCTGCAAACGTCGAAAGATGATAGTCTTCTGCCAGCCGTACTACGCTGCGTGAGATATGGACGCACTCTGGCAGCGCCGTCGGGAAACATGAGCTTGTGCAAAATCCCTGAGCAACTGCCAGGTGGCATCACCGAATCGTCGGCAGAGGCCTTTTTTATGCATAGCGTCGCACTTTTAGCGCAGCCTAAGAAACACTGGGGTCTTCAGAATTACCTATATACGTATTTTTTAGTAAAGCCACACACCACCTAATACTTACGTATTGATATTGCGCCTCAGATATGCGTAATATTTGCTTTTTGATAGACAATGTTCGCAAGTATGAATGCAGCTACCATTTCAAGATGGCTGGGCGTTAGGCAACTGCTTAAACTTTGGCCGGGTGGCTGAATCGTGTGAAAGACAGAGAAACACAGACAGGCCGGCAATACTGCGTTGAAGTATCCCAAGAAAGACTATCACCTTTAAAGATCGTCGCGCCGGTGCTGCAAAGAGAACATAGAAGGTAGCATAATAAATTGAACTAACAAGGGCTCACAGTTAATCAGCGCGCGTAATAAGGTTTAAGTCGCACCACGTGTACAACTTCGGGCCGTGTGCGGCGCCGCTGAGATGACGTTAAGCCCTCGGGCACGACTTTAGAGTCCAGAGGACCACAACGTTGCAGTACCCTCTCGGATCCAAAGTACCGCTGCAAGAGATTTTCACTCAGTCCGCGTCGGCGTATCGGCGTCCAGACCTACAGAAGGTCGCCGGGTTGGAATTTTCTGTGGCGTCGTTGAAGATTCTCGAGGCGGCTGTCGACCCTCTGCTTGTTCTTGATGCGAAGGCGAACGAGCTATCGAGATTCTTCGGCGCGTTGCAAGTGGCAACGTCGAGGTCTTCTTCGCCGTTGACGATCGGTAGCATTGTGTGAAGCGTCGTTGCCGGGATCCGTCCGTAGACAAGTTTATAATCGCCACCTGCGTCGTTTCTTGCCCAGCCGTGTTGTACGCAAAAGTCACACACGGAAGTGTGGCGTCCCACGTCTTGTGGGCGACGCTACTTACATGGCTAGCATGCCGGCGATGGTATTTAGATACTCGATAAGGCCAGGCGGTGGTCCGTCGGTGGCTTGTCTGGCTGTACCTCGAGATCGCCTGAGTTAAGTCAGCTATAAAGGCCGTATCATTGATTGATTTGTGGGGTTTAACGTCGCAAAACCACCTCTGAACATGAGAGACGCCGTAGTGGAGTTAAATACCCCCCCCCCCCCCCTTTGGGGTCTTTAACGTACACTGACAGCGCAGAGCACATGGGCCTAAAAATTTCGCGGAGCCGCTGCTGCCGGGGTTCGATCCCCCGACCTTCGGATGAGTAGCCGAGTTCCATAACCACTAGACCACCGTGGTGGGGCGAAAGGCCATTTCTTAAAAGCCATAAAGGACGTAGTGAGGAGGTGGTCTGCTCGGAGTGGCGAGAAGTTCTTCAGGAGGACGTCGTTACGCTGGAAGAACGAAGGCAGTCGTCACCGGAATTCCTTCGGCATGACGGCCTTGACCTCCAGGTGGTGCATGATGCTCTTGCGCCCTGGTTCAGGTAATAGTCCTTCCGCATTGGCACTTACGGCTCCCAAGAAAGAATAATCGTCATGGTCATGCTGTGGCGGCGAATCAACGGCTGCTCCATAAAAGCAGTTGGCTTCGGAGTGCTTCCTTGCGCTTTTGTAGACGACGGTGGTGTCAACTTCTTGAAGTCTCGGAGTCCAGCGTGCGAGGCATACCGATGGATTTTTCAGGTTAGCTAGGCAACACAGGGCGTGGTCCCTTACAAAAATGCTTATAGAGTTCTAATTCAAGCTGTATTGAGTTTCCTCAATAAGATGTATTGTGTACAAATTAAATTCCTATCGACTTTTCCTATTGAAAATCATAAACAGATTGGCCACCGTGTCTCAATTGGAAGTCTCCTTTTGCGTTCCAATTAAGCGTATTTTGAGTCAGTCAAAAGGACCTATTGACCGGCAACTGAGCTTGTTTTGCCCGTTTCTAATGAGTTGCAATTGAAACAGCAGCAAAGACTGGATATTCAATTTTTATTGAGCTCGATCAAAAAACGCCGGTACGCAATAATGCGAACCGCAATTGTAAAAAAAGAAAAAAAAAGCCTGCGCGTATCTACTGCGGATTCATATTCATAAACTTGCGTCTGCAGTAGGCACACACAGACTAGGAGCATAACAGGCACATGACCTCAATAGGTACGCACAACACCACAGACTACGCACAACATTACAGACTAGGGGCATGAGAAAGCAGGTAATGGGAGGAAAAGAAAACACTACGAGCGCTACAAAGTCCTACATGTTTTACATCTGCATGATCTACACACACACACTGCTAAGATCAAGGTAAGATTACAACGAAAAGAAAAAACGTCTCCCATGTGTGCATCTTCGGTAATAAAATCGAAAAGGCCAGAGAGATAAAGAAAAAAAGAAAAACATGCGAGAGTGCCCTATTAACAAAACATACAAGGAGAATGAGCAATAATTAACGCGCACTTAGAAGAGATAAGAAGTCCGATGAGCCGTAAGAGTACTTGCTAACACGTGGCCTTATCCGTGGCGTGCGAAGCAACGGGCTGTCGATTCCTTGCTACACTGGTGGGCTCGTTCGGCGTGTCCGTGTGCTTGCAGAAAACACCAACTTGGTAACATCACCCTTCGGCCGTCCTAGTCACACCACGACCACGCGCGCACACTTCTCAGAAATTCTGCCGCATGTTGGCTCACGTTGGCCCTGCGCGACTGTGTCCTGTCGCCACCACTGACACACTGGGAAGGCTACACAAGTAGTCCGTAAAGAAAAGGAGAGGTGTATCGCTCCGACACACACACGAGAGACACAAAACACAGACTCGCAAATTTCGATTGTTTCCCCTGCAATTACGAGCGTGTTTTGTTAAGCTTATCAGAACTGTATTATGACGTGAGGCTACGAGCGAGGCATATATTGTTTTTTGCTCCCGCAAGCAACGCACTACTTTTTGGTCGCGGAAATACACAGAGTAAACATGAGCACCATCTTTTACAGCGCTGCACGTGCAGGCACGCACCGCGACTGCCTACCGTGACTAACTTGGTGCGAGTTTCGGCACACAAAGGGGCTCGCCGTCTGCGCTTCTCAGCCGGAGGGGTGAGCCCCCCCCCCCCCCCCCCCCCCTACGCACAGGTTCTTGTGCCTCTGTATATCTATTCCAAAAGAAAGTTGTTTCTACCTCTACCAGTTTCCCTTGACTGGCACATGAAAGTTTCACATACCCTCAGTAGTTAACATGCGTGACAGGCTTTATCTATGTTTTTATCTTTATTGATATGCAGGGATATTAGCCATAACAAATTCGCTGCTTTAACATGTCATATGCACGGAATCAGCGAGAATATTTTTCTCACATCTTCCGTGTGGATTGTGATCGTGAACACCACGCATTTCGTACCTGAAAAGACAGGCTTGCCTGCAGATTTAAGTAATAGATGCCTGCTTCAGTAAGCGTTATAAATATAATGTCAAAATTAGTTCATGCGCCGTGAGAATTCCCGAAAGTGTGTTCCGCCAAAAATATCCACGAGAGAATGTTTCAGACAGAAGTGATGCTATACGTCATTCGTAATGCCGGTCGGACATGGTAGCAAACATTATACAAAAGATAAATGTTGTGAATTCGACGTCCGAAATAAAATATAGTTATTACTAAAATGAAATCATTTTGGCAGCGTTCAATATAGGGTCAATAAGATTTCCGCTGAGTGCGATTCAATTAAACCTTGCTTAAATTTTGCCAATTGAATTGGTATCGACTGAGAGTCAATTGACGCTTTCTGTTATTATGCCAATTAAATTTTCATTGAGGGCGCTCAATAGAAATTGCCGTTTAAATGATTTTCTATAGACTCAAAAGGAACTCGATACGCACTCAATTGAAACGCAAAGTGCATTTTTGTAAGGGGTGGTTACTCACAACTGTGAAGGACCTCCTGTACAGGTAAGGGCGAAATTTCGCTGTAGCAGAGATGATTGCAAGGCATTCCTCTTCTGCATGGCTCTCTGCACAAGGACGGCGCTACGTGCTGCCCTACATGTGTCGGTATGTATATCGGTATTAGCTTCTTCGTCGAAGTGCGCGTGTATTGCCGGCTTTTGCAGGCGCCGCTTTAGTTCTTCAAATATCTCGACTTGCGGCGTTTCCCATGTGCGCTTGGTGCCGGCCTTCGTGAGGAACTTCAGTGGCTCGGTGATTCTTAAAAATTTCTTGACGATGTGCGTGTAATAAGCTCAGAGCCCAAAAAATCTGCTTACTGCCTTCTTGTCGGTGTAGGATGGAAATTCGGTGATCGCAGCTGTTTTCTGTGGATCAGGGCGTACTCAAGACTTGACAATAACGGGGCCCAGAAAGTAGAGCTCCCCAAATGCAAAGCGGCACTTTTGCTGCTTTAAGCTGAGTGCAGAAGTCTTGATTGCCTGAAAAACAGCTTCGCGGCGCCGGAGGTATTCATCGAAATGGAAACACATATTAGGACATCTTCCAACGAGACGAGGCAAGTCTGCCACTTCAGGACAGCCGTGCTGTGTCATAACGCGTTAGTATGTCGCAGGCCCCCACGCAAGGACCAAAGGACATGATCTTAAAATCGAACAGCTATCTGGTGTTATTAAGGCAGTCTTCTCATGGTCTGTCTTGTGGACTTCGGTGTTCCAGTAGCCGGTCTTCAGGTCCATAGGTACAAAAATACTTTGCGATATACGGTCGACCTTAGGCGTCGTATTTCCCTGGTCCCTGGATACAGGTCTTTCTTTATGATCTTCCGGCGACGATAATCGACGCAGAAACGTAGAGTTTCTTATGAAAGTCAACGTTTCTGCGTCGTGGCCTTTCTTGTGAAACTACCTTGTGAAAAAATAAATAAACGCACAGCGCCCCAAGGTTTTTCTTCGGGGTAGCAGACTGCAGCGCTCTCCTCCCCAACTACGACAACAGGAAAAAGCGCGGCTCTGCTTTCTTAATTCATACGGTTTGCTTTGAAAAGTGCCTATGAATAATGCAAAATATAATGTGTCATTTTACTGCATTTCGTATGCTTTGTGTATTTTCGAATTTTCACGACAACTGAATGGATCGTTATTTCGGTAAGTGTTCCGTTGCATAATGCTCAATATACGTGATAGGAAACTTATTTGATAAATGCCATAATCTCGCCTCATGAGAGACATGCATTAAGGACATAAATTGGATATCGTGACAGCAATTCACAACCCGGTGCGGCTTCAGGTGTCTTGAATCCTCAGGATTTATACCGGCACCGGTAGTACTGAGGTTACATTCGATCGCACTTTCGATCCAGGTCACATTTCTCGAACGCGATCGGCTCAGTAAACAAAGGTGCGTTAAGGAGGCCGCAGTGCACCGCCTGCCACGTTAGAGACGAATGTTGTTCCTTCCTACATATTATACAAATAGTAGATTTCACCGAACTTTCTTGTAGATTTAGGTGAGAGAAAATGTAGCTGTTGACTAGTTAGTGTTCTCCTCAGTTAAGAAGAATGTGTTTGAATCCAGACCTAATAAAGCAGCAAAAAGTTGTGCGCTTACCTTTGGATCCTTTTTTGCCGCTACTAAATGTGGAAATGAATAAGAAAAAAACGATCTAATATTAATAACGGATATTACGACGCCGACAGGCGTGACGTTTTACATATATTTTAATAATAATCGGAACGAGAATTCACTGCAACATGTGCTAATAAATTGCCTGTATTTGTAAAGACAACGTCTCAAGCAAATATCCGATTGCACAGAGCCGTCAGGGGTTGAAGCTGATATATTAGAATATCGCGATATGACGAAATAATTGCTGGTACGAGTAACTCTACTTTCACTGAGGTTTTAGTTTTCACGCGCAGTTCTAAAAAAGCAGGTGAGAGGGTGAAGCAAGGTATAGCCCTTTTGAGTATAGATTATGCGCCAGCGAAAGGGGAGCTACGCCAAGCAGCTCTTAGAATAGCGTAGTCATGCGTAGTGTAGTAATGGCAGTGGGTGGGAAGGAAGAACTTAGGGCGAGGAAGAGTGATGTGAAGGTAAGGAGTATGGAATAGGTTAGAGAGCAGAGAGGGTGCAATGCAGAAAGAGAGCAACAAAGAAAATGTCAAGAAAGTGATGATGCACAAATGGATAGAAGAACGAATAAATATGAAAGAAAGAATGAGAAGATGATGAAAAATGAAAAAAAAACTCAATCTTCGTTCGCCAGGCGGTGGCGCTTGCATGCCAGCTCCGCTTATTACTCACATTGCACGGGCGTAAAACAGGCTCTAATTTTTTCACTAGTTTCTCTGCGCATTTTCAGTGACATTGCATGTTATCTTGCTTTTTGCCACTTTAGAGCTCTCTCACGCTTCAGCACCCCCAGTCTCTCAGAAAGGAGCGCCACTCCAGTGCTCTCGCCAGTATCTAACGCCACAATCGGCTCACGATCAGGTCTGCAACTGAATAGTGCACAAAGTGACGTGGAGTTTAAAAAATGGCTATGCCATCGTGAGCTTACGCCAGCATGAGCTTAGGTCTTCGACGGTGTGCTTGGCAAGTACTTTTACGTGTGCTAACAAATTGGAATTTCAGTTTCATTACTTCTTTCTTTTTTAGCATGTGATTGCGCTACTTATTTCGCAGTTTTTTTCCTGTTTTTCACATAATGACAGTGATTGCTTTTCAGAAGGTGCGTAGAATTTTTAACATGCTGGGCTTCACAGCTCAGAGCTGTTGCACACTTCGCCGCCGCGTGCCTTAATTTGCGTCAAATTTCTCGATTACCTTTTCTTTTCATCCTATTTAAGACACAATGATTTATTTCTTTTCCATGTTGTGACAAGGTTCTTAGGAAACGGGTGTATGTATTAAGTGTCTTGAAAATGTATTTCTTGTACCATATTTATGTTTCCCTTGATAATATTACATTGATCTTTGTATAAATGTGTATGGATATATGTGCAACTCATTCTGTATTGCTCGTTATGTTTTTGTACCCCCTTACCTATAGCATCTATGGCGACGTAGGAAATTTGTAAATAAATAAAAAAATACATCTTACACAAATTAATAGAGTTATGTCGCGCGCAATGAAGACTACAGTATTTTTTGAGCGAATACCATAGCCTGC
Organism: Hyalomma asiaticum; assembly: GCA_013339685.2. Taxonomy (NCBI): domain Eukaryota; kingdom Metazoa; phylum Arthropoda; class Arachnida; order Ixodida; family Ixodidae; genus Hyalomma; species Hyalomma asiaticum. Next base: position 76,963,400 of record CM023488.1, on the reverse strand, counting down.
GCAGGAATGCTGGAAGATTCGCGCTTGAAGCGCCAATACACGGCGTCCGTAGAGTAGGTAGTTATGGCGGCCCTTGGTGACGTGCTTTTCGGCTAACGTTTTGTCCGGCTCTTAAGAGTCATGCGTACACTGGATCAGCCGCATCATTAGTATGTGTCATGAAAACGTTAAAGAAAAAGGCAAAGTTACTTACCGCAGTCTCTGTACGGAACGCATGGGTAGAAGAATCTGCGCCGATAGTAACCTTCCTTACACAGGCACACTTTTTCTCCTATATTGGTGCAATTTTTCTGCGGTGCCTGCGGACACACTCTGGCATAAGGCTCACCCTTCCCTTGGCAGAAGTAAGGCTGATCATTTTCTTGACTGCAAACTGCATAAAGGAGAAAATGGTAACATATATACTTCCTAATTAGCCAGCGTCATATCTTGCAGCTCGAACCACCCATTCCACCATAAAGCGGCAGTGATTACGGCTCTGCTAACCCGTGCACGGAGGGTTTGTTCTTCGGAGAATAAGCGGATAGGAGAAGAACAGGTGGTCAGAAGCGACCTTCTAAAGAACGGCTACTCGAAAGCGTTCGTTGGAAAGGTTGCTCGCCGCCAGACTAATCCCCGCCGACCCCTCTGAAAGGACACTGACCCGCCGCCTTCGAAGCCCATATGTGTGTGTATTCCCTACCTTCACGGTACCAGCGAAGCGCTCGCACGTGTGATGTCGGAGCAGGGAATAAGAGTAGCACACAAGCCAATTCCCACGCTTGGCCGTTTCTTTCCGCGCCCGAAGGACAGGCTGCCGACGGAGAGAGCGCAAGGTGTGATTTACTCCATTCCTTGTTCAGATTGTGGCGCGTCGTACGTGGGTGAGACAAAGAACTTTCCAGAGAGGCTACGATAGCACAGAAACGATGTCCGCTAGCTCGATAGACAAAGGAGTGCATTAGCTGAGCACAGCGAGGTGCACGAGCACCTCCCGCGTCCTCGACTTGGAAACCAGTTTTCACAGGCCACTTTTTGTGGAATCATGGCACATTGAGGCGACACCTGGTAACGTGAATCGGTCTGCAGGTGCAATGCCGAGTGTCTATTTTAGCGGACTCCGGCACCTGGTTCATCACTAGCATGACCCCCCTCGGTTTGAAGAACCGAAAAAGAGAAAGGAAGGAAGGGAGAGAAAAAAAGAAAAAAAAGGAAACAAGAAAAAGAAGGCCCTATAAGCACTGCTGCTGTCTGGTGCCCTCCAGTCACACCTGAAGAAGTGTCTGAATGGGACCCGAAACGTCGGGTTTTTCTCATCTTTCGAGTAAACAGTTATTTATTTTTGATGATTATAATTTGTTTCGTGTCCCCTCTTTTTTTCACCATTATCGGGTCTGGTTAGTTTAATTTTTTTCGTGACCTGAAACCTACCGGTTGATGAACCGCTTGCGCCACGCGGCATTGGCTACTTCACCACTCAAATGTTCCACTCACAGTTTACGCCAAGGGATTCGTCACAGAGAAATGTCACCAACAGCGCCAACCACAGAGTTCCCATTGCCTTTTTAAGTTGCCGTATCTGAAAAAAAAGATAATTAATTGAATCAACATACACTACCGCAATTTTTCGGAGTCCCTTGTAACTCCATGAAGCTTTCAAACGTCCTTCAGGCAAGTTATTACAAGCTGTCTAGCGTACTTGTCACACAACGGACTACTTACGCACTATTCTACCACTACTATCTTTCAGGCAAATTATTACAAGCTGCCCTGCGTGCTGGTCACATGACAAACTACTTACGCACTATGCTACTATGGTGCCCGAGCACTGGATTTAGTTTAACCTCTCGCACAAACGCATCACGGGCCCAAAATGTGTCGTGTTCCAAAGATTCTTAGCACTGTGGTTGTAAGCTACAGCATCCAGGCTATAGGACCTGCTTCTGCAACTTAAAATCCTGTAAACTACAAAAATGCAAACGTAGTGGCCATGCCATTAGGTAGCCGTTTCAACTTATGTTTGCTCAAAAAATTATTGGGGCTCCTTTGTCAGACAACTGAGCGTCTTTTGTTCATTTATGAACAAAAGAGACTCATTTATGAGTTAAGGTGAAGAAAAGCTACGAGGAGGCGTCACCTGATTCTGCCAGCCTCAACAAGCCAACCTCCCCAGGCAACTTGAGTGCTGCCTATGTAATAGCATTAGTCTCATGTGGTCGCAGGGCGACTGTGCTGCTGCGTGTACTGCAACTAACCCTACCGTGCTTTCGCAGACGCACGCAAGTATGTGCTTTAATGCTCCAGGGCCTTCGCAGAGGATTCAACGCAGCAGCAGCGTAGGCTAAAAATTGGCAAATTGGTATTTTCGGTCGTCTTTCATGCCTGCTCGTTCTTCCTGTACTCTTCTTTGTCTTCCTAAGCATTCATTCCCTGTTCATTCTCTTTCTTCGTCACCGGCATCAATTTCGCGTTGTCGTGGTCACCATGCTTTTATTTGTCCTCGTCTTTTAGGGGCGAAGCTCCTCTTAGTCTAACCTTGTCACGCGTCAGCCGTCAGGCGTAACCCGCGTGCCTCTCTCTCTCTCACGGCACGTGCCTCTGCTGTCTTGTGAGAGAGAGCGAAAGGCGCGCGTTGGCTATGGAAACGCTCTTTCTTAGAGGAATGCTGTACCAGCTCGCAAAGAAGGAGAACGCGCCCTCACCTGCGAGAGACTACGTTGGCGCAGGCAGCGTCTCCTAGCGAGTTTCTTGATTGAGTAAAACCGGCTGCTCGCGTTGGAGAAGCGTTCACCGGCAACCCATATATATATATATATATATATATATATATATATATATATATATATATATATATATATATATATATATATAGGCACTGGATCTTGACTTGCAATAAAATGCCGGTGGGAGATTTCACTTGTGCATGGTTGAACCATGAGGATTCGTAGCGTGCGCGTTAACTAAATTAATCCGGAACTCGGCACGATCTACGATGAACCTCCCGAGCTTCCCCCCCTCATCATCGTTCACTGCGTGGATATGCTGTAATTTTTTATTTTTCTCTTCTTCGTCGTCATGTACCTCCAATTCATGATGATGATGATGATGCTCCTGAAGAACTACGGCACTTACCCACCAGGGGGGATTGGCCAAGACGTGATTACGTTTTGATTTTAAATTATTGGAAGGAACCGATAGAGAGAGAAAAGAAAAGGATGATTTAGAGGGAATTCAATTAGTGGAATTGTGCATGTTAACCATTTAAACCTGACAGATGAGTCACCAAAACATGTACAGAAGAATATCTTAAGTATGTTTTGCAGTGAGGGGGCTGCCGGGTTTCACACCATAACATGGTTCCCAGCCCACATGGGGGCCAACGTACACCCCGATGTCCCCAACGCCAATGAGTTTGCCCATGACCGTGCGCGAGGTTTCACTCACCGCGGCGGTCCCGGCGAATTCGCGGGCGGGGATGCCGGCAGGTACAGGGACCCGCTCATCACTTTTCACGAGATCGTGACTCATTATCATCTCTCTCGGAGGGTCTTTCCACTTCCTCACCCTAAACTCACTCGTCCGCAGTCTTCGGCCTTCAGGATGCTCCAAACGGGGTCTTTCCCTTCGCGAGGCAGGTTTAGTAACTTCTCGCCCAATGTTGAACCGCATTGTCCGAACTGCGGAGAGGCTTACTGCTCACTAGCTCACATGCTCTGGCAATGTCCTGCGTTACGTGACACAGAGTTCAGCAAAGAAGAGGACTGGGAGGAAGCCCTGAGAAGCGGCAACCTTTCGGTTCAACTTCGGGCTGTCCAGAGAGCCTGCGAGAGGGCGGAGGGCCACGGTCTTCCTGTCCCTGCGTGGGAGCGGCCCGCAACTGCTACAGGATCCGCCTAAAAGGGGACGTCCAACTGCAGTTTTTCAGGACAAAAATAAAGTTCTGTGCCTGCCTGCCTGCCTGCATGGCTGCCCTCGCGTCATCTTCATCTTCTGCATATCAGTTATGTTCGTTCTCTTTCTCTGCAGCCCTTGTCTACCTCTTCTACTTCCTTGTCTTCCTCCTTTTCTTTTAGGGGCGGAGCTCCTTAATGTCGAGGCTTGTCCGTTGTTGTGTCGTAGCCAGCCGCTAATACTCAGAGCGCCCACTAGATGGCTCTGCAGCGCTCGCTCAACTCCGGCACGTACTCTAGTTATAGTGAATTCCACTGGCGGATCTGGAGCGGTGTGCCGAATCCACGACGGAGCAAGAAAATCCGTCGGGGAGCAATCCGATCCCCATCGGCCAGCGGAAAATAAACTCGCTCCGGCAGGGATTACAGCGGAAGTTGTCGCACGCATCCGGTTGCCCATGTTACCAACCTTACGTTGGACTACGTTAGACCTCGCACAAAAGTATGCATACCTCTTCCTCCGAGTATGCGTGCACTACATCGACGGTGCCGAGCATTTTGAGGCGTTTGTACGGGGACTCTGGAAACAGCTCCTTAAATAACGTTTCGTACAGCACGTACGACTCTTCGCTACTACTGCTACTGCTTTTCGACGTAGTGTCGCTCATGCAGAGCGAGGAGCAGTCCCCTGTAGGGTCGAACGACGCCATTCCAAAATATGTAAACGAACGCCCATGGTTGTCAGACAGCTTCTAAAAAACGCTGAAAAAAATCGCCGTGCTCGGCTGATCCGGAAATGACGACACCGTATAGTTAGAGTTCCGGCAGAATCCGGCTCTACGAGACGGATCAACGCGGAGCGCTCCGTCGCGGAGCAAGTTGCCCCAAATCGCCCAGTGGAACATGCGAACTTGCTCGGGATCCGCCAGTGGAATTCAAATTCTCGGCCGCGGAGCAAGGAAACTTGCTCCAGATCCGCCAGTGGAATTCACTATTAGATAGCAGAGCGCTATAGGGCCGCAACTATAAACTGCGTTCGCTCTCGACGCGCTTTCTCTCTTAGGGGAACGCGCTCTCGCCCTCGAGAGACAACGCTGACGCAGACAGCGTCTGCTAGGGAGTTTCTCGATTAAAAAGCGTCGGTTCGTGTTGCACATCCGTTCACCAGCCACCCTATATATACAGGCACTGCATCTTGACCTGCAATATAGTGCCGTTGCGAGATCTCTCTTATGTGTAATTGAACTATAAGGATTCGCAGCGTGCGCATTAACTAAAAGTAATACGGAACTCGGCACGATCTACGACATGCGAGCGCAGGAACCTCATAAAGACCATGTACATAAAAAACAACGCGTGTGTAATTATACACACGCGTTGTCGCTCATTTGTATGCATGCGTAGGCAATGTCATGGGTGATTTACGGTAACACCGAACCATCCCCATTGGCCCACACCTGTAAAGGAGATGACTGTGACTGTAAAGGAGATGCGTGATTTTTTGTCCTTATCGTCTCCATCCTTTTCCCTCCTCGTTCGTATTAACAGCGTAATACCACGTAATGCTAGTCACGTGACCAAATAACGTAAGAGCTGTGCCCCTGTCGTAGAACTTAGATGCCGCTTGTTTGGCCCCTTTACTATACTTAAAAACTGGTAAATCGCACACCACTTGGTCACGTCACCCAAATAACGTAACAATAGGTAGATTTAGTATTGCGGAAAATTTTTGCGTTAGCGCTTGCGAGTCACGCTCGCTAAATTTTTGCGGAGTGCTATTCGATAGCGTTCCATAGCTCTTTAGTATAGCGCGAGACGACGACGCGCCGCAAAACGCAAGGCACGCAAACCTTCGCTGCGCCATCTAAACGCGAACAGTGAAAGCGTCAAAACCGTCGGCCGTTGTTAGTAACTTAAAAAGCAACGCAAGCGCAAAAAGATTTATTAAAAAGAACATCGTGCAATAATAATTGCACAAGTGTTGCTGTAGTGTGATGAGGCAGAGTTTCGCTTTCGTTGTTCATGTGTAATGTGGTCAAACTAGAATCCACAGCGAAAAGATTGTTGTCTTGTCGAAGCGAAAACCAGCAACACGATTTATTGTGAATCAGCTAGTCCCACAACGCAGCAAGACGACACGATAGATGCGAAACGGGCAGCCGTCAGTTGTAGGCTGGTTGTAGGGAGCCGCCATGTTCTTCGCGCTAAACAAACTTAGCGAGCGTTTTGCGTCTCCGCTAAATTCGGAAAATAGCGAGCGATCGCTAAACGCAAAGCTGGAATAGCGTGCGGACGCATGCGCAGTCTGACCCCGCTAAATTTTAGCGTTTAGCGGGGCGCAACTTAAGCTGCACTAAAACTCTCTATTTACGCCCGCGTCGCGAAACTTAGATAGCGTTTGTATGACGACATGAAATGATGAAACAACTGTGCAGATCCCAATGTCGTGATAGCAGATCCCGTCCACGGCCGCCTACATTTCGATGCTATAGAAATGTTGAGTACCTGGTACTCTGCGATATCAGTGCATGTTATTAAAGAATCTTAGGTGTCAAATCTGCCGGAGCCGTCCGCTACGACACCTTTCATAATCCTACCGCGGTTTTTTTGAATTGAAACCGCAGAAATCATTCAATCATGTAATAACTGCTCACGTCACTAAAAACGAGGTAACATCACGTAAAGCTGTTTGTGTTACATTATCCCGCCAAAACTTAAAAACAGGGAGCCTGACAAAAATCAAGTAGCACCACGTAGGGCCAGGTTCGTGACCTGTTCACGCGAAAACTACGTGAAGCTAGTAGATGAGTAATGGGTGAGACGGGGAGAGGGTAAATCAATGCATAGCGCAAATAGTAAGTGTTGACAAAGGGAAGTGAGAGACAGGAAGGGGCAAATGAGGAGGTGAACGCCGCCAGTTCCGCTATTTTCTCACTCTTCGCACCACTAGTGCCTAGGTGCCGGAGTATTTCTATTCTTCTATGAAACGAAAGCTGCCGGATGACAGCATACAGTGACCTGAAACCTGACTCATATCTTCTTGAGCCATGACCGACTGCACGCAGTGCCCAAACATGTGCAGAAAGAAAGGGATGTGTTGCCTTGGTCGTGGTGAGCTGGATACAGATGCCCCAAAACACGAGATTTTTCTGTTGTTGAGTACTAGCAGTGCGGATACTTTGAGCGGCGGCAGACACCAACACATCATTTCATATATTGTAACGAGCCGATAAGAGCATACGTGGTAATATCTCGCTTTTAAGCAGGACACCAATTATTTCAAAACCAGCTTGACGGCGCCTGCCCCTGCGGAAGTTAAGCCAGGAACCACAATATGACAGTAAGAGATACTCGCCGAGTCAAGGAAGAGAGTTCGGCTGCTAGGAGCCAACCAAGGGGAGTTAAATAGATCGCATACAAGGCTATATTGAGCGAAAAGCTTTTCCTAAGCGAAAATCAATGACAATGAGCTGGGGATAGCCGTCCTCCTGGGTAAACAGAGCACTCAAAAGCCCCCCAGGACTGTGCGAAGGATGCTGCGCAGTGGCAGCATAAGTTACATCCTGTTACATGCTATCTTGTTCTGCTCTTTCAATGTTCCTCTACTCCGCTGCTGCTTCCAATCTTGTTCCTTTTTCCATTGCAGGGCTGGGCCGTATGTCAACGGAGGATTGCCGCGACAGTGTCTTGCAGACACTTTTGAGTACCTTTCTTTCTGTTTCGAGATACACTTGAAGAAAGCTTTTGGTCGGAGCAGCGAATTACCTTTACCGCGTATGGATGGTATCGCATCACTCTGCCGTACAGAAATATGTCGTAACTTTTGCTGGAAATAAGGAGGGGGGAAAGTTGAAAAAATGCTTTGTGGGGGCAACGAAAACATTGTAAGTCAATGCTTTGATTGACTTAGGCTCGCCGCCGGTCCTTATATTGCTTTGATTTATATTCCATTTATTTTTTTCTGCATATTTACAGAAATCGAAGCAAAAGGAGAATTCTACATAGCCTGACAGTGGCTTTTGGTCCGAAATACACTTTGGTAATGACCGTAAAGGTCAAGCCACTTCGGCTTCTCAGCGGTCAGAACAGGCCCATGTGAGAGCGGAAATGTGAGGGCGATACAGAGGAGAGGTATCACCATGCTGCACGAGCTTCCCGCCATGAAATCAGTATTTGCTCTTTATCGCACGATCTTGTGCTTGTTGGCACTGGTACAGGTTCTTCTATCGAACAGCACTTTTATTTGGCCATAGAATTGTCCTCCGGTAGAGTGATTTCATATGTAAAAAGGTACTGCTGCTTAAGGGCGATTAAAGCAACAGCTGTCTCGATAAAGCATGTCTTACGTTTAAATAACTATGTCAAATTTCCTTCATTTATTGTTGCTAACTACTGATTCGAGCGATATTCTTAGCTTGCATGACTCTATTGACATAATCATGCTGCACTTAGTAAACGTTTTTATAGGGCATCAATACCTCGTCATAAAAAGAAAATATCCTCGTATCTGTATTGACGTGTTAGCATTCTGCTATACATTTTTCTTTGTTTTGCGAAAGAATCTCCGAAATATTTCATCACTTCAAAGGCGACTGTATCTCAGCATCGCTACTGTATTTCGATATGAGCATTCCTCAATACTTTTCGGCGTATTTCCGTCCAGTCCGCTCTATTGTTTAAGTTTCCTGCTTCCTTTTCTACGTTGTCGTAGTAGTCTACTTTCTCTTTGTTTTTTTGTTGTCCTTGCTTTCATTTGACAGGAGCATAACACTACGTAATGCTCAGACGACGCCTGCACGCGGCTAGATAACGGATGTTTTGCAGCAAGCTAGTGACCGCGAGGGCGGCCGCAGAACTCTCGAATCGTGTTTTTTTTTTTTGAGCGCATCCATACCGGTAAGTTCATCATCGTGCGTTTCGAACCAAAGAATAGGGGTGACGCACAGGTAACATATCACTTTGTAGCCTAATGATATAAACTGCATTTCGTGACTTCGAATTGAGATCTGTACTTATCAATCATACACACAGACGAACGCCCTGTAGTGGTCAAATGTAAATTAGCATGCGTTATGAGTGTAGGGTGTAGCATGCGGTTTGAGTGGCAGGGGGCGGCAGAAAGGTGGGCAGATGCGATCAGGAAGTTTGCGGGGATAAAATGGGCCCAATTAGCACGGGACTGGGATCATTGGAGATACATGGGAGAGACGTTTCCCCTGCGTAGACAGGCTGCCGATGATTAGGAATGTAAGCATAACCCGGCTCTCCGATATACAAGCCGCACAGGCTACCACTCATCCATGGTGGCTTTCCCTACACGGTACATAATTCCCAGATGGGGATCGTCTAGGGTCAGGTGCGGTACTAGTGAGTTTTAATTGCAGCTCTGGCGGTGTAAAAACCATCCATTAGTGCTTATATCATCTGGCATACCCTCGCCAGCTCGTCTCTAACCTGCAGGAACGCCTCAACGCTTCGCTTGTTGAAGCGTTCCTGCAGGATGGAAACAAGCTGCAATAAGTGCCTGCAACAAGTGATCCGAAAATCGTATACAGCGTGCACATGCTTCAGGCGGCTTTCCGTCGTCAGTGGTTTCTGAGATACCTGGTAAACCTACGTTACGCAGACAGCCACAAAATGCAGAAATACGTTGATTCTGCTAGGACCCTTGAAAGAATAGCACGAGATCACTATATGCAGATTCTTACTGTCCGCTTCGCTTGACACCAATTGCTCCAAATTGTGGGATGTGCCAAATGATTTAGATATTGCAGTTTTCTTTTGGTGACAACCCATGCGCGCGATGTACGTTGTTATGCAGAACGGAAGCGTAACCCTCTATTTCTCTTGACCCACTACCTACACCACGAGCGAACCAATACATATATGTATCAGACAACCCCACTTATTTTTTCGTGTTTCTTCGCCCCGAAGTTACGCACCACAAGTGGTTGTCACACAAAAACTGCTAGACCATTAAAGATAGTGCTCACAGACATAGCCATAAGTGATAACGGTTGAAATTCATTGTCAAATTTATTTGACAACATATTCCCCCATAATGCCAAGCAACTTCCATGGCGTATGTTTAATGAACTTCTACAGGATCACTTCAGTCAAATAGGCAGTAAAGTTATAGCAGCTGATGCTTCGCAAAGTGAGGAAGATGCAGGAGTAGGAACTTATTTTTTTTTCTGAGAACTAGACTGGTGTTCCTGTGTGATACTGCAGGATCACACACCAGTATTTGTGACAGAATTCTTGGCGGCTATATTGGCTTTGTGTAAGGTTCACTCCTCCATGACTACAGCGGTACTTGTTACACATTCGTTAGCATCGTGTACTTCATTAACTACTCCAGGTGAATCAGAGTTTTTGAGAAATCTGCGGACTTTGGTTCCAAATAATTTGCAAAAAATACGGTTAGTTCGGGTGCCTGGTCAAAATTGTTTGGTAATAAACCAATTGGCAGACACTTTGGCTAAGGTTTCTATGAGTATCTTGTTCTTTCTCTCCTTCGAAATACGGTGTTTGTTACCGCGGAGATGATTCAGAAAGTACGCCTTATTGATGTCGACACCCTGCCTTGCATCTTACCTCATTTACAGCGCTTAAAATACCTTTGCAGCAGTTCATTCTGCCAAACAAGGAAAATCGAAGGCGGTTTACTGCCGAAGCAGGAAAGGCGATCGTCTCAGGCGAGTGTCAGACACCGAGAGCGCGAGCCCCTCTTCGACGGTGATACGGTGATGATAGTGCGTCCATAGGGTGCGCCACTCTTCTTCGCTACACATTATTGATGATGTTGCGATGTAGAATCCCGACAATGACTTTCTATATGCACCTAGCTGCTCTGGTGGTCTCTCCTTCGTGCGTTTTTTGCAATGAGCTAGAGACAAACACTTTTGCTGGAATGCAGACGCTGCAACTCCCTTAGGAAAAGTACTAGCGAAATGACAATGCGAAATCTGGGCGTTCCCTTATCAAGCACTGTGCTGCTTTCATGCGGGTCTTTCGTGCTGGGACGCACTAATAGCAATATGTGCCTATCTGTAGAGAACTTCACTGCGAATTCGGATCGATTTGCTTGTTCTCTTACTAGATCCTCATTAATGATTTAATTATCCTGTCATTGACTGATCGTCATTTTTCTTCTTAATAAATTATTCCGATTCACAAAATTACATTAGTCACATTCAAATTCACATTAAAGGGCGAAGGAACTTTTCAGGTAGTATAACTTCGCAAATTAAAGTCAAATCCACCTGAGACTTGGCTAATCCTCCCAATTGGGTAGATGCCAAGTGTGCAGAACCATCATCGTCATCATCATTACCAACGATTGCTCTCGACCAATACAGACTTTTGCGTTCTGCTTACTGCTACATCATAGCGATAGTGACAACGATGCGCCCACGTGACAGTGATAGTGAACTTCGCGTCTTTGCCATAGCTCTGCTGTTCACTCGGACCTTCATAGGAGTTAAACGAATTTTAGCTTTCTTTTTTTTGCATTCGATTTTGCAGGACAAATCTGCAGTGATATTGAAGCCAGGCTGAGACGCGCCTGCTGTCCATGGTCAGCACGTTAATAAAGTGGCTGTCGGATGCTGGTGGCCTCATTGCACACCGTGCTGCACGTGCTCCTGTTCTTGAGCCACCTCCTGCTGCAATCCTACGAACTTCATCACAATCGGCACATGCGCCCTCCCAATCTTCCGGTACGACTCGCAAATCGCTGCTTCCGCCTGCTTAAGGCGCTACTATGTAGTTGGCGTCTATCTTTTCGAATTCGGCCTTCTAGCACCATTATCAAATCGGTCCTAATGCATTATGATATTGAATACGCTTACTAAAGTTTCTTTGTTTGATTTATGATATATCGTTCATCAATTTACATTATATGACAGTTACTTTCTAACGTCTTATTTCTTATTATGTAACAAGGAAGTTCTCCTGAAATAATTCAAGTTGTTGTGATTTTATTTCATGCTTAATTCACATTGTGTAACAAGACTACGCTAATTTTTGTTGTTTTTTTTGTGTAATATCTGTGAATATATTTGATATTAGGATGCCCAGCGGCCTGCGTGTCAAGCTGTATATAGTAGCAGAGGCCTCTTGTCAGGCTGTATAGCGTTTATCCTCTGCTCCCGCTCCTGTAAGAATTTTCAGGACAAATAAGCTTCAATTCAATTCAATTTCAGACTGTGCCCTTTTTTTCCTTCCTAGACGCCCGAAGGAAATCTCGACACCCTGCATGCTGAACTACATTCTACCGCAGCAGAGTTGGTCCATTATCTTCCCGACGGTGCTTGTTCTACATTCGGACGACTTTATAAGCACGCTCGAGTCCAAGTTTGGAGAGAGCCCTTTTTGCCCACTGCATATAACACAATTGAAAAAGCTTCGACAAGGGCAGGCCTCACTCCAGGACCTGCCTGATCGGTTGTCACGCAAAGCGATCATGTTATTTTTTCACGTATTGCTACTCAAAAATTCGTCCCCGCCATAGCTGATCGCGGAACTGAATTTTGTGCGACTCGGTAGTGCTGCCAACGTTGGAGAAGCACTGGTTCTTGCTAGTGAAGCTTAGCTTGTGAAGCACTCTACATTGGCATCGGGAGGTCTGTCAGCACTGCCAGGCAAGCCAGGTACTTCCTGCAACAGTAGGACATCGAAGCAGTCACGAGCACAATTGCTCGTGGCCACTACCTTTTACTGCACTGTCGGTTGTCAGCGCTCGTACCGCCACCTAGATGCGATGGAGAAAAAATGTAAATTCATATGTTAATATGGGCTCCGGCAGTTAGCACTTCAGTAGTCTCGACGCCTCTATCGCGGCGAAGACTTCGGCGTCCTGCCGGGGCGTTGCTTCAGCCACGGCCACTGCATAATTACACTTGTGTGACGCATATCATAGCCATTTCAGTTGCGACACGCTCTACTCCAGGAAAGCATACACGGCCGCCGACGAGCAAATGATGCGCCTTGGGGACAGCGAAGCGTGCGTTCCCAAAGCGGTCCACAGACAAAGATTTCGGTTACGCTTGCAATGTTTCACCGTTTGCGGTCGCTTCTGGTATATACGCACGGCGCGCGTTCGGTGCCGCGTCTTCGGAGAAATGCGACTCGCTGCATAATTTTCGCTTACGTGCGACTGTCGAGGATCCCTGCGCAGTGTCGACGTGTCACTGGTGTACACATGTTAGGGGTTCACATCTAAAAAGTCCAACCGATGCCGCTGTCCTCGATTCGCCAGATTGCTGGGTCTGTGCGAAGACAGGTTTCACTTTCGTGTAGCACCGATTGCTACGGCAGAGGGATCAGGCACATTTTTTTTTCACTGCAAGCATGTGAGCAGCAAATTTGAGCTGGTCTAGACGAACCTTTTTTCTCTAATATTGAGGAGCAAAGCTTTCAGGTAATCCGACAGTTCCCCGTGGTTATCTAGTCGCCAACGTTTCACGCATGTGTTGCCACGTCAACTATGGCATGAGCATCAAGACCACAGATGTGCAGGCTATGTCGTCGCCAGATTCCTCTGTACTCAACACCAAAATATGTTTTGCGTGAACCAACATCACATTGTTATCGTGCTTCACAAGCCCTCAAAGGATGTGTTGCACATTGTGTGCAATCTGGCAATAGCTCCCTTGTTTCTCGACAGTATGAATGAGACGTTTGTGTTGGCATTGAAGTAGCAGGCTACGACCACACGGGAAGTGAGAGAACTTATAAGAGCCATATGCTGGAAGAGCTCCTCTTTCTGACAATACCTTTGATCTGTTAGTACTCTCGACGCGTAATCGCTTGCAATCTGCTGTAGACAAGCTACTAAGGAAGTATTTGGGCCAGTCCATCTTTTTGGCTGATAATATGGCCTACTAACACAGCTTCTTTCATCCGGAGCCGTAATTTTTGCCTACTGCCTGCGAAACCTGCTGAACGTAATGCGTTGACCGCGCCATGGAGACGGTGGCCTTGTTGTGCTTTGTTATTTTCCTAAAAGGATATTTCGAATCGAAAAAGTTATTTCCCCAAATCTGCACATAATCCGCTTCCACACGTCCTAGTTGCATGTCGTCATAAGTGCTGATCAAAGCCTCTCGAAACGCTTGGCTAACCGATGCGATGCCGAGGTGCAGACGAAGCGAAGGGTAGAGACCCAAGGGTGTTGTGGAAACAAATTTGATTAATGGTGTCTTAGCGTAAACTGGCGGAATTCACCGTTAGTATGAAAAGAAGAAAACCTTCCGCCCGTCATCTCGACCTGAAGCGTTCCCAGAGGGCATTTCAGAATGCTCTCTCTTCAGCAATATGTTCATCGTTCTGAGGCAAGCATGTATGTCGTTTGTCATATTTTTTGCAGCAATAAGAGGGGGCCCACCCCGTCCGTGACTTGCTGATCTCGGCTCCTGGAGATCAGGGAAATTTTCGAAATAGTTGGGTGACGTACGGGCATAATTCCACTTTTATGCACTGAATACATCGACTGAAATGACCTGTACTCTTGACAGCCATTTTGAAAAGCCTTGCATACGTTGCTGAAGGAGTGCCGGCAAACTTACATTGAAAGGGGCCTGGCGAAACAAATTTTGCAATTTGTCTATCAGCTCCTAGTAGATCAGCAGTTGTACATACTTCGCCGTCGTTCAACCTCTTCGCGGTTACCCATATGGGTGGTAGGTGATACTCGAAAGTGGGGAAGATTTGCGTGGCAATGCTTTCGTATGTGCCGAATAAGCCGACGTCATAGTTATGATTTAAACTAACGCCCTCACTGCCGCCCACTCAAAGTTGTGCGATGGGCAAATTCTTCGTTTACTGATAGTTGATGAATTTCGGAGTCGACTTTCTACACCAACGCTTCCGGCATGTGCAGTTCTTTTGCAGAACCAAAGGACAGCATCGCTACGCAACCACAAAGGCATGGGGAATCCCAAAATGAATACCACTGCATGTCAATACACTTTGGATAACTCTTCTAAAAAGTCCCTCACACCGCTACCAACTTCTGCCTGCACCCTCATTATGCTGTGTGTCACTAAAAGCGGCTACCACAGGATGCCCTCAGCTCTCATGAAGTCCTTACTACACAGTGTATTAGGAGTATTGACTCAGAGCGTGAGCGTCATCGTAGACAAATTTTTTGCGTTGGGTGTGCGGTACCGACAGGGAAGTGCACGGCAAACTTAATGCTTGTGCTCGGGGTGCGGGGCTAAAATAGCGCTGGTGTGTGCGTGGCTTTTGCGCGGGTCGCGAGAGAGGCGCTCGAGCAACGGGGACCTGTCGGAGTGCACCAGACATCGGGTGATTGAATGCCGGGCCGCGCCCCGACATTACAATCCTGCCTCGGTTTCCACAATAATATGGCATCCTTCCTCGTCACTAGCCTGGCGTTGTTCCTGACGTTCGCCTGTCCCTGTGCTTGGCATTGTTTGAGGCGGTGGTCCATTCAGGACGTTCTTCGTGGAGTCGGCTTCGTGGAGTCGGACACTGCCAGCGATTCTTCCTGGCATCATCCCACTAGACGAAGCCGCGTCTCGGCTCTGACTAGAAGCAGGTCAATATGCCCGGCGCCTGAGAGAGCGCACCATGCTCGTGGTGCTGAGACGACCTCTAGGATCCCACCACTGACCTGGCCTTGAGGGATGTTCGACCCGCCATCTGTATGGCGCACGGCACGCCACTGGCTGGGACGCGTATCATCTACTAAACCACGACTCACACACCGAGACGTGCTGCACTCATGTGTGAGTCATACGAAACTTAAATGCCGTGCTCAGTTTATCATCATGCAATGTCAGTGCACGTTAAAAAACCCCAGATGGTCGAAATTTCAGGAGACGTCGACTATGGCGTCTCTCATAATCAGAGCTGGTTTTCGGACATTAAACCCCATCAATCAATCAATCAATCAATCAGTTTATGCAGTCGAACGTACATTTTAAGTGTTTGTGTAGTCATATGTCTAACAACCGGTACGTAAAGCTGTTCCTTTTCGTCTCTGCGGGCTTCCTGCGCACATCGGGCTTACTTGAGCCCACATTTGCCCACAACAGGTTCGGCCTATAACACTTGAGGCAGTGTATTATGGCTTCCGTATTTCTCCAGCTCCAGGAAACGTCCAGGTGTAACAAGCTGTAAACAGGCCGTGGTCTAACGAAGCACGACGACCTGTGCTGTTCATCCTATTTCGTCCACGCCTATCTATCGCCCAAGCGGTGATAAAATTAGTGGACTTATGTGTCCGCTTGCATCTTCACTGAAACTCCATCCCAAAACCGACTGTGCTTAATGAAGTACACGCCATTGCCCTCGCTACAAAGCTGTCTTCTGCCTTAACCTGTCTTCTGGCTTTCCTAAGAATGATATGCTGGGCAGCCGCTAGCGCTTCGAATAAGTATTCTTCCTTTGGCACACCTGTGTACTACATATGTATACGATTCCGCACCTAAAGCAAGTATGCCGTGTTTGCAAGCTTTATAATACGGATGCCTAATATTAGTGAGGCATACGTTGGTACATTGCTTCTTCGGAGAAGGCCAAGCGCGCCACTTGTAAAGGCGAAGAGGCAGCTGCTTGTGGGGAAATCAGGGATGGAGGGGGATACGGCCACGCACACGTGACTATGAAACAGCGTTTGTTAGAGGGCGCTTCTCTCTCACAGCTGCAAATAGTATGAAACGTTGTGTTGCTGCACGCTCTCACCTACATATCAACCAGACGTTTTGCCGAACGCTTCTCTCAGATCCACCTTATATGAATTTCGGCGCGCGATTGCCATGGCAAGAGACGTGTGCCTCTAGCCCTTCAGGTCCATGCTTCAGAGGGCAGAAGCCTATCGTTCTGTTTACTCGGTTTTGGGGAGCAAACTAATCTCCGCAGAACTTTCTTCTCCAGACACTGAAGGAGATTTCATTTTCTTCACCCGAAAACGCCGTCATCTGGTACCTCTCCACCTCTTCGTAATACAGTGGCCAACAGACGATTTCGCAAGTACCCCATTAGAAGGTGGCAGGCGTGCGCTGTGTCTCTTGTAGACGCCTATTATAACCAGAAACACGGCGTATTATCACCAGAAAGAAAATAGGAACCCTTTCTCCACCGACAATGCAGGGAGTGTGCGCAGCTTAGCTTGCGCTTTTGCTTACTTCTTTCCTTCATATGTCCGGAAGCACCCTTCTTACTAGAAAAGGAGTGCGGATGAGTGCACATTCGCTAAACCATGTGACGAGAGTCGCGGGCGTGGGCCCTGACGCACGCCCCTTGCTCTCACCACATGGTTTAGCGAATGTGTACGGATATGCTGGGTTCATATCGGATAGGCTCAAAAATATTCACACATCTTTGGATTGCAAATTACGTGCTGAAGAACGTGCAGTCGCTGTATCTATTGGTTTATGCACATAAAACACAGATATAAAACTTTTATATGTACAACCTCCAGTGATTTATACCTCCAGGCTCGAGTGTTAGATTCAAAAACCTGCTGCGAATACCGGCAAACTCCAAGCAGGGCACTGAGGTTACGAGGCACGTCAGGTCATGGTATTTTTAATCCTGATGCGGGGTTTTCATAATAGTGATTGAAGCATCAGTCATCAATGTTCTTCATACACCGATGTGCCCCGAATGTGCGTATTTAACAAGTCAATTATACGACAAGCAGAGAACTTAGGCGCATGCAGCGGGCAAATGAAACAGCTAGTTAAGTAGGCGGATAGATCGAATAGATAGAAATATCACTGAGAGTGAGATAGATAGATAGATAGATAGATAGATAGATAGATAGATAGATAGATAGATAGATAGATAGATAGATAGATGGAAGAAATTGAAATAGAAGAAATTGGGAAGCTTCCCAAAAATGGTTCCCTTTGAAATAGGCCGTTTTACACTACAAATCTATCACTTTCCAAATATGCAGGTGCGTCTTACACAGAGGGGCCAGTAAAATGGGTGTAATTTTTCAAATTCGGCTTTAGAATGACCTAAGTTTTACTTCGAGTCAGAAAGATGTTCCCTATGTTAAAACGGTAGGCGTAAAACCCCGCGTGCACCTTTAGCAGAAACCCATGTGACCATCTCGCTTGATAACCCTTGTTCTAGAGAAGGTTTGCACGACTTGCAGGACAGTGTTATTGGCTACACAATTCTTCCCAGTTCGCCAGGGCATGTATGGGTTTTACTCCACCTAAAATTGACGGATTGCCAGGTTACTCATGTTGGCGATGAAGTGCCACCTTTAAGTGTATCTAAGGAATGCTTGCTCGCTTAGCCTGAAAGGTTTAAAAGCGCGAAATCGAAAGTGACTCGCCCGCAAACAACGAATTATTCGGCACTGAAAATTACTGAAAAAATCGCTGACAATGTCTTACGTTAGAAACATTAGTACAGCAGCATTTAATTAAACGTCAAATGAACACTTACCAACAAAAACACTGCCTCTTACGGTCTGGATCTGTATAATACAACCTTAAATGGTGAATACTTTAACAGATCTTCATAAAAGTACAGGAACTCCTCCACCCTTAGGGAACGAGAAGCCGCGGCCAATATTCATTTACAATACCCAAACTGCATGTTTTATACACAGTTTGATATGTCAAAGACCTTGCTACATCGCCCTAGAGGGCACTAGCCCTCTTTTAACGACACCGAAGTCAAGCTAGCCGGTCCCTATATTTCTCTGTTAGCGTGTCATCAATAATGCGTTCTTTACCACGTTACTAAGTCGACAGTGACAGAAGTACTACAGACTCTGTTACGCGCCTTTTGTAGTCTGGCAGAAATGCAAATGTTCGTAAATATCTGCACTGCTCGGCAAAAGGTTTAAGTTATTGTACTTGTACCATAGAGATAATAAGTTAATTGTCTTTGTTCGCGAAATTACAGTCACCAGCTTTCTAATTTTCTACACCCGCTTCACCCTACCATCGCGGTACAGTAGACACGCATGCAGCGGCAGCTTTAGTTTACAGGCAAGCTGAACCTCATATGAACACGGTTTGTTGCACTTCCGCAGCAATAAGTGTGGTATCTACCGCCACTTCAATTTATACGGCCACGAAAACTAGTACAGCCCTAACATGTTTCTCTTGCTATATTGAGATACGTAATCTTCTTTCTTGCTTTTCTCAGCATATTACGCGCTCTTCTTGATGTGTATAGCTACCAACGATGTGATTATGAACATGCCTAGCTCTATTATTTTTAATCAGATGCTATGACTTGATATACATGCTTATATGATTATCCGAACATGTTTGATGTACCCTCCGATGGGCCGACCGCAAGGATAAGTAGGTTTGTGGTTAGCCGGACCTATCTTTTGTCAAGTAGGCTCAAATAGATTGTAAATATTTCTTCGGAATTGCCAATAAAATTGAACTATAGCGAATGTTATATGCAAGCCACGTGCAGTCCAGTTGCATCACTACAGATTCTCCCAAAGCTGCATTTGCGCGGGGAGGAATGCAAAATTTCTTGCTAATTCTGTTATGGTTGTTCGACATTTCAAGTAATAGCCAGGGGAAGACTTGCGACTTGGTTATGGTCTAACAGTGCCCACAAGCTCGCACAATACGCATGCCTTGTCTCACTAATGATCATCCCCAACCTTTTTAGGGGCATTACAAGGCAAAGACATATCCCGTAGATCTCCAACTCTCTCGGTTAAGTGTGTACTGTGACCACATTACCCCTACAGACTTATTGATTTAATCTGCCCACCAAACTTTCGACCCCTGCCACGCTTGCCTTCTCTAGGGATACACAGTCAGCTATACTGAACAACGATTTCCGTGCCTTCTAATTATATGCATGCACTGCCTAGGCATACTTCTCAGTTTCATCGTGGACGCCCTTAATACGCGTTAGTCCTTCGAACACCCCGCTATTTTCTTGTGCTTTGTTCTTTAACTTTACAGATATATCATCTTCCGTTGCACTGCTAGTTGCATCGTCCTGACTTTAACTTGAACCCTTTTAGTGAGCCTACAAGCTTCTGCCCCGTAATTAAGCACCGGTAAGATCCGTTGCAATGCTCGTTGCATCGTCCTGACTTTAACTTGAACCCTTTTAGTGAGCCTACAAGTTTCTGCCCCGTAGTTAAGTACCGGTAAGATGCAGCTGTTATGCACTGTCCTCTTGAGAGACATTTGTAGGCTGCCACTCTTTTCCGAGAATACCTGCCAAACGCGCTCCACGCCATCCTTAGCGTTCCAACTGTCTCAGCCTCCTGGTGCGGATCAAAAGTGACTACCTGGCCTAGCTAGGTATATTCGCTTACAAATTACAGCTCCTCGCCACCTACATAAAACAGCTGTGCTCGCAAAGGCTGTTTAACATTACATTAGTCTTCCGCACACTAATTCTGTAGCCCACTGTTCTACTTTGCCTCTCGGTTGCGCAATCTTTCCTTGCAATCCGTCCCCCGAGTTACTTAATAAGACATTGTCATCAACACAGCAGATGCTACTGAGGTATTCCAGATTAGAATTTATCAGTATCACCATCTCACTATCATTGACTGGCCCGCAGAAATCATTTTTTGCTTGCAAATGTCTGCCGCTTCGAACATTTCTCCAGCTAAATTAGTTCGCCTCTCGCTTATTGGTGCAGCGGAGGTTTAAAAAGACTAGGCAATTTGCATATGTTGCCCATCAGTTGCTGTGTCTCACAGGGAAAAAAAATGATTTCAGATAAGAACCAGCATCAATTTTATATATTTAAGCTTTTTCGCTTCTTATTTTTCCAGGAAATCCAAAATATGTGCTGTTTTGGTTAATGTGCAAGGAAGGTGCGTGATTTCATTGTGCTTGTTGTACAGCAGAAGAGTTACAAGGTCACGAAAAGGAAGGACAACACACAACAGCACTGGCCCTCATCTGATATTGATTCAGAAAACAGACACCTGTATATATATATATATATATATATATATATATATATATATATATATATATATATATATATATATATATATATATATATTTGTGTGTGTGTGTGTGTGTGTTTGAGGAAGAGGGTGACAAACGTTCGGAACACAAATTCTTTACTAACGTTTCGGCAGGTGGGCCTGCCGAAACGTTAGTAAAGAATTTGTGTTTGGAACGTTTGTCACCCTCTTCCTCAAACACATATTTCACCGGATCCATCGATTTTCATTCGCTCATATATATATATATATATATATATATATATATATATATATATATATATATATATATATATATATATATTCCCGTGCAACTTCTGAACTTCTGCACGGCAGAAGTTGCACGGGAAAAGCAGGGGGGTGCATGGAATAGTGGTGGCCGACTTGAAAGCCGAAAGGGAAAAAAATAAATAAAAATGGGGGAGGGGAAATGGAACGACGCAGGCTGGCGGCTAGAGAATTTGAACGAGTTGAAGTGTGGGGATGATCGGTTTAGGCATCGCCTTTTTGAGCCACGGGAGCAGCGTAGCAAGTAGACAGAGCTCAGCTGTTCCCGTACGGCCCAACGCACAGGTGCGAAGAATGCTGTGCATAATGAGAAAAAGCAAGCAAACAGTAGAAGAACTGAGAGCTATGGCGACCTGTAGCAAGTGGAAACGTGTCCTACGGAGTTCACAAGAAAAGCAGAGAGAGAAAGAGAGGAAGAGATGAAATGAAGAAATGACTAAAGAATAAATAGGGGGTGGGGGCGAATGGACGCGTGCGTGAGTTGCGGCACAGGAAACTTTGCAACACGACAACAGAAAGGCGCAAAGTCTCAAATACCAAGACAACAAGTTCAGGTGAACGGCGAATACGGATGAAAGCGCGCGAAGAAATATGCAGTAACAGCAAAAACAGAAGCAATATGGATATTTTACAAAGCAGTTTCGTAGGCTGTAGACATGCCCATATATACATTGTTATATGGATACGCGCACTAATACACCTACGTATGCATACACATTCAAAACATCTATATTTTTCTCTAAGGAGTGTTATTTGCCGATGGTTTTGTTAAGTCCGCCAGATATAGTATTGAACTCGTGTAGTAGATATGATTCACACGCCTCCCTGTCGTGATGGGTACGGAAGCAGGACCGGAGGATTGTGACTGAATTTTTTTAATGTATAGGTATCCAATGATGTTTGCGTGCTGTGATATTAGAAGCTGCGGCAGTGATTTTACGTGGGCTCTATGACCATTCAAACGAATTCTGAAGGAAGTTTCTGTTTGTCCAATGTATTGTATGCGACAAACTGTGTACTCTGAAAAATAGACGGCATTGAGTATATCACAGTCTCGTTCACCTCGATCTGTTTAGCAAAAAGGGTATGCGCTGCTTTGTGCCACATTTGTGGTGATAATCACACTGCAGACCATGCATCTCGGTTTGTGGCAGGGTGCTCAAGCTTTGTGATTTTCGCGTGTCGTTGTGGAAGATGTAACTCTGTGCCGCATATTTCCTTCCCGCCTGGAGCCTACACTATCGTGTTCTGGAATGAGGTGCCGCATTTTCTCGCTCTCTAGCAGGATGTGTTGATCTCGCCGCAAAATGGAATTATTCTTAAATGCAGGAGATGAATACGTTAGTATGAGATTTACATGCTTGTTGGGTTTGACATGACTGGTTTTTCCAATGACGTTACGGCGTTCTTGTCGCTTGGTTTTTTTATGGCATACTCACCGACTAACGACGGATAGCTTTGGCGCTTAAGGCCCACTCGGAGGTGCTGACGGTCGGATGGTATATCTTCTTTAGAGCATATTGTTTTAAAGCGGAGGGCCTGACTGTCAGTAATTGAGGTCTTGCAGTGTTTTGAGGGGCCGCTGCGCAGTTTTAAGTAATGGTGCCTCTCGGTTGGTTTTTTGCAGACAGAGGTTAAAAGCTTGTTGTTAGTGAAGGTAATCGTCGTATCTAGAAAATTATTGAAGAAAATGAGATACTTTTATGGACATTGTTGTAATTTGATACGAATTTTAACGGTTCATCTTCCTCGTGAGACCATTCGATGGCAAACACTTTGTACAGGTTAGTGGCACATCAATGGGCACAAATATCGGCGCTAAATACGCAAAGACCTTCATGGGCGTACTATAATCTGAATTCCTAGAGAGCTGAGAACTAAAGCCCCTTCTATACAAAAGGTTTGTCGATGATATATTCCTAATTTGGAATATCTCATCCTGCACTCAGCCTAAATCGCTTTCCTTTTTTCAAGGCCAAGCCGTGACAATTACAGCAAGTGTTTTTTTTTCTCTCCATTCGCCTATTGTGTTGCATCTGCAAAGCGATCTGCCTGCCTCTTGCTATTTTAATAAATTGAAGCATTCTTTCGTACCAACCCCTTTTCGTTTACGGTGACCTCGTTCGTACATCAGTACGTATCAACCAAAGCGAACGCGCTAAGAACAGAACTAATGATGTGCGTGGCGTCGGTTTTCCACCGAGACAAGATATGCTATCTCTTTAGCAAGGGCATAGCATGCCGCGTACACTTCACCACCGCCACCGCGCCCCCGTCGAACTGAGCGCGTCGCGGATTGGAGAAAGTGACATCTAGCGCAAAACGCTACATGTAATGGCCTGGCCCACTGCAAGCAAGTAAAAATACATGGCTACGAGAATGAGAGGACATGCACGCGCACTGTGATGTCTCGACACCAGACGCTACACGTCAGATGGCGCGGCGGTGCAGTTTTATCTGAGTGCGGTCGTCGCTAGCGCGTCCCGACTTATTTTCACGACGGGTGTATCATTTGCATTCTAAGATATTGCAATGTGCGAGTACAAATGCAATGGAAATCTTAGAATGCACTTTCGATGTTCCGGCTGGTCTCGACGCCGCAACATCGTAAAAAATTTGAAGTGGCTTAGCTCGGATATGCCAGGATATACGTAAGGTTAGATAAGGTTCAGCTGATTATTCTTAGGTTTCGTGGTTGTCTATGATTATTTAGTTATCATGCTTATGGCTGCTTGAATGACACACGCACGATTTCAAGGTGATCCCTTTGATGACATAATTAACCTGCTGCCAAGGATTTATCTTTGAACTATATGTATTGTGGGCTCAGGGCTAGTGGTCGGCCAGAGCTCCCAGAGAGAACATAGAGGCAGCAAAACAACAAGCACCTTTACTCGTCGGAGGCCCAGGCCAGACTGCCGGCTGCTGCAGCCAGCCAAGTATGAGCGCGAGCCAGCCGAGCACGAGCTCAGCTCAGGCAGCACCTCGTCGTCGTCGGCTTCCCCACACTGCCCCTCCCCCTGGGGCGGAAGGGTTCACTGTACTCTGGCGTAAATATCATAACATGGGCGGCACAGATGGATAGAAAAGGCAATCTGAAAATAGGAACAGCAGACT
>CM023488.1:76504820-76939081 GCA_013339685.2 Hyalomma asiaticum | reverse complement strand
GAATATGTCAGTTGGGTACTTAGATTAGAATTGTGTAATCAGATCAATTCAATTGGGTGATCAGATCTAATAGCGCATATATTTTCGTATTCGATTCAGTTTTACCCCAATTCCCTTTGTGTTTGATAGGTTATATGATACATTGTTCGTGCACAACAAAAGAAGATAAAAAAAATTACAGCATATCCACGGAGCGAATGATGATGAGTGGGCGAAGCTCGGGATGTTCATCGTAGATCGTGCCGAGTTCCGGATTAATTTAGTTAACGCGCATGCTACGAATCCTCACGGGTCAACTATGCACAATGCACAAGTGAAATCTCCCACCGGCACTTCATTGCAAGTCAAGATCCAGTACCTACATATATATATATATATATATATATATATATATATATATATATATACTGTAATGTATAAAAACAGAGAGCTCGCCGTGCCGAAGACGCTCGCGCTAGAGGAGCGAAGTGCAAGAGGAGCAGACGAAGAGAAAGACGAGAAAGAGCAGAATAGAACAGCCGGCCTGCAGCTAAGGCGCTGT
This sequence comes from Hyalomma asiaticum, assembly GCA_013339685.2. Lineage (NCBI taxonomy): Eukaryota > Metazoa > Arthropoda > Arachnida > Ixodida > Ixodidae > Hyalomma > Hyalomma asiaticum. Next base: position 76,938,540 of record CM023488.1, on the reverse strand, counting down.
GTCTACGTCTCTTCCTTTATTACAATGGCGCAGCCGACAAAAGACAGACGCTGAGGGCGTCCTCGCGGGTCATCGGCGCAGCAGGTGCTCCAGTCCAGGGACGCCGTCCACCATTACGCGACCATGGACCCCGCAACCCTTCTGCCGCCGGAAGCACCCATGGGGCCCACGCCCACGCAGGGCCTCCTGGTACCACGGAATGGCGCTCACGCTTCCTGTGGTAACAACCCCTTGCCTCGACCTACGTCGGCACATGAGCCACACAGGGACGCTTTCCAAGCGTCCTCGGACATGGACACCGCCGTCGGGAGGATAGAGCCCGCCGTATTTTCAGCGGCCGCCGACCCTTCTTACCCGAATGCCTCGGTCGATCAGCTCACCGACGTCATGCGGGCCATGTCGTTGCTCTTCGAGCAACTTAATGTCTTCGGCATGGTAACTCCCGGTGCGGCATCACCATCGCCGAGTGCATGTATGATCCCGGAGTTCCATGCTTTTGAGGACGACGCGATCCTCTGGATCGATAACCTCAACCATCTCGGGACTCAGTACGCCTGGTCGGACCAACAGAAATTCCAGGTGGCCCTCAGCCACCTTCAGAACGTGCCGTGGCCTGGCATCGCTACCAAGGCGTTAGGCAGAAGACCTGGCAGGAATGGTGTGTCAAGTTCATCGCGGCTTTTGGCCCGCTTCCCCATGTCCATGCCAACAGTCCCTTGAACTACACTACCGAGGAAGCAGCTCAGGAGGGGCGCTGTGGCTTCGGACTGCAGCTCATCGCCAGAGAGCATCAGGGCCTGCCCTGACGTGCTGATTGGTCCCGGGATTTGTCCTTCGACTTAGCGTTCAACACAAGAGACTGAATTCCAGCCACGGCGCTCGGACCCTGTTTACACTGGTGGTCCTGCCCAGCCGCCATGTGAGTCAGATGCCATGGACCAGCCATCTCTAACCACTTCCATGGCGCCCCCTGAACACCGTGCGCATCATGAAACATTGTTGTTCGCCGAGGAGCCTCACTCTGACCTGTGTGGAGGTGATGCCGTCCAGGGAACGTGCCAAGGAGGCTCGCGGTCACGCCCCCGGTCGTTGGGGCAGTCATTGGCCGAGCGTGCTGGGGTTCCCGGTTCGCCCTGCGGTGCCCTTCCAGGGGGTGGCAGTGTCTGTGCCGCGGATGAGGCCGCTTTTGTCGGGGACCCGCCACTGCAGCCGGGGTCTGCTCCTGGCTTGGGCGTCGCACCCGCACCCCGGGACTTGGGCGCCTCTCCTTCGGGAGGGTTGTCGTCGGGGTCCGTTGGTTCAGCCTACTTTCAGGAAAGTGCTACATCACTTTCAAGGGAAAGACAAGGCACGCGTGAAGGGCCTGCAAAACTGCGCCTTAGCAGCCACTGCCGCCCGCTTCTGTCTTCAGGCGGTCACCCCGTTAAATCGCAGCGTGGCCGAAACCTGCAGCGACCACCACGAGCCAGCCAGTGTCGCCCACCCGAACTTGGTTTGGCAGCTCAACAGGGCTTGCTGCCTTGTGGACAAGAACGACCGCGTCGACACAGTCAATGTCGCCCGCCGGAGCCATTGCTAGCACGTTTCCGAGTGAGTGCTCGGCGTTTCCGGGACCGCCCGCCACGGAACAGTCAGTGCCGGCCACCAGAGGCTGTCTTCGCAGCTCTCAAAGCCAAGTCGGGGCTACGTCGAAACCGTCCAGCGCGACACAGTGCCGCCCTCCAGAGACAGTTTCGCCCGTTACTGTCACTCGCAGTCGTGGCCGAGTGTAATGTATAAAAACAGAAAAGAGCTCGCCGTGCCGAAGACGCTCGCGCTAGAGGAGCGAAGTGCAAGAGAAGCAGACGAAGAGAAAGACGAGAAAGCAGAATAGAACAGCCGGCCTGCAGCTAAGGCGCTGTGTCTACGTCTCTTCCTTTATTACAATATATATATATATATATTATATATATATATATATATATATATATATATATATATAGGTTGCCGGTGAACACTTCTCCAACGCGAGCAGTCGGTATTTCTCAACCAAGAAACTCGCTAGGAGACGCTGCCTGCGCCAACGTTGTCTCTCGCGTTTGCCGGGGCAGTGTCGAGTTTGCCAGGGAGCGCGCGGCTCCGCTCGCGGCGAGGGCGAGCGTCGGGAGCCACGCGCTCGCCCTCGGCGCGTGCGCGCCTTCCGGCAGGCGCGCGCCGGTGGCTACCTACTACTACGACTACTACTTCTACTACTACATACATCGGGGACGCACGACCCACGCCTTAAGGAGCTTCGCCCCTAAAATCATAACAAATGAGGCAAGCACAACTCATAAATTCAATCACCATAAGGCCTGATGCCCATCACAGGAGACAAAGTGGAACTAGTGTGAAAGAACATTCTTCGTTCCTAAATAAGCTGCAGGTATTTTATAGCTATAAATCAAACACTCCAATTTCTAGTATTTAGCATTCCATGCAACTGCAAATAACTTTTTATTCCACAAAGAATAAAAGAGCAAAAATTTTTGTACTTGCTTTTGGATCCTTTTGCATCACAGCTAAATCCGCAAGTGAAAAAGCGGTAAACAGACATATATTAGCACAGAAAAGATACATTAGTATGTGAAGCGAACGGTGTTTACGTAAAAATACTAGTAGTCAATAAATACATAAATAAATAAATAAATCTCAGAGTAGCACACGCTAACACATTGCGTTTATTCGCTAAGAGCACAATCCGAGGGTAAATATGATGTCAATATTGTTAGGAGAAAGCACTCTTCCTTACTCAGTTAAGAAGGGTAGAAACAATGAGTCGTGCTATCAACAACGACAGTGACGATGAAAGCGAAAGATGTGACACGCAAAACACGCAGTAAAAGTGACATCATATTATTTCAAGAAGACATTGATTGCTCTATTGCAAATAGGGGCACTTGAACCCGGTTGTGCCATCGAACAACTAGGGCCCTTTGTGCCACGTGTATATATATATATATATATATATTGTAATGATAATGAGCTCTGCCGTAGCTTGGGTGCCCGCGCTACAGGCACCGAGAAACAGAGGAAGAAGAGGACAGAATAGAACAGCCGGCCTTCAGCTAAGGCGCCGTGCCTACATCTCTCTTTATTACAATGGCGCAGTCGCAAATCATCAGCGGGACGCAGCTGTGAACTCGACGTGGCATTTCCTCCAGAGTGTCGCCGTCTAGGACTACTGCTGAGGAATATGCCGGACAAACCTCACTGCCGATGGAACCCGCCACCAGACCGCCGTCCCTAGTCACGGTTGCACCATCTGAGGACCGCGTCCATGCCTCCTCGATGGCTCCAACCCTGCACTGGTCCGGTATCCGACCAGCCCACCACGTGTACAAATCTGCTGCGAACCCTGTCTTCGCCGCGGATGCCGCCATCAGGAGCACCGGGGGCACCGTCTTATCTGCGGACACCACGCCTGGTGCTCTAAGCGGCTCACCGGACAACGTAGCGGAGCACGTGAGTAGCATCGCGCAACGGCGCGACAAGCTTACCACGTTGATTAACGCGCACCCTGCGCTCTCCGCCGGAACACTTAGCGGCTCCCCCGACAATACTGCGGAGTTCTTGCGAGTGATCAGCATACTCTTCGAAACGCCCCACTCCATGGCGTCAGGGAGCTCCGGGTCCTCTCGTGCCCCTTTGCCGCCACCGGCCACTTGGAAATTACCGGAGTTCCGAGGCTTCCAAGGTGACGCCGATCGGTGGATCGAGGCCGTGAACGCCCTCGGTGCCCAGTATGCCTGGCCGGATCACTACAAGCTGCTCGTGGCCATCAACAACATTGGTGATGTGGCCACCGCATGGAACCGGTACGAGGGAACAGGCAACACTCCTGGCTGGAATGGAGCTCCCGGCTTATCGCTGTTTTCGGACGGATTCACCACCACAATCCTGCCACCAGCGAATCCGACCTGTGCACTACCGAGGAAGCAGCTCAGGAGGAGCGCCACCTCGAGGCTGTAGCTTCGAACAGCAGCTCATCGGCACAGAGTATCACAGCCTGTCCTGTCATACTTGTCGGTCCCAAGATTTGTTCCTCGACACAGATAGAAAACACTCGAGTTAGAACGGACCACCCTCCAGCCACGTCACTCGGACCACGGTTACACAAGTGATCCTGCCCAGCCGAGGTGTGAGTCAGATGACGAGGACCAACCATCTATACCGATTTCCATTGCACCCCCTGAACACCATGCGCACGACGAAGCATTCTTTTTTGCCAGGGAACCTACCTCTGACCTGTGTGGAGATGATGCCATCCACTAAACGTGCCCAAACAACTCACACTCACGTCGCCGGCCGTCAACGCAGTCATTGGCCGAGTGTGCTGAAGTTCCCAAATCGCCTTGCGGTGCCCCTCCACAAAGTGGCAGTGTCTGTATTGCGGATGAGGCCACTTTTATCAAAGACCCGCCACTACAGCCAAAGTCTACCCCTGGCTTGAACGTCGCACCCAAACCTCACGACTTGGACGCCCCTGCTTCACACAGCTCATTTAAGCTGCACTGAAGGCCTCTTGAGTGCAGCTTTCCGTTGACCCTGGCCGCGACAACGCTGTTGAAGTGCAAGTTACCTCGCCCTACAACACGTGAGCTCGTCAAATTGTCGCAGGCACCTACGAGCAGACCACACGTAATTGAGAGTATGCGGCATCTGAAGGTCAACGGCCGAAAGCACGCTCCTTTTTCCACGTCAGTTCTGCGGCGGATGAGCATTAGGTGAAAAATACTTCCCCTACATCGCATGCGATACCGCCTGCCATAGACATGTCTGGCAGCCTGCCGTGTGAAGCCACACCGTGGCCGAGACGATCGACCACCATGGCAAAGCAAGTGCCGTTCACTGGAGCTGGCCTTGGTGGTTCTGCAAGTGAAGTTGCAGCATAACGAACACCTGCACCGACCTACGCGATACAGCCAGTGCCGGCCCCCGGAAGATTTCTTCAGAGTGCTCCAAGGTAGACCGCGGCGAGGCCCAGACCGTCCACAGCGGCACAGCCAGTGCTGCCCGCCGGAAAAGAAACATTTCATATCTGCCTAAGCTCGCAGCGTGGCCGAGTGTAATGATAATGAGCTCTGCCGTAGCTTGGGCGCTCGCGCTACAGGCACAGAGAAGCAGAGGAAGAAGTGGACAGAATAGAACAGCCGGCCTTCAGCTAAGGCGCTGTGTCTACATCTCTCTTTATTGCAATATATATATATATATACCTTGCAATGAAGGTGACACAGAGAACAGCGTGTGTCTTGCAGGCCGGCTGTTCTAATCTGCCCCGTCCGTGCGTGGCTTGTATATATATATATATATGTATACCACCTCAACCAACCGCTTAATATGCACGAAAAAATAGTCGCGCTGTGGACACCCGATGAAAGTGTACCCGGTCCCTGTTTCGGGGTGCAGAGGGAGTTCCGTGCCCCGCTACCCAAATTATTGAGTCGGATGCACAGGTGAAAGCCTTCGTGAGCTGCAGGGTAAGCTCGAAAAGGCTTGTTGCTTTGTTTTGCAGTTTTGTTGATATAACCTTCTTGGGTTCGCTACAAATGCATGGCGTCTATGCTATACACCGAAACCGAGGCTCCGGGCACTTAAATTACGTACCCCACCACACTTTACCCGGCGACAACTTTCTGTGGCAGCACGGCCAAGGCTACGTGGGCGGAGCCTATGCACTTGTGCTACTGCGCCAAGTAGTCCGACCGCTTCGACGGGTGTTTCCGTTTCGATATCACCAGCGCAGGTCGTTTTTCCTTACTTGCGCGTAAACTTTGTGCACCACCTTCTTGGCGTGTACGGACAGATTTTCGTTTGACAACGCCTGGTACGGCTGCGAAGCCGGTGGACTCGTGGCGCGCGGCGGTGTTTCCTCCGTAAGCGACGTTGACGAGCTGCAACCGGAGGACGTCATCTTTGACGGTGAGGAATGCGGTGAGCTAAAAAAGCGACGGAAGCCAAAAAAAAAACCCACAAAACCTGAGAGAGCACGAAAAGAAATTATTTCTACTGCGCAACATTCTTATTCACTAATTAAAAAATAAATCGGCGAAAAATGTGAGTGGTGAATGTGAAATCTCAGTTACCCAGAACAGTATAAAACGCTTTCGTTGGGGGACTACATGCTGCGGCGCAGTAAGACAAGCGTGCTTCGGCTCCGTAGCCTTGGCTGTGCTGCCACAGAAAGTTGTCGCCAGGTGTAGAGGACGGCAGTGCAGAGGGCGCTGCTGTACTGTTGGCGATCATGGATGGTGATGAGATGCACCGTGAAAAGGTGTAGGAGGTGCGGAGAAGCTTAGCTGAATATAGTGCACTACATGCTTACAGGAGGTATTTCGAATATTAGGTTGAAGGCACGTGCTTCTAAGGGTCAATTTTAGTGCCTCATTAACTTCAAATCGGCCTGTGATGGTGCCATGGTAACTAGGGAGGACAAATTGGAAAGCGTGATTGCTTCTCTAGATCAAAAATGTAAAAGGCGGGCATCAAAATTATGAAGGAGCCACCCATCGGTTCAACAGCGTAGGCAGAGCAGTGTTGTCATATAGGTAGCGTGGCACTGGGAGCGGTAAGCGAATATACCTAATTAGGCCAGCATGTCAGCCTTATACGAAGCATGACGCTGATGTTTTAGAAGAACGAAAAGACGCTTCAGTGCATCGAGTAGGCATTCTCAGATGGAGAATGGAAGCTTACCGCTGTCCCCCAAGAGGGACAACGGTAAGCTTCCACTCCTCAGCTGCTTCCTAGTGGCACCTTCAAGGGGGATAAATAAGGTGGCCGGCTGAGTGGTTTCCACTTAGATTGAGGGCTACACAGAGAGTGACCGAATATAAATTGATACGCGCAATGCTAAGCGAAAAATAGCGCTCAGCGGGTCAGGGAAGTCACACAGAACAATTTGCAAAATGTACTTGGAGGTCGCAACGCCACATTTTTGAAGTCGCCCCGAGAGAATCATCCAATCGACCGGTGGCACAGATAGACGTGATGTTTCGTCCTCTTTACATGCACTAAGAAACTAGAATGTCACTTCTTACATGCGTTCCTTTTTTTATTGCATACAAGTGCCGACTTTTTGTTTTGTTTGCTCTATGTGAACCATTCGGACAGTGCTTTCTCCGAGGTGCTAATGCCTACTCCTTCACTTATTTGTCACACGTGGCGTTTATTGTTCACAACTGCTGGACGCGTTGTCCCTCCGGAGGAGGAGAAGGAGGAATGAACTTTATTTTGGAAACCAGCAGGTTTAGGTGGCCGGGCCTAGAAACCTCTTGAGTGGCTTCAACCATTCTGAACCAACCAAGAGAGCACATTGCGGAACGTAAGAGCATATACCAGAGGTTTCGACGGAATGCTCGAAGATTCGCACTTTTCTTTGTTGGCCCTAGTGTATCCTACGGCATAAAAAATAATTGTATGTTCTGGATAAAGCAGAGGAGGTATAGAGGACTGCATCCAGCGCTATATGTCAGGTGGTCAAACAGTGTGCGGACACGTTTCCGCGCCCGGGTGGACCTGCATGTCATAGTACGTATGACATGCCGTGGTCAACCCGGGCATACCTACTATGAGGATGCCCAGGCATGTCCATAGTAGGTATGCCAGGGTGGTATCATGAGCACTGACAGTTCGAAACGGGCCAACCAGTGGTCTCTGGATGCCTGTGTGGATCAGATGGCAGGAGCCAAGGCGGCTCCTACGCGGATACACATGAGCACAACCTCGTCTCGGCGTGTTGAGCTCTGATCCATTCTGAGGCATGCTCGCACGCGAGGAGCGCCGGAGGGATTCCTGTGCGAGAGCAAGTCCTCATTTGGCGGCAGATGAAGCAAGGGTGGCTTACAGCGGAATTTTATTGTATCGCATGCGGAATCGTCATTGAGTTGGGCTGGTGCAGACGGACTGGTCCGCTGTACCCGAATCGGAAATGTCCATGGGCCAACAAGGCAGTGGGCATCTGAAGCTGATTGAGTGATTTCGGGTGTTTTACATCCCAAAACTACCTGTGATGATCAGAGACCCCTAAATGTAGGGCTACGGAAAGTGGAGGGCTACGGAAACGGTGACATTTTGTAACTTACGTAACAGAGACTTACGTTCAGTCTCTGTTTACCCTATTTGGAGGTTACCCTAGATGGAGAACAAGCAAGCGAGCTCGGATATGACGACTCTTAAGCCGTACCGCTTAGCGGCAAGCTTGGCTAAATATACTGGTTGCTAATTCACTGTAACATGGGAGCATGTTTATCCCTTATCAGGTAGCGAGGGCATATGAGGCTATGTGCACAAGACATCTGTTGACAGCTACATCTGCCTACACCTGTACAGGGTCGTCACTGTCAGCGATAGTGGGATACTGCACCACGTGACGGTCGGAATGCCGAAGGCAATTCAGTGGTCGGTTATCGGTGGCTCGTATACGCTCAACTATAATCGACTCCTGTAAATTAGACATTCCAGGCAGCGCTTTGTGCCCGTTGTAGCGTGAATCTTTTGTCCTGCTAGTTAGGAGTTGAATATTTACTGGTTCGAGTGCTTTTATTTGTCAGCACTAGAACCCGCAGATAAATCAAAAGCTACTTACAGCAATCTCTGAATCGCACGCATGGCTGGAAGGATCGTCGTCGAAAGTAACCGTCTTTGCAAAGGCACACTTGTTCTCCAATATTGGAGCATTTTTTCTTCTCCGCCCGCGGACATAGTCTCTGATATGTCTCACCTTTTAGTTTGCAGAAATATCGCTCATCATGTTCTTGAGCGCAAACTGGAATAAAGAAGTGGGGAACATAGATAAGGTGTCCAAGCAATCATGCACTATGTTTTACAGAGGAGCCGTATACCTCTCGTTTGTTGAAAAAGTTCCCGGAAAAATTCACAAATAATTGCATGTAAATGGAATATCTTTTTTTGCGATGAGGCACACATGAGAGAGCTTTGCGATCAGAGCGCAAATCACCAAGGAAACGCGGGTTCGACCCCGGCCGCGCCGGTCGCATTTTCAGGCGAAAATGCCAGGGGCACGTCTACTGTGCATTGCCAGTGCACATTAAAGAACCCCAGGTGCTCAAATTTTCACGAGACTCCCCCTACGCCTTTTCTCTCCTTTATATCTCTTTCAGTTTCTCTCCCCTACCCCCACCGATGTTTAGCAGTGCTCCCTACATGGGCTGCAGAAATTAGCGTCCTTAACCGAACCAAAATATCCTAACTGCTCCTGTGTAGAAGAATAGCTTGCATCAAGAGTAAAATTTTGTAGTGAGTCGGCTTCTTTGTAGCCACGTGTACAGAAGGTATGGTCTGTATTGCAAGTGGGGATTACGGTTCGATTTAGGAAAAGACGCTAATTTCTGCAGCCCATGTAGGGATCAGGTCTAAGCCTGCATAGGGGTAGGGGAAAGTGACTGAAAGAGATAGAAAGGAGGGAAAAGCTGTAGTGAAGGGCTCCTGAAATTCTGACCAAGTGAGGTTCTTTAACGTCCGCTGAAAACGAACATTACACGGTCCTCTGGTATTTTCGCCTCTATCGAAAATGCGACCACGGACACATAACCGTGTTCCCTACACGGGCTGCAGAAATTAGCATCCGTTCCTTCACTGAACCACAATCATGATAAATCATCTCACGACATCATATGATATATGATAAATCATATCATATGATAAATCATCTCACGATAAATCATCACACTGTCCGGGCGCACGGCCTCCAGGATCGGCCCACAAATGCAGGCACACCGTCTGACTGCACAGCCTCCAGGATGGCCCACACCCACACTCTATAGCAACGGTGCTGCGCCATGAGCTGGGGAAATTAACAGCGGACAATTCTCGACCATAAGGTGCTTAGTCCCTAGAAATGTGTTGACTTCAACATGCAAATCATGTCAATAGAACCATGTGTCCGCGTGGGAGACAACCGAAAGCGTTTTCTGCGCGCCAAGATCGCACATTTTTTAAGGAAATCGAGGAGGTTGCATGTGGCTTCAAATGTGCGGTTTGGGAACAGCAGCGCTGGCGACACAATCAAGCCGAGATCTGTTTTAGGGGCGAAGCACCTTGCGCTATCGGCTTGTCCGCCCCCATTGCGCTCGTGTCCGTGCTCATTGCGCAGCACACAGCATCGTCTGGGTGTGGGCCCATCATGAAGGCAGTGCAGTGAGACCGTGTGTGCATGTGTGTGTGCTGACTGCGGACACATTGCGCCCAGACAGGGCATATGTGGTGTTGTCCGGTCAGAAACGATTCTAAAGGGTTTCTGATAATGAGCCCGGGCTGTCAGTGTCTTACGGCGTCGTCGTGGCCAGGGTAAAGCAAGCCCATTAGCAGCGGCTGACGTTTCGTGTGCGAAACACCGCATGTTTCGCATCTTCCCAGGTTTCACGTAAGTGCGCTGGCAAGATTTTGGGCACCAAGAATATTAGGAGTTAGGTTTGTCGGGGACTCGTGCTATCATGGTATATAGAAAACTGTTGCTATAGTCGTAACTTGTGTGTGCATTTGAATCCACATCTCAAGACGATATATGAATTATAACAAGAAGACTAAAATGCAACAGCAATAAATAGGAACCAAATAAAGACAGTTGTATGTATGTGACTCATTTCATATTCACACTGGCAACGCGCGGGTGCCTTACGGTGACATACCGGTACGATACCCAGTGCTTCGCCACTCGTCATCATTCACATTAGTGGACATGCTGCAATTTTTTATAATGCAAAAGGCGCAAGCTACCACTAATAGTGCCTGATACTTGTCAGGTTTGCCGTGGAGACAGGGGATACGATACTAGGCAACACCATTGTTTCATTGAAATCGATGAGGGCTCTACCGGCCCTCTAACAATACACATTATGCCTATGACGTTTCTCCCCAACTCTGTACTGCGGCATCTCTCATAGACATAATCATGGATTGCTTACATAAAATCCCAGAAGTTATTAATCATACCAGACTTCTTATGAACTCGGTTTTACATTTGTCTTATGGCCGGTCAGTATGGAAAAAGAACCAACATAAGTTTGAAATAGCACGTGGTTTGTTAACCCCGCCCAAGCAGTGGACGGGGTTAACGGGCCTGTATTTATTGGGCTAGCAGCCTTTCGCGATGGCTCAGTAAAGATATATAAATGTCATACTCACACGGCACCGTAAGCGATTGTCCACAAAAAAGCGCCAATAAACACGCATACCGCACTCCTGCCATTTCCCTTTTTACGTTTCCTTATCTGAAATTGTGAATGAATAAATCAACATTCGGTGCTGAAATTTCTGGAACGAACTTGCAGCTATGTCAGATTTTCGTAACATATTTTGTAGAAATTACCTTGCACTTTCTTTACCATATATGTAGAGGCCACTCCACAGTTTTTTCTTCCACTATTCTAGTTTACTTTCCGACCATTCAATTCAGTCCTTTTAATATTCGGAATTCACACGTGGCAAGGGTTCATGATGCGTACTCTTTATGGCAACAATATTAGGAGTTTGGCTATCAGCCATCGGCTCTAATGAAAGAATAATAAACGGACGCAAGCCACGTCTGTCTGACAAACATACAATTGAATATGCTGAATGGTCAAAGAATATAAGAGCATACGTAAAATGGTAAACTGAGCGTCTGTTCAATAAAGATTTGATGCATGGCTGAAAAAGACGTGGGAGGTGGCGCCTCGGCAGCTTCATTCCGCAAGCCAACTTCTGCTGACACCTTGTGCACCACGCCTTTAAGAAAGTACTAATCCCACATGGTTGTCTCACGTGGCATTAAACATCACGTAATTAACCCGACTTAGGTCGAGGTTGTTACGCGGTAATATTAGCGACACATCATGCTACACGAATTTACCACGTGCACTTCACGTGACAAGGACCTATTTCCCAGGCTTTTTTCTTTCCGAAATTTATGACTGGGCTTCAGATGTAAAGTGTCGCTCTCTCTTAGCTCATTTGAATTCTGCATGATTCGCCCCTGAAATAGAAAGCTGCGATGCTCTGAGCGTTCAAAGTACTAGAAAGAGGTGAGCGGGTCAGTTCTGTGTCAGCTGACATAAATATGATCGCAGCCACCTGTCTCAACCCGAAGATCACATCGAAATGACATTCACCAAACAGGTTCATGGGTCCCGTATTCACGCAAAAGCTACTGTAAGCAAGCGCAGAGGCGTAATTATGCTGCACACAAGGGAACTGGTGGATAAATGACCGTGTATAAGACCCCAGGATAAACTCCGCAGCCTTCAGCAATCACAGGCAATAGAAGGAAGTCGATTCGGCGCGTAATTTCTGGCGTAAACGACACAGAATAGGCCATTTTGACAGTTTCGCTGGACATTCCTTGGGTGAGGCTTATTTTTAGCTGAATCATTGTCTTTTTATCTGTATCGTTCATTTTTATTTGCCTGATTCACTAGCATTACAGATCTACGAAGTTTATGAATGCATATGAACGTACATCGCAGGCGTATGTGCCTTCTGAAAGCAGGCAAGGCTATTCAGCAAAGAAAATATTAAACGCAACAGCAGCTTCATCATGCTTTTTCTTTTTGTACTTAAAATACAGAAGTCAGTAAAATCACTACTTCTGCGTGTCCACACATGCGACAACTACAAAATTACGTGTTTAGCCCACCACCCTGCCTTCCGCATGTGAGCAGGTATTGGGATATTTGAATATCTAAGAGTTGGCGTTGACAGCTGAAAACGTGAACCGCGGACGACAGCTTATAAGCCATGCGGATTTTCCAAGGGAGGGGTCCTCAAAGAAGCCAACTAAGAGTCGTTTAATTCATCCTATTTAAACCCCATTGGTATAGGTTAGCCATCATGAAGCGAGAACGAAAAGAGCAAACACAGAAATTATACATCGCCCTTTACTAATCAACAGTTCGCAGAAAAACAGCTCAGTATTATTTGCTGATGAGTTCAAAGTTTCAACGGTAGCATAAGCATTTCGGTGGCCAAATCTGTGACTGGGATCTCATCAAGATTAGGGAAATTTGGAGCGATGCTTTTGCTAACTGTATCACATTCATTGACGGAAGACGAGCTTCGGTGGAAGTACTAGCCCCATCGTTAGAGTTGTAGCCTAAGTAACGCTTTCACACTTCACGGCAGCGATCGCACTTTGCCCTCTATAAGACTTACTGATTTTCACGTAGCAGCTTGCAAACTCCAGTATTGCCATAACAAGAACTCGGCATTGCCGGTGCAACTGAGCTGGGCTAGCTTAACTACGGGACATTCTTCAACCGCTTCATTTCATGCCTGTGGGTGCGCCGGGAGGATGTTTGCTTAATACTTGTCCCTGTTGCTTCTAACCTCCACCGTCGGCTGTTGCCGGTGATCTCGCGAACGACGTCCCTGAAGATCACTTCAGGTGTTCGCCAGTCCTGCAGAGAGTCAGAGCATTAATACCGATGTGGTCGTTGGATAATGAGGAGTTATTTTTTAGCCTATCGGCTTGATCTTTGGAACAGCCTTCTTTACCTGACGCGAAGCAAGTCGTCCGCTTTCCATAAGGGCACGAATTCGCGACTGGAAAACTGGGGCCTGTGAACCATGCATACTTCGGCGGGAAGGCTACGTATTTAAATGCTCCCGATGGCTGAAGCGGCTGTGTTCCCATGGAGCGACTCCACTTGCGGAATGTTCGACATGGTGTCTATGAGCGACTACGAACTAGCCGGAGTTAACGTATCAGTAGTGGCGAGAACAATGAACCGCTTGCACGCTTTGCAAAAAAAATCCACGCATATCCACTGAGCGAACGATGATGAGTGGGCGAAGCTCCGGAAGTTCATCGGTAAAAACTGTGAATCTTCCGTGAATCCTATGCAGTACATCATCAAAGACGTGACAAACATTGTGTGTCGCCATCTAGCACTCTCCTATCACACTAGAGCACGCAGCGAGCGCCTCCGCGCCATCTATTGATCAATTCACATACTAGCTAAGCAGCACCGCAGCACTCGGACGGACGGACGGACGGACAGACAGACAGACAGACAGGCAGGCAGGCAGGCAGGCAGGCAGGCAGGCAGGCAGACAGACAGACAGACAGACAGACGGACGGACGGACCGACAGACAGAGAGACAGACAGACAGACGGGCAGACAGACGGATCGACAGACAGACGGACAGACAGACAGACAGACTCCCACACTATGCATTCCCATATGTCTGACTGAAGCGAGCGCCGCAGCGCCATCACGGCATCTAGTGAGCACTTCACGAACTAGAGGTGGCTACTACAAACGGAGGATGGACAGACTCACGGCATAAGGAGCTTCGCCCCTAAAAAATGCACATTTTTATTCGTAGGTTACATATCACAGGCAGTCCCTGCTCAGTAAATGATTCCGTTGCATTTTCATTTCATTGAATCGCCAACAAAACCATTACGTACATGCTTTCGGATTTACGACTGCTTGCATTCCGCACCTAATCCTTTCAAACCTGTTAAAATATTTTGTTTTTTATTAAACTAATCCAAGCAAGGAGGTTAAGCTGGTTTAGACGGTTCTTTTTTCATTATTCTTCTGGAGCATTACTATCAGGTACACATCCGACACAGGTGCCCGTGGTTATCTAGTTGCCCTCTTTTAACACATGAGTTTCCGCGCGAACTATTGCAGATGTGCACGGCACTGCCTTCGCGAGACTCCACTGTACTCATCACCATGTCCAGCACCACACACTGCTTTGCGTCAAGAAAGATGAAATTGTAATCGTACTCCACGCTTCACAAGTCCTAAAGAGATGTGTCGGGCATTGTGTGCAATATTGGCAACAGATTTCTTGTTTCTCGGCAATATGAATAAGATGTTTGTGTTGACATTAAAGTAGCAGAGGACGAACATAAGAGAAGTGAGAGAACTTATAAGAACCGTATGCTGGAACAGCACCTACTTATCAGAACACCTTTCGTCTATTAGTGCTCTCAACAGGTAATTGCTTAGAATCTGCGATAGACAAGATACTAAGGGAGTATTTAGGACAGTCCATTTTGTGGCTGATAATATCGCTTACAAGCTCAGCATCTTGCATCCTGGACCGCAATTTTCATGAACAGGCTACAAAACCTGATGAATGTAGTGAATGGAGCGCTCAAAGACGGCGGTCACGCACCGCTTTGTTAATGCTATGGAATGGTACTTCGAAACGGAAAAGCATTTCCCCAAATTGCCGCATAATGCACGTGCACGCGTACAACTTGCTTGCCAACAGAGGTGGCATGCAAGTTGTTCTTTCGTTTTCCGAAAATTGATCAATTTCGGACTCGATTTTTCTACTCCAATGCTTGTGGCGTCTGCACTCCTTGCATAACCTAACAACAGCAGTGCTACGCAGCCACGAAAGGGTGGGGAATCACAAGCTGAACCTAGTGGAGGTGAAAACATCTTAGATAACTCTCCTAAAAAGCTCCCAACACCGCTGTAAACTACTCAAGTACCTGGACCCTCCTCATGCTGTGTGGCACTAAAAACCGGCTGGCCGAGGATGCCCTGCGTTGTCATGAAGTCCTTACAACGCCGCGTAATAGGAGAATTGGCTCAATGCCTGAGCGCAGTCATAGACACCTATTTTTGTTCGGTGTAAGGTACCGCCAGGGAACTGCGAGGGAAACTGAAGGCTTGAAACCGGTTTGCAGGGCTGAAATAGGCCGGGGTTGTGGGGGTGACGAGAGAAGCGCTCCAGCGACCGGAATATCTGGACTAGCTGCAGATATCTGGTGATCGAATGTCCGGCCACGCCTCGACATCACGATCCTGTCCTTCTGGTCCGGCCCTCAACACGGCCTAGAATACACAAGCACCCAAAGGCAGAAGTTTACCGCCTTGTCAAGCAGAAGACCGAATGGAACTTCTGGTTGAACGAGCGCAGTCTCCCAGTAAAAGTCGGAGACACTTCACGTACAAACTTCTAGTGCTACAAATCGCAGTCAGAGATATAGATCTAGCGGCACTCGGGAAGCTCCAAAGGAATGACGCATTGTTACGGCGTTGTTACGAAAGTGTGGTGAACATGTTACTCGCCACACTTTCGGCAGCATGTTACTTCCTGACATGTTACATCGCCAGACATGTTACTTCCTGTCTAACAGAATTTGATGCAGAAAACACAACTTGCTGTCGGGGAAGGGAGCTGGAGCAGCTTGATGTGCCTGCACAGCTGAGAGAGACGGTACCCAAGCATGAGCAAAAGGGGCTCTCGCAGGTGATCAAAAGATCTCCCGAACACCTGACCGCATTCTCGCCAAATTCTGCTGGCCTGGCGCAAAGCATGAATCGAAGCGGTATGTGAATTCCTGCACAAAGTCTGCGATTTGAGAAACTCCAGCAAGTGCTGTCATAACAGCCTCTACTCAAGGTGCCAAATCTTGAATGACCTTCCTTGTTGCGCACAGGCGCCTCATCGCGAGGTTTTGGAGTCGTGTTACTGCAAGAACACAACGGCCACTTGCATCCGATGTCCTGCACCAGCAGGAAGTTGCTACCTCGAGCAGTCTACTCGAAAATCCAGACGCAATGCCGCGCCCTCCTGTGGGGTGTGCAAAAGTTTCATGTGTACTTGCGCGGTCCGCCGTTCATTTTGCAATCTTACCACCAGCTGCTCATATATATTAACTCTGCACGTCAAGTGAACACGCGAATGCTACACTGGAGCCTACTATTGACGGACTGCGACTTCCCTGTAGAATACATTCGCGGCTCCGACAATGTTGGTGCTGACTACCTTAGCCGAATATCTCTTAACATCGACTAGAGTAACTGACTGCTCGCGTTAGGATTTCGGTGTGACATCGCATAAACCCAGACTGCTTAATACCTTGCTCGGTTACGTACACATGTTGGTCTTGTTTCACCGCCTCGGTGTTCTTGAACTGGGGGAAGAATGTAATAGGAGGATTGACTTAGCGCGTCAGCGTCGTCGTAGAAACCCATTTGTGTTCGGTGTGCAGCACCCACAGAAAATGCGTGGGAAACTTAATAATTCTGGTCAGCGTGTGGGCCGAAAGAGCGCAGGTGCGAGCGGGACGCAGCAGCAAGGCTCTCGCCAAATGGAACCCTCGCCCGTTTCCGAAACCGAATCCAGACAACTATGTAGTAGTCGTAAGGCCACGTGAGAGCATGTCATTGGATGAAGGTTTGTCATAGAATTTGTCCTTAACCGCTTTCAAGGCGTACCTCGGGCCCGAGCGTGCCAAGTCTCCGACTGTCCTTGTCCCCAGAGAGCAAAATTTGATCGTCAATCCTATACCGCTTCCCCATACGGCATACAAAATAATCGAGGCTTTGCGATAAAGACCAAGCGGGGGCAAGTCCTGCTACACGGGTGCTTGCGACAACATGGAGGCAGCGTCTGTCACGGAGTCATGGTAATCAGCTATATAGTGTGATGTGTGATGTGCGCGGTTTGAAAAGTGCGCGGGAAAAACAAAAGTAATGCGAAGAAAAAAAGAAGACAACAAGAGAAGACGCTCGCGGACCGAGAGGACGGCATATGAAAGACGATGACGACGAAGAACAAAAGGCGTGGCGCTAGGAAAATAAAATAAAATGAAGCAACCAATCAGCAACACCCACGAACTTGGCGTTCCCAATGGCGAATAGCTGAAGAACACGGGGACGGAGCGGTGGCCATTGAATAGGTAACAAATCAGCAGAAGAGAAAGAAAAGCTTGGAGGATCGGATTCTTCGGGGAGTTCAAGGCAGGAGAGTTCCAGGAAAGGGAGTTCGAGGAAGGCAGCGGATCGTCCACCTGGCCGGGCGTTGAAGACGCCAGTCGGGTTCCGGACCCGAGCCACAAGGGCTTCACCCGACCTGGACCTCCTGCTGACCTGATCCCAGCCATTAGAACTCCAGTGGCTCACAAGCGCCAGGCAAGGACCTACTGAATCTTGTGCCCGTAGGCATAGTGTGAACGGTCGGGCTACGGGTCCGAGTTCCACGTCCAGATGCGTCGCCAAGGTGTCGCTACCACCTGATCGAGCCGCCTAGCCGCCCACGTCCTCCGTCGCCACGAGCCATCTGGAGCGGTCCTTTTCGCAAGCCTGCTGCGCTTCGATCATATGTCTTCAATCCAGCCGATCGACGATTCGGTAAGCCACGCACTTCTCCCGCGTCGGTTTCACACATCACTGTCGGACCCTTAGAGATTAAATCGCCAGGACCCTCCTAGCACCTATAGAGACTTTATTAGAACTAATTTCTCCGTATTGTCATGCTTTTATTTCTCAAGCGCTTGTTCTTTCATTATGCTCTTTCTTATTTGTTTAAATTAATAGCCTTGTGTTTTGTGTTGTGTGAAGAACGGCTTTGTCCTTAATTGCGCTCTCGGAGGCTTTGCCTGAGAGAGTCGTCCGAAAACGAATCTCTTAAAAGAACCTGCTAAATCATCACATACAGATACGACAGAGACGCTTCGTGAGAGCGTACGCTGGAAATCGGGCTCCATCGTCGAGGCGCGTAAATTTGGCACGTCAAACAAGGCGCATGTAAAATTTGCTGCCAAGGACAAGCCGCACTTTCTTCACTATGACATAATGCTAATCCCCGTCCAACATTACTACCGCATGATTCCGGCCTGCGGCAAGTGCGCCATCGTCGGCCATCGAAAGGACAGTTGTCCCAACCCAAGACTGGATACTTTCGGTCTGTGTACACAGCAGGTTCTGCTTGTGGAGGAGAGTGTGCGGGCCCCTCGTGAATGTGTACCCATGTGTTCTGTGTGCGACGGACAACGTGAAACAACCTCAAGTGCAAGTAAGGCCAAGTACGGTAAACCCAAGATGGCCGCCCAGCATGGCGGACCACCTAAAAGGGCCACCAAGAAACGCCACCACCTTTATGCTCCCACTGAGCTATTCTGCCGGGTTGGCGCCAAAACAGACAAGCCTGGTGCTGCTACTGAGGAGTCGGGAAGCAGCCGAAGACGACATCGCTAGGTGGCACCGGGAAGCAGCTTATGTGGGAACCATGCGGCGAGGCCGGGTCAAGGGTCAAAGTGATCGAAAATAGATACCAGGTGAGTGGTGCTGGCAGGATGACCTCCTCACCACGCCTGCGTCTCCCTCTTAGGTGCGCGACGACGAGCAAAACTTTACTTCCAACCACCAGGCACAACTTGAAGCGCTACAGAGCAGACTAGTAGCAGCCGAGGTAAAACAGGCTCATATCGTCTCCCTTTCGCTTCTGGCCACTGCAGAGGCAATGGAAAGGGAGACAACGGCGCAGGAGGGCAACGCTGTCCTCGAGGCTCATATGGACACCTTTGAGGTGCGTCTGGATAGCCGCATCACTGTCCCCGATAAACAAACTTCGGAGGCCGTAAGTGCCGCCACTGCCAAAATGACGGAGGGCATATCCCACACTCATCGCCCAACAAGTCGCCCGTTTCACCAAACGTGCCGGCCCTATTGATGATGTGTCCGGCCGGTACCTTAAAACGTCTCGAGGACATACGGAATTTGCGGATGATGACAGCCAGTCCCTCTGCGGAGTTGAGGACACTCCTCTCTCCGTAAGTTCTGTCGCGGAAGCGCCGCCACCGTAACTATTAATTAACTTCATGGAAAATGGCGGGCACAGCTGGACTTCGGTGCCAACCCCCCACTCTTCCTGACAACAACTGAAATTCTTCCTGCTCTGGTAGCTCTGCAGTAGCAAGGGAGAGCTGCCACGCTCATGAACTATACGGCGTTTGAGCAGGGCCGCTTGTCCTGCATCTGCGTCCGCAAGAATTATACGGCCAGCTTAGTTGACCTCAACCTTAAGCCAGCATTCACGTATGCAATGGTGACACTCCTTGCGCTACGCAAACAGAACTCGCCACTACACGTGCTAAACATCCATTTCCTGCCGCGAATAGACAACATAACTTTCACAGACGCTTTTAGCCGCGCCTTAATGCCTGCGAGCAGTGATCCCCTGGTGATCATAGGCTTTTTTGACACCCTCAGCCCACTTTGCGGATATGTGCGTGAACACAAACGTGGGCGTAAATTGGCGAAATTTAGGTCCAGGCTGGGCCCAACTCTTCACGCCGGTACTGTCTACCCAGCTCAGTGATGAAGTGAACAAACCTCAAGTAGGTATTCCTTCCTCCAGCGAAGCCACAGGAGCTTGACAAGTCTTTCCCTATCTCGAAGTCTCGCGAAGGATGTTCAAGTAGATATTCTTTCTTTCAACGAAGCCGCAGGTGCTTGATAAGCTTGTTGATTGATTGATTGATTTGTGGGGTTTAACGTCCCAAAACCAGCTCTGATTATGAGAGACGCCGTAGTGGAGGTCTCCGGAAATTTCGACCACCTGGGGTTCTTTGATAAGCTTGTTCGCATGTCGTAGTCTCGTAATGAGATCTTCTTGGCTTGTCCACAACATTCACCTCGGGTATTCCTCGCCGCTGTCCGACGGTTCAGCCGACAGAGGTTTTCTGGCTCAAAAATTCGCTGGACAGACTGGAGAAGGTTTGCTTCCGCCCGTATACGTGTAAGTCAGTGGCCTCGAATTAATTACGGCCTCCACTTCCTCCAGCAGTTTTGTTACGTGTTCGCTATCCAGCGTTTGTTTTCCGAGTGTCTTGCGGAGCGCCGACTTCATTGACCGTATCAATCACTGCCACGATCCTCCCCACCATGCTGCACTAGGTGCAATAAAGTTCCATTCGATGCAATGGGAAGCAAGGAAAGTTCTAAGGGGAGAGCCATTCATGACTCTCCAAATCTCTTGCAAGTCTCGTCATGCTCTCTTGAATGCCAGGGCATTCTCATAATGAATAATAAGAGGAAATCCTCTGCGTGATAGAAATCTGCGAAATGCAAGGAGGAAAACCGCTGATGACAGGACACTTGCCAATTCAAGGCGCACTTCTTTTTCTATATATGGCATTGTTTTAGGTGCTCTGTGTGGCCCTGTTCTGGACGTCCTTTGCGGTGTCGCCCTGGTTTTGTCGCAGGCGCCGTTGTCGCCAAGAAGGGATGCTTCCTGTCATGTCCCCACGGGACCGGGCCACCTCCAGGCACTGACTTGAAGCAGCTCAACATGCCTGGCTTCTGGCCCTGAGCGAACGCACCGTGCTCCTAGTGCTGAGATGACCTCATGGCGTTTACCACTGACCTGACCCCGAGTGCACGTATGACCTGTAGAAGGCACGTATAAAGGAGAACTGGCTAGTCGCGCCCTCATGGTGATGTAAGGAGTAGAGTAAAATAAAGAGAGACACCCGCACGCTCCGGAGCGTGCGGGTGTCTCTGACGAAGTGCTGCGCTAGCGGCGCGTTCTAGGGCATTGCCCTCCACAGCATAACGCCTCGACATGGTGTCAGAAGTAGGATACTGCCACTAAGACGTCCGATCGCGAGACCTCAAGTTATGCTGCTCCCCTTGGCGCCAGCGTTTCCCTTCGCTCTCCGCGGCCGTTCAACTACGACAACGCAGGTCAGTGGCCAGCATGAATTCAACAGTCCGAAGACTTCTCCTTCCCGTCAGGTCTAGCATCTGCCGCTGAAGAAACAAAGGTCCGCACCTTGCTTTACTGCACGGGTCCTAATGCTCGGGTTATTTTGTCCTCTCTCATATCGGACACGGAAGCTTACGCCTCGTACGAAGCAGTCAAGGGAAAATTCAATGGATAATTCGTGCACCCGGTCAATGAACTCTACGAGTCCAGCCGATTCCACAAACGCAATCAGCTGCCCGCCGAGACTGTAGACGCGTTCTACACCGTGCTAAAGAACATGGTAAAAAATGTAACTACCCTCTTATGGTAGAAGATCGTCTAGTGCGCGACCATTTTGTAGAGGGTCTACTGGATTCCCGCCTGTCGGACTAGCTCTGTCGCGTCTCGAAGCTCACTCTTCGTCACGAGCGCGAGCGTGGATCTCGGGAGCGCTTGCTCCGATTGACTGAGAGAGTGAGAGGTGATAGGCGTTAAGAGTTAACAAAAACAAAGACGTTACTTTATAAACAGGAAGACAAAGACATGAAATAGATGAACAAACATCAAACGGCACACCAAAAGAGAACTAGAGAAAAACAAACTCAGCTAACAACCTAAAATAGCCAACTACCCATCCTCCGCGTTGGGCGCAGTCCCAACGGGAGTCTCTTAACAATGTGCCTCGCGTTTATGTCCGCGTTGAAGGCCCCCCGCTAAAAGGGTAATTGGACACTCTTACATTGCATCCGTCGCGGTGCGTTTCAGAGTCGATGCTCTCTTGTTGTGTCGTGTCCCGTAGCTGTCGTCGAATGTGCTGCTGGTGGTGGCCGCCGCCCACACAAGGTCCGTCCTTGTCTGCCGCCTTGCTTCTCCGGTGACGTAACGGATCACCGATTAGGCCTAGGCTAGCCTAGGCCTCCTTTCTGAGTGCTGCTCGGTCTCCCACAAAGACCTGCCCTCTGCAGCGATTCTGCTGCTGATCGTTCCGTTCTGCCGGCTAAGGTGGAGCGCTGCGGGTACGCCGGGAACTGCTGAAGTTCGGCCGCTGCCACTCCGAAGTCCGTGCTCGATCGTAAGCCAGATCAACGGCACCCCGGAGCCCGACGCCCTCGTCTCCTCGTCGCCAGTCCGTAGCTGGCCAGACACCCTTCGTCGACCGGTGCCGCGCAGAGAATGCCAGCTCAGCCTTCCCCATCACCGATCTCTGCTCGGGTCGCGTGCCGCGAGCCCGCTGGCAACCAATTATGCACATCGACGTGTCTGCGGCGCGTGCTTTCCCGCGCCACTTCGCCGATCTCTCCGCTTCGTCTGGTAGCCTATGTTTGTGGGGCCCCTTACTCATGACACTCTTCAAGACGCGTTGATTCAAGCTCGCCAACACGAAGACGCTGAAAAGGAAAAACAAGCCCGGAGTTCGCAAGCAGATCCTCTGGTCCTCGCAAACAGATCGGATTTCGTCGTCCTCGAAAGTGGATCGCATGCTTTCGTGGTATCGCATGCTGGTCCTCGCAAGCAGATCGGAGTTCGCAAGCAGATCCGGAGTTCGCAACCAGGTTGATGCTCTTGGAAAGAAGCAAACCAGTGCCCGCAGCTCAGACGTGTCTCAATGCTCGTCTCGTCCAAAGGCCAAACAGCATCGTGTCTCATCGAATGCTGCGTGCGGCTTCTGTGGTTATTCGGCACACTCTGGCCAAGATTGCCTGGCCAAGAATGCTACATGCAACCTTTGTCACAAGAAAGGATACTTTGCTGCAGTTTGTCGTTCCAGGAAGAAGCGTCTCAGCCATATTCAGCTGCTCGCAGTCAACGCCTCCCGCGAACTTGGTCGGTGCATTGAAGTCAATGGACGCGCTCTTCCCTTCAAAGTGGACTCGGGTGCTGACGTGTCTGTGGTCCCTATAACGTTTCAGGGATGCCCATCTTCGCTTGACCTGCTAGCAGGCGAGCAACTTCTTGGGCCGGGACGCAACAGACTGGACCTTATCGGTACGTTTTATGCAACTTTTCCTGGCGTTCTCGCACCATACAACAGAAACTCTATGTGGTGCAAGGTATCGACACACTTCTCCTTGGTTACGAGGCGATTGTTGGTCTTGGCGTAATCCAGTTCGTGGATGATGTACCTCAAGACCACGGAATTGCTACGCTTCAATCCCCGCCTTCAGCCTCAGCTCCAATCTTCTCAGGCCTGGGTACAATGCCTGACGAACATCACATTCGCCTCAAGCCAGGAGCAGTGCCGTTCTCCTTGCCCGTACCAAGAAGGATTTCCATACAGCTTTTGGGAGTGGTGAAATGTGAACTTGACAAGCTCGAGCGAGATGGTGTGATCCGGAGCGTGCGGATGTCTCTGACGAAGTGCTGCGCTAACGGCGCGTTCTAGGGCATTGCCCTTCACAGCATAGCATCTCGACACCTTCTTGTTCGGCCGCGGCAGGCGAGTGGTTGCTACTCGTCTCATCGACTCAACCACGACTGACGACTGATGCACCGAGATGTACTGCACCTGCTGTGTGACTGCTACGAAACTTCAGAGCCGTCCGCAGTGTAAGCAGTCGAACGTCGATTCTTATGTTGTACTGTAAATGAAGGGGCAGTAGACATATAGCTTAAGAAGGAGAGAACAACAAGTAAGAAAAAGCTGGTCTACGGTGCTCAACCAGCTGTCCTACCTCTCGCTTCTCTGCTGCGCTCGAACACTTACGTCTAAAACGCTTCGTGACGATGTGTTTGTGTAGTCCTATGTCTTACAACCCTACATAAAGCTGTTCCTCTTCGTCTCTGGGTATTTCCTGCGCATGTCTGGCTAACCTGCGCCCCCATTTCCCCACAACAGGCTTGGCCTGTAACACCCCAGCCCGTGTATTACAGTTTACGTACTCCTCGAGCTCCAGGAAATGTCGAGCTGCAACAGAAGGTAAACAGGCCGTGGTCTAAAGAAGCGCAACTTTTGCGATTCGTCCTATTTCGCCTGGGCATCATGATCGCCCAGAACTAGGGGACCTATGTGTCCGGGTGTGTTTTCATTGAAATTACATTCCGAAATAGACAGTGTCTAATGAAGCCCATGCCATTTTCCTTGCGACAATCCTGTCTTCTACCTGTGCTAAGAACAATATGGTGGGCTGTCATCGTCCTTCCAAGGAGTATTTTCCTTTTGGCACACCTACGTACTATACATTGTACATCCCTCACACGATTCCGCACCTAAATCAGACGCACCGTCTTTGCAGACGCCTCATAATTGTGAGGCATACAATGGTACATGGCTTGTTCAGATAAAGTCAAAGGTGGAGCTGGTAAAGGCACATAGGCACCTGCACTTGGACAAGTAAGCGATGCATGACGTATGCCCTCGCACACACTCCTATAAAACAACGTTTGCGATACGGCGCAAATTTTTTTGACTCTTTCAAGTAACATTAAAGGTTGAATTAGTCCACGGTCTCAGCTACATGTCAATCAGAATATTCCCGACTGCATGTCTAAGATCGAAAGCCCGCCGCAACAGAAGAAATTTTTCGTGGTATTGCGGAGGAGGGGAGGGAGGGAAGTATGCCTCTAGCCCTTGTGGTTTATGCTTCGGAAGGCAGGGCCCTGTTGTTATGCGCTAATCGGTTTTCGGGGGCAAAGTAAGCCCCGCTGAACTTTCATCTCCAGACATTGCAGGAGATTTCATTTTCTTCACCCGAAATCACCATCATTTGGTACCTCCTAGGCTCTTATAGATGCAGGGCAGAATAGGTGATGTCGCAACAACCGCCATTAGAAGGTGGCAAGGTGGCAGGCGTGCACTGCGCCTCCAGTCGATGAGGTATTACAAACACCCGCTGCTATCGTCCCGAAAAATTAAGAAACCTATCTCCAAGGCAAAGGTAGTGGTAGGCGAAGCTTAGCTCGCTTTTTTCTTCTTTCTTTCATATGCCCAGAAACACTGGTCCTAGCATAAGAGCTTGACTTAGTGCACATTCGTTAACCATGTGACGCGCTTGACGGGCGCGGGTGCCGGCGGATGCCCCTCACTTTCGTGACATGGCTTAGCGATTGTGTACGTGAACGCTGGGTTCATATCCGCTTAGGCTGTGAAATATTCACACCTTTATCGCTTCCAATGCGGATACTGAATAACGTGCCTGCGTTGTGTCTAGTGTTTTATGTCCATACATAAAACCCAGATATAAACCTCGTATATGTATAACCTAGAGCAGGTGATTCAGGTAGCTGCACCCTCTCGCTGTCTCGCGGCCGGTGTTTCGAATCTGCAGCATGTAGAACTGGTTGTATTTTCTAAAAGGCTTTGTTCTCTTCTGGCAAAGAAGAAGAAGGCGTAGAGTAAAGAAGAGAAAGAGAAACGGCTTGTTTATTCCATAGTACCTGAGCTTAACTATTTCAACTTCTACATCTTGGCCAATCCCCCAGTGTGGGTGTGTGACAGACTTGAAGGAAACAACAACAATAACACAACTTATGATCAAAAGGGAGATCCAACGAGCAGATACAGACGCAAGGGCGCTGTACACCCCGAAGGCAACCTTCGGGGTTTGGCATGAATTGAACATGGGCCGCACACCTGCCGAGCGACCCTGCTTCCCACTTCGTACATGTTGCAGGGAAACCTAGTGCAACTGACGTCATTGCAATGGTGATTCTCGAACGCCATTTGCCGATCTAGTGCATAGCAGCTGCTAATATAGCAATGTGAACAAAACCACATATGCATTTCTACCACTAGGGATGTTTGTCTGCGGATGTGTTCTATCCAGTATAGATACATTAACCGACGTTTAGGATATGCGCATCAGCACGCCGTGCAACGACTTTCTCTTCGACAAACAGATGCTTATTGTTGTGAATCAGCCGGACGCCCAGTTGCGAAATGAACAAAGGTTTATTCACGCTCTGTGATTTTATAGTATGTTAACTCGTGATAAGGCCACCGCTGCTTGCGTGGGTGATATGTGACAAAATATGCCTGTGACGTCAGTATACAACACTCCTTTCTTCTAAGATTAGTTATACAAGAACACAATGCTTCGTTTGGCTAGTCGTTAATTCCATAACGTAGAACTGGCTGTCGAACGCGCGTTTACCTTCGAGGCGCGGTCCAGTCTTGGTTGGCTTGCTCCGGGCTTGCCTCTGGTGCCTCTGGGCTCGTCATCTGCTGCTGTGGGCGTGTTGTGCTTGACTCTTCAGGAGGTTGACTCGGGCTCTCCTCCTGGGTTGCTTCTGGGGTCGTCGACTGCGGTCTTCTTGCCGTGGGAAAAAGCCCAGCGTGGCAGCCGACCCCGGTACCTGATTCGGATCTCATCCTGGTGCTTCGCGGTTGGTTCCGATGTCGGTGATGGCGCTCGCCGTTATCCAGTTGAACCGTGTACGACACTGGTCCTCTGACCGCCACCACTCTGGCAGCTTTCCACCTGGGACCTGGAGTGAAGCTTTTAGAGTAGACAGCGTCACCGACACAGTACCTCTTCGCCTCAGGTTGGTGAACCGCAGGCGCATGCTGTCTGTCCGGATGAAGACGATCCAGAGCAGTTCCTAGCCTTCGCCCCATAATCATTTCTGCTGGCGATTTCCCTCTGACAGAATTTGGTGTCGTGTGCTGTTTAAACAGGAACCGCGAAATCTTGCACTGTGTTGATCCTTCCTGTTGCTTTTTCAAAGCTTCTTTGACTTCTCTTACCATCCTCTCAGCTCTATCATTACTGGCGGGATGATAAGGCGCACTAAAAACAGCACGCACACCATTACACTTCAAAGAAGTTTGCAACTCAGCGATTGTGAATGCCGTTCCATTATCGGACACGATAACATCTTGCACCCCTTGTGTCGCAAACATTTTTCGTAAGCTTGTCACAACGGCCGCAGCCGTCATTGACGTCATCATTTCGACCTTTGCCCAGTTGCTGTAGGCATCTACCACAACAAGGAATACATATCCTTTGACTGGGCCCGCGAAATCCATGTGTAGA
The DNA here is from genome assembly GCA_013339685.2 of Hyalomma asiaticum. Lineage (NCBI taxonomy): Eukaryota > Metazoa > Arthropoda > Arachnida > Ixodida > Ixodidae > Hyalomma > Hyalomma asiaticum. Next base: position 76,911,106 of record CM023488.1, on the reverse strand, counting down.
TGACTCCAAGGTTGGTCTGGTTTGACCCAAAAGTGCACGGGAGCCTTGGGGTCGCTTTGTCGGTTGCTCTGACATGGCTGGCAGTACCGCACATACTCTTCAATTTGGTGATCCATTTTTGGCCACCACATAAGCCCTCTAGCCGCTGCTTTCATAGCACTCATCCCTGGGTGATTTGCATGCAGGAGTTGGAGCACTTGCTCTCTTGCGGCTTCGGGAATTATCACGCGATTTCCCTAGAGTATGCAATCACGGTGCAATGACAACTCGGTCTTCCTCACCTCGTACGGCGTAAACGTGTCGCCTAGTTGTGTCGAAGGCCAACCACTCAGGATCCAGTCCTTCACCCTGGCCAAGACGCCGTCTTTTTTAATCAGCTTGACGATGTCCGGTGCTTGCAACGGTGGACACTCGACAGCTTCCAGTAGCAGCACGTCTCCCGGTGGTTGTGGTTCGTCCACGTCCCCGGGGGCTGGAAGTCGACTGAGTGCATCGGCGTTGGAGGTGTCCTCACCTCGCCGGTACTGGATGCGATAGTTATACGCGGACAACAACAGAATCCACCGAAGTATTCTGGGCGACAGTACTTCCGGTACCCGCTTGTCCATGTTAAATAAACCCAAAAGCGGTTTGTGACCTGTTATCACCGTGAATTCTCGTCCAGCGAGGTACTGATAATTTTTTTTACGCCGAAGACGACCGTTAGACCTTCTTTGTCAATTTGTGCGTAGTTACGCTCACTTGGGCCAAGAGTTCGTGAAGCATAAGCTATGGGTTGCTCCCTCCCGTCAGCAGCTTTATGGGCTAGCACCGCCCCGACTCCTACAGGGGATGCGTCACAGCACAGCAACAAGGGACGCTTGGGATCATATGATACAAGTACAGCATCGGAGCTAAGCAGCTTCTTCAGCTTCACGAAAGCCCGTTGGTGCTCACCTTTCCACTCCCATTCGTGGTCATGGTCCAAGAGCCGGTAAAGAGGTTCTGCCACTTCGGTCCTGCCGTCAAGGAAACGGCTGTAGAAATTCAATAGCCCCAAAAAGGCTTGCAGCTCCTTCTTGCTAGTGGGCATTGGCGCTTGCTGGATGGCTTCAGTCTTTCTTCGGCTCGGATGGATCCCCGTGTTGTCGATCCCGTGTCCCAAGAATTCAATGCTCGTCTGGTTGAATTCACACTTTTCCTTGTTGACTCTTAACTGGGCTTTTTGGAAACGCGACAACACAGCCTCCAGTCTTTCTGCATGCTCTGCCGCGTCAATCCCGGAAATGAGGATATCATCCAGATAAGCCTTAACGCCAGGAATGCCTGCCAACAGCTTGTCGATGACTCTTTGAAACACCCACGGTGCGACAGAAATTCTAAACGGCAGCCGCCTGACTTTGTGCAGCCCTTTGATCGCGTTAACTGTGAGCACTTCGGCCGACACATCATCCAGACTAAGCTGTTGATAAGCTTGAGCTAGGTCGACCTTAGTAAATATCTCTCTTGAACCGAGGGCCGATACTATTTCCGTGGCAGTAGACAAAGGACACCCACTGGTTTTAACTGCCTTGTTTACCGTGCTGCAGTAGTCACCGCAAAGACGTAAGGTTCAGTCTTTTTTCCTTACCACTACCAACGTAGTTGCCCAGCTGGAGTACTCGACCAGTTCCCAGACTCCTTGTTGCACCAGGCGGTCCACTTCCTTGGCCACGTCGTCCTCCAGTGCCAGTGGAACTGGACGACTTTTGAGGAACGTTGGTTTGGCGTCGTCTTTCAGTTCGATGTGCACTGGCGGTCCACTGAATCCGGGAAGGTCACTGCGAAACACCTCAGCAGAACCGCTCCTTTCTGCTCCTCTGTTGTCATGTTGTTGGCGACGCAGAACATTTCCAACCGCTCGACGTACTCATCCCAAGAAGCGTCCGTGCCGAGACGATACTCGCCGATCTTGCCGACAGCCTTCTTCGATGGCGGCCTCGCCGGGCTGGTCCGCCTCGTCGCCAATGTTGTGAATCAGCCGGACGCCCAGTTGGGAAATGAAGAAAGGTTTATTCACGCTCAGTGATTTTATAGTATGGTAACTCGTGATAAGGCCACCGCTGCTTGTGTGGGTGATATGTGATAAAATGTGCCTGTGACGTGAGTATAAAACACTTATGCACTACTCTGAGCAGCGAGGATAAGTTTTGGCATAGCCATCTATTAAATGCCTGTTTTGGCAGGAGTTTGACATTTATAGGCTCAAATGTTGCAGTAGAATATCTGCTGCGAACACCGGCGAACTCCAAGCCAGGCACTGGGCCTACGAACCTCGTCAGGTCGTATTTTTAATCGTGATTCAGGGTTTGCATACTAGTGGTCTTAGCACCATTCATTCATGTTCGTCATACACTCATGTCACCCGAATTGGCGTGCTCATGAAATGGATTAGACGACCAAAAGAGCACTCAGGCACACGCCTAGTTAAGTAGACGGATAGCTATTTAACATTTAACCTGGAAGATCTAGTTAAATGGGCGGATAATTAGCATAGATAAAAAGATCACTTACGGCAAGATAGATAGATAGATAGATAGATAGATAGATAGATAGATAGATAGATAGATAGATAGATAGATAGATAGATAGATAGATGAAGCGTGATAGGTTTAAAAGCTCAAAATCATAAGTGACCCACCCGCAGCCACAGCTTATCCAGCACGGAAAGCAGAAAAAAAAATCACTGATAAGCCAATACGTTAGAAACGTAAGTACAAAATTAAATAATTAAATGGCAAACGAGCACTTACTAAGGAAAAACGTTGCCTTTCGCTGTCGGAATCACTATTATACAAATCTAAAAGGAGGGTATTTCAACAGGTCTTCATGTAAGTACAGGAACTCATGCACCCTTATTGAACGAATAGCCACGGGGAATATGTAGTTACTGTAGTGAAACTGCATGCTTTATGCACACTTTCGTACGTCATAGACCCTGCTTCATCGCCCTATAGAGCACTGCCCCTCTTGTAACGACACCGAAGTCAAGCTAGCTCTGGTCGCTATATTTCTCTGTTAGCGTGTCATGAACGTGCGGTCTTGATCACTTTACCATATTGTCGGCGCCAGAAGTACTACGGACTCTCTGACGCCGCTTTTGTGGTCTGGAATAAATGCAAATCTTCTTGAATATCTGTACCGTTCGACAAAAGCTTTAGGTTACTGTACTTGTACGTTTGAGACAATAGGGTTGATCTCTTTGTTCGTAGCATTGTAGTCGCCGGCTTTCTGATTTTCTCCACTCCCGTCACCATACCATCGCTGTGACACTATACACGTATTCAGCGAGAGTTTTAGTTTACTGGCAGCTGAACCGTATGTCAAGAAGGTTTATTGCACTTCCACGGGGAATAAATGTGGTGTCTATTGCCCCTTGAAGTTACTCTGGCAAGAAACTTAGCAACGTGCTAAGGCGTTTTTTTTTGCCTCTAAGAAGGTCGCTCCTCCAGCTTACGCTGTCACTGTCCAGTGGTTGCGCTTAGGCCTAGCTCTTTTTTCTTGCTCTCATAAGCATATTATTTCCTTCTACATGCAGAATTGGTTGCCACGATGTGATATGAACATGCCTAGCTCTGTTGTTTTTGGTCAGATGCTACGCCTTTGTGTAATTACCTATATCATTATCCGAAAATGTTTGATATACCTTCCGGTCCGGCCACAGGGAAATTTAGGCTTTCGGTCGGCCCAATTTATATGTAAGCAAAACTGGCTTCCAAATAAATTCGGAATAACCAATTAAATTGAACTAAAGTGAACCTTATATGCAAGCTACGAGCAGTCAAGTAGTATCACTCTACGCTACGAGTCAAAATGCAATTGGCGTGTAAAAAGCCACAATTTCTTGGAAATTGTTGTATAATTGTTTGACATTTTAAATAAGAGGAGGGAAAACTTCCCACTTAGTTTTCGTCTGACAGTCCCCAAAAGCTCGCACTTTAGGCATGGCTGTGTCACTAATGATCATCCTCAGCCTTTGTACGCCCATTACCATTACACGGCAATACCATGTCCTGTAGAACATCCAGCTCTCTTGGTCAATTGTTAACTGGAACCCTTTATCCCTACAGACTTCCTCATCTCATGTGCCAACCTTGCGACCCCTGCCCCGCTTCCCTTCTCTGGAGATCCGCTGTTACCCATAGTGACCAATGGTTTCCTTACCTTCAAATTATATGCAAGAACTGCAATAGCATACTTCTCAATTTTTGCATGGACGCCCCTAATACACGTTAGTCCTCCGAAAACCCGCTGTCTTCTCGTGCCTTTACAGATATCAGTTTCTCTTGTACAATGCTCGCTCCATAGTCCTCACTTTAAGGTGAACCCTCTTAGTTACCCTACAAGTTTGTTCCCCGTAGTAAAAGGGGTCGTGAAAAAGTACGGTGATGCCCAGTTGTTATTTTCATTGTTTCAATATGCATTCGACAAGCCGATTATGAAATATTTCGGCGAAATATTTAGTGCACATTTAATAACACCATTTCCAGTCCCAGCGTTCGTTCGCTCCCGAAACGACTATGCGACATTACCGGACGGCATGGCATTATTCGGTGACGTTGCAGTAATAATAAAAATTAAAAGTTACAGTGAACTAGCGTTTGCTCTAAAAGAATCGATTTACTCAAAAGCTATAAATTACCGCCATTCGGAAGCAAAGCTGCAGCACGGTTTGTTTTCCCATTGCCTCCGAGGCCGTTCCACTATCGAATTTCTGGTGGCTACTAACATGACCTCAACTGCAGAGTTGAGGGTATTGCTCAGTGAAACCGAATCGCTCTAAATCAACCCACACGGTTAAACAGAACAATTCATATTGTTGAGCTTAATGTCAGGATTCCCAATACGCACTAGTACAAAATGTTCAGAGAACGTTTAACGACCCTTGTAAGTACCGCTAAGATGCCACTGTTATGCACTTTGCTCTTGAGGGACATTCGTAAGCGGCCGTTCTTTTCTGAAAACACCTATCGAACGTGCTTTACCCCGTTCTTATCCTTCTGATTGTTTCAGCCTCGTCATGTGGATATATGATGACTACCTGCGAGTAGGCACATTCGCTTACCACATCCAGAGCCTCGCCAGTAATATACAACTGTGCTCGGCCAAGGCTAGTGCCGATTACTTTACTCTCCCGCACATTATTTCTTTTGTCCATTGTCCTACTTTACTTGTCGAGTTCATTTACGTGCCCCGCAATTTGTACACTGAGTTAATTAGCAAGGTAATGTCACCAGTGAATCTGATGTTACTGAGGGATTCTACATTAACCTTTATACCCACATGTTCCCAATTCAATCCAATCATGCGATGGGCTTAAGGGGTCTTCTAGTTTACCAGGAGATAACCATCTGTTGATGTCTTAGGCCAATAACGCATACTGTTGATGCGCTAGCAATTCTAAAGTCATAAGTCGTCCAGACATCCTTGCGCGTGGAAGTGGATTTGCGCGTCTGGGTTTGTGATTTGCTCATGGACCTGGAACGGGACCCAGCATCTTGAAGTGTCTTCCTGGTGCGTTTATAACAGTCGGAGTATTTTTGACGGGTTTCTTTCACTGCGGCGCATGCCACTAAGGCCACGGCGGCCACTGCACGGCATTTCTTGAAGGCATGATTCCGTTGATGAGTAATCTTGTTTCTTTAAGATGTAAACCAGGGATATGGCGTAGTGCGCACTAAACCGAGCCATTATATACTGAAATGCATTGATGGCCTAAAGCAATTTTGTTAAATGAACTTGGTAACCTTTCGAAAGAAAGATTTCACGGCGAGTTATATTGTCGATATCTTGAGGAAAATGGCACGGCACTTCCTGTCTTGATCGGCCTCACGTGTTAGAACTGATGCTGAGTTTCTAAGCTTAGATGTGTAGTTGGCTCTATCTAGCAAGAACAGACATATCCTGTCCATGTCCAAAGTTATCATTGGGAACTGATCCACAAAAGAAACAACGCGATCTCATTCATTACAAGATTCTCTCTACTTCAAGGAGTCCTTGCACATACAACATTATTAATAAATATCAAATGCCAGAGACGTTGTTCAATGTCCAACAAAATGCATAGCCGAGAGTGAATGCTAGCATCACGACTGTTTCCTGAAAGCTTCCGATTAGAAGCTGTCCCTGAGATAGCCTCTCCACCTCAGCATCATCGATTGACATGCTTAACTTATCGTAGTGTTCACGCGCGACATTGTTTGCTTCCTGTTTGGAAACGTCTTCCACTTTTACAATTTCCCTTGATAACTTGCTTTGTGTCTCGCTTATTGATGCAACAGAGACTTACGTAGAGTACAAGATTTCCATTTGTCGCCTATTGGTTATAATCTTAGAAAGAGAAACAAGGCACGTTTTACATGCAAACGCTTGTCAACATTTCATGTCCTCACTGTTTAGTTTTTTTTTTTTTTGATCATGCAAATGTCAGATGAGTGCTGCTTGAGGTTTATGTGGAAGGAATGCGTGTGCTTGGCGGGTATCAACTTTTCTACCAAGCTTTCCTCAAGAGTGCAGGCGCATGCACTAAAGTATTCAGATAGGAAAATCATCGCTGATACACATCTATATAAATTCAGCGCTCATTTCTTCCGAATCTTGTTCAGTCGCCCTGTCACGGCATGTGCACTGCCACATGTCATAATGATCAAAGAACTGGCACAGTAGTAGGTTTTCGTTAAGCCCAAATTTATGAAATCCGCAGGTTCTTGATTCCCACTATGACATGTCTGTCTTGGTAGCAGGTATAGCAGCACAATCATTGGTCACCAATTTGTACATGGCAACAACTAAATAAGTCTTGTTTCAACATATGCAAAGTTGATTCTTCGTATGTTTAGGAATGTTTACAGACGATTTAGCAAACTTTGAGGACCGTGACGTCCAATGTCGGCTAAAGACTGTTTGAGATGTATTAAGCTAAAAGTGTCAAATAGCGAAGTAATTGGACAGCGTAATGTCCCATAAGACAGAACTTCAGAACTAAGCAACACTCTACGTCTTATAGCAAAGCCATCTATGAGAGGCTTTCACAGCCGATCTTAAAACCTATCAAGAGCGACGATGTTGGCGGTGTTCTCAGGAAGCGTGCCGGTGCTTATATTTCTGCTCTTGATCCGGGTTCGTGCATGAAACGTTTCTCGCCCTTCAGCAGTCTCTTGAAAGTTCAATCCCTTCTCTGAGGAGTGCACTCGTGGACTAACGTTATTTTTCTCTCGTCACGATTTTTAGCGCATTTCTTTCGTCTTTTCTGCTCTTGTCCTCAGCCCGCAACAACAGTTGAATGATTCTACGACGCTCAATGTGCGGTATTTGCTCGCGCACCTCCTTCGTCTCTTGAGTTGACCGCTCCTGCCTCTCGCACCATAAATCGGCGACTGTTATACGGCGACTCTTATGCGAAATCCAGTGGCCGACGTTTTGACTGAACACTGATAAAATCTTGATAAACACGTTTTCGACGGCGGGACTGCTCATTTCAGCTTTGCTGGTGTACCTTCTGTAGTGCGCTCTTGGGCGGTGATGTTTTTTCCAAATGCGCATTTGCACAGAAAAGTCATACAGAGGCAACTGCTAGTATTCAATTTTCTGAAGGATACATTAACCTCATGAAGCATTTCGTATTCCTCTTTCTTCATTTCATAGTTATCTGCTGCAGTGGTGGAATGCTCTCTCAGAATATATGAGTTCCTTCGCCATATCTCTCAGAAAGTGCGCTTCCGCTGGATCATACCTAGGCTGCCAGCTGCTACAAGCCTCACTGCATAAATAGGCTTTTATGCACGTCAACTGCGCTCATGTGTCTTCGCACATAGAAATATGTAGTGGAAAGGAAGGTACTGCCGTGCCATTGACACGACAGCCGAAAGGACTGCCTAGAGTATTGGTGCCGGCATTTACCGGTACAGCAATCGAGCGAGACTACTTCCTTTTAAGTTTCTTTTTCTTCTTCGCAGTGGGAGCATGAATATTAATGCGAGTAATTCTTCACTACACTCGGAAAAAACCAGTTCATTATAGAAACACACTAAGCACCTAGATGAATAGAGATTTCACCGCGGTATCTTCAGGTCCTTCTTTTTTCCGCCAGCAATCCGAGATTGAAACGGTTTGTCGAACGATGCTGTCATGTGCACTTCACTCAAAGCCTTTATCGCCGAGATATCAAACTATGCTTGGTAGATATCGGCATGCGGGAAATCTCTCAATTCTGAGTATCTTGTTTTCTTACGTTATGTTTTTATTTATTTATTTATTTCAGTACCCTCAGGGCCCGAGGGCATTACAGAGGGGAGTGGGTTACAATTTGAGTACAACGTACATAAAAAACACTAATTTTGGGGGTTACATAGATACAATGAAGGAAACCAACAATGGATAGTGCATAGTAAAAGAAAAAAAGAGAACAGGTAATTAATAAATGCAAAGCATAACAGTGTCTATTACAAAAAGGAATCAACGCAATCGAAATAACACCCAAGCTCAAGCACGTGCCTATAAACCAAGGAATACATCGTTGCAGCGATATTTGTCATGATATATACGAGTAAAAAAAAAGAAGGGAGAGAAAAAAAGCAAATACTCAAGAATGGAAATACTATAATCCTAAAAATAATACCATTATGACAACAACAGGTTAGTTACAGCAACCTTAAACTTAGAGTTATCAGCAATTTCGACGACATATCGGGAAAGGTGACTCCAACTTGCTGACGTACGGGGGATGAATTGAAAAAATGGTTGGTGTGGCATGTGGGAATACCAACCTTATGACGATGGTCGATGCGGGCGGACACATAAGAAGAAGGGGTTATGAATTTATTCTTAAGAACCGGATTGTCATAATATACCTTGTGGAACAGGCAGAGGCGAGATATTTTCCTACGTTGTGAAAGCAGAGGTAATGATAATGATAGTGTAATGACTGTGTACCTCATTATTCTTTATTTTGATTGTGTGTTGTAATGATTGTGCATTTTCTTTTACTGCTTCTCTTTGAGCGTTAAACTTTATAACGTGCTGTTTATTGCTGGTTTTCTCATTCTTCTAACATTTGTACAGTTTACTCTAGATAATATATGTTCTGTCCGGTTGAAGTGAACTTGGATGCGTGTCTTACTGAATTGCTTTTTTAAGCATCTCTCTGGTCGCCTTTCCTGAAACAGCCTCATATGTGAGGCTAACGGTATGTTTCAAATGATCTTAAAAAATAAACACATGGATGAACAATGTACTATCCACGAAGACATTAAAATATACGTCGCCATAGGAGTTGTGTTGCACTTGAGCGCAGAGGCAAGAAAAAGAAACATCCAAACTGAGACGCACGGGCCACAAGGAAAACAACATCAGATATAAACGTAAAGCCTGTTATGTGGCAGAAAAAAAGGCTGAATCATAGTACTCCCTATAAATTTCCTTTTAAATATTCATGCACTAATTACACTGCATTTGCAAGAAACTAATTCTTCAATCATCGTTCATTTCAGCGTTCTATATCTTATAACAATTTTTGAATGATAATTTATACACTATTGGAGCGCTCAAGTGGCTCGAAATCACGCGCGTCCAAAGAATGTTGCGGCGCACCCGAAGGAGCAGCGGCGAAAGATGGTGCCATGTGGACCTCGTGACTCCGGCGGGCGAGGAGAATCGAGGAGGAAACGCGCGCGTGGCGGACAGTGTCGTTACTTTCCTATATCAAGGGGTTTTAACCTCCAGTTGTGCGCTTCTTTGGTTCCATATATGGTACTGGTAGACGCGCTCACGGCATGTGTCCTGACGTAGTAGGATTGTTGAGACTAAATTACTGGAACGTACGTTTCGTTGAAACGCGTGTGTCGAATACTACGACGTGGTTTCTGTCTGTGCAGGCTTTACAAAATAGCAAGAAATATTATCATAGAGGAACCAACTCAGCACAAAAACTGCGACACTTACGAACACTTTGAAAACACAGACACGTGCCTTTAGTGAAAGCTTGAAACAGAGTCACCGAAGGTGATCGCCTGATGCGGGGATAGTCCGCGCAGATGAAGGTCGTTGGCGCGAGGTGTTACGAGAAGGGGACGGGACCCTAACTCACCGACAGCCTCACACTCCAACTGGTGGATGGAGCAAGCAGGCCAACAATGGGAACTACGCCCGACTACGCTGCTTGCAGCGGTGAGGCTTCCTGGCCTCCGGGAATGAGACGAATAGCTGACGCCACGCCGATCGAGTCGTGCGACAAGCTTCAAAGCATTCGCGCGGCGAGAAAAGAATCGGGTCTTCACCCGACGGTGCTGTTGGTGGCTGCAGGATCCCCTCGAACGTTCCGTGAACTCGGTGTCGAGCCTTGGCACCAAGAGGAGCAGTTCGTCCCGACTCTTGACGCCCACCAAACACTCGCGTCTACGCCAGTCAATGACGCCGGCGGAAAGCCTCTGCACTCTTCCGTGTCGCTGGAACACCCACCTTGCTAACACATGACACTTCAACGTTAACCATCTGCGCGCCATGCTCCGTTTTCTTTTCCGCCCTTCCGCGTCACCGTTTCCTGCAGGCTGCGTATGTCAGTACACTAAACACGACATTCGCTCACCTCTGCCATCACAGTTGTTGCGGTATTGGCAATCACGTGACATCGCACAATACAATGGTGCCATCTGGCAGCTCTCCTCGTTCGCTTGACAACGGTGACGGGAACAATGCCGCAAACCGCAGTAACGGGCGCACAAGATGTGCGCTGTACGAGGCCGTCATCTCTATTCGCTGTTATCTGGCGTTTCTGAAGTCCTGTCTAACTTTTGTAGTCACGTGCAGATCAGCCAAACATAAAGTTCTTCAGGAATGTGTAATCATGGTAGTCTACTTTAAAGTGAAGGTGTTTTACGCCGGTATCCACCAAGACCTCGTACGTCATTTCTTGTAACGCATATGACGCACTAATGTATACAGGTATAAACAAGAAAGAAAAAGCAGGCGAAAATTGCTCGCTGGCGCATCGGGAGCCGAACCCACGAACATCCGCTCTGAGACGAAAGGTGCCGAGCACTATACCTACTGCGCTATTAACGCATGTGATGAATTGTATACAAATGCGCCTTATATCCTTTGTTATCAGCCTTTCCCTTTCACCTCACTGCATAAGTTGGCCTCCACGCGCGCGCATGTTCGCTTAACCGCCATCAAGGAGCGGTTAAGCGAAGTTTGAAGCATGACACTCACAAGCACTTAGTGATCGTTTCCGTAATCTTAACGCTGCGCAGGCTACCGCCGCTTGAAGCGCTGTCGCTGCAACTAGATGCTCGCAGTGATTGCATTCATGGGGAATGCAGATATGCAGGCTGTCTTTTGCGTCGTATGTGACGCCTTACTGTCTGCATCTTTTAGCAAAACCCTGCCCACCGGTGTTTCCACAGGGGCTAGTGTGGTGGCACCGAATACGAAAGCTGCTCGCAACGACTACGACGGGTCAATATCGCCCAAGTGGACCTGCATTGAAGCCCAAGTCGCGGGGCATCAGGAGGTACAAGAAACATGAAACTACTTCTGTGAGGACACATTACACTTTCGTGTGGTGTATATCGACTCAATGACGAAGGAATGGGCGCCATTTTTCGAATGCTTTCTTTGCAAGCTCAAGAGAGCTATAAAATAGAATATCATGAAAATTCCGATAACTATACACAGATTTTACGTACACAAGAATATCGATTTCTTACGTATAGAGAGAAACCGCTATGATTTCGCCGTTCGAATGTTCTATGACTGCATTACTGGAGAAGGGAATCAATAGAATGAAACCCAGACAAATCAAATTTGCCTGCTTCCATACTTAACCGAATCAAGCAAGGTCGTATCTCTCAGTCATACTGCCGCTGAGTAGTTTGCTGCTCCTAAGGGCCGGTTGCTGTCTGTTTAGAAATACAAAGTGGACAGAGTTTACGCTGAATACCGTACTTCCTGAACCGCTCTAATAACGGAGTCATTGTTACTTAAATAGCACTCTCTGAGCTCCTTGTCCTCACAGTGAGGATGAGTGGTTTACTTCTCGTAACCCTTACGAAGAAAAAATAACACTCCTGTCTCGGAGGACATAGATGAGAGCTTTCTTAGTACCCTTATTATCTCTATTTGGCGATACTTTACGGCGACAAAATGGTACGTGGGGAGTTGTGGTGCTTCGGCCTGAATAATTGCTAAAACAAATTTGGATGGTTGCAATTGCTAAATTTCGTTATTATTACGATTGATAGCTTTGTGCGGACAGGCACTACAACTCTGACAGCAAATGTGTTGTAAGGCAGGAAAGGGACCGAAGCAGCAAAGCGACCGTCTCAGGCGAGCGTCGGACACCGAGAGCACAGGTGAGCCGATGACGATAGTGTGTTCGTAGGGTTCAGCATTCCTATTCGCTACAACTGCCCCCTTGAGAAAAACGAGCCATCCTGGCGACTCGAGGGGAGGAGAGGACGAACGGATCGTAATAAGGTTTAACCCTCTGTACGTGCACGGTCTCGCGCCCCCGAATCAGACGGCGTGAGCGGCTCGACGACGTAGTAGACAGGAGTGGTCTGTTGTACTACGCGGTATGGACCGTGGTATTTGGTCGCGAGTTCAGAGAAGAGACCAGGTGTGGGTGAAGTTATCCACCGCCACACTAGTGAGTCCGGCTGGTAGGTGCAGGGAGGACGGGCATCATCGCGGCGGAACTTCTGGAGGCCTTGGTCTTCCACCGCGAACGAACGGGCCAGCTGACGGCACTCCTTGGCGTACCTCGAGGCTTCGGACAGAGGTGTGCCCTCTGATGGATCAGGCCGGTATGGGACAATGGTGTCCAACGTACAAGTAGGTTCACGGCCATACACAAGGAAGAATGGCGAAAATCCCGTTGTTGCCTGCGAGGCGGCGTTATAAGCGTACGTGACGTATGGCAGAACTAGGTCTTAGTCGGGTGGTCCGATGCGATGTACATGGATAGCATGTCGCCCAGAGTGCGGTTGAATCGTTCGGTTATGCCGTTTGTTTCCGGAAGGTCAGCTGCAGTGGTTCGGTGAACGGTACGGCATGAGGCGAGTTCTGAGAGAAATGCACGCCCTCTGTCGCTCAGAAGTTCCTGCGGCGCATCAAGACGAAGTACGAAGAGATGTGGGAGGTAAGATGCAACGTCGCGGGCTGTGGGTCTCCGCAGTGCCGCGGTTTCGACATAATGTGTGAGGTGGTTGACAGCCACAATAATCCAGCGATTGCCAGCTGACGTGCAGGGGAGAGGGTCGTAGAGGTCTATGCCGACGCGGTCGAATGGTCTAGACGGACAAGGAATAGGCTGTAGAGGACCAGAACGACGAGGAGCAGGAAGCTTGCGGCGCTGGCCCGCTGTGCACGACCGAATGTACTTTCTTTCAAAGTCATACACGCCATGCCAGTGAAAGCGTAATCGAAGCCTGGGCAAGTTTTGAAGAGGCCAGCATAGGCACACTGCGGGTCCGAATGAAGAGCAGAGCATATAGCAGTGCTCAGGTGACGGGGAACGACTAACAACCATTTGCGGCCATCGGGAAGGTAACTGCGGTGATAGAGAACGCCGTCACGCAATTCGAACTCAGAAGCTTGGCAGCGAATAGTGCGTGAAGGTGAATTTGTTAGAGTGTCGGAAGGACAATCTATGATTGCTGCGATCCACGCGTCCTTGCGCTGCTCCACGGCCATGTTGACAGGCACTGGCGATGAAAATACCGATTCGAGTACTGAGATGGAAGTCGTGTCAGTTGGTGTAGGTGAACGAGAGAGGGCATCCGCGTCGGTGTGTTTAAGACCAGACCAGTAAATGACGCGTATGTCGTAGTCTTGTAATCTTAGAGCCCAATGAGCAAGGCGGCCAGACGGATCTTTCAGTGTCGTTAACCAACATACAGCGTGGTGGTCTGAAACGACGTCCAAGGGATGGCCGTACACGTAGGGTAGAAATTTTCCCAGGGCCCATATAATAGCCAAACATTCCTTTTCAGTGACGGAGTAGTTGGATTCCGCTTTTGTTAGTGTTCGGCTCGCGTAGACTACTACGTATTCCTCGTACCCATTTTTTCGCTGTGCAAGTACTGCGTAAAGTCCACCGCCACTGGCGACACTGTGAACTTCCTTGGGGGCCGCAGGTCGAAATGACGCAGTACAGGAGGTGATGTGAGCAAACGCCGCAATGTTGTAAAGGCATCGTCGCAAGTTGCGGACCAAGTAGAAAGGCTTGTGTCACCTCGGAGTAGCCGAGTCAACGGAGCAATCATAGAAGCAATATTTCGAATAAAACAGCGAAAGTAGGAACAGAGGCCGATAAAGCTTCGGAGCTCTTTCAGAGTCTTGAATTTCGGAAATTCGGCGATGGCACGGAGTTTGGAAGCGTCGGGTAGTATGCCATCTTTCGACACCACGTGTCCGAGTATTGGAAGCTGCTTATCTCCAAAGCAACATTTCAAGTTAAGCTGGAGGCCCGCGTTGGTAATGCACTGCAGGACTTGTTCGAGAGGGTACAGATGAGTAGGAAAATCTGGAGCAAAAATTGCGATGTCACCGGGGTAATATAAGCATGTCTTCCATTTTTGCCCCCGAGCAAATTGTCCATCATTCGTTCGAAAGTAGCAGGGGCATTGAAAAACCCGAACGGCATAACGTTAAATTCAGAGAGGCCGTCGGGCGTAACGAAAGCTGTCTTCTGGCGATCGGCGGGAGCCATGGGCACTTGCCAGTAGCTTGAGCGTAAGTCCAGCGAGCAAAAATTTTCAGCACCTTGCAAACAATCGAGAGCGTCATCGAGCCGTAACGGGTAGACGTGTCTGCGCGTTACCTTATTAAGGCGGCGGTAGTCCACGCAAAATTGGATGGAACCAACTTTTCTCCTTACGTGAACTACTGATGACGCGCACGGACTATTAGACGCTTGAACCACACCACGATCAATCATCTCGTTCACTTGATCTTCAATAACAAGGCGCTCTGCAAGGGATACACGAGAAGGCCTCTGGCTCAGTGGTGCGTGATCGCCGGTGTCTATCTCGTGATAAACAGTCAATGTGCGGCCTAGTGGCGCTTGGTGACAACCGAACGCAGACGGGTATTTCTGTAGCAAGCTGAAGAGCTGTGAACGCTGCGTAGGGCTCAGGAGGGCAGGAAGATGTCTTACATGGACGGGGAACAAGGCGAGCTATAAGCCAACGTGCTTATGTCAGAACAGGTATTGTCAAATGGCGCGTCGCAGAGTTGGCATGCTGGAGACCGCCAAGGCACTTGCCACGACGTAAGGTGAGGGGCGTGTCCATGGCGTTGGAGACGAACTATTGAGTGCAACCACGGCTCACATTTAGAACAGCAAAGGGAAGCGAACATCGTCGGCGAACGAAAATGTGGGATGTTACAAACAGTGCAGTAGCATCGTGAATGTAATTGGAGCTGGCGTTCGCAACGACTGAAGAGTACGGAGACATCGTGGTTTCTGCACTAAGGACCAGTTTGTCGTCACAATCATCAAGCTCGTATAAGCAGATTTCGATATGAGGAGAGAATTCAACTTCGGCGCGAGAACAATTAATAACGGCCTGGTGATCGGATAAGAAGTCCCACCCCAAGATGAAGTATGGTTCTAGTGTATAGTGTCGGCTAATTCAGCATTGATGCGATGGCGTACTGGAGCCACCGGAATTGGGGACGTCTGGTCACTCTGTGTAAAGTCAAGATCTTGGGAGTGTTGGGAAAGAACAACCTCTAATGCGTGGCGCTCACCTGTGCAGGCCAACTTGCTCATCATCTTGAGTAGTTTTGAGTTCAACTGGCTGGTATGGAGAGGCTCGTCTGCAGCTTTAGCTTGGAGTGTGGTGAGAAACTTTGGTGTTTCTTCTATGAACAAGCGAGCTTCACGCCATCGTGTCCACGGTGTCATTCAACTGGCGGCACTACACAATGCGGAACCGAAATGTTCTCTACGAAGGCCGAATGAGGAGGCTCTGTCATGGCGCATGTTGTGCAGGAATGACGCATGCTGTGCAGAGTGCAGGAATGACTGTGTCCTCGAAAAAACAAAAGACGCTGTCTTCAAGTGGTCAGTTCTCCCCGAGTCGGGCATTACCCTCCGGTTGTATTAAGAGCTCCCCGAACCGGCGCTCAACTGCTGCCCCACACTCCTACAAGAAACAGATACCTAAAATAACGTCGTGGGTAGATCTAGAAATAACGGCAAATTTGCTTGTGAATGGCTTTCCACTCAAACACACGCCCGCCGTACAAACACCGACAGGGCATGACGGGTCACCAACAACACTGTGGAACGTAGGAATAGTTTTGCATGAAAACACCACTTTTTATCCCAATAATGCTTTAAAAATGTTCATTACAGAAATTCTTGCCCCAGTGTCCACAAGTGCCATAGTAGGCACACATCTTACAATGACGTGATTTTTGTTTCTGGCCATAAAAGTGACAGAAGAATATAGGTTTTCAGCGAACGGCATCTCGTGACCTTAACGCTGTCGGCCGCGCTACCCAGTTTTCCGGTGGTGGTGATCACAGGCGACGCCGCGGCGACGAAATACTTCGAAGCACACGGGGCAGGTGAAGGCGTTACGCCTCTATCGGAGGCTCGTGATTGATTCTGTAATCGACCAGCGGCTGGTGGCCATGTTGCCATGGGGCAACGGGGGTCGATAATTTGCCTTGTACGACACACGGGGAGGCTCTTCTCGGAAAGCTCGGCGACGGTCAAAAAAAAAAACGTGAAGATATGCCCTGGGACACCGCAACTGTACCACAGAGGGGAAAGCCGGATTTCGTGAAGATGCTGGAAATCTTCATATCCGTCGACCAGCATGGGGTAGCTGTCGTAGTCCTCATACCTTCTGCATCCTGTGGCCATTCCCCAGCTAGCACACAAGACCAAAAAGACGTCTTATTGGGGGATTAACGTCTTGGTTCGCGTGGCTGACGTCTCAAAGACGTCAGCCACGCGAACTAAGGGGCAGCGACATCAAAGGGACAATGAATCCGTCTTCGAAACGTCCTACGCAAGACGGTAAGCAGACGTGGAAGAATACCGCCCCCCTCTCCTCCCTCCCCAAAGCGTCGGCGGGCGTCGACACAATGCACGGCGCCGAGGTGTCGCCAGCTGCAATGGGGCCGGGAGGGAGGCGCCAGAATGTCTGGCTCCTTCTCGCCGGTTACCAGGGAGATGAGGCGAGAGGGCGCAGGCTGGCGCAAACACGCGGAGACACGAAGCAAAGGCAGCGAAGCTCGTTTGCGTGGTTGGTCGTGGAGTAAGTGTGGTGAAGTTGTTGGCGGCCGGCTCTTCCTTCGTTTCTGGGAAAATTCTGTTAGCGTGCTGCAACTGCTGCGTGTGTTTGTGTGGTGGCATTATGTTCTTTCTACTTTCCTCCTTATGTTAACCCTGGTTCAATTCCGGCGCTTCTGTGACTGGATCCCGTAACACCAATAACTACGTCTCGCCGAAAATAAATGTAAGTACCACATTTGAATGGCTTAGCATGATGCCTGTGAGATCACTCATGTGTTCCGTGGATAGGGCGAATCGTTCTGTGACAGATACAAGGAGGATTAATGCTATGTAAGGTCTAAGATAGTTGACGCATTAAACGCAAAGCAACGCAACTGTGGTTTTATTATTCAGATCATCGTGTATGATTGCATTCTGAAATTTTCTTAGGTCTATGTGCGTGTTGAGCCTGATTAGTGAGTAACGAGTGCATTGGCTTCGTTCCCACCATCCTGTCATTTGGTCGTTACGGGTAGCGAGTGCAGCGCATGTACAACAATGTCGGGTAGTAGTAATTTACTCGTGTCTTACACAGACGAATACATGCATGTGATATCGCGCGTTGTAGGGCAACCGTTGCCGCGCGTCCTTTCACTGTTGCATTGCAGTCGTGAGATTTCAGTTCAGGGCTGCGAAATTTACGTGCATGTGATGTGGATGTGAAAATCGCGCATTGTATATTGTGGCATGTCAGCAGAACTGAAGCAGGCAATCATGACGTCTTATGGTGGTGGAATGACTTCTCGCAGCTCAGCATTCATATGAGCATGAGTGTCGTTGTGCTCGTTCTCGGTCATATTTAAACTTTGTCAGAGGCATGTGACTCGTTTGCGAATGTTCGTTATTATTATTTCTCATTGTCCACGCTGTTGCGGTTTTCTGCATTTGGGGTTCGTTATTCTTGCAGACCGCAAATACCAAAATAATTACAAGACCTGTTATCTGGTTCCACAGTGGTGTTACAGGGACGCTGTTGTGTACAGTAGATTTTTGGTATGCCATAAGCTGTCCAGTGTTTCACGTGGTACGGACTGGGGAGTGAAGACTTGAACCATGTTGCTGGGCTGATAGCGTAGGACAGCGATGATAAGGCGACGAACGACGAACTAAATTAGTACGTCGGGCTATGGGTGAGCGGCGTGTTACGACGACTTATACATGAACGTTTGGACGTATTTTGTTTATTTTTATTATTTAGTACGGGCGCCGCCAGCTTGTCCGGTGCCGGGATCTAGCTGTGCATGCCTATACCTATATCGTCAAATCAAAGCCACGGTGCCATTCAACAGTTTTCAGCGGAACGTTTGACGTTTTCCTCCTACCCCGCGACATACTCGCTACCCCAAATGAGCCATATTTCGTTGCATTGTACTAAAGTCACTATTACCTGGCCATGGAAGGCAGTTTTGTGCAGGCGAAATCGAAGCCACAGCGAAAATTTGTTGATGCTATGCACAGATGTGATGCGCAGTCACTGTGCCCGTAGATCGCGCGACCTTGAAGGTCCCATTTAATAAAGGAGCACTGCGACATTTGGAATCTCGATGGCAAACGATGCCTAACAGTCGTGGAGGTTGTTGTGAACGTGTGAGCCAAGTATTATTGAGCTGCGTGCACCAGGGAATTTTTTATTTGGTTTCAAACACAGCTGTAATTAACATTGCTCTTCGTTCCAACAAATGTCACTAGGCCGTCGACTACTTTGTTCGAGGCAGATATATCACTGGCTGAACTTACGGTCACGGAAAGGTAGTCTGCAATTAGATATTTGTTCATGAAAGGGAAAATTAGCATCCACCCGTTTTGTAGCACAAGGCAAACGTTACCCACCCTTGCGGGTTTCCGCAGAACTCATTTGCCTATATATATTTGTTCATTTTGCATTAAAGAAATAAAGGCAATCTGAGTGCCTGTCTTTAAAAAGACCGAGGTGAGCGAAGGGACCTAGTCGTTGGCGCCAGTGACGTTACTTGTTGAAAGAAGAGCAGGCAAGTCGTTGGTCGGTGCTGCTAGTGACGTCAGTTGTTGGAACAATTGCAGGCGATTGCATGATGTATTTAAAATGAAACTGCAAATCCACTGCTGCTTGCAGCACAGTAACATTTGGCTCACACGTTTACAGAAGTCTCAACAATTGATTGGCACCGTTTGCTCAGTGCGTTCGAAAAGTGTTGCAGGGACCCTTTCATACCGAGTGCGCAGTTAGCACGTAAGCACGCCTCGAAGAATATTCTCACAGTCTAAGTGTGAAGCATGTGTGTCGCCCGATTTCTACATGATGTGTATGGGAATGCGTCCAAAATAAACTACGAATCAGTAATGTGCAGTTTAACGTTCACGAGTGCCATACTATTCGGCGGTGGTAGCATCAGGAGATGCATCAAGTTTCCTGCGGAGATGGCCCGAACACCACTGTATATTGTAAATGATAGAGACATAGACACAGCGCCTTTGCCGCAGGCCGGCTGTTGTATCCTGACTTCTTTCTTCTCTTCCTTTTCATCGCTGGGCATCTAGCACGAGCGTCCAAGCTTCGGCGGAACTCGCTGACCTTCGTATATATGTACATAGGTACACACAATCCTGTGAGTGTTAGATTGTATGTGCACATAGACCCGATAAAAGGGACGGGGGGGTGGGGGTGGAGACGACCGCCTTCGTAGCTCAGCGGTAGATCATCGGACGCCTTATCCGAAGGTCGTGGTTTCGGTTCCCACAGAAGGCAGGTTTGTCTTTTCGTCCGCCTAAATTCCTTCCTACTTCACAAGTATAATACTACAATTAAGAACCCCAATAACTTCTCCTATGTTTTCCTAGGCTTCATAGTTTGTTGCTTCGTTAAATATATATATATATGGTGCAGGCAGCAGTGCAGAAGTACCAGGCACTCGAGGAAAATTCATTAATTCATTTCGAGTGTTTATCTATTGCAAGTTGCAGGATATTATGAACACTTCCTGTAAAGGGCGCAGTCTATGACAGAGATGCATTTCAAATTTCGTTCCTCAAAGCACAGTTGTAGAACAGCTTTATAGAAAATAGCGGCCCCTTTTTTTTTTTTTTTTCGTTTGCAGGAATACATGCGGTTTAATCGGCGGTTGTACGGATAACCTGATAGGGCACCAACTGTGTTCTACCACGGCCCTACCAAGGTTCTACATTGAAAGCATTTCCACGACGGCGGTTTCAGCGTGTCATGTGATGCCAGTAGCATCGTATTCACCAGCTGCACTAAGCCTGGACACTACAACTAGTTTTTGATGAGCGTGAACGTGAACTGGTTGCGCGTTTGGTGGAGGTTGCATTCTCAAAGGAGTTGGCTGTTCGAAGTGTTTTGTTTAATGACAAGGTATAAGGTAACAGTGTTTTCCTTAAATGTGAAACAGGGCGAAATTCGAAGACCCTCAGTTTTATCCTGCACATGTAGACCTGATGGTTATTTGAAGTCCCTTTTAGGAATAGCTTCATGTGCTGGGTGCCAAAATCTTCTTTTTTTTTCTTTTTTGGCTTCCAACTGATGCTTGCCAGTTTGATCTCCGTTCATGTCAGATTTGCATATATGTGCGTAATACAGTGCTTTGTAGAGAGCCACATCTGTATTTTGTATATGTAATTGAGAATATTGCTTCTGTTTTTTCTTTTTCGTCGCCTCAATGCTCTCTCCACTGTATTCAACTTCGAGCACGTATGTAGCTTCATTATGAAATGGAGGTTGCTTCGATGTAACGTTGCTCGCTGTGAGAGATTGTGCACTGCATTGCGACGTTGCTCATTATACCGATTTTGTTAATATTTCATGCGCTAATTTCTTTGAAGGTCACTTTGGTCAATATTCGTTGACACTTGATTGATATTTTTGGTTGTCTTTTAAAGTTTGCTTCATTACATCAGCTGATGTCCTAGACAAATTTTCACTTTCATGTCTGAGTCATATTTGAGTTCTTGTGTTTATATTCCTTGATTTTATGCGGTGAAGATACTGCATAACGTGATTGAAAGCGGCTGTCACACAGTCATCCATTGTTCTGTCTCTGCTCATATAACCGGATGCGCTGCTCTCATGGTGAAAAGCGCATAGTCGTTTGGCTGTTGATTATTGTGTGACTACTAGTGCTCTTTTGTGAGCCTCTAGTGTTTAATAAGTTCCAAATATATTTAAAGTATTTCTTCTGCAGTTGCTCTTGAATATTTGTTGTTTTGTTTTTCTGGCATTTCTCATTTTCTTCTTTTTTTAACTTGCACAAGTTAGTTTCTCAATAAAATGATGATGTAGCAGTGTTTCGACTGCGTGATCATTGGCACAGAGGCCTACTTGCTAGGCCGCTTGCCATGAAACTGTCTATCCTTCACTGTAGAAAGATATGTCATTACTATTTTTGGTAGATTTGCTTCATACTCAACAAATTACATGCTAGATTGATTTTTGTATTCATGACAGCCAATTTTGACTTAAATGCTAAGACTGATGAAGCCTTGTTGCGAACTGTGTACCTACCTTACTGCACTATTTTTGCTCTGTTGCACTCAGTGCTGATGCCTTTAACCACGAAAAAAAAAAAGAATTCCAGGCAACTGCGATGCCAGGACTTCTTCCTAGGATGTAACTACGAAAGTATTCTGCTGGCACTACCCCCCACTCTGCAGCATCGAAAAGATTATGGTGCTGCTGATAACATGGCAGGTCGCAGCTACTACCACAAAGGCAGGGACGGCGTCCGCGGATGGGGGTGCCCCCGAAATCATGATCCCGTTAACACCTTCAGAACCACGGAGTTAATGCCTGAGGGGTGCAAAAAAATGTATTGTGGTTATTTGTACCCCTCAGGCGTTAGCTTACATTCTTAGGGTGGTAACCAGATCAAAATTTTGGTGGGCGCGCCCCGTTCCCGAGCACGATTCCTGCTTCTTTTTCAGATTACGGCTAACATTTCAGGAACAGATTTTGATGACGTCTTTGGTGAGTCTTTAAACGGATTCAGAAATCCCTATAAATGGGATTATTGGAGGCTCCCCCAAGCCGTCGAAAAGACCAGCTTTTTGATGACGTCTTTGGTAAGTCTTTAAACGGATTCAGAAATCCCGGTAAATGGGATTATTGGAGGCTCCCCCAAGCCGTCGAAAAGACCAGCTTTTTGAAGACGTTTTAAAGACGTTCAGGAAACGTCTCGTTTATGGGCAACAAGACGGACATTAGACGAGATATACGACGTCTTCTAGACCAAAACTTCTTACGCGTGCCGTCTCTGAGACGTCGTTAACGTCTCGGATATCCGTCTCGAAGACGTCTTAAATCCTTTGTGTGCTAGCTGGGTCGATGTGGAGTACAGTAACGCTGCGTCGGATAGGGAACCTGGCGCTCCAGCTCGTTGTTCAGGCGAAATCAGGTCGCGCGTTCAGACCGATGCGCAGCTCTATAGTTGCTACGCTTGCTGCATTGACAGATGGCTGCCACGACACAGACAGCAGACTTGGCTCGTTGCCTCCAACGTCGTGGCCAACACAGCGCCAAATTTCGCGGTACCAGAGCAGCTATTCGTGCACTATTTGTCGCGTCATCAACGCCAGATCGGATGGTGCACTTCTGTCAATGCTGGCCACTCTACGTTCATTAGCCGAACGGCTGAACTTCAGCAGGATAAGATGCATCTTTCGCACTTCAAATGTACGGTAATGTTGGAATATGTGCGCTACAGAGGTAGACAAACTGGTAGACATCTTAAGGTATCCCTTAGGAATATGATCTACCTTCCGCACAGTTTGCACTGCTTAAGGACCTCCCCTAAGTACATGGTGCAGGTCTCAACGGAGAGTTGGGTCATTTGGAACAGGGTCCTTCAGCTCGCTTCTCCTTCGTCTCAATGTCACAGAAGCACTTTTTCAATTCTTCGACAAATAAATCCCACGTATAAGTACGTCCTCGTGGTTTTCGTATCACAAAAGAGCAGTGTCCGTGATATCGTACTTAACGTGTGACAGCTGAGCAGTGGAATCCCAACGTTTGTGCACCCGTCGGTACTGTTTAAACCACTCGTCGCATCCTCTCTGAAAGCGCTGGTGAAGCTTGGTGGCTCTTTGTACAGCTGAGAAGGGCCCAGGGCGGTTCGCCTTCTCATTCACTTTCTCGGGGCATGCGTCCTGTTTGCGATGGGGCAAGCCCAGCAAGGCCATGCCTGCGACGAAGTGCAAGGAGTAGAGACTCCGTTCTTCGGTGCTCAGGTACCCGGCGCCTTCACAGCACCGTTACGGGGACGGTACGAGGGTTCATTTCAGGTAGCTTGGCGGCAAGCGTCGTTCTACTTACCCTCGCTCCTCTTCCTATCATCTTGTTGTTCCTGCTACTGCTGCTGCTCCACTAATTTTTGACACAGCGTAGTACTGCGATGCAGCCGTAAATGTAAAGCAGTGTGCGAGCAGAAAGTACTGCTCACGCTGCAGCTCGACAAGCACGCGCTTTAAGCATGCCTGACCCCCCGACCATACCCTCGGCCAGCCCATTGTGACGGACCTGTCCCTTGGCTCGCCCGGAAGACAGGGATCTCGACCATGTACGGCTGTTTCTGCCGGAACAGCCCATTCCCTCTTCGGCTGGTCTCTAGATCGGCTAGGACAAGGCACGCCGGTTACACGCAAGAACACGCCAGTCTCGTCCCAGCTGGTTTGTAGCGCCGTCTCGCTCAGAATTGTACTTCAGGAACACGTGGTCGTTAGCTCGGCAGAGCTAGCTGAGCCCATCGACTTTGACGAAGACGCTCCTACCATCATTCACACGGATGCCAGCAACGTAGGACTGGGGGCTGTACTCGTCCAGTGGCAAGACTCGGCGAAACGAGTAATTGTGTACGCAAGTAGAACCCTCTCGCGTGCTGAATCTAACTACTCCACGACCGAAAAGGAATGTCTTGCTGTCGTATGCGTGGTTATGAAGTTGCGGTCATATCTATATGGCCGTTCCTTTGAAGTAGTATGCGACCATCACTCCCTTTGCTGGCTGACCATCTTAAGGGACCCATGTGGTCGGCTAGCACGGTGGAGTTAACGGCTTCATGAATCTGACATGACGGTGGTCTACAGGACGACAGCAATCCGACGCTGACTGCCTCTCAAGGTGACCGATAGAGCATCAAGACACGGATGATGACGACATGGCTTTCGTAGGGGTTGTCGACACGACTACCATTCCCCGTCAGCAACGGGAAGACACCGAGCTGCTTTCACTTATTAATTTTCTGGAAGGACGGGCCGCTTGCGTGCCTCGACCATTCGCAAGAAACCTACCATCCTCCTGCTTACGCAACGATGTGCTCTACAAAAAGAACTTTTCACATAACGGAAGCACCTATGTGCTCGTCGTGCCGACGTCTATGCGTGACGAAGTACTGGGAGTCTGCCACGATGAGCCGACGTCTGGCCACCTCGGATACACGCGCACAGTGGCTAGAATCAAGCACAAATGCTATAGGCCAAGGCTTACGGCGATTGTGAAAGATTGCGTGCGCACGTGCCTCGACTGTCGACGACGGAAGTCGTCACCCTTCACACCAGCTGGGTTATTGCAACCAGTTAAAGCGCCCCCGATGCCTTTTGCCGAAATAGGGATGGACCTTCTGGGACTGTTTCCAAATTAGTGTTCAGGAAACAAGTGCATCATGGTAGCTACAGACTATCTAACACGCTACGCAGAGGCGAAAGCTTTACCAAGCGGCACGATGGTGGAAGCAGCATGGTTTTTCGTTGAAAACGTCGTTCTGAGGCACGGAACTCCTGCTGTAATAACAGAGCGAGGTACTGCCTTCACGTCTATGCTGCTCAAGACCGTACTTGATCTCAGCGGTACAGCTTACAGAAAGACGACGGCATACCACCCGCAAACTAACGGTCTCAGTGAACGCCTGAGCAAGACTATGGCGGATATGCTCAGTGTGTACGTTGACGTTGACCACAAAAATTCGGGCGACATTCTACAGTATAATTACATTCGCCTATAACACCGCACAGCAAGAAACGCCGCGACGGACAATATTCAGCCTTCTTTATGACCGAGAAGTGACGACTATGCTTGACACAATGTTACTGCATGACTGCGACGACATGGATATATACACCGATGTTTTCACTCAGCGTGCGGAGGAAGCGCGACAGCTCGCCCGTGTCCGTATCACCAGGCAACAAAACTCTGACGCAAAACGTTATAACCTAGCGGCACCCATTTGTCACCTGTCAACCCGGCGAGAAAGTGTGGGCTTGGACTCCTGCTCGTCGACACGGACTTTTCGGAAAACTAATGTCGAGGTACTTCGGTCCGTATGAGGTTGTGCGACGCGTCAGCGATGTGAACTACGAAGTCATACCTAATAGCTCCTCAAGAACGCATCCTCCTAAGCCGGATCTTGTGCACATTGTGCGTTTGAAGCACTACTGTTCTGAATGATTTGTGCCACAATACATTTCTACTGCGGCGTATTGCAGTCGAGCGTCGGGACGATGCTGCATCCATGGAGGGAGGCAAATGCCACATCTAGTCTTCCGCGCACAAGAGAAGATCACGGGCACTTAGAAGAAGACGAGGAGATCCCTGTGTGATCGCTCAGTGTGCTTTTCCGTTAAAGGGACCAGCTGTGTGTTCGTGATTCATACTGCTGATTCCTGCTGTTCCTGCATCGCGAAAATATTCTGCTAATATTTCTGATAAAAATTCTTAAAGTGAAGAATATGTGTGATTTATTGCATTTTAGAAGGCTTTTTGACAGCTGATGCGATATATTCTGTGTGCGTCACCAGATACAACACTTCCTAGTCAAGCCGTTAGCAAAGTTGCGTTAAATCTGGTATTCTTTCAGGCCAGAAAATTTCTTGAAGATGCCTCGTACATCTTATCCAGTGTTGTTGCTTGTTGACATTTTGATGATCAAACAGAGAAACTCGCCGATATGGGGTCAACCCGTCGTATAGAAGTATAACATACGTATTGACTATGAAGTACTGTAACCACATCCTTGCTCTGAGAGGCGAGGCATGCAGACTTTGAGCTTCATGGCACGTTGATAACATTAACTACGCTCACAGAACGTGGCGTCTCGTACCACAGCTCCAAGCCTTCCATCGTGAGGTGGCGGTTCTGACAGCTCAAGAGCTCTCAGTCCGGATTTCACAGGCTTTCAGTTTTGTTGGAGACAACGGCAAGCAAGGGGCCTCATCAGAAGGTTGTGTGCATACGGCAACTTGAGAAAATAAAGTTGATATAACAGTGTAATGAACAGATTTTATGGTGTACATGCTGTGTCAGCTACATATTATGGAGACGTGCAGTTCAACGGGTGGAATCCAGATGAACATTTCTTGAAGTCTCTCCAGATGTGCAACCTTAACGTGGAAGCCTTGGAGCTGTATGGTCGGGCCCGACTTTGTGCTAAAGGTAATATCTGGGTGCGTTTTCTCTGAGCATTAATCTCGTTGGACTATTTGACTCTAATTACGCATTTCGTGCTTTCATCCGATTGTAGCACTCTATATCAGCGACTAGTCACTATGTTTCACCGGCTAAGTATAAGAAGCAACAGCGCCGGATGAAGTAGAGGACAGACCTCAATATTTTTCTGGTCTTCAATAATAAATTACCTAATTAACTTTGCTAAGTGCTTAGCTACGAAGAGTTCGATCATGCTACGTATGCCGAATATTTTTAGTTGGAACGCATCCGCACAAAAACGAGTGCAAAATTGCAATATACCGCAGTATTTCGCTAT
Organism: Hyalomma asiaticum; assembly: GCA_013339685.2. Lineage (NCBI taxonomy): Eukaryota > Metazoa > Arthropoda > Arachnida > Ixodida > Ixodidae > Hyalomma > Hyalomma asiaticum. The sequence continues at coordinate 76,884,052 of CM023488.1, read as the reverse complement.
TTTAATCTGTAATACCAGAAATACTAGAAGAATATTTTTCACAAAAAACATACTTGCTCTCGACTGTAACTTCTCATAAATGATATATTTTTTAAAATTGGTCGAGAAGGTATAGTTCATTTATAAAAATTGAGGAATGTTGAAGTCCTTTGTTATTTTAAGCGCAAGTAACAAGCGGCGAAACTCGAAAATTTTCAGAGTAAGCCACCCACACCATTAAAAGTTTTTTCTGCTCCTAAATACTCCACCGTAACGCTGCATGCATTACATTCATGGGCCACAGCTTTTTATCAGCGGAATCGACCGTGGACGAGTGCCGCATCTGCAGCAGCTCGAACTAAGGTGCACCATGTAATCGAGTAAAGTTCACGAGGCTCCCATCATTACATAGCGGAAGTGCTCTGAAGATACTCTTAAAATATTTTTCAATACAGAAACACATGTACTCAAAACTATCTGTAGTATATAATCTCCGAACTGTTGTATCGCGACCCTGTTCAGCTTTGCGTTCGTCTTAGAGGTTCTGACAAGATTCGCTGTGTTGTAGTCAGTTGTGTATTAACCGCACTATTTCATTTTTGTAATCATCTTCGCATCTCTTGCATATATTTTCATATTTGTATTTATTCAAAACACAGTGACTTCATAGAATTATTTTTGTAAAGGTGTTCATAATATAGAAAAGTGACGCATGGTTGTGCTATGAACTCTTGACTTCATTTAGCTTGGCACATGTTGTGGCATCATATGCTGTAATGACGGTTTCCGTGCACTGGCTTAGGTAGACATAAGTGCAGCACCTCGATGGCTGATTCTCAGGGCCCCAAGTGCTCCACAAATAGCATTTGCTACCATCGCCACCTAATGAATAGAAAATGGAATACATGTGAATGTTAGAGGAAATTAGAGCTCTTTCCATGTGGTTTTCTTTATAATTGCAAAGTTCAGTGCCGCCATACATGTCGACAGCTACACATTGAACCCAATATAAATGGGTCAGTTACTTCACTTTAGTTGGCACCGACTAATTTGCTTTCTGTTTCGCCTACGTTGTGTATATAGCACCTACTAGCAGCTCAGCACCAAGGTGTCGAAATTGTGGCGGACGGCAACTATCATAAAAGAGTATGTGCGGCCGGGTACCGCAAAGCAGAACTATTTCGATTCAACAATGACGATTCTTGTGATCTCTATCATGTTTTCCTATTGCAAAAGGCGGCGCCACTGGGCGCCAGCGTACACCGCCATACGTGCCGATGGGAGCACTATGACGTTGCAAACTGGCACGCTGGCATTCTACGGCATACTGGAAGGCGCGGGTTACTTGTACGCAAATATGCTTTAGGCAAAAAAAAGCGTGTTGCTTCCTTGGTATGAATACATACAATATATAAATATCAGAAATCAAGAGGGATCCGCATTACAAGAAATAAAATGCACTATGAAAAAAATTCACAGCATATCCACGGAGTGAATGAGAATGAGTGGGCGAAGCTCCGGAGTTTCATCGTAGATCGTGCCGAGTTCCGGATTAATTTGGTTAACGCGCACGCTACGAATCCTCATGGTTCAACTACGCACAAGTGAAATCTCTCACCGGCACTTCATTTCAAGTCAAGATCCAGTGCATATATATATATATATATATATATATATATATATATATATATATATATATATATATATATATATGTATATATATATATAAAGCCACTCTACAATGTATAGTGGCTTTATAGTTCCGTTACATACAGGTAGTAGAATCCTTTGGGGTTGCAAGTGTGCCGCCTTGGTGTTAATTGAGAGGCTACGGGGTCGCCATGTGACTCGCCGCAGCCGACCACGTGTTCTGTCCAGGAAGACTTCATAGCCATTCCGAGTACAGAATACGCCTTTGTAGCCGCACTCTCTCCCCTTCCTGTACCCTTAAAAGGAGGGTGCTCTGAAACAGGCTTTTACTTTGGTGAAGGCCGGTCCACCGGCCGCAACGTCAGTGAATTTATATTCTTTTTGTTAATCGTGTGAATCTCTTCTTTTGAAAATATTTATTCGGGCTCAGGGATATCTTCTTTCTGAACTATATATATATATATATATATATATATATATATATATATATATATATATATATATATATATATATATATATATATATATGGGTGGCCGGTGAACGGCTCTCCAGCGCGAGCAGTCCGTATTTTTCAATCAAGAAACTCGCTAGAAGACGCTGCCTGCGCCAACGTTGTCTCTCGCGGCTGAGGGCGCGTTCGCCTTCTTTGCGAGCTGGAAGAGCGCTCATCGAAGAAAGAGCGTTTCCATAGTCAACGCGCGCCTTTCGCTCTCTTTCTCTCTCTGTCACAAGACAGCAGATGGAAGAGTGAGAGACCTCGCGCGCGAGCCTCCCGGCGGCGCGAGGTGGCTACATACATACTAGTACTACTACTAATACTACAGAGGAGGGAACGACCCACACCCTAAGGAGCTTCGGCCCTAAGAAGACGACTTCGGGACCAGGGCTCGACCGTGGCACGTTAGGATCTCCTACACAGCTCGCTACCACTGCCCAATGCCAGAACACGACGTTTGTGGCGTAAACTGGTTATTCAAAGCGGTGACCTGCAGTTCGAACTTAATCGTTGGCTGTGGTACGCAGAAGACGGAAACGCTTTTTGTGCGCAACTGGACGTGACATCTTTATCGGACAGAATCACACCGCCGATCACGCACAACAATCCAGTAATGACACCAGCGGCTAGTATATTGTACAATTCATATCTAATACTGGCAAAAATATAAATATACAAATGGGCAGGGACTGCTGGCTGTTTCAGCTGAGCTCCATAACCTTCCATCGCTCTTTCGTATAGCGTGAACTTCACGAGGCACATACTCAGTAGTCTTCTTGCTCAATGGCAATATATCACTGCAGCGGTAGTGCGAGTGTCTGACATATTCGAGGCTCACGGAGCCCTTGATCGCTTCGCAAAATGAAAGCCCGGTCCAGTGGGAGGCATCTCATCATGGTTGTTCAATAAACTGTATTGATTAACAAATTTGTGTCATTCGGAACTGGGACAAAAGAGTGCGGCAGCACCTTTCCGTGGTAGATATCTGGTTGCTGAAAGCGCGTTGCCTTCGATGCTCACCGCTTCTTCTTCCAACAGCACAGAGAGAAATGAAAATTGTCCGGTTCAGGTTAACCGATGCCAAGTCTGTACGCAGCAGTAATTTTGATTCCTCGGAGTTGCGCGTCTTTAAGGCTTGGAGCGCCGTTCGCGTGCAGACGGACTCGCCCCGGATGCTTTGCGTGCCCAAGCTTGCCTGGGAACATACTGGGAGAGACCGATCCGGACTCGGTGGTTTTCGAAAGCTGAGGTTATTGCATAGTAGCTCAAAAAGTTTGCTCATGTGATTACGTTTTGCCGCTTCTAGTGTTAGTGGTGTGGCCGTGGCCACAGGTGCATCTGCCGCGCGGTGAAACAGGACGGTGGCATTTTTTCTTTGCGTGTTAGTTGGAACGTGTTAAGAGCGTCATTAGGGAGGTTTAGAATACACTATACAAAGCTTTGGGTATGGCATCGTATTGTTTGGGTTTGCTGCCACTGAGCATGCGTCGTACCCATAGCGGAGATTGGGTTGTGTCGTTCCGGCGCCTACTTTTCGGAAATAGCCTGTCGTACCGAAAGCCCCAATACCACTTTGCGTTGGTGATCTCGTTGAAGATCCCGCCCAGCGCGAGAAATCACGAGAGCTTCCTTGGGCTTAGCGTTTGCAGAGTACAACCCTATTTTAAAACTGTTTTCGCACCTTTACAATAACCGAAACAACGCTGGCGCTACGTACCCTGTTCTAAATATCCATAATAAATGAAAGTCTTAACTGCGCTACGATGTAAAATTTTAGTTTTGTTTGCACCGACTCCTCCAGACAAAGAAACACCCCAGCATAACTATTACCGAAGTTTTTCTTAGGCGTGACGTTGCGTGTCTATGCTAAGTGCGGTGAAACTGCACAAAATGTAAAGATCCATTGATGCTAGCGCGCAAAGCTCGGGGAACCCCTACGCTGCGAATTGCTGCGTACTGTGCCTAGCAGCGATGAAGTGCTGTCAAGGCGTAAATGTTCGCAGAGTCCTCACACCTAGCCAAATGAAATACTGGCCCCAGTGCCAAGCGCGCCTGTCCAACCAGCGCCAGCATCTCATGAGCTGCTTCCAGTGTGTTCCGCACTGGTGCCAGGCGGCGCCCCCCCAGTAAGCCTTACTGGTACCAGTGATATTCCAGTGATACCAGTTTGTCCCAGTGCAAGCGAGAGCTGCCGGAGCCCCATTGTGTTCTGCCCAGTGAAATATCGTTCCTAGCATATTTAAAGCGTTCCCACTACGGAAAACGTATGGACACGCGCTGGATACCTTTTTTCTTTTGCAATAGGGTTGACTCTATGAACTAGCTTTACCAGGTTAGGTGTGTGGCGTTTCGGTCAGCCAGTGGAGTGAAATGTATGGAGGCCGTGCTCTTAGGCCCTCCGCTAACACATTGGCGTGTTTTTAGGGAAACAAGCGCGTGTATATCATCTCATCACTAGTGTGAATACCAATCGGAACCTAACTGAGATATTGTGGTCGAGGCAGAGGTGTTGCTGTGGTCTAGTACATTTACGCGGCAAGATTTACTGAAAAAAAAGGCACAAAGCTGGTACAGTTCTGGGATCCGGGGGAGAAGGGCGAGTGGGTCCAGACTGTCGAGGTAATTACTGCGGTGCTGCACATATCTGTAACGCGCGGCCTGTTTGATTAGTGCTCAGGCGGTTCGCGTTACCCTCATGGTCGCCATGCTTTTAGGCCTTCAAGGCCATATGGTGCTACTATGTTCTAAGCGCCATCCGCTGGATTGATAAGATAAGCATGAAGTTTGAATGGTCATCGCGCTATCGAGAACTTCGTGCCGGGTGTTCTAATTATGATATGCCACGTTTACCAGCAGGTTTCGTGAACGGCTGCTGTAGAAGTTTTGCAGTATACTTTCAGGTTCACGTCATCGGTATCGCATCATCAATAGAGCTCTTCCCCGAATTCATTCTATGGGGGTAGAGGGACCACTATATCGTGCTACGCGCTACCAATGTTCCACGTGCTACGTGTTGTCGACGTCTACAGTCATTATTTTAACATGGCGTGCGCTTTTGGGACAAGACATTTTTTCATTACGATTACGCGTGCTAAATCACTGATCTGGCCACTGCAAAAAAATGGTTATTTCGGGCTACTAGTGGGTGATACGTAAAAGAATTGCGAGGCGACATGCGTATAGTGCTGGGCTGCGGGGGCTTACCACTGCAGGCACCCTGCTAATGTGCCTGACATTGCACTTACCTGTAGCGTCTCTTAGCACAAGGCAATGGCGGGTTGCGAAGATCACAGATAAATCAAAGATAGAACTCTTTTTTAATGAAACACCGCTTTCAGACGCTGAAAGGAGGAAAATACGCAAAGGTCAAAAGACTACTATTTTACTAGTATAATTATAATGACGATATGAAATATTAAGCATTCATGAATAGGCAGATACGCATTGTGAATTGAATAAAAAGTTCGCCTTTTCGTATAGATACTTCTTTTCGATCTCACTGATACACTAAAAAACGATAAACGTCGCACACATTTTCAGAGTGTGTCACGCGGAGAAGTCACCAAGAATAGTGCCAGTGATAAATTATTCGGTATTCAGCCACCTGTTACCGGCAGGATCATGCTGTTTGTGGAGTGTATGAGTAGCCGTTCACGAGTGTGCTCAACGTGGGCTAATCAGCCCCATCGATAGCATGATCCTGACTGATTGGTATTTCATGGTACGACGTAACGTTGACGCTCACATCTGCCCAAAACACAGACGCCTTTTTTGTCAAAGAAAAAAACCCTATACGGTGCCTTAATGTGCTATCATAAGCGCCATTCGTTCTAGCATACGTAAGGAATCGAGAAAATTTGCGAGAAAGCATACCGAATGGCAGCCGAATATATGCATTTCTACGATAGTGCTTGTCACACATTAGAAGGGCCATTCATCTTAAGCAGACTATTCGAGGCAGAAATTTGGGCGTATGGCTGTATACATTTTCATCGTTTTACGTTAGTAAATTTTCAGTTGATGTCTAGCGCCCGTCCTGTCTACGTGTCTCTTTATCGTGTGTTTGTTCCACTGCGTTCGCTAAGATGCACAAGTTCTCCAGGTTAAGAAAACAGCATCATTACAACTGCAGGTATAATACTTTCGTTTACTCTATACACCATGTGGAAGGCGCCGCCTTAGCCTAGTTTATAGAGTGCTTGCTTGACACTTGGAGGTTGCTTGACACACTCCCTTACGGCTTGCTAAGTGTCATGTGTGCCAGCGCACTTGTGTCTCGATTGCAATCCCAATCGAGAACAGGCAGTGTTCTTTCCTTGTTTTGGGAGGGGCTCTTCAAGTCAGCGGTCCAGTGTAAAGGCAAGAGAACATTGTTTATTATTTGTATTTATTTTTACGTACTGCAGCCTCGATGAGGCTATTGCAGGAGGAAAAAAACAACAAAATGAGCATTCATGAAGACGCTTATAGGAACTCTTGAAGCGGTAAAGGGCCGACACTTCCGGGCTATAAATATCAATCTTTGATTGTTTAAGGGAAAGAAAAATCTATGCTTAAAAATGTCAGTGCGGATGAAAATTGTTGCAATGCTTAGGGCGTGGTGACTCAGTGGAGATAAAGGCATAGGAAACCTAAGATAATTCTGTAGAGTGTCAAGACGGGGAGGGTTCATTAGAATGTAAAGAAATTTCAGGCATTCAATATGGCGACACTTTGCACGTGTAGAGAGAACAGCCCGGGGAACAAATTTAGACAGCAAAAATCCCTTTCGCATCTGCTGCATGCAACGACCTTTTTTTAACTGATTCAACTTTCTTATACCACATATTCTGTAGGCCTTCCACACGACACAACCATATTCAAGAATGGACGAATGACAGTTTTATGTGAAACAAATTGGTTTCTCGATAAACAACACGGAGCGCACGCTGAAAATACCCTTATATCTGAAGGGCCTTCTTGCAGGTGACAATGTGAGATGAATATTTTTGGTCATGACGATTGAGCACATACGTGTGACCTCTGGCTTCCCCTACATGCTATATTTTTGCAGCTCAATTGCACGTCTCATAAGAGTGTGTACAAAGAACTTGAAAGATGAGTGCAATGACGAACGGAAAGTAATATAAGAATGGAGGCCGGATCTCGCGCAGAAAATCATTGCGCGTGGAGCGTCAGTGCAACCTACATTTGGTCGAAGTACAGCTTTTGCCAGGGGAGGAACCGCCTGCTTTAGAAGCATGTTTGCATGGTTTCTTCCTCACCTACAACCTCAGACGCACCAGAGAAGATGCAGCAGGCGTACGGAAAACAGGGAGCATGACAACAGATATAGCTTAAATATAGCTTGCCGTTAGTAGGCGTGCTTCCGAAATATGCAGTAAGGAAGGAGGAAGAAACGTAGATGGGTGTATTTCGTACAAAGGAAATCGAAATGAATGCGAAAGTTTTAAACATTCTCCTTTTCAGGTGACTACAACCTACAGTGAACATTAGACGAGTAAAGAGTTTCGTACGAACAACACTGCCGGAAACGGTAAAATGTGACCACTGGCTGTTACTGTACTACTATTACATAGATAACAAATCTGACTGAACCGCTCATAGGGGCAGGAGGAAGTATACATGGTGCACAAGTCCAGCATTTTATTTAATGGTACTCCTATACGCTTTAATAAATAGTGACACACATATGTGTAGGGAACACATCCACCGTGCAGGGAAGATGTGTTCTTGCAGAATAAAGTGTCCAAATATAAAAAAAACCTATGAAGTACAGTTCAAATTTGCTCTGCACTATTATTTTTGTAAAATTGCCTCCCTATACGCGACGGCATCTCTGAAAAAGACATAAAAAGTGCGTGCTCCTTAGAAATCAGTACCTACAGGGTTAGAATAGCCATCGCTCGCCACACTGTAGCCAAGGTATATTTCCTGAGAGGAATGGTCGATAGGAACGACATCGAGAGATGAGACTTCGTAATATCAAGCGACGACAGCTTCATCCTTTGGGCAAGTTTACCATTGGAAGCAAACTGCAACTTTAACTGAAATGCAACTTTCACTGATACTATGCGATGAAAGAAGCCATAGTATTGAAAATCTTATAGCAAATCAGCACTAACTAATGGCCCAAACAAGATCAACCAACACCTAGCATTAACAAAATGATGCTCCCATGCCCTCCGAAGCGTCATAGGATTGTCTATAAATATTTTCTAACTTGAGCGAGCAGCGAGGGAGGTAAAGGCGCTCCTATGGCAGAATTATCTACCGGTGTAATGCAAATACGAAAGGAGCGCTACTACACCAACATTGCGAAAGCCCTCTCAAATCCAAGGCACCTGGAGGTTATTATGAACACCGTATAATTACGCTCATTTTACCTGGAATAACATACGCGTGACATATATAATAAAATATTATCTATCATATGCAATGCACTGGAAGTACGGCATAACTCATAAAACGGCCTTTACAGGGCTTTGTTTATTTTAATGTATTGAGCGGGTAGTTTGACTCATTCTTCTCATTGTCAGACCAACAGCAACGCTCTGCATCCAATACGTAGTTCATTAGAATCTTTTAAATGCACAAATCATGGCAGACCGATCTGAAAATTTTTTCAGCCGCCCATGCATATGTGTCGTGCAACGAGTGCATGACTAGCGATATTTTTTTGCTCCCGAGAGTTTTGAGCAGCAGAGACACAACCACCAGTATCGCCGCACATTCGTGTCGCCGAAATACAACCTCCGTCGGCGCTCTACTAGGTTACCACTCTAGCCACATGAGCACTACAGAGGCCAGTGGGCATTAATACCCACATCTTCATCCCACATCTGCCGCTAGCAACTACAGAAGGGACAGTGGTGGCAAGGGCAGAAAGCCCGAAAATATCGATAGCTGCCTAGTTGCAAGCAATTTCCTTAAGTCATGAAGTTTTGATAATGTTTAGAAATGTTTTCATAATGCCGCTGCCTAATTCCTGGATAGTGTCTTGGAACATTTTAGGCATGCTTTAAGACATCGGTCCTGCGCGCATATGTCGAATGAGCGGCAAAAACAAATGTTGATAAATTATTTTACGTACAAGCTGGAAGTTTTCATCTATTCAACCGTAAATGTCCAGCGAAATGTCCACTCTCCGAGAAAGAGAAAAGAGAGTGAGATACACCACTCACCGTGTGTATCACTTGAAACTAAGCCGTTGAGTGTTTTGCACAAGTTCTAATCATAATTTAAATGTTGTATGCGCCAAACCTACGAGCCAAAGCATAGGCTTGTACAAATTTTGATTACCAGATGATCTTCAATATCAAGGTAAAGTACTTTCCCCTATTTGAACTACTGTATTTGCATTTAGTCGTCAGGGTAAGATTGCTGGGACTTGTCATAGCTCCCAATAATTAATGTATTTCATCTTGCAATTCCTGCCCAAGTGCACACACTAGGTGACATATTTTGAACAATTCATGCACATATCTGGTTTCAGCGTTGATCTAGTGCTTTGTTTGTGTCACAGATTCCGGGGAGAAGTTCAAGTCAAGCAAAATCCGAGTTGAACACGCACATCTTTTGAGGGCAGCATTTTTGCCTAGAATCCTGGTTCCCTCTAGGAAGCAGTTGAAGCAGGAATGTGGCCTGAAGCATTTTCGATCATTAAAGTCATGGCCCATGCATAAAGAGGCAAGCGAAAGCACTGCACGGCAGTGAAAAAATTTCTCAGTGCTGGGATTCAATTCTTGATCCCTAACCATAGGCAAGTATCTTAACCAAAAGACAACCTCCAAATTTCGACTTTGTCTTAATCACTTATCTATTCGACGAAAATCACAACACAGAAACATTCTGAAGCCTCGTATTTTCTGACATCCAACGTTACACATTCCAAGGGGAACATGACATACTCGGAACGAAGGAATCAATCAAACAAAATAAATAAATAAATACAAATAAATATTTAATTAAATAAATAAACAAAGAACGAAAAACTAGCAGGTGAAGCATACACACGTAAGGCTTCGCTTACCTATGGTTTCCAGAAAAGGAAGGATTGGAAAATTTTTCAAAAATTTATTGCGTTGCGTAGGCACTGGTGACGCAAAGTTACAATTTTCATAAACTCTCGCTGGTTAGTATGCTTTTCCTTCGAAAATAATATGACAATGGTGTTGTTTAAAACCTCATATTGTATTTTTTTCTATTTCTCATTAAAGCTGCACCGAGTGTTGTTGATAACGCGCGAATAAATCAACACTTGCCGCTTGAGAAAACTCTTCACGGAATAATTTTTCTACATATATCAATGCGTACTGTTGACTTCGTATTAACTACATATGTTAACTATGCACTGCGTGCGAAATGAAAATAACAAGGCACTGTAATTGTTTCTATCATATCGACAAACCCTTCTCCAAAAAAATTAGGAAACTTTAGGCATGTTTTATTACAAAGCAGAAATATAATTCCTTAAGATGTGGTGTTGAGAACTGCTTATAACTCACCTTCCAAGCTGGCACGTACGCGCCATGACTCGGTGCCATATTCAGAGACTTGAAGGAGCAAGTTCAACTTTCTAGAAAAGAAATACACACACAAAAAACACAATTTAATGCAATGCTGAAACTGTGTGTCCGGGCATTCTCCTGATAAGCTACTTGAAGTTATATGGAACAGTAAGTACTCATTCATCGACATACCTTTCACAAATGCAGTAAACGCACACAAACAAATTTTATTCCACACTTTATCATAAAAAAAACGCCAGATTTCGTGCAATGTGGGTATCGAATTCGTGCGAACCGGTCCGCGGGGAAGTTATCCGTGCTGAATTGATTGGCAATAAACGAAGTTTCATGAGCGCGATCAACATACTTGAGCAAACTGTCCATGTCAGTGCGTAAAGTACGCTGACCAGGCAAGTCTAGAACGTTGAAATGACTTACTACATGACGTGATGTCGCCACTAATGTCAATGTACAGAAGTGTGTTTTATGGACAAGAAATGTACGCTATGGTTGGTTCATGCACTTGTAAGCGTCGTTTGTTGAAGCTTTTCTACGCGTTCCAGGAGCGCTGGCCAAGACATGCGGAGTGATAAAACTAAAGATGCTCACTGCGTTGCTTCAGTGTAGCTAACTGACACCTCAACGTCAATTGACGTTAGACTAGCTATAATACCAGCAGTGCTGTTGAACAACCATCATTACAACTGTCACTGCAATACGTTGACTTAGGCTGTGTACTGCCTCGAGAGCTGCGCGAACGAGTAGTAGCGTGCCTGCTTGGCACTTCGGGGGCTTCTTCTCAATTCCGGCCCATCTACCACTTCTCTCACTGCCTTGTGTTTTATTAAAAAGCGTTTCACCGCGGCTATTTACTTGTTACCTCTCCATATCCAACAGAACGCACATGAAACGGCACGTATTGCCTTGTATGACACACGCAAAGTCTTTTATTCAAATTGTCAATGCATATTTTAGGTCCCCCCTTATTGTTAAAGGCTGTTAATACTAAATCATCTATGGTGCATACACGCACACCAGGGGCGAGACTGCAGGAATGAGCCAAATGTGATCACCATGCCTTTAACAATTACGTGGATTGCAAGTATGTCATTAAATATCGCAGATGAATCAGTCCAGCTCGTTATGCACTCCATACCTACGAAATAAAAATTGCTGAATAGAAACTCAACGAAATGACCTTAAAAATAGCAACAGCACACGTCATTAAAACTGGCATCAACGCGTTCAGTGCTTTTCGTGCTGACGGTGGGCCTGGCCAGTGTCCCAAGACTCGTTATTCCGACAAAGGGCGGCTGTCAAGTCCGTCTAGAGCAGCGGTAAGTTGTCTCCTGGGGCCACTGAAACGGAGACACTCACAGAGGAGATGACATATCGTTTCGCCGCAGCCGCAGTTGTGACACACAGGGTTGTTTGCCATTCCAATACGAAATGAATAGGATTTTGTGAAGCCAACGCCAAGCCACACGCGACACAAAAGTGTATCCTCAACTCGAGGTATTCCTGACGGAAGGCGGAACTGAAGGTCCGGGTGCAAACAATGGACACGAGCATTGGTGAATTCTGACGAATTCCACTGCTCACGTGTAATTTCACGTGCTAGGGATTGAAGGCTTGCAGATGCGTCAGTCCTGGAGAAGGCTATTGCTCCACAGGGGTGATCATCGCGGGCAGACCGGGTGGATTTATCAGCGAGGTCATTGCCGTTGATGCCACAGTGACCCCGTATTGAGTGGCACGTGATGCGGCGTCCTTGCTCGACTACATGGTGATAAAGAATTCTATATCGGTGATTTATTGCTCGTGAGGTTCGTGACGAAATGGCGATATAAGACGCCGATGAGCTGCTTCAGAGTCTATGAATATCGACCATTAATGGGAAGTTTCTGCAATTACGCTCTCTACCGCAGCATTAATTGCGGCGTGCTCTATAGCCGTCGCATTTGTGAAATGGGACGTCTTGAATTGTATGGTGACGGATTTTGCTGAAATGACCACCGCTTCTTTTGTGCTCACAGAGGAAACGGCCCATCCGTGTAGACGTCAAAGCGTCCTCTGTGTTGCTCATGCAGAAATATTTGCGTGGCTTGCTCTGAGGCTAAAGATGACAAGTAGTTTTCGGTTACTATTCCCGGAATGGTCAAGAGATGCTTCGAGTGGATGAAGGCACCACAGTGGTAATGATGGTCTTCTTGGAGGCGTGAAGCTCTATGGGAGGACTGCACGATGAGCAGCAAGAATAACACTGAAACTCGGAGTCTGGCCTAGAAACATGAAGAGATGCGAGGTGGTACCATGGAATGCGGGAGAAATGCCTCAGATGTGCTCGAAGGGCATCTACACGAAGGTATATTATTACTGGGTGATTACGTGCGACAACTACAGTCCCTGTTGTAGACGTACGTTGCGGCTGTCCAAGGCATACAACCGAATTGGCCAGTCAAGGACAACCGAATTGGCCAGCCGAAACGTACGTTTCGGCTGGCCAATTCGGTTGTCCAAGGCAAGGCTTGAAGCGACTGGATAACATGCACGTTAGTTTTACTTGTTCCGCGTGGCACTGGTAGGCTGTAGCGTATAAATCCAAGGAACAACGCGGTGTAAAGTTGGAGCATCGCTCGTGCAGATATATGCCACGATGTTCCCGCAAGGAACCTGAGCACGTGGGTTATATTGGCCAGCTTCCTTTTCATATAGGAGATATGAGGGCTCAAAGACAGGTCGCGGTCTATTATTATTCCAAGAAATCGGTGGGTCTTCTCATACTTGAAGGCCTGTCCGTTTATTTTAATTACGTAGTGTCCGATTTCCTTGCGTGTGAAGACAACTAACGAGCACTTCTCAGGTGACAGTTCTAATCCCCTTTCATAAAGGCAATTCAAGGTTATTGCGGCTGCTCTCTGAAGCCGGCCCAATACGCACATACGTGTCACCCCTGACGCCCAGATGCAAATGTAGTCTGCATATATAGAAAGATTGACAGAACGTGGAAGTGCATCGAAGAGGCCGAAGAGTGAAGGTTGAAAATTGTGGTGCTCTGGACTCCGCCTTGTTGATGGCCACGACAGGTGGGATGGTGCGTTGTGGTACCATACTCTGTTTGCACGAAGGTAGCTGTAGATCCAATTGTTGACACGGCCGCCTAGTCCAACATTGCTCAATAAGTCCAGCATGGCTCCATGCAATGCATTGTCGTATGCGCCTTTTACGTACAAAAATATTGCCGCGGATAATCTTTTAGGGCTTTTTTTTCCTCTTGGACAGATGAGATAAGGTCCGCAACGTTAACAATCAAAGACCGTCCGCGCCTAAAACCAGCCAAAGCATCAGGGTATATGTCATAGTGCTCCAGATACCACTCAAGGAGTGTCAGCACCATCCTCTCCAGCACCTTTCCTAGGTAGCTAGTCAGCGTAATGGGGCGATAGGAAGCCATATGGAGACGAGGTTTGCGTGCTTTGAGCAGAGGGAGAAAGCGACTCGACTTCCACGAAGGAGGAATGAGTCCATTACACCGCGAGTCGTTGCATATGGCCAGAAGTGCACGTCGACCTGCTTGACCGGGGTTTCTGATCTTCATGTAGCTTATGCCATCAGGTCCATATAATGAATAAGGCTTGCATGCAGCCAACGCTCCCTCAAGGTCCTGCAGAGAGAACTAATCGAGTGTTAATCCTGGGGCCTCTTGAGATTGGCGTGCTCCTTTGGCTACTTGAGGTGAAAGTGGGCCCTTCATCCGCAATCCTCGCGCAGAAATCTTCTTCCCATCAATTTCACGACACCCTTGATGGAGAACAAGGCACTACAACAAGGCACTTATACGTGTGACGCTGCACAGGCCGTGGACGACTCGCCAAATCTGAGATATAGGCTTGTGTGAGTCCAGCGACTCACAAGGCCTTTTACAGCAGAGAGACTGGAGAACGTTTATGCGACGCCTAATCTTCTGTGCACGTCTCGCCTCCCTTCAATCTTAAATCGATTTGGCGCGGCGATTCGCCGTTCATCTTGACGACGGACTGCTCAGAGTCCCTGCCAATTTCACTTCATGTTCTCAAAATTATTTCGTAGGAGAAAAATCGTAAGCAGCGTCTCGAGCTCAGTTTCTTTTGATATCTTCCAGATTGTCAAGAGTAGCATTTCATTTTCTTCACAATTCTGTTGTGTTAGTGACATGCATTGTGTCCAGTCGATGCGTCGAGAAGCGGTGATGTGCGACTAGCTTAAGCCGTTGACTGTTATGTAAGTGCGAATGCGGTCACTGCCATGGGTTTCGTTATCCGTAAACCACTGCACCTTCTCAATCAGGCTTCTTGACACAAATGTCAGGTCGAGGCAGCTGGTATACGTCAGACCCCGAAGAAACGTAATACTAAGGAGGAATGAGTCCATTACACCGCGAGTCGCCACTTACACCGCGAGTTTGCCACTAATGGCAAACCAACAGGCCCAAATAGCAACCTTGGTGTAATACTACCGTCGTTTACATAGCGCAGTTGATGGTCCGATAACAATGAACAGTCGCCTCCCTCGACCATCCATCTTCTGGCTTCCACATAATGGGTGGTGAGCGTTGAAGTCACCAGTTATAATCCACGCCCAAGGTGTCGCTGATAAAAGTGAACCAAGTTTCACAGACGGCTGGAGAGTGAAATATGTATGCCTACAAGCGTGAAAGTGAGGTCCTTTCTTTTCACTGTCAAGCACACGTACTGTTTTTTTTTGTCGTCCAGTGTTACAGTATGTTCTACTGTAATCAGTGTAGCTAAGGTCGCACCTGACATAAATGATGACTTTACCGCTTCACTGCAGGTAATAGACCTGAAAGCTTCATAACCAGATAACCATACTGCACCTCGAAGGCGTTATTCAGAAATATAATCGCAAACTGATTTCTAAATACGAATGGCCGAATATCCGAAATGGAGGTCCGAGGCCTCGGGCATTCCTCTGGAAGAATAAAGCTTCTTTGACTGCTCTACGGAAGGCTGCAGAGGAGGAGGGGAGGGGCCATGGTGGTTCTCCAGGCTTGACAGCACCGGGCTCAATGCGTCTAATAATTGGAGTGCACTGCGAGCAGCTGACGTGTGGATGCTAGTTAGAAACACTTGAAGGATATTGATGAGAGCCTTTACCACGGCTACAACTTCCTTATGGCTATCGCCATTGTGCCGTTCCGAAGTAATATTCAGCCGTCAGTGCAGCGGTTCTGCTCGTGCGTTTCTCGTCGGTAGGGCCGGCCACTCGTCAGGGGGGCGAGTAACATCTCTGTCCTTCCAAGGAACTGTGTTCCTGGCATTGCCAGAGGCTTTCAGTGGTGAGGTGCTGGACTGTGGAAGAGGTGCATGCATAGGCTTGGCCGAGGATTTAGAAGGCCTCCGGTGACAGGACGCCGACATCGTACCTTGGCGGCAGCCTCATTGTGGGTTCAGGCTATCAGTAGCAGTCAGCGGGACAAATAACATTGTGTGAACCGGGTGCTCCAGCGACTTGCATGATGAATATGCCAAGAGTAGTGTTAGTTTTGCTTTATGCCTTGTGACGGGCATAAAGTCGCTGTCATAGGAGTTTTCCTCACTCGCAGAAGCATATATGGGCTTGTCCTCGCTGTCGGCGTCGCTCGGCTGGCCGGAAGGCTTCCTTGTACCAGTTGCACACGAAATTCAAGGAGTAGGCGGACGCCCAGGCGAGTCGACGTCCATTTCCGCAGGCGCGAGAACGGCGTCTCCGGCAAACACCAAAGGAAAACTTGAAAAATAGCAGAAGCAAGAAGCGTTATGTCCACTTCGTCGTCGTCTCCCCAAAACTGTAATAAAATTAAAAAAAGAAAATGCCAAAGAAACTAATTTTCGAGGCACTGTTATAATGTGATTAATTTGGGAGCGAGGCTCTTGCCTCATTACACATTTTGCCCTTATGTAGAACGTAGACGTTCTATACGTGAAGCTGACAGCTGGTACAGGATCACGTCATCGTGGGTGCAAGTGGTAAGCGTGAGTGTTTCACATTGACACCCATTACTAATGCTGGCGCCGGTGAATACTCCCACGGGTGCACTTACAGATATGCGTAATAGGTAGAATGCGTATCACATCGGACGCGCCATTCTAATGTTGCCGGACATGTCGCCGTCGGGGACAATTTCTGTCTTCCGACTGAATATGCTTGTTTTACGTCTAAGAAAGCACACTTCAAATCAATTAGCAAATCTATTATTGGCCTGAGTAAAATTATTATTTTCAAATTAGCATTCTCCTTATCTTCGCTGAAGTTTCTGCAGGAATTTTTTGTTGAAAAAAAAATGCTTTCATATTGGCCGCGTAGAAAGGAGAAGCTTGGGCTGAATATGTATCAACAAAGTGCGTGATGTATAATACGCCGAACTTAGAGTATAATCACAAGAATTAACCATTAAAAGGTGATGTAGAGGAGCGAGCAAAGTAATATACATATTTTAATACTCTTACAAGCATGAAAAGGTATAGATCGTTATTATTTGAAATGATGTAACCAACGCAAAATTATTTATTCCGCATTATACTTGAGAAATCTTATCAACTTTTCATAGGCCCCAGTCTGCTTACCAAATAACAAAAACTTCCATTGTAAACCTAACCGAGAGGAAATGAGAGAAGTTCTTGCGACACACATTGACAATTGTAATATATCTTCGCAAATCACGGATGATCCGGAATGAGTTATGATCTTAGGAGGACGATAATGTCTAAAACACGCACTCCAGCTTGATTGAACAATTAAGGCGTACATTGAGAAGGTGCTATCTAAACACTGCGCAATATCTCCTCACAAAAATGCCAAGGAATTCTCATTACACGTTCCCAGCATCCTATCTTAAATTGCAACAAAGTAAACATAAAATATATCATGAAAATGTACTTACGTAAGCGTCTTCCGCCTGCGAAAAAAATTCGACATTAGTTTGTTAGTTACGCATAGGTCTGCATGAATAAGAACTCAACACTCCGGGAACCCGAATTATAAATCGCAGATTTCAAAGCTATAGTACGACCAGCGACGTTTTAAATGTACATGTGAAACCTTGCACATTTAACGCGGGAATTTCTAACTCAGTTACGTGAGAACTGTTGTATTGTTGTGAAAGATGCGTCTTAACGTCATTCATGGGTGTCTATTCGGGCTGCGTGGTGTGAATAGCATGCTTCACATGAAAAATAAAAGCTCTGGACCCAAGTCTAGCGTACTGAATCACTTAATCATTACCATACCATTTTTTGGCAGCTGAAGTGGGCAAGTAATCGCAGTTGCGTATAGCCCCTGTCGTGATAAAAAAATGGAACATGCATACTTTGGTTTAATTAACTAGTTTCAAGAACTCTCTCAGTGGAGCGTCCGACCGGCCTGGTATACGATCTTCCGCACTGCCTAGCTTTCGTGGAACCTTCCATGAACATTTTCTTCTGGGGGATTTATATTTTACTCAATGGTGGCCGTTTGTGCCCCGTGTTATTGGATAATTGGCCTCAGGGATTTCATTTGTCTTTCCTAATGGTCACTTTTTTTATTCAATCTTGAAGTGTCGCAGACTTCTATTCTTCGTCATCGTCTTCGTTTTGTCGCTGTTTTTACCTGTTCTTTGAGTCACATACATTCACTGCACCATGCATCACAAGTTACCTACATTGGTATCAGCAAATGGTTCTCGACGATCTTTCGCCATTATATGCCATGATATTATGTTGCGATTTGTTTATGGAAAATGTGTTTCAGAGAGTGTTTATTGAACAAATAAATTTCGCTCTTTCATGGGACCGATTCCACTGCTTTCTTTAAATTTGAAAAGAATTAAATAATTCCTGAGGACCGACAAAGTTTAAATAACTTTCGGTGCCTGTCTAACTCCAAAATGTTACCATGCCACATCAGGAAAAAATATCGCATATGTAGTCAACGTGGTGGAATAGTTAGGGTTAAGTACTAGACTTCAATTAGGTATGTTTAGTATGCCACAGCGCTTTATAGACACTTGTCTTTATTTGCACTATAATGGTAATGCACCAAGCCCCCCATCTGGGCCATGCCTTCTCCAATGAATTCCTCGAAATTTTGAGCAATCTGCGAGCTTTCTTGAAAGAGTACACTCGAACTGTCGGCCGTTATTGGTGGACTTTGTCCATGTAACACTGATGGTTTCATTTAAATATCGGCGATAGGTTTCGCCTCTAGTCGCCAACTGAAATCATCAATGCCCGTCAACAGGTAGGCCAACCCTTCTGTTGGAGACCATGATCCTATAATTTTATTATCGAGTCGATCAAAACGTCTGCGAAGGCTGTGAAAAGGAGCTCTTTGTGACGAGCTAGACAATGGATCTTAAAGTGTTGTCAAGTCAAGCAACTGCGACTCTGTACATTAATGCACTTTTTCATGTCCAGTGAGATGAAATGCTGGTATAGAATGTTTATGACGTGGGAAGTTGCATGGGGGAGAGTCCATATATTGAATGAACAGCCTGTCGGAAATCCGCCGAGAAGAAAAGCCTCGGATGGCCAGTGTACATGTCGCACGCAACTGCTCCCGTGCAGGAAGGAAGGGCAACTTCGCGAAGAGTCAAGTTTTGTAGGTGCTTGGCCAAGCTTAGAGACATCTCCATTTCAACGCGATACCAATAATGTGCCCATGTAGTAGAAAATCGAGCGCGCGCACTGGCGTCCACTGCAGAGAGTCAGTTCAAACAACCGCCGTAGCAACACGAAGCTTTCGACCACGCAAGCCTTCCGCTACGGCCAGAGTACTTTGATGTAAACAATAGAAATTATCAACGTGAAATCGGTTAAAAAAATCGTAAACTAGATCTCTCCAAAAACCTACACTCACCAGAGCTCGGAGTGTAATTTGAATGTGTGAGAAAACATGATTATTTTGTGAGGGAACTCAATTCAATTTCTGCATTTTATAGAGAGGACGCAAATTTTTAATGAATATCCATGAAAAGGCGATGTCGTCGGCGTCCAATTGCGCTGCATCGTTTCTTGCGAAAAGATTAAACGGAAGTGCCCTCCTATATTCTACGCTTGCGCTACACCTACGACATTGAAGTCGGCTGTTCCGGGTAATGCGGCATAAGTCACAGATGATAATAATCGGGCCTGCTCATCGGCGGTGCTATTAGCGCAAACTTGCAAGTGCATGCAAGTGCAGGGTCGTTATTATCATCATCAGCCTGTATACGCCAATTACAGGGCAAAGTCTCTCCAACAGATTTTTGATTATCCCAGTTCTGTGCTAACGGCGACCAATTTATCCTCACAAGATTCTTCATCTCATCTGCCCACGTAACTTCCTGCCCGCCAGTCACGCTTGCGTTCTCTGGGGACGCACTCTGTTACCATTTACGACCAACGATCATGATGCCTTCGCATTACATGCCCTAACCATGCGCATCAGGTTCTTTTTTTTCCTTTCTAATTTCAATTAACATGTCCTCGACAGCCGTTTGTTCGCTGACGCACTCCGCTTTCTTCTCCCTTAACGTCAGGCCTGTCAGTTCCCGTTCCATTACCCGCTGCGTCATCCTCAATTTAAGTTGAGCCCTTTTAGTGAGTCTCCAAGTTTCAGCCCAGTGGGAGAGTACCGGTAACATGCAGCTGTCGCGCACTTTCCTCTTGAGGGACAATCGTAACCTCCCATCCATTATCTGAGAATTCTTGCCGAATGCGCTCTAGCCCATACTTAAGCTTCAAATTATTTTAGCCTAACGGTGGGGTAAGGGGTCACTACCTGGCCAAAGTAGATATATTCGCTTTCATCTACTGCCTGACCACCCACCTCAGTCCGCTGTGCTCTGCCAAGTATATTGTTCAGTACATTAGTTTTCTGCATATTAATTTCACACCCACCATTGAATTCTGCATACCCAGTTTGGGAATCGTCCTTTGTACTTTGCCTCCCCATTTACTTAGCAAGGCACCGTTATTAGTAACACTAACGTTACTCAGGTATTCTCTGTTACCCATTACAACCTCCTGTTCCCAATACAATCTTCTTGATCCCTCTTGTAAGCATGCTGTAAATAACATTGGAGAGATTGTGTCGCCTAGCCTTAGGCGCTTTATGTGTATTTTACTGCTCTCCTTATGGAGAACGATGTTGGCTATTGAGCCGTTGGACGTATCTTCTAGTTATTACGTGATGCCAGTCGACACCCATTTTCCTCACTGCCAGCACAACCGCAGAAGTTTCGACCGAGTGAAATGATTTCTCGTAAACTATGACGGCAATATGAAGAGTTTGAGTGCATTCTGCGCATTTCTCTATCACCTGATTAATTCTATGAATACAGTATATTCTTGAATAGCCTTTATGAATCCCCAGTTGTTCGTCAGGCTGACTAAAATTTAATTCGGTAGAAATTCTGTCAGCACTTACCCTCGTAAGTACCTTGACACAACTGCCAGTAAGCTGATCGGCCGGTATTTTCTCAAGCTAAGTCACCTTTCTGATGGCTTAGAATGACGTTCGCGTTCTTGAAATGTTCCGGTACTCTTGCCTTATGATGTTTTTTGTGTACAAGTCTTCCAGGTTTTGTGGTATAATTTGACCACTATTCTTCAAGCGGTCTCCTCGTATCCGATCGTCCCAACTTGCTTTGCTGCTTTGCAATTCGTTGAAAGCATAAATGCTTTTTAGGACGAGTGGCCTAATGGGACAGACTTTAGGTAGTGTAATTTTTTTTCTCATTTTTAGTTTTTCGTTGTGTCCCATTTCTATCATCTTTCATGCCCCCTACTCCTTTTACCCTGCGCAGGATAACCAGCCGGACTCAGAACTGGCTAACGTCCCTGTCTTTCCTGTTTTCCTTCGTCTTTTCTCCTGTTCCTTCAAAGCATTCTTTCCTCCTCATGAACTACCTGCTCTGTCTGTGTGTGCCGCACTGACATGGTGTGTGCCGCACTGACATAAGCACGAATAACACAAAACGCTCACATCTATAATAACGCCTCCAATTGTTCTAGCAATGCGGGGGGGGGGGGGGGGTAAGAATACGATTTTTGTCGAGATGCTTGATGTGTAGTGTCTTGACTCAATCCCTGAGTAAAGACCAATGCGCATCCGATTAGCCATCAGAGGGGCTGACCGCCGTCACAACCTTTTACAACCTTTTGTGAACGAGTTTAAACGATGACAGCACAGCACAGACAGTTTTCCTGCCTACATTGAAGTAGGTCGGCGATAGAAGTCGTTGCCTCTGAAATTTCCTGCGTTTCTTCGCCGTCGTGGTCACATTGTAAATGTCAAGGGACAGGTCCTACTTGGTTTGATTGCTTCAGGTAACAAACGAATCAATAATTCGCAATAAGCAAGTCATATAAACAATCAGATGCCATAACGCGCAGTCGAATATTAGGGATGGTTGCACGCTCACTTTGTCTAGCAGTAGCCCTTGTTAAGCGTCCGTGGAAAACAGGTGCATAGGTACACATTGAAATGTAGGTGTAGTTGTTAAGTTCGTGCGCTATGCCACTACTAGAAGAACGCTGTTTCAGTTTCACATTTTATGCCGCTGCCCACAGGGGTATACATTGTCGCTTGACCTCGTGCGATGCGGTAGGATTCCTAAGCGCCCAAAACGTCACATCGGCTACCCACCAAGGGGGATACCGCCTACGAAGGCTTTGCGTAGCATAAACAGCACGATCGAGGAGGCTGAGGTGGAGTGGGGTGACCCAGGTGCCGCAAATGTCGAAGGCGGCTTCTCCTAAATTCGTGGTGGTGAAAGTGCTAGGCGAATGTTCGTAAAATTGTTGGACTTTGTGGTCCTCCCTGGCGTCGTTTACCTCTTAATCGCAACTACCACTATTACAGAGGAAAAACCACTATATAATACAATAGCTAGGACAACGTGACACGCTACGTCGAAAGAAGCTTGTCAACTGCAGGTGACCAGCTACACGAAGCGCGATGTAAGGTGACACGACATTTTATAAAATGTGATCAGAGAATTCGGTGGTATCAGAATTCCTTCGACTGGTTTCAATAATTTTTTACTTACAATGTCTCCCACATGTCCGAGTTTGTGCACCCGTGGTTTTAGTTTACCGCCGACTTTGCAGGACTGATGGTCCTCGTGCGGCACTAACCGACACGTTCAAGCAAGCAGTACATTCCTTTTTGTGGGGAACAGAAGTCTTGTGATGCGCATGGCTTGACCCAATGGTTACAGTCCCTACAACGAATGGATGTGATGGGCGAGTGCCGCGACACGTAGGTTACGTCGGCAGATAGAAGGATGACATCAGAGCTGTGTAACCCTAAACATAAGCATGCATTCATTAACCAAACAAACATAAATTACAGCGCAGAAAATCGCATACAGTGTCTCTCACACATAATAAAACGTGGTTCCAACATAAAGTCGCTTAAGCGATAGTTCGAGACACCTACAATTTTCCACTTATATAAAGAGTAATTAGGGCACGTTAATATTTTACCGTCATTTAAGTCGGCTTCTTCATTTCTCTGGCACAAGTATGAAAAACATTTGCAGTGCGCTGAAAAAACAGTTGATGACAAACATGCCTTCAGTAAAATTTGGAATGCTTTCTGAAAATTTTAGCGACTTAACCGATTATGAACGTGGTGTTTTAGTCTGTGCTAGTATTACGATAGCGTGCTGCTGCACTGCATAAATAGTGGGGTACATACGCGCAATATTATTTTTTAGGTACCATGCATAACATACATGGTGACGTGTTAAACTACGAGAATCAAGCAAAGTAGAAAACCGAACTGCGATTTGTACGCAAAAATGATATAAAGTGGAACTGGCTGTTGTAAGGGGTACGCACAGATTTCCTACACTTCCATTATGCAAAAATTATTAGGAAATTCTCAGCAATGTGGTGTCAATACAAAGTCTACAGGAAACACTTCCTGTTGTGTGAAAGAAACGACGTTCCGACGCGACATTTCCCCAAAGTTGCAAGATCATTTCCAGACTTGCGCGCCATCATTCTTCACAATATTACCGAAAAATTTATTGCAATCTTTCGTAAATCGCCTTTCTAGCTCTGCTGAAAATGATGAGTAACGGTGGTTTATAAAAAAAAAGGAGGAAACTTACTCATTCGTCGGTTGGCTGCAAAGAAAACACAAAATGTTTATTCGAGTGCAGTTCTTCTGAAGCACGTTATATTTCAAACAGAAGCTCATTACCTCTTAGATAGCCATTGCTTGTTCCGATAATTAACTTTGCACAAATGGCTGCCGACATTTGTCACCAGGTAAGGCACTGGTTATAGCAGGTTGCTAGATACAATGCCATAAAATTCTTGTACACTTGAGCATTCAGTTTCCGATTCCTGCCAGGTGAGCGACAACGCACTTGAACCGAAGATGGAGGAGAATTCACCATACTACAATGCCTCACATTCACTTGAAAAATCTGTTACATACAACAACTCAAATACACACACCTGAGAACGCATTCATTAAATAAGATGTTCATTGGGAACGGAGAGCTAGTAGTATTCCGAAATATTGTTACGTGGCGATTAATGACGCTGACCTGCAGTGGGGTGTACGGTTACACGGATGTGAGAGACACCCAAGAAAGAAGACGATGATGTATCTTGGGTGAGCGTGGTGTGACTCCCAGCTTGGTTGGTCTGAAATACAAACGCTGTAAATAATTCCACCGTTTATTCTGTTCCGTTTCATTTTTGGTGGAGGTGCTGGGTATCCGAATTGTTTACGGCGCAGACAGAAGGAAGCAGACCAAGGTTGGTGAATTCTTGCCGAACAACGGCCTGGATCAATGTCTTGTCAAGCTTTAGGTCGTTGCTTCTAGTTCGCTCTAATTGAATGCCAATTCATACAATCTTCTAGCTTGAACAGTGTGATTTTTAATGCCCACTGATGCATTTAAGAAAGTTTTAATTTCCTAAATTATGACGAAAAGTATAGCGCACATAGTTCCTCACACAAACGCATTCATGTTTCCTGCAGGTTATCATCATCGTTAGCCGCAGTGTCTGGGACGTTTTACAGAACATAGTGGTCCTATCAGAAGGTTTTCAATGATACATTTGATATTTGTATGCTTAAGAGTGATTCGTATCCAAAATATGTCGGAAACAATTTCTCAGAAACAGAAACTTTCAAAATATAACCATCTTCAGAAAGTTAGGCGATTATAATTGCGCCACATGTACAATCCATGCACCACAAACAAAAATTGGCAGATCCCACGTGCAGCGGGAATCAAAGAAATGCGAAGCATGCATGAGGAAAGTAAAATGGATTTGCATTGTTTTCTCGCTATACCAAGTTTGGTATATATGAAGTTAACAAAACGGCTGCAAGAGAACCTTGACTGTGACATGTAAACCATGCCGCTCATGCACGCATGTCATGATTCTAACGTTATGACCTGCTATTTACCTTCGTCATGCAGTCGTGTTGTGCCATAGCAATTTTGGTATACATCCCATTAACGAAACGCGTGGCATGTAGATCACGCCGCTCATAATGTGCATGTCACAATTTTCATGTTATGACCTGTCATTTATGATCATCCAGAAATATTGTGCCAAACCGATTTTCGTGTACATTCCATTAACGAAACGGCCAGGAGAGCACCGAGGCAGTGGCATGTATATCGCTCATGACATGCATGTCATGATTTTCATGTTATGACCTACCATTTCTAATCTTCTGGCAGCCATGTTATGCCATGCCACTTTTCGTATATATCCCATTAACGAAATGGCCGCAAGAGCACTCAGACTGTGGCATGTAAACCATGCCTCTCATGGCACGCATATCATGATTCTAATGTTATGACCTGTCATTTACGTTCGTCATGCAGTCGTGTTGAGGCATAGCAGTTTTGTTATACATCCCATTAACGAAACACCTGGCATGTAAATCATGCCGCTCATGATATGCAAGCCATGATTTTCATGCTATGACCTTTCTTTTACGTTCGTCACGCAGTCATGTTGTGTCATATCAATTTTTTATACATTCCGTTAACGCAATACGTGGCATGTAAATCATGGCGCTCATGACATACATGTCATGATTTTCGTGTTATCACCTGTCATTTATGTTCGTCGTGCAGTCATATTGTGGTACACTGATTGTTGTAATTATCCCGTTAACGCAACGACCAGGAGAGCACCAAGACCGTGGCATGTAAATCATGTCGCTGAAGACATGCATATCATGATTTTCATGTTATGACCTGTCAGTTATGTTCGCCATGGCGTCATGTTGTGCCATACCAATTTTCGTAAATATCCCATTAGCGAAACGGCCAGGAGGGCAAGAAATCGTAGGCGGCTAGATAGGTATATAGATAGATAGTGACAGACAGACACAGATAGATAGATAGATAGATAGATAGATAGATAGATAGATAGATAGATAGATAGATAGATAGATAGATAGATAGATAGATAGATATGCTCAAATTCGCCTAAGTTCGCTAAGAAATGCTTCGCATTTCAAAATAGCCGCCCCTCTGAAGCATGCCCACTAGTGATGACGGAAGAGTTCAGTGTTTAAGACGCGATTTATGAAAAAAATTCTTTCGCGGCTGCAAGGCCACTTTGATGGATCACACATCTTGAACTTTTTACCTCAATGCTCCCCCATGTTCCTGATTCTAAAGCAAATTAATAGTGTCATCAACTCATACCCTCAGCTCAGTACTGCTTAAATGAGGAAGTGCTTCTTCATAATACGTAGCAGAACAGCAGTGCCGTAATTGTGCGCAGCTTCGCCGAGCCGCGACGGCGGTGTCTGGCCCGCCTAGCCCCTCTAGGAGTGAGGATGCGAAGGTGATGTCAACTAGCCGATCCTCCTAATAAAATTTGTCTTCGCGTCGCCGGTGGGGGAACAGAATGCCTTGGCTTTCGTTGCATCGACGGGGCGACCGAAGAAGTTCGTCATCAGCGAAGAGGAAGCGCGAAGCGCAAGCCATCGCAGCGCTACTCGAAAGCTGCTTGCGGGAAGACTACGGACCGTCCAAGGGCGCCGAAGCTTGGGCCACCTGCAGATCCGCAGTTACAAGTCTTTGAATACCTGCAAGACAGGTCGTGAATGCAGAGGTGTAGCCGGAACTATCCGGGCCTTCAAGTCGCATTACCGGACAAACACGAAGGGGACGACTGGCGATAAAAGAATGCACAGCATTGTCCGTAATATAATGTGCGCGTACTATTTGCCGATTCTGGTGGTGCAGCGCATAGACAACTCGAGAATAACCCAATAAAGCTAGGTATGACAGCCAAATTCGCCGTTTGCACGGTCTTCGCACATGAGTGTGAAGGTGAGCCCTGATTTTTTGTATGTGTAAATGTACAGTGGCGGTCAAAATTTTGCGGACCACGGGAGCGCGTGGCGGATAGCACAGCGGCGCCTACTGACGGCTGCCTGCGAAGCTCGAGAGCGCGCACTGCGCACGCGCGCCCTTTTTTACCTGCCAGCCAGCTCGTTCGCTCCCTTCAACAGCTCGCGGACCGGAACGCCAGAATAAGCGCAAGGTGTCACTTCTGCTATCGCCGCGGAAACACCGAGCGGTGATATCGCGACGAGAAGAAGCGATGAATTACACAACATATGACGTGAGCGGACTGCGGATGTGCTGCAAGCACGCAGGCATCTGTCGAGTGCCCGATTTGCAGGGTTCATTTTAAAGTGAATACCGTATTTGCTAGAACGTAACGCGAGGTCTTTTTTTTTTTCAGATTTTCGTACCTAAAGTCGACCCTCGCGTTACAATCAAATGACGAAATTCAATATTTTTTCTTCCTGCACGCAATGAAGGTCGCCTGTCGTGTTACAATCGTGGTCGCGTTACAATCGAGTAAATACGGTACTTCACTAGGAAATTAACAAAACAGTCAAAAATTTTCAGTTCACTTGTGCTTTCCTGAAATTAGCCGCAGTACCTTTTTAAACAAGGCGAGCGAAAACCACACAGATGCTTGAACTCGGGAGACATTCACAATTAAATGCCACTTCGTCTTCAGCTACTCGATGTGGAGAATGTGATGGTCATCTTTGGAAATGTAAGCGAGTCTTGAAATTGGTGACGCATCTTTCATCTTCCGGGATTTCGTTCGGTTCCCGAGAAAACATAAACCACGCCTGTTTCCGTTCACTTCTCTGCGTCTTTTCTACAGCAGCTCGATATCTGGATGTGTACGAGCCCATAACATGTATAAGGAGTATTAATATGTGCATTGGATTACCGCAATAGAGCGCAAAAGGCATCGCTGTTGAGTAACCCTATCACAAAGGTCGACTTCCGAAAATCTGACGCCGTATGCATGTTTCCGTCGCCGCGGAGCCTCTGGGACTATGGCGTATACAATGCGGGGCGCAGCGAGCATTGCCAGTACAAATTACGTGTTTTCGTCGCGATATCACCGCTCGGTGTTTCCGCGGCGACAGCAGAAGTGACACCTTGCGCTTATTCTGGCGTTCCGGTCCGCGAGCTGTTAAGGGAGCGAACGAGCTGGCTGGCAGGTAAAAAAGGGCGCGCGTGCGCAGTGAGCGCTCTCGAGCTTCGCAGGCAGCCGTCAGTAGGCGCCGCTGTGCTATCCGCCACGCGCTCCCGTGGTCCGCAAAATTTTGACCGCCACTGTACATGTGCATTTCTCGCTTAGTGCACGCCACTTCGTAGTACGTTAAGTATGATTGCCGCGTTAAGAAGCCCGTAAAAGGCTACAACAATTGGTTTTGTTTTCTTTATTATTTGTTCAGATCAGCAGTTTAGAAACACAAATATATTCTGCATATGATTCACAACTAATTGACAAAGCAAAAATATGATTTCTCATATCACATATCTCGCTTATTTTACATATTCCACATATGGAGCAGATTACGATAATCATCACATTGGTTTTATAAAAACTGGTGCAGGTGCCTATAAATCGGTGATTGCCTTACCTTTCACCGCCCTGGATGTAGGTTAGTGTTCTGCGGAAAGTATTGGTTTCATCGCCAGGGCTTACGTACGTTGAACTAACACACTGAACGGCCGATCCGAGTAATCCAGACATAGATGTCCAAAAGAGATAAATCGCCTCACTGCCGTTGATGATCTGTATAAATGGAAGGCAGTGATAATGAACATATGTCTGTTTAAATCAAATTTCTTTGAATTCGCTAATGCACTCAGCATCATCATCATCATCATCAGCCTGTTTAGGTCCACTGCAGGACGAAGGCCTCTCCCAACGATTTCCAATCCACCCTATCCTGAGCGAGTTGGTTCCACTTTATGCCCGCAAACTTTTTAATTTCATCGCTCCATCTAACCTTTTGCCTACCTCTGTTGCGTTTTCCCTCTCGTGGTATCCATTCCGTCGCTCTTACTGTCCACCTATTATCCTTCCTCCTCATGACATATCCTGCCCAGGTCCACTTCTTTCTTTTAATTGATAAGATAATATCGGCTACTCCTGTCTGTTCTCTGATCCATTCCGCTCGTTTTTTATCTCCTGGCGTTACCCCTATCATTTTTCTTTCCATTGCACGTTGCGTGCTCCTTAGTTTCATCTCTAGTTTTTTCGTTATTCTCCATGTTTCTGCACCGTACGTTAGTACTGGGAGAATGCAGTGATTGAATACTTTCCGCTTTAATGAGAGCGGTAAGTGTACGGCCATGATTTCGTAATTCGTTCCGAATGCGCTCCAGCCCAGCCTTATTCTACGGAGAATTTCATTTTCCTGGGTAGGAGTTCCTGATATTAACTGTCCCAGATATACATATTCGTTTACACATTGTAAGGGTTCATTGTTGATTTTAAATTCCTGTTCCGTAGCTAAGCTATTGAGCATAACTTTGGTCTTTGGCTATTCCTTTTTAATCCAATTTTAATGCTTTCCCTGTTTAGGTCATCAATCATGTTTTGTAATTCGTCACCATCATTGCTAAAGAGCACAATGTCGTCTGCAAATCTTAAATTGTTTAGATATTCTCCGTCTATTCGAATGCATGGGTGGTGCACTCAGCAAATTGCGCAAATTGATTTCGAAAATACCAACTGCGCGCTTGCATTTCTGCATTAGAGCACACCAGGTACCTTTAAAATTTTTAGAGTATTAAACTACACAGTGTATTAATGCACATGCTATCACTGGCTAGTAGCTGCCTCAGAAGAATATGCTTTAATGAAGGGAATGCTGACAAAGCAAACATTCCTGAATCGGATTGACCCAATACATTATCAAATGTATCTGGAATAACTCATGCATTCTTTTCAGTGAGTTGGTACAACTGCCATCAAAACATTGAAAATTAGATGAAGTATATTCGCATAGAGGCTGTATTACAAAAAGTATCTTTACCTTTCGCATCCAGGTAAAGGGAATTTCGTGAGACTTTTTTTGGAGGAGGGGGTGTGATTAAGTTACAGAAGTTCCCTAAGTATCCCTTCAGGAGCTCTATTTCCCGCTTCAGAAGCGTGTCTTTTTCCGCCTAATCTCTGTAGTACACTACCACATAATATCTTTACTCTGGAATGCTAGCGTCCTATTCTGAGCGCTATTGTTTTCAACTTGCTTACGCCTTACTAACCACCCGTGCTATGTTTGCTTCCACGTGCTCACATATTATGCCAAGAAATAAATATCTATTGCCTACTTGCCACTCAGGGATAGGCTCGCCAACCTTCTCATCTCTATCATGCTGCACACTTTTCTGGCTAACCCACGAAAGGAATATAGTAAATGAATAAATAACGCATGTAAGCACTATCGGTCAAACGTGGAACACCTTTTTTTGCTGCTGTCGGTGCCTTAGCTCTGAGAGTATTTATTCTTTCTTCAGGCACTTCTGCTGCTCAGAATTATCCCCGACGTCGGATGACTCGAGAAGGTACCTTCACTACAAGAAGACTGACAGGCAGCACGCCACCCGTCGCTCTGAAAGGAGTCAGAAGGAAGGGCTAAAGATGGAGCCGATGAGAACTCCGCCATGACCTCTCATGACATAACACCAAGTCAGAAAGATCAATTGGTAGTCCAGAGCATGCCTGAAGGCAACCGACAAGACACAGGAGATTCTGATGAGTCAACTGTCATCACAGACCAAAGCGTCGCGAACCTCACTGATATATATGGATGAAGGTGATCAGGTCATCAGGAATTCCAGTACTAATCGCTTTATCTACTGAAGCAGTTCATTTCAGGCTAGTGAACCCTATTTCCATCTACTCCGAGATTGAAGCTGCTCTCAGTGGATCCCCAGTTAAAGGTTATTTTACAGCACAGAGAGCACAGCTACTAGATATACAGACAGAAGGACAAGCTAACCTATTTATCGAGACTAAGAACACCAGCGGCATAGCTGCAGCTGCCCATGTGCCTCATAGCTACCCCAAAAACGCGTGTATTATCAGTGGAGTCCCGAAACAGTACTCGGATGAAGATCTACTAAGCTACTTGAGAATTCGAGACGTTTTCCAAGCACCAAGAAGGTCCGTCGGGCCCAAACCTCTTCATCGGCATGGCAGTAAAGGCGCACTGACTTGGCGGTCCTCACGTTTTCTCCACATTCGGAGTGTCCCGAGAAGGTTAACCTCGGCTTTGCGAGATATGTGCTCGTCGACTTTGTTGAGACGCCACCAAGTTGTTTTATGTGCCAGCGGTTCGCACATGTGGGCAAGTTTTTTTCTGGGGAGCACAAACGTAAGCGCTGTGCTGGACCTCATGACTTTAAGACATGTGCAAGGAAACAGAATTCTGTGTGCTAACTGCGAATGGCGACCATCTAGCTTATGGCCGACGTCCTGTACGGGCTGCTGGACAACAAAAGCAAAAGAAGTTCGTTTTGGGTCCGAAGACTGCAAACGCACCAACGAACATGGCGAAGACGTCTAGTGCGCCACAACCAAGTAACTCGGAGACATCGTACGCATCTAATATCCCGCGCCCGAAACTGGCCAAAGAAGTTTTCAAACCGCCTTGTATGATCGACGCCACTGAATTACGCGCTCAAAAGCAGTATGTGAAAAGTACTATTGGCGAAGAAAGTAAACGGACCACGGCGCTGGCGGTCGCAACGGCTGCCTGGTCACAACGGGCCATTTCTGTCTCACTCCGCGCGCTTGGTTAGAGAGTTCCCTGGGTGACGTTAAGCTTCTCCCTCATTGTCGTCCTCGGTCTTGTCACACTTGTTAAATTGTCTAGTGCGTCGTACGATTGCTCTGCGGCAGGTGGCCACTATGAAAGGGACCGTGCATAGCCGGTATTCAACACATTGCGCTGTCGCGCGGTAGCCTCCAAACGCAGGCAACGGTCTCCGGCGTCTTAGAACGTCGGCCGCGCGGGAGGTGTTCAAAGTGCACGGCAAGCTTCCACGGTGCGCAGAACGCGTGACGCCCTCTAACCTCGCTAACTTTCCGCACAAGGTGGGGCGGCACGATTTTGAGCGGATCCCTCGTCGTCAGCGCGTCCACATCTCGTGGTTTTAAATTCCGTTTCCTTACGTTCTGGCGTAGTCTGGTCGTAGAGAAACCTGTAATCGCGTAGTTTCCAGTAATCTCCTTATTGGAATCTCGCTTACGATGCGACGAGCGCGCGTGGAGAAAGCCACGGAGCGAAAAGAGGACGGCGCCGCGGCCGAGGGAGTTAAGCCGGGGGCAAGTCTACGTAGCTGCGGCCCCAATTCCTGCGTCTCTGATTGGTCATGTCGGGTTGCAGCAGCCGGATAACGTCACGAAACCATTCTCTGCCCAGCAAGGAAACCTTCACGGGCGCGAGCACAGCCACCCGCGCACGTCAATCTGAGAACGTCAAACGGCGCACGTGAAGCCGCCGTGATCTAATGTGAACGTGCGTTTTTCCCACAGGCGCGAAAGAGCGATCGTCAGCCGTCGGTGCGGTCCCTTGCACAATGTTGCCTAAATTCGAGCAGCAAGGGACGTCAGCAACAGACACTACTATGAAAGATACGGTAAATATAGGCAAGAACGAAAAAAATGCAGAGCAGGTCTTCGTTCTTTCAGAGTGAGGGTGTTTGATTCACTGTCGCCTTCGGCTGCTGCACGACCACGTCACGTGTTGGATGCCGGTTATGCACAGTCGCTTGTAGTGCTACCACCTGCAGGAGAGAAACCGCACGAAACACTAGACATTTTATTAAGTGTGACAACACACGCGCGAGTGACACAGCAGCGCCCTGTTATGGCCAGGCAGCTGCTCCTGCCGCCGCAGGCGTGGTTCGTTTACTTTGTTGGCCGATATATGCTGCCAAATTCACTCGACCTCAAGCGCCTCTGGAAATAGCCACGAATATAACTAGCAACACGTGATACGCACTCTGCTCACGGCGCTACGTGCACACGTCGCGAGGATGGCTGGGAGCTCAACAAAAATATGCAGGAAGCTGTGCTGGCTCTTGAGTCATTTATACTCGGCTCAAGTTTACCGCATGCTCAGCCACATATTGGCGATTTCTCGCCCGACTGGAAGATTTGTTGTACAAGAGTGCCGCTAATAATGCAGTGGAACTGCATTACTAGGGGCACTTATGCGAACTCAACCTCTTCCAACGAGACGTCAATGTACTAATATTAGCCCTTTCGGAGGCTGGTTTTCTATACGGATGTACGATGTCTGGGCACGCCGGCCATGGGAATCGCAGTAAATCATCACTACTGAAGGAAGTGCCAAGCTATACAACAGGCGACAAATGCCGCATGTCGCCTTGCCAGTGCCAGACCTTTTGTTCGGACTCCCTGGAGGTCGCAGCTGTGCAAGTGCATGTTAGAAACCGGAAGCTCGGTTTTGTGACCGTGTGCGTCAATCCAAGATCTTCTCCAAGGATGCTTTTGCAAGGGTCGTCTGTAATAGCTGTGCCTCTCGTGTAATAACCTGCTGCCATCGTAACACACGTCACACTCTTTGGTGCGACAATACTGTTGATACTCGAGGCAAGGATATTGTACCAACCGCTGATGCTGCTCCCTATATGTGGCGAACAACGACATAGCAACTTTCTTCCGACCACCTGACTCATGGAGTACTATTAACATCGTGCTACATTCGCCGGACATCTTGGTGTGATTGACAGAGGATGGGTAGCAGCTTTTCCCGATATTCTCAAAGGTCAGTGGATTTCAGTCGGCAATTCTGCACTGTGACACGCTGGAACAGATGCTGAGTTTTCGGCGACTCCAGTGCTGACCTGTTCGCATGAACTGCAGAGCAATGAGCGGCCACTTCAGTGCTGAAGCTACCAATCACTTGCCCACTCCTGACTGGACGCTAAAGAACACCTGCGCAGCCCGGAGCCGCAGGAAAGCAGAGCGGGAACTAATGAGTACATTGTCAAAAATGAGGACGTCACAATAAACGCTGTCATCCGTCACCATGCAAAAAGGACTGAGAAGCGATCAGTGGGCAGATTTCTGTGAAAAGATATTGGTGTTCACCCCCATGACGAAGATATGGATATAACATCCTCTCCGGATGACGCGCCCTCCTAGATCATTTGAAGGAATTGCTTTGAAGTAAGGGGAAGGGTTACAAAAACTTACAGAACATTTCCCAGACATATGCACATGTGTCACAACATTAGGGATTGGGAACCCTCCTGTTTCTCGATCATTTCATGTGAAGGTGGACCATTCCCTTATCGTGAGTTCAATCCGGCGCTCAGAAAATAAGATGTGCTGTGGGTGCCGACTTGATCAGCAATCAGATGTTGGCAATTCTTCCATATGACTGAAGACGTGGTCATTTTGATATATTTCATCAGGTATGGAGCAAAGGAGATATTCTAGAACGTAGAGGGCAGCAAGTATGGGGCTAGTGCTCAAGCTGGCAAAGGATCCTGTGCTCGTCGCGTCCGATCGCCAGTCTCGTTAACGTCATGCATGTTGGTGCTGATGAAACGCGTCCTATGTGCACGGATTACTTGAAATCTTGAGCAAGGACGTAGGCTGCCAGTGTGTATGACCGTCTTCCTTCCGCGTTCGAGCTTGCATGATAGCATATTGGACTTGGTAAGTCACATTGAGCACAACCATGTCAACGGCCTTTTCTCACTTTCCATCGTTATGGACTTTGCTAAAGCATGCGACTGCCTGCTTCCCACGGGCATCGCCAATGTTCTCCAAGCAATAGGCATCTCGGGAAATGTTTTCCGACTTTTCCAATGAATTTCTCCGAGGCCAATCAGTCCCGGTTAAGCTCGGCAGCATTTTCAGCGACGAACGACGAATTTTCCTCGCTGTCCCACAAGGAAGCGTCCTGCAAGAAAAGGACTACCACGCGACAGACGACTCCAAGGCAACGACAACGTCTAGTACGATGTCGAAGATGCCGACAGGACCCCTCAACAAAGCCAATTACTTTGTTCGTGAGGGTGACACGTTCTGGTTCGTCGTGCCCTTGTTCATGAAGGGTATCAAGAGCATTAATGATTATTCTGACGTAACTAACATCATATACCTGCCCTACATGTTGCAAATAATGATGGTGCGGCCAAATGTGACTCATATCCGCAGTGATGGAATATGAACACAAAAGTATACTTCAACGAAGGACAAGCAAAAACGGGCGCGGAAAATTGGCTTATAACACACTTTGAGCTGGTAAAACATTACACAGAAATACCGTAACAAGCGGACAGATAAAGAATTCTCAATATATCGAGAAGTACGCTGTAATTATCGAAGGTAGGAATTGGACCCGGACAAACTAGGTGCCAGGGAAGCAAGTGATCACTCGTCCAGAGCGGCTCTAACAACGCGGTACATATTGTAAATAACCTTTTTGCTTTTGTAGTTTCCAGGTGGGCCTTAATGACGAACGTCAGCAGCTGTTGCAGATTGTGGTAAAGATTAGATTTAGGGGCTCGGCAAGTTGATTTCCAACGGTTGCGGTCCCAAAAGAGGGAAAAGGCGACATACGCCTCTCAACCCACACGGCTGCCCTCATCCTATTGCTATTTGTCAGTGAGAGCGCCACATGATACTAATTGTGAGCATGACACCCTTGTAAGTTATAAGCCAGTTGGCGGGTCCCATAGTTTTGAAATCATGGAACTGGCTCGAATTTTGGCTTGCAAACTGCCTTCGCATGAATGGATGGAGATACATAGGTGGAATGATTGCTATGAATAAGGGAACGTGTCCACCATTTTTCCTAGAGCAGTGACAACCGTGGTTCGTTAGTATCGTGTAAAGCATGTTCCCGTCTACGCTGCATATAAATTGTCATTCTTCAATAGCTTCCATCTTCAGGCCCATGTATCGCGCGATGTCAGTGCACGCAAAAGAACTCCAGGTGGTCAAAATTTCCGGAGCCATCCCCTACGGCATATTTCATAATCATAGGTAGTTTTCGGACACACAAACCCACAAATAAATCAATCAATGACTTCCACTGACTTTCTAGAAACTTAATGTCAAAGTGGAAATACCTTCACTCGTGCTGAGAACGAAATCCGTCTTAACATTTCGAAGAACTATTCGAAGGTTGTGCGATATGGTGTGGCGGTACGCAATGACAATGTGGCTTCTCTAGCAACGTAGTTATATGCTGCTGGGAAAAATGAAAATAAAGCTGGCGTGCGCTTCGTTTCAAATATTTTAAGTAAAGAGCGACAGCCTGTCTCCTTTAGTTATGTTTCAATAATTCGCTACGGCATCTAAATATCTCGGCCAAAAACCACGCGTCAGCCTAGCTTTTCAAGAGCTGGGTGCATAAGAGGGCGGTGCAGAGGACATGCAGCACTCCCGAAAATTTGCGACAGGTTCTCACGCCAACATCACCCCCCCCCCCCGGCTCCCTCCCTGGCTACACCCCTTAAATGATGCGTAGTCTTTTGTTGAGGGCACATGCATCACCACTGCCAAAACGCTGCCCGAATGGCAGGCTGCCCTCATCAGCAGCGGGCAAATGGTGCAGTTTACGCGTATCGTGACCGTTTAACAGGCCGCCGGTAGCAAGGGCTACCAGTGAAGTACGGACTTCTCGAGAATATCAGAAACGTAGAACTTATGCTAACGGCTGCAGGAAAGAGAAACCCCTTTGCGGTCGTCCACACTGGTACTGCAGTAAATCAGAGAAACATCAATGTTTTGTGGCTCATCACACGACGACTTCCAGTGCTGCCGCGAGGACTTCGATAGGGTCTCAGCAAAACGGACCACTGCAGACAAGTCAGGCCACGTATACATTTGAAAAAAAAAAAAGACGCTGCCACCGCATGGTTTGAAAATCATGAATCTGCCTTGCAAACTGCGACCTATCTCAGATATCTTTCCTGGACACTTTCACAACCGTCGTTCACAGTGAAAGGACCGCGCTTCTGCTTATCCTGAGTGCAGCTTATAAATGAAAACTTCACCATTTGAGCGATATATTGCACGTAGGAGAACACACACACTTGAAGAAACACACTGCTGACGGGACAGGCGCTGCCTCACAGCAAGGACAGGAAGGCGCAGCTAGCCAAAGAAGATCTCTTGCAATTGCTCACTTGATTACTGGCGTTACTTATTGTGCAAATGACAACAAAATGATTTTTTTTAAAATTAATGTTCGTTTTTTTGTTTCTCACACCATGTGCAGAAAGAGAGAATGGTGTTGCTCAAACAGTCTGTCCCTCGGTGCAGCACCGAGAACACACTAGCAAGGTGGTAGATGTATCACAGACCCTAAATACAGTTGAAATAGGTCTGCTAGAATGCGGTCTAACATTCTGCCCAACAAATAATGCGGTTAACGAATTTGAGCTACACGAAGACATAACAGAGTTTTCAAGGCGTCTGCGGATCAGAGAATTCTTTTTTGATAAAGTAGAGGCAGGAGACACAAATACTGACACGCTCCGACCACCAAGCACGTGGACACCAGATTCTGGGCAATGCCAAGAGCTAGATCAGTACATAAAACTAATCACAAGAGATATTGGGCGCGAGGGCCACCACTGGAGGGGCTGGCGCTGCGGTCGTTCTGACGTGCAAAGTTGGATCACGTGACCCCACGATCCCACCTCGCGCCGAGCCTCCTCCGAAGCGGACGGTTCACGCATTTCACGCGCGCTTCAACAGCCATTCGCCAGCATTTTTATCTACAAACATCGTCGATTCGCGTTTATTTCACGTTCGCGGACACCTAGCGACCACAAAAGCTGAAAAGTGCGCTCGGAGTTATTGGAAACTTGGTATTTTCTAAAAAACGTCGTCTGCAAAATGAACCCAGCCAGTATCACTTCTTCCCCTTTTACACCCAGGCCATTAACCAGGCTAACATCTCCGGATTCATCAATAAAATATTCTCTCTCTCTCTCTCTCCCCTTTTACACTGCAGACGACGACATGGCCAGCTTCAAACAT
Source organism: Hyalomma asiaticum (assembly GCA_013339685.2). Classification (NCBI taxonomy): domain Eukaryota; kingdom Metazoa; phylum Arthropoda; class Arachnida; order Ixodida; family Ixodidae; genus Hyalomma; species Hyalomma asiaticum. The sequence continues at coordinate 76,846,048 of CM023488.1, read as the reverse complement.
AGATTCTCCTTCTATCAGCAGCTGCTGGGTGTCATACGGCTTATCGATGAAGGTGTAGATGCTGGACACTGATAGTTTCACTGAATCATTTAGACCACAATAAGTTACACCTTGCAGCGTATTGCAAAGGGACTCCGGAACGTTTTTCGGAGTGCGTGTGTGCGGGGGGGGGGGGGGCATTTATTGTCGTCTTTGCATGTTGTGTTGATTATTTTTGTTCTCAGTATTTGTCGATTCTAATTTATTTAAAATGCATATTATGTATTATTCTTCACTATAATATTAATGAAATCAATTATTGTTTTAATTCATTTTATCCGTTTAATATTTTACATATTTGCATCATCGCTTATTTCACATTGGTATACATTTCAAAATGTTTGGGACTTTCAGAAGTACTGAAAACCTGCGGCGCACCGCGCAACCCACGTGGTTGTGTGATCCAGTGTTTTGGAAAGCACTGCAACTCAGAACCACCAGCTTAATTGATTGACTGATTTGTGGCGTTTGACGTACGTCCCAAAACCAGCTTTGATTATGAGAGACGCCGTGTTGGAGGAATCCGGAAATTTCGACCACCTGGGGTTTTTTTAACTACCAACAGATTGAAAATTCTTGTCAAAAATTTTTATTTCCGCGGAAACGGTTGGAAAGTGGGAGGGGGGGGCCGAGCCCCCTCTAGAAAAATGGTAGGGGGGCGCCCGCCCCCCGCCCCCCCCCTCGTTCCGGAGTCTCTGCTAGTGCATTCAAATGAGTAAACTAATACGTCCGGTCTTACGCTGTATTTTCGATCGCTATTGGCCCCTTCGTGCAAAATACGGACGGGAGTCATTCGTCGAAAAATGCAGCCATGAACTGGCTCGACCGCGATCGAAAATCTCAGAGGGAAAATTTACAGCGCAAACACAAAGACACACCACAGAAAGGAAATGACACACACAAGCGCTTGTGTGTGTCATTTCCTTTCTGTGGTGTGTCTTTGTGTTTGCGCTGTAAATTTTCCCTCTGAGATCATGTACCAACTAGGCCCGAATGAAGTTTTACCGCGATCGAAAATCGCCGTGTGACGACCGTCTTGAATACGCGGGAAAAATAAGCAACAGAAAGAGAAGCAACGGACAACTGTACTCCAGGCTAGTGTCCTTGGGGTCATACTGGCGATAATTTAAATTGTGATCAAGCCACAGCGTCCTAAGTTGAACCCCCTGTTCAAAAATAACAAGGTTTAATGAGGCGCGCATGTGCGTATGTCGTGTGTACACCTTAAATCATGTGAGAATGGTCGACGTCGCAATTGAATGCAGCTCTATGCCTGCTGATTTCCGCAAAAATGAAGGAACCACTCGCATCGCGCTGCATAGGGGTATGCGTGTTCAGCATGAATACAAATTTGCTAATTCGATTTCATCTTGTCAACGGCGGTCCCTTTGTTGATGCAAACATACAATGAATGAATTGCACGAGAAACACGTCGCAGGCCTTTCTTGCGGCCAAAAGCTATGTGTATTTACCGCAACCACGCGCTAAAACCATCTGATGCTTACCTTTCATTCATTTTCATTCATCAAAATGCTATCTCACCTAAAAAAACCAGCGGACTCCGCACGCGCGGTATCCTCGCCGGTGACCATAGCAGACGACAACAGCAGTCGACGCGGTGTCTAAAGCTTTGTAATGAACCTGTTCATTTTCCGGAAGAGTTAATTACCTTGTTGAAGAATCAATAACGTAGCCACAACAGTATTTTACCGATATCGTCTAGCTGAAATAAACGGCAACAACAATAAAAAGGCGACGCGCAAAGCAGCTCCGGGCTCAGCAAGGCAGTGCTGTCGGAGCAATCCAACTTTGCGCGTCACACCGGTTCTCCCGCGTGGCGGCGCCACGGTATGTCCTCGCTCCCAATAGTGAATACAACAAGACAGAGTCGCAAACCAAAGAACCTATCCCGCGAAGAACACGATTCCTTGAAACAGCTCGCGGACACAAATGACATCATAATAAAACCAGCAGACAAGGGTGGTAGTATAGTAATATGGCCAATAGAAAAGTACAAGAACGAGGCAATCAAGCAGCTAACTAACAATGCACATTACCGAAAATGAGATTCTGACCCAACTATGGAATACAGCAACAGGATACGCCGTACGATAACAGATCTTTTAGCCAGTGAATTAATCACACAATCCGAGTATCGCTTCTTAAATCCTGATAATAAACAAGCAGGCCGTTTCTTCCTCCTTCCTAAAATCCATAAGGTTAGCATAGATGAACTATTTACCGCTGAAATACTGGGCAGACCCATAGTATCTAACAACAACACCCCAACGGAGGCATTATCGAAGTTTCTTAATCACCATCTATCTGACATACCCCCAACCTTCCGTCCTTTATGCAGGATACAACTCACTTTCTGCGGATTATAGAGTCTATTAGCGAAATACAAACACTTTCGGATCAGGCAATTCTGGTAACGCTAGATGTCACCTCCCTATACACGAATATACCCATAACTGAAGGAATCTAAGCGCCCTCGAAGGCAATACAGAATAGCAAACGTGCACACGCCGCTGAAGTTTACATAACGTTACTAAATTTATTACTTACACTTAATTACTTTGAACTGGACTCGACCAACTACCTACAAATTTTTGGCACCAGCATGGGTACTCCTTTTGCGCCGACCTACAACAATATCTTCATGGGGCAACTAGGAGCACAGCTTTTGGAATCGTCGACGCTAAAACATCGCACCTACCTCCGTTACATAGACGACATCCTTATTATTTGGGAACATGGCGAAAGTGCACTAAGCACATATTTTGAGCATTTCAACAACTTTCATCCCAGCATTAAGTTTTCCATGCACCACTCTTCCAGTAAAATTTATTTTCTCGACACGACAGTATCCATCGAAAAAGGAGAACTAAAGACGACACTTTACAGAAAGCCAACGGACAGCCAGCACTATCTAGATTATAATAGTCATCACCCGCGACACTGCAAACAGGGGATATTTCTAGGACAGGCAAGGCGCATAAGAAGGATTTGTAGCAACGACGCGGATTACGTTCACCACTTTAGCAATTTAAAGGCAACCTAAGCTGAACGAAATCACCCGCACGACGCTCTCAACAAGGCATACAATGACGCGCGTAAACAAGATAGGACACCAGCACTAGAAAAAAGAGCCCCTAAAGCGCAGGCCAACCAACCGCTAGCATTCATAACGGAATACTCCAATGCGCTTCCAAATATTAATAATATTCATCGCAAATACTATCCAATACTAACGAGCAACGATCGCCTTAGAAAAGCGTTTCCGGAAACACCATGAGTCACCTACCGCCGTAATATAAATTTTAAGGACTTGTTAGTACATGCCAAAGTAAACCCTCAACGCACCGCCTGCGTAATAACTTGCTCCCGTCCCAGATGTAAGACTTGCATGCATATTCAAAATGATCTTAAATTTAAAAGTTCGGGAAGTGACTATGTCCATCATGTAAAATCTAGTTCCACTTGCACTAGTTCGAACGTTATTTACATGTTGGAATGTTGTTGTTGTTTTGTGGGGTTTTACGTCCCAAAACCAGTTCTGATTATGAGAGACGCCGTAGTGGAGGGCTCCGGAAATTTGGACCACCTGGGGTTCTTTAACGTGCACTGACATCGCACAGCCCACGAGCCTCAACATTTCGCCTCCATCGAAATGCAGCCGCCGCGGCCGGGATTCGATCCCGCGACCCTCGGATCAGCAGCCGAGTACCTTAGCCACTAGACCACCATGGCGGGGCCATGCTGGAATGTTCACTCTGTCCCAAGCAATACATCGGCGAAACTGGTCAATCAATTAATGTTAGATTAGACGGGCACAGCGCGGACACCGCGAATAACCTGCCGAAGGCAGTGGCGCAGCATTTTAGTATGACAGGTCATAATTTCGACGAACTGAAACGCTACATACTTCAGGGAAACTTCCGCTCGCCGAGGGACAGAAAATACAGGGAATCGTATCTCATATACAGGTTCAGAACTCTCCAGCCTACAGGCATAAACCTTTGAAAGGGAACCCTTGAGTCCATTAGATACGGTGGAGGGTTAACAAAGACGACAAAAGGATAAGGTATGCACAAGCTAACAGTGTTTCTCCCAGAAAGTCTACTTTCATGTGCGGAGCCCCCATGCAGTTCGACGACAACAACGGCGTTAAACAGTGTAGTTATTTTTAGCAACACGCTTTCAGTGAAATGCACTCTAGTGCGGCGCAGGTGGTGTGGAGTGGAGAGGGGGACACGTGCCATAGGAGCAACTTCTGTTCCGAGCGTGTGTTCCTTATTTCATCCTGCTGTCTGGCACTCTGCACACAATGCATTTGCAAGATATGTACAAGGAGCGGATTCTTTGGAAACTTTCGATCTTGCCCTTTATATTAGTCACGCTAACACCTGCCACCCACATACCCCTGCACCCAACCCCCCCTTTTTTTTTCGCACGTGCTGTTCTTCTCTCTTTCTGTAGACGGGAGAGAGTGTGCAAAGGCGTACATAAACGAACGCTGGAGAAGGCAGTTGCCGCGCTGACGAAGAGAAGTCCGCTTGTCGAAACGTTGGCTCCTGCGACATTCCCTGTTCTAAATCGTATCTTGCGATTTGTTCATCGATTCAAACAGGTATGATTAGTTGCGGTAACAACCACGTCATATACAACACAATCATATGTGTCAAGGCGAGTGTTCTCGACGACCTTTCGTGGAAGATAATTTGCACAAATAAAAATAATAATGCGCCCTCAACAGAGGCTCGCGAGTCCACAAAACGCACCTCTAGAACTGATGACTGCGGAAGTGAAGTCGACGTACTGCGAGCGATTATGAAGAAAGCTAGCAATCCAGTCTACCTGACTGGAATTTTTTAGAATAATGTGTAGTTTATGCAGAAGGGATCTCAGCTTGCTCCTCCCAAGTATACTCTGATTAAAGTGTGACGCTTCCGTATTTTATCGATGAACAAATCGCAAAATACGATTTAGAACAGGGAATGTCGCAGGAGCCAACGTTTCGACAAGCGGACTTGTCTTCGTCAGGGCGGCGAAGACAAGTCCGCTTGTCGAAACGTTGGCTCCTGCGACATTCCCTGTTCTAAATCGTATTTTGCGATTTGTTCATCGATTCAAGCATCCATCTTCCCGTGAGCTTCTCTTCCGTATTTTATGTATTTTACGGCCACGCCCTCTTCTATTTGTGTGGTGGCATGCATACAATGTGCACTACAACGTGCCATCGCACGAAAGCATATAAAATTGACATTTTGGCAAATTTCTGCGAATGCACGAAGAACAAACCGAAAGAAGACGGTTGCTGTTTCAAAACTTACACGTGACCATAAAGCAAGGTGTTCTCATTTTTAAATGTCCTTTTGTTCTGTTGTACATGCTGCACACATTTTCATTTGCTTGTCGTTAAACATATTTTGGAGTCATCAGCTGCTTTATTTGGTTTTCAAGCTGTCACTAGTGTTATTGTGTTGTTTTCATCTTGATTGAATAAGCAACTAGGCCACCAACACGTCCTAAAGTTAGGTTATGGTGAGGATGTGTTCACTGTTCCTTATGGATAGTGACACGTGCAGTTGTTTTGGTTTGTTTAAGGAGAACACCGTTATCGATTTCCTGTGGCCCGCACGCACGCTTGACCCGCACGTTGATTGCTTGCGTGGAGCGCCGTTATCACTTTCTGTTACGCTCAACGCAGGCCCGTTTGTCTGACTTGTCACATCGGGAACCGTGTGGACCATTCTTGAAACTATGCATGCCTGACGTCAGTCGACTGAAATACTGACAAGCGGCGTAATGTATCGGCTTTTATACACACTTCGTAACACGTTCTAGCATTTTCTCCGAATTTCCAGAAGTCACTCAAACGTGCGCGTCAGGCATGCGAAGTTTCAAGAATGGTCGACACGGTTCCCGAAGTGGCATGCAAAATAAACGCGGCCTGCATTGCGCGTAACAGAAAGCTATAACGGCGCTTCCCTCAGGCAATGAAAACAAGCATGCGTGTACCGGAAATTGGGAACGGCCTTTTAAAAAAAAAAGAAAACAAACGCGGTTATCTTGCATGTCACTTCGGAAACAGCCTCGACCATTCTTGATATTTTGCGTGCCTGACGCGTACACTTGAGTGACTTCTGGAAGTTTAGAGACAATGCGAGAACGCGTTATGGATTGGTGTATACAAGCTGACGCATTACGCCGCTTGACAGTGTTTCCGTCGACCAACGACTATTCACGCCGCTATTGCTGTCCAGTGTGATGGGTTCGCCCAATAAACAGTTCGCCTGACTTCGTCTTGGATTCTGCGTGCTTCATCTTCAGTGCTGCGTGTGTCACGACCACATGAAAATATTAGAATGACTGGTTACCGTTATACTGCAGTCGTGAAACAATAATACCTTTCCAGTGTCCATCACAAGCGAAATGTCGCCGCAAGAAATGTGTTATGGTCTTTTTGTCATTACCTTATAAGTAAATATTCAAGTCACTTACAGCAACAGGGTTCCTGTACCTGGACAGAGTGCTTGTAGATGCAGGTGCATTTTCAGGTTCGCCACTAACAATATGCAGAATGGTCAGAATCATAATAATCATTGTGTTGAGAAATGTGGTGGAAAAAAAGAATCCCATTGCTGCCCTCTAGTACGTACTTAAACTAACGGCCTCCTGTAAAGAATATGAAGTTTCGGTTTCAGTCAACTAACCAATGAAAACAGATCAATAGCTACATAAAAAATATGTTGACGAGGCTCCCAAAGTCAGTAAGAGCAATCGATATTTCAGATTAAATAAAAGAAAATCGAATGATACAGTGCATTGATTCGAACTTTAAGAGAGAGGCTGGGCGAATGTGTAATCACTCAACATGCCTTGCCTCAACATAACAATAAGTAAGCATAGAAAGAAGCAAAAATGTGTGACAGCAGCTACAGTCTTGTAACAAAGGTAGCGAAAGCCAAGCACCACATGAGTGGCACACGCCAAGCACTGGATGAGCACTTATCGGCAAAGCGCTAAGTGCAAACTTGAGGAATGTCCGACTGACAAAATAATGAGTATCTGCTACCATGTCTCTTTATTTAGTTCATATTTTGTAAATACTGGACGCACCCACTAAACAGTAGGATGTAATTATGCGCTTAACCATGAAGTACGCTGTGGAAAAAGCGCAGCATAAAGTCAAACAAAGTCAGGCATAATCGAGTATTATCTAGTTTCTGACCTCTTGCTCAACAAACGAACAATGTATGCCCACAATATAGAATGCCCACAATCTATGTCCACAATATAGAACGAAGGCCTCCCCGCATTTCCGCAATTAGCATGGTTGTGTTCTATCTGCAGCCGTTTATCCTGGCGGCTATTTCGATGACGTCCCCGGCATAATTTTTTAGCCCCCTTCACGTTCGCCTTGCCTATGCATGCAGTCTGTTGAGCCTACTTATAAAGAAGTATCTGCATTATCATTTCCAGTCTATGTGCGTGGTCGTTTTTGTTATTTACACCAGGACATAATTATAGCACTCTATTATTCCTTGTCCCACTCTGCTATCTTGTCTCTTAACGTTGCGACTGCCACTGGATTTGAGCAGCTCGATACCTCATTTTGAATTTCAGCCAAACGATTTGCTTGGGCGTGGAGGTTTCTCTTCCCTAGAGAAGTCATTTAAGCCTGAAGTAAGTCCGTGCAGCACCGATAATATTTGTTTTCAGAGATAAGCGAGCGTACCCGCGAGATATGGCAGGTAGAACTCGCGCCACGCGGCTTCAAAAAGAAACGAATAACAAAGCTTCGAGCGCGAGAAGCACTGGTAAATGTGTGCGTCCAGTCTGAGAAACGTTGCTTAAAGAGCGTGGCTGCTGTGGCGGTTTGGCTAAGTATTGGGTGCTTAAGGTTTCATGTTACTTTTAAACTGTGTTAAAGGTCCTGTTATTCCTAGGAGTCACCACATCCATATTGATGTCGACCAATTCTCCCGTCTAACGGGTGCGGATGCACCCGAGTACCTGTCGCCTAGTTGGAGCACAACATCCTCGAAGTCTAGGCTCTGAGATTATCGGACTCTAATAGCCGTAGTCTTAAGATAGGGAACATCCGCGCCCTGCGAGGCCGGGGACTTCCCACACGCCGGATGTGTAAATAAATGTTATTTCACCCTCTCTCTCCTGGTCAGGGGCGATTCGCATGGGGATACTTCCTGCCGTCTAATGAATTGCATTTAGGCATATTTTTCCGCCATGGTGCCGGCAGAATTCGTGTTCCACCGCTGCTTGGAACGGAGGTTTCTTCAGTCTCACGAACCCACAGGTGGTTCACAAAGAACCCAAGGCGACTACGAATCACTTGCAAACCATCGCTTACGTGCGCCATTTAGGACGAAGGGACACATTCACCTGTCCATTCAGGACCTGCTCAAATGTACCTAACTTTAGTCAACTCCGCTAAGTGCTTTTATTCCGCCTAACGTTGTATGTAGAAAAGGCCTCGCACGGGGTGTTGACTCTACAGACAATAAAGAAGCTTTCTGACTCGGGCGTCGTTTCGATTTACCACAGTAACTGACCGGTAAATGATGAGAGGATTTCCATTCAATGGCATCGTGACGCTTCTATGCACCACATGTACGCCAGAATTAAAATTATGGCCTCTTTCGTGTGGAGCCTCTCTCATCTCGCCCGACTCAATGTCAAAACAGTAGGAGATTTCGCGTCAGTTCTGGAGGATTTACATCAGACCTGCGCTACCGTGCCTGTGGGGAAAGCCAGTCTACAATTGAGTACACGGAAACATCAGAAAAGTGTAGCTTGTGTGGAGAGAGACATGCCGCAGGCTATTGTGAGTGTTCACTTCGTGCTGAGCAGTTAAAGACTAGAAATTCTTGACCGCTGCCGATGTTCTCGAAAGGAAGCTAATGCTGTAGTGAAAGACAGCACTTTCGGGTACATTGGTGTTACAGCTCGAAGCATTAGAGTTATCGATTTGAATCTATTACATGCAGTTGACTCTGCTTAGAAAAAGCAAAAACCGAGGTTATGCACAACGTGATACCGAGGCTATCAGAATGGTCGAAAGAAAAATTTCGAGCGTGATCACCTAAATACTGCAGGCTTGTCTTGCACCTTCGCAGTCATCCGTAAACGGGGACAACAGTTAGCAACAAACTAAAAAGCGCACTGGTGTATGCTCTATACTCATCTTTCGACAAGATAAGCGCCATGGATCACAGATGTGACAACACCATACTATTTCATGTAAGCCAATCATAAGTGACATCACAGAAATGGAAATTCATGATTAACTCAAAATCTCACGGGCTCCCCGATTTCTACTTTTGTATCGACAAAAAGAAAGAAGCGCCATATAGCGTTTACACAGAAGTAAACGAAGTCCGAGGCGGCAAGTGCCTTTGGAGTTCGCTGAACTCCATTGTTGAGTTGAGGGTGTTGCAGTGTTCAAGAAACGTGGCTTCCATGGGATGAAAATTTTTCCGACCCAGGGTTTCGTTCTTTCAGATTAGATCACCCATCGCGAGGCGGTGGCCTAATATTTTTTAGTCAAGTAAAACATGGCACAAGAAAAAAAATTGACGGCAGATCCACGAGGTGAATGATGATGAGATTGGGCGAAGCTCCTGGAAGTAATCATCGGTTAAACCGTGAAATTTCTTCCGTTAATTCGCCTGATAAAAATGACGTGAAACGATTGATTAAATGGCGTCTTTCGTTAAGCAGCTGGCGTCTTTTCCTTTTGCTTTAGAAACATCTGGCGTCTTTCGTTAAGCAGCTGGCGTCTTTTCGTTTTGCTTTAGAAACATCTGGCGTCTATTCGTTTTGCTTTTAGAAAACATCTGGCGTCTTTCGTTGGTTTATTTCATTAATCAACGGCGTTTTGAACAAAATTTTTATTGTTTAATCACGCACAGGAGAAATCTCACCAGGCACTACCTTGGAGGTAAACAATGGCTGCTACTGGGAATGAGAGACAGCAGAAGTCGGCTTTTAACACTTCTACTTCTACTAACGTTTCCTACTGGAACATGCCAATGGCTGCTAATGGGGAATGAGAGACAGAAGAATTCGGCTTTTAGTTAACGCGCACGCTGCGAATTTTTTTTATTGTTCAACAACGCACAGGAGAAAATCTCCCACCGGCACCACCTCGGAGGTCAAAGCGTAAGACTGGTTACGCACTACGACTACGACTACGACTACGACGAGGGACGAACGGGTGCCGCTTTAAGGAGCTTCGCCCCTAAAAAATCTTTCAAAATCATAGGCTGCGATTTTGAAATGTTAGCATTAGATTTGAGTCTCTCAGGTCATTCCCAGGCTTCTATTTTCAACTGTAATTTTCCCGTCCACGTTCACAATACGCCTCACCTTTAAAGTGCTTTGGTGGCCATTAGACAGGACTTATTGCTTAAGAGAGAATTTCTTTCACATCATGTATCGTGGGGTCTGAGGACAGACAGGCGTAGCACGACAGTATAGACGTGTGCCATGGACAGCAGGTACTCGTGTGTGAAGAGAGGTAAATCACCTTCAGTTCTAAATTTAACATTTTGTAATAATGCATTGAACAGTTCGTCTTGGTCTACAGTTGACTCTATATAGCGATCACCTTTCCGTGTTCTTTTTTTCAAATTATCTTTCCAATAACAACTTCACATGAGCCCAAGTGTATATACATATGTTAACAATATTGAAGTAGAAGACTTTTTTACGGTCCAGCTATTGGCGGTACAGCATGGCGATGGTAAAAAAATTGCTTCTAGAATTTCTTCAATTCTACAAAGCTCCAGGAAAAATTCTGTGTGATTCCAACTTTTAATTTAATTAGCCGGAACTGTAGTATGTTTACCGGACTCGTGGACCGCTGGACCAGATGGCATCATAAATGGAACGCTGAAACTCTTCTTTCAGCAGTCGGCTCATATTCTCTTAGAAACAGTAAATTATTCATGAAAGAGCTGGATGAATGCCAGTGTATTACATTAATCATAGGCAATGTCCTCGTTCAGTGCTCCGCATCACACCGACTTCCACAGTGCGCGTCGATCCCTACAGGATTTCTTCTCCTTAAATTTCAATTCCCTCGCTTTCCCACACCAGATTTTAAGTTCTTCGTCTCCGCAATAGTGTTACTACAAGTGGGGCGACTGTTCTTGTCTGGCCAACTTAATGATCGACAGTTTTGCCCTTCGAGTGGAGGACAGGGTTACTGTGCACAAATTGGGTGAGTTATGGCTTCCAAGTCTGCATCGACTCTCAAATGGGGCCCTGAACTAAGGGCCCCACACTACAAGGAAGATCCCTCCTTCTGCTTTCAGTAAATGTTTGCTCTCTTTGTTGCCCTTCTGAGCTCGCGAAATCTACTGGTATATCGCTTGATTCCAATGGCTTTAAATATTCCATAAAAGCAACATTAAGGGGCTTGCTAAACTCAGGAAATCTATGAACTATTTGATTGCAAGGATGGTGCGATCCATTGTGGAATATTCTTTCTGAATTGAAGCATTTCTCTTACAGAAGTGTAATTTACTATCCTGAATCATTTTGGTATTTCTAAAATAACACTGACTGACGAATAATATTTTAGGTGCATTGGGACACCTTCTTTCTCTGTTGGAATTATGTTGGTACTTTCGCCGCTGGTTGGTTCAATAGTTGTGCTGGATATATCGGGAAAGGTGACGAAAATTTTTAAAATAATTCTGCTGGATGGATGACCAGTCACCTCTTTCACTGTTTTTAGCCGCTGAATTTCCGCGGGGCATGCCTTGAATAGCTCCGCTGACATGGCCGGTAGTTATACTTCAAAAATCAGTGCTCTCGGCTTCCTCGGTCTCAAAATTTCACTAATCTTCACGCAGCTTGCGGTCAGTCGTAGAAATTGTTCGCAACTACACTATCTTACTAAAGATGGTAATAACAATGCCTGGTTATATTCAAAGGATTCCATCTGCATTTCTCTAAACATGCTTGCTCTTTTTTAGGCCATTTAAAATTTGCACGTTTCCTTAGTGTCTCCAACCTTTCTTCATTCTCCAGGCTGTGTGATCAAAGTTAGTAACTTGGTGAGGTGTACATTATCTTCCTCGGTACTTAATTTCGTCATCTGTCATTTTGACACCACATGTTTGTTCCTTTGAAAGAGCTGGCCAATGAGCACTGGACGCTTTGGTACTCTATATCCGATTTCAATCCCTCCTTCTAAGATATATTTGTTATGGTGTATTTCGCTCCATCTAGGTCGTCACAATTTATTATAATGCGTGAGATTGTTCAAGCAAATACTATACCAATCTTCGCTTGTTTTGGCTATGCCAGTATTTTTCTCGTTGTTCTGGATTTTCTCTGATTCAGCGCGATTTTTGCCCTACTATCCAGTGATCGTTGCATTTTATCAGTCACAGCATGTGTGCCGCATACTCTCCCTGTCTGTCTACCCATAATAACATCGACTTTTTTTTCAAAGCTTTTTCCTCGCCTCAAAGCGTGCCCGTATCACAAAACTATCATGATTAGTTCTGGTCCCCAAGAGGGCGCGTGTCCTCATTTTCCTCGATGCCTAATGTGCGGCGTTCGCACGTGCTCTGTTTTATTTGTTGCGCGCGTGACCTCTGCGAAATATACAATCGTAAAACTGCTGCTGGTGCGCGCACGTGTTCACGGGCTAGCAGAACTATAGGGCAAAGTTAGTGTGCGTCAATTGTTCGATTTTTTTAAATAAATGTAATTTAAGAAGAGGTTTCATTCTGTAGTTCCTTTTTTTAAGGGCGAAGCTCCTTAGAGGGTGGGTCGCTCCCTCCAATGTAGTAGTACGTATGTAGCCAGCTCTAGTTTAATGAAGTGCGCAGTAGATGGCGTGATGGCGGCGCGGTGGTCGCTTCATTCAGATGTATGGGAATGCGTAGCATGGGAGTCCGTCCGTCCGTCCGTCCGTCCGCACTAGATGGCGTGATGGCGGCACGGTGCTCGCTTCATTTAGATGTATGGGAACGCGTAGCATGGGAGTCCGTCCGTCCGTCCGTCCGTCCGTCCGTCTGTCTGTCTGTCTGTCTGTCTGTCTGTCTGTCCGAGCGCTGGGGTGCTGCTTAGCTAGTACGTGAAGAGATCAATAGATGGCGCGGAGGCGTTCGCTGCGTGCTCTAGTGTGATAGGAGAGCGCTAGATGGCGACACACAGTGTTTAGCACGTCTTTGATGATGTATTGGGCAAGATTCACGGAATATTCACGGTTTTTACCGATGAAGCTTCGCCCACTCATCATCATTCACTCCGTGGATATGCGTGGATTTCTTTCGTTGTTCTTGACTCAGTCCCTCTTGACACGACCGCAGTTAGACTGTGACTGAATGTGGTTTGGTTAAGGAAAGGAAACTAATTTCGGCTGCCCATGTCGGGAGCACGGCTAACCGTCCGTCGGGATAGGGAAGGGGAAATCACAGACATAGAAAGGAGAACAAAGCCTGATTGGAGGCCTCCGGAAATTTTGACACCTGGGTTTTTTTTTTAATGTGCACTTAGAGTACAGAGTACACGGACCTCTGGCACTTTCGTCTCCATAGAAAATGCGACCACCGCAGCCGGGATCGAATGAAGGTGACCAATGCCACCCGATTCTTCACCTATCCCCGTCAGTGGATTAGTGTAAAAAAAAGACGTTCATCATCATCATCGTCGTTGTCGTCGTCCCGTGCACAGCATCTCGCAAAGCTATGCTGTGACATAGTTTCGCTCCACGAACGCGTGCGTCCTCTCATTGTGCGAAGCTATGCACACAGGCAGACTGTGGTACAGCAAAGCTGATCTTTTATTGCTGATCTTTTATTGATGATGCTGATCTTTTATTGATCATTTAGATTTCACACACGTTTCCTGTTCTATCTTGTTTATTAGAAAACGTGCCTCAGCTTATCTTTTTTCAGGGAGCCCTAATTATCTTAAACTGCCTTTTTTTAATATTGCCTGTCAGTTTATCCAACCTCCACTAAGGGCACTTCCTTCCCATCTGAGGACTTTGAGTTCTACAAGTACCTCCGGTATTTCAACTTTACTTGAAAGAGACCGTAAGTTGGAACGTCATTCGGTTCAGTCTCGAAAGTCTCACTGTCCCGGTCGAGTGCTTATTTGCATTGTCCGGTGCTTCAGAATACTCACCAGCATGATTGAACGTTCCGCAGGCGCCAAATTCAAGGCGCGGTTGAACTGTAAACATGAGGTTGGATGCAGTGACGCAGTGCTACACAAAGGAGACCAATTCCGGTTCTGGTGTGGCAGTGTGTAGGCGGTGTAGAGTAGGAGCGCTCGTAGCAGAAACCATGTACTATTTTGTTATGCTGCGCCCCTCAGAAGGCCTTGCTGTAACAAAAGAAACCTATATTGGGAAAGGTAAGCTACAATTCATTATCTCAGAATGCTTGCCGAATGCACTATACGCCATTCTTATCCTTCTAATTATCTCATTCTCATCATTCGGATCCGGGGTCCCTACCTAGCCTATGTAGGCATATTCCCTTACCACTTCCGATGCCTCGCCACGTATTTCAAAGCGCAATGTTCACCCAAGACTATTGAACAATATTTTCTTTTCTGAAAATTAATTTTCAGGCACACCGTTTTAGTTAGCTTGTCTAGGCCAGTGATCATCCTTTGCAATTCGCCTTCCGAATTAGTATGGCAATGCCATCAGCCAATCTGAGGGGTACTGAGGTATTCCCCATTAACCCTTAAACACAGCTGTTCTTATTAAACTTTTCTAAATACCTTTTGTAAACTTGCTATGAATAACGTTGGAGAGGTTGTGTTCCCTTGTCTTACGCCCTTCCTTATAGGTATTGCACTGCACTGATTGTGGAGGACAGTAGTGGCTGTGGAGCCCTTATGGACACCTTCCAGTATTCTTACTTATTGATTGTAGATCTCATGAATCAGCAATGCCTGTGTGACTGCTGAGGTTCCAACCGAGTCCAATGCTTTCTGGTAGTCTATGAGGGCTATATGTAGGGGTTGGTTGTACTCCGTATAATTCGTTATCACCTGATCAATAGTGTGAGTATGGTCTACTGTTCAATAGCTTTTAAAAACCCTGCTTGTTCATTAGGTTATCTGAAATCTAAGATGGCAGGAATTCGGTTAGCGACTACCTTGGTAAATAGCTTGTAGACGACGGTCAGTAAGCTAACCGACCTGTAATTTTAAAGTCCTTTGTATCGCCCTTCTTATGGATTACGATAGTATTCGCGTTCTTCCAAGATTCCAGCAGGCTCACAGAAATGCGGGATTGCTTATGCAATCTTGCCACCTTTAGTAAATTCTACCCAACATCTGCTATGGGATCATCACCACGTGCCTTTCCCGCTTCCATTTCTCTCGAAGTTTTTATTACTTCCTATGTCATTACTGGTCCAATGTCTAGCTGTCGTGAGCTAATTTCTCTTTCAATGTTATCCTGATTATCGCGGCTCCTGTAGATATCCATGTCGAACCCATCGATTACTATAACTATCCGATCCCTATTTGCGATTGCAGTGCCTTGCTCGTCTCTAAGCGCGTACGTCTGAGTTTTGCATAGACGTTTATTAACCGCTTTCAGGCTTCCTCCGTTTCTAACAGCATGCTCAATCCGCTCCATAGTATGATTCCGTGTGTTGGCTATCTTACGCTTATTGATGAATTTTGAAAGATTCGCGTGCCCCATTCTGTCAGTTGCGTTAGATACTACCATGCGTTGCCCTTTTCTAGTCAAGTGTTTCGTCTTCTGGGAAAGCTTTCCATTAATATGTCTAACAACCTTAGTCCTATTTCTGTTGCACACTCGGTGATTATGTGCGTGAAATTATCATCGACTTCCTGAACATTAATGTCTGCTTCCTCGGTTAGAGCTAAATATCTGTTTTGCAGCGCTCTCATGAAATCGTCGACTTTTCGTCTTGCTGTTAGTTTGTTGATCGGCGTCTTTAGCCCTAACTTATTGCGGTTCCTCGTCAAGTGTAGGCTATTTCGAGAACTCACTATCTTTTAGTCCTGCACCTAATTCTGCCGAGCTCTTCCAGATCGTGCACGACGCAAGATTCATTGCCACGTTTGAAGTCTATTTCATCTTTAAGCTCGCCAATTGGGCTTCGCCACGTTGACTTACGGTTCTTCCGTTTGCGGAAAAAGGTATTCGTGATTCGCCGATCTACTCGTCAAATTTGGTTGAAGTTCATAGTTATTTTCTAGGAAGTTGCTTGGCATGGCAGCTTTTCCCACAATGCGCGGAATTTGAAGATTTTTAGTATGTTTTCTGCGACACAGAAATTCCACATTATTAGTAAAGTGTTGTTGTTTTGTGGGGTTTTACGTCCCAAAACCAGTTCTGATTATGAGAGACGCCGTAGTGGAGGACTCCGGAAATTTCGACCACCTGGGGTTCTTTAACGTGCACTGACATCGCACAGCACACGGGCCTCAACATTTCGCCTCCATCGAAATGCAGCCGCCGCGGCCGGGATTCGATCCCGCGACCCTCGGAGCATTCTTAGTAAAGTGCTACTTTTACTCTTGGAAGCATAGGTCACACATATAGGTCTACAATTATTTAGATAATTTTTATGACCTTTGCCTATAACTGGGATTTGTTATTTTAGCTTACGAAAAACATTCCAGTGCTTAAAATAAAAATGCATATGTCTGTGAGTGACCGACAAACATAATGTGAGACTTTTTTCAGTAGTTCTGCTTTTTTACCGCCAACAATGCCCACAGCAGCATTTGGTAGGCTCATACCCAAAAAACGCGGGTTCGATCCCGGCCGCGGCGGTCGCATTTTCGATGGAGGCGAAAATGCCAGAGGCCCGTGTACTGTGCGTTGTCAGTGCACCTTAAAGAACCCCAGGTGGTCTAAATTTCCAGAGCCCTCCACTACGGCCTTTCTCTCCTCTCTATCTCTTTCACTCCCTTTCCCCCACCCCCAATGATGCTTGGCCGTGCTCCCAACATGGGCTGCAGAAATTTGCGTCCTTTCCTAACCGAACCACAATCAATCAATCAATCAATAATGAATGAATGCATTTCTTTTTTATGAGCTGGTGAAACAAAAAGTTTGTTTTCTAATATGTTTGATAATGTATGGTTTGCAGCGTGCGTCGGTGCTAGCGGAGAGTTCAGATGCCCCTGATCGCAAAGCATGCTTTTGAGCGTACCCTCAACCGACGTATGACAGGAAGCTTTATCTTCTAAATAAGGTCGCTGCCAGTCTTTTTGTTTGATGACAATAAAAAATCGCTCACAGTATTCCGAAGTGCTTCCTTAACATTCATAATAGAACATTCATAATAGTTGTAGACTTGAGTTCACAGTATTTTATCCGTGCCTTCAGAGTCTATTCTTTCAAAGCTGCTTAAGCTGCAGCAATAGTCGATTAGCTTTGCTTTTATGAATGCGCTAAATAGCTTCTCCCTTTCTTCTTTGGTTTTTTAGAAGTGAAGCGTCTATCTGGGGCTTTCCAGGGTTTTCTTCACATTTAGTAATACGGGAGGAATGCTTGGTCATGTTTTGAACATAAATGTTTTATAACCAAGTGTAGCGTCAGTAATTTCTAAGGATTTGCTTAGTGTTTAGTTAGAGGGATAGTGTTTCAGCCCGGTCAAACAAAGAAAAAAACTGTAGTTATTCCATACGTGCATAAGCTATCTCATGATCTGAAAAATGTTGCACGGAGGTTCAATGTCAGAGTTATCTTTTCTCCCCCTAATAAATTAAATAAGATTTGCGGTATAATTGAAAGGAAACTTGATCAAAAAAGATTAGGAGTAAGTAAAAGTAAAAAAGGTTGCAAGGTAAAGAAACACGCGTCCTCGTTCGGTGCATGCAAAGTAGGTCTGGTCTATCAGGTGCCGTCTTCTTGTGGTGACATGTATATTGGCCAAACAGGCAGGTGTTTGAATATAAGATTGGCTGAGCACAAACGTTGTCTGAAAGGGAATGAATACTCGCACATGGCTAGGCACTGTACAAGCCATGATTGCACCCCTTTTTTTACTGATACAAAAAGTCTCTTCAAGCACAGGGATCAGGCAGTGAGAGAAATTGTTGTAGCTTTTCACATCAGCAAAAACGGTTCCCGCTGCGTCAGCATGCCATCGATAGCCCTGCATGACAGGGAAGTTTCATTTTTGAATCAGTTCATCACGTAGCTTATGTTTTGGTTCTAACGAGGTTATTTGCCCCGCCACGGTGGTCTAGTGGTTATGGCACTCGGCTGCAGATCCGAAGGTCGCGGGATCGAATCCCGGCCGCGGCGGCTGCATTTCGAAGGAGGCGAAATGTTGAGGCCCGTGTGCTGTGCGATGTCAGTGCACGTTAAAGAACCCCAGGTGGTCGAAATTTCCGGAGCCCTCCGCTACGGCGTCTCTCATAATCAGAACTGGTTTTGGGACGTTAAACCCCACAAGTCAATTAACGAGGTTATTTATATTCTGTTGCGTGTCATGGGATCACGTGCGTCATGGGATCACGTGCGTGTGGTCAGTGCTGTTAAATATGTGTGTGTTCCTAAACAAAAGTTAGTTGTGAGACAGCGCTGAGGTTTGTGTCCCTTCCTTCTTTTTGTCCTCGTGTTTCGCGCTGACCATCAATATGCCTAATCAGTTCCAACTTGCCCAAATGACCATCCTTCTATTGTATCAGATACAAACGTAAAGCATGTTATCATCTGGTACAAAAAAAGCTGCATCATGGGACTGCCTATAAGCTTGCGTTTAAATTGGCATGCACCATCTAAACTACATTGGGAAGAAACTAATAGATTGTTATTACTATTTTTCAATAATTTCTACATCACGCTCAAGTGTCTTGAAATGATCCGCCTCCAACGATATTTGCGGCGCGTCCGCGGAAGCCGTGGCAAAAAATGGGGCCGCGTGCAGTTCGCGGCGCCAGCGTGCGTTCAACATCAGCTCATGCAGTTCTTTGGCTCCATATACGGTACCGGTGGACGCACTCGCGGCATGCCTCATGGCTTAATAGGATCCTCGGAACTAAATAACTGAAACGTAAACACGTGCGTTTAGTCAAACCTCGAAACACCCTCACCAAAGCTCATTGCCTGTTGTGCGATGAGTTCACGCAGGTGAAGCTTGTCGACGTGGCATGTTGAAAACGTTGGTGCGGGAAAGCGACGAGGATAATGGGACCGGAGTCACAGACTGCTATATACTCCCGAACTGTTGGCTCGAGCAAGCAGGCCAGCACTCGGAACTACGTCTCACCACGCTTCTTGGCGCGGTGATCTTTCTTGGCCTCCAGGAAGGAGACCGCTGAGGCCACGCCGAGTCGTGGCACTAGCGTCGAAGCTTTCGCGCGGCGAGAAAACAATCGGGTCTTCACCAGACAGTGCAGTTGGTGGCTGAAGTGCCCCGTTAGATGTTTGGAGTCGGCGTCGAGCCTTCACAGCAAGCGTAGCAATTCGTCCCGACTCTTCACACCCACAAAACACTGGTGCCTACGCCCGACCGTGAAGCCGGCTAAAAGCCTCTGCACTCGTCCTTGTCACTGGAACACCCACCTTCCTAACACTTGATACTTCAACGTTCATGCTCTGAACGCCACGCTCCGTTTCCTTTCCCGCCCTCCCGTGTCTGCGCTTCGTCCATGCCGCATATGCGAAAGCACTAAACACGATATTCGCGCACTAGTGGCGTTATTGGAAAACACGTGACATCGCGGGCTACCATGGTGCCATCTGGCAGCTCGGTGCACAGTGACGATTTTTGTGGTTTCAAGTCCCAAAACCCGCTCTGATTATGAGAGACGCCGTAGTGGAGGTATCCAGAAATTTCGACCACCTGGGGTCTCTGATTATGAGAGACGCCGTAGTGGAGGTATCCAGAAGTTTCGACCACCTGGGGTTCTTTAATGTGCACTGACATCACACTGCAGACGGGCTTCAAGATTCCGCCTCCATGGAAATGCAGCAGCTGCGGCCGGGATTGGATCCCGCGACCTTCGCGTCTGCAGCCGAGTGCCACAAAGACTAAACCACCGCGGCTGGGCAAGCGGAACACGCGAGGTGCACTCTACGAGGCCGTCTACGAACTCGCGTCTTTCTCGAGGAGTCACGTGCAAACTATCCAAGCATTAAGTCGATCAGGAATGTGTAATCGCGGTATTGTATTTTACGCGAAATTCTTTCATGCCGGTTTCCACCAAGACCTCATACGTCATTTTCTCTAACAGACATCACGCAGAAAGTATGCATGTATAAACGAGAAAGAAAAGGCAGCAGGACATTTTTGGCTGGCGCATTGGGAATCGAACCCACGACCACCTGTTCTAAGACTAAAGCTGCCGAGGGCTGTAGTGACTGCGCTATTCATCCACATGCTCAAATGCATACAAACGTACCTCATATGCTTTCATATTAGCCTTTCCCTTCCGCCTCACTGCATAATTCGCCTCCTAGTGTGCGCATGGAGGAAGGTGCCGCCATCAAGGAGCGCTTAAGTGAAGTTTCAAGCATGACACTCATAGGCACCTAGTTGTCGCTTCCGTAATATAAATGCTGATGAGGCTACCCCCGCTGGACCGCTGTCCCTGCGACGTGATGCTCGTGGTGATTGCATTCAGTGAGAATGCAGATATGCGCGTTGCCTTTTGCGTCGTATTACAATGTGACGCCTCATGGCCAGAATAATGTAGCAATGGACAGCCCAGCGGTGTTTTGACGCTTGCTAGTGCGGTGGCACTATCTAAAAAAACTGTCGTTAAGGATGTCAACGTGTCAGTATCGCGCAAGTGGACGTGCAGTGAAGCCGCTGTCGCACGGCATCTCGAGGTAGGAGAAACACCAATGACCCTGCCGAGCCCTGCGTATCCCGTGATTCTTGAACACAATGTAATGTATGATGTGGGCATGAAGTGCGCGGCTTTTCGCTATGGCTGTTGTTTTCGCATTGCACTACCCTCACGCGCTAGCTGATAAATCTACAATAAAAGCATGTGATAGCCACACAAAACTTCAATTTATCAGCACATGTTTATGCTGTAGGAAGATCAAAATGGGAAATTGGATGACGGGGTGGTTATCCATAAACGCGTCCGGTTGCCACGGCTATTGTTGCTGTTGTGAAGGGGGAATTATGAATACTCGTCCTTCAGTCCAATCAGTGAAGGGTAACCCGAGGCATTCCGCATTATTATTGTGCTTGTTTAGCTTGTCCCATAAACCGCCTCACGGAAAGCCCTTTGCGTATGGCGGAATACGGAGTGTGAACAGCGCATCAGCTCGCCTCGCTGCTAAGGCCACACGCGTCATGTCCCCCGGGGAGACATGGCCGATGACCAATGACGTTGCCGTGGGCTTCCAATCTTGGAAGTGGTCGTCGTGCCCTCTTAGACCCTATGTTCAGAACCGACGGTTCTATTTGTCTCGATTTTGTATCATGAAGCACTGACAGGAAACTGCTCGTGACAACTGGACACCGTTTTTGAGAGCGACACTCCGATTAGCAATGCTGTAAGTATAGTGAGTGGCTCCGGAACCTCGGAGGACATAGATGATGACTTTCCTTGGTATGCTTGTTATCTATATTTAACGACACTTCGCAGCCCCGAACTCGTACGCGGGAGTTGTCGTGGTGCTGAGGGCGGAATGATTAGTAGAACACGTTTGAATTATTACCATTGCAGTTCGCTATTCAGCTATGCCTTTGAGTATAGCGTTGCACTAGACATGACAAATATCGTTATTTTGAAAACTGATAGCTACGTGCGCACAGGTATCACAATACTGATACAAAATTTTCTCTATTATTTGTAATGCTTTCTCATTAATTTTGGATTGCGTAGTGCGAAAAATGTGCTGCGTCGATGAATAAAGGCCCTATCACTGCATTCACTAATAAACATTGTAATGTCGCAAGGGTGTCATGTTGTCCGAATGATTGCGATCACTATGAGAATTAGCGAATTGCGACCCGTGAGACATGACGAGCTGCAGGAATTTTACAATACTAAGAGGCATCAAATACGATCTTCGGAATTATCGAGATCTTGCGGGGTCAGAACAAACGACAACACAAGCGTATTTATTATCACGCCTAGGGCAATAACATCGCATTCATTCCAAGAAACGTTTTTCTTTAAGGATTCAGTAAAACAAAACAAAATAAGAAAAAGCCGGTAAGATATTCAAATGATTGATTGCTTTGCTTTGTGGCGACATCAAAACGCTGCACTCGAGCAAAGGCGATACCCTCGCGCAAGGTTTAAGCTTGCCACTTTGCGAAGGATATCAGTTTGTAACATTAGTGATTAGGCGAGGCCATGTACCTTTTAGACCGATTTTTAGATAAATGATATTCTTTCATATAGAACTACGCCCAGTACGTCAAATAGCTCTCGGGATTTGCGTGCAGTGAAATACCATTTGGCAACTGTGACACTTTCCGTGCAGTCGAACTATATTGAACAACAAAAGCCGCAACGTCCCAAACAGTGTCATCATCTACGTCGTTATAGTAGAATTTTTTTAAGGGGGTCGCGCATATGCTAACTTTCGTTGGCTCTTATACGAATCGTATTACCACCACTACTAGGGCGATCGCGATGCCCAAACTACGAACTAAAGCCGAAAAATAAGCCAGGCTGGGAAGCAGGGTTGTGAGGGTGTTGAAGTTACTGGGAAAGGTGATACTCATGCTGCAAAGAAATATTTTAACCTGATTTAATATAGTGAATCAAAGATACGAGACTAAAACAAAACGTTGCTTGCTGCGGGGAATTCCTAGTCCCAATATATATATCCCGTACCGCCACTTTGGAAAGAGTAAGTTTCTACAGTAAACTGACCATGAATAGTTTTTACTCAGTCACACCAAGAATATTAGAGCAACAGGGCGCATTTTTATCAGTTCACCATGCGCCGCCAATGACGGGCTAATGACTGTTAGTACCTCCATCTTGGCATGCCCCTTTCCACCCCGCCACGGGCGTGCTTAAAAGCTTGATGCCCCGAAAAAGAAACGCACACTTGAATTCTTTCATCCCATATTTATTTACTTATTTATTTATTTATTTATTTATTTAGTCAATACTTCCGACTCCTTTGGGAAGTCGTAACCAGAAGTGGGTAACAGATACACTTGATAATACATTTTCCAAAGCAACAGAACAACAGAAGAAGCTTAAACACAAACAGTATATCGGGGGAAACATAGAAGGGAAAATAGTAATTTACAAACATTGAACACTTAAGTGAATGCAGCACTTTTTTAAACAGAATGGGCGAGTTAACAAAAAAAGTTGGCATATCCCACGTGAAGTGGGAATCAAGGAAATGCGAAGCACGCATCAGCAACGTAAAATGGATTTGCATTGTTGACTCGTTGTACCGAGTTTGGTACATATGAAGTTAACGCAACAGCCGCGAGAGCGCCATGACTGTGGCAATGTAAACCATGCCACTCATACACGCATGTCATGCTTCTAACGTTACGACCTGTCATTTGCGTTCGTCATGCAGTCGTGTTGTGCCATAGCAATTTTGGTATACATCCCATTAACGAGACGAGTGGCATATAGATCATGCCGCTCATGACATGCATGTCACGATTTTCATGTTATGACCCGTCATATATGATCGTCATGCAGTCATGTTGTACCAAACCAATTTTCTTATACATCCCATTAACGAAACGGCAGTATAATGCCAGAACCACGATAAGTAAATCATGCGGGTCATGACATATAACATGAAAATCATGACATGCATGTCATGATTTTCATGTTATGACCTGTCATTTATGATATTCATGCAGTCGTGTTGTGCCATAGCAATTTTCGTATATATTCCAGTAACGAAACGGCCGCAAGAGCACCAAGGGTGTGGCATGTAAACCATGCTGCTCATCACACGCGTTCATGATTCTAATGTTATGACCTGTAATTTACGTTGGTCATGCTGTCGTGTTGTGCCATAGAAAGTTTGGTATACATCCCATTAACTAAATGCGTGGCATGTAAATCATGCCGCCCATGACATACATGTTATCCTTTTCATGTTATGACCTGTCACTTATGTTCGTCATGGTGTCATGTTGTTGCATACCAATTTTCCTACACATCCCACTTACGAAACGGCCAAGAGAGCACCAAGACCGTGGCATATAAATCATGTCTCTCATGACATTCATGTCATGATTTTCATGTTATGACCTGCCATTTACGTTCGTGATGCAGTCATGTTGTGGCATGCCAATTTTCGTATACATCCCGTTAAAGACACGCGTGGCATGTAAATCATGTCCCTCATGACAAGCATATCATGATTTTCATGTTGCGACCTATCGGTCATGTATAGATAGATAGATAGATAGATAGATAGATAGATAGATAGATACGCTAAAACTTGCCGAAGTTCGCTAAGAAATGCTTCGCATTTAAAAAGGCGAGAATAAAGATATATCGACACAATCAGCAGAATGTTATATAATCGAGCTAGCATTGAACAAAAGAAAGTAATACAACTAGGACGCACACAGTAAATCCTGTGTCAATGAGACGAAAAAAAGAGAAAAGCACGTTCAAAGAATAGCTGGCAGATCCGCTATCGCATTCATGAATGAAGGAACAGTTGTGGATGATAGAGCTCCGTCGGGCAGAGCGTTTCAACTGCGTGCTGCTCGGGGAAAGAAGGATTTTCCGAAAGCAGTGTACTGCATGAAAATTCCTGGACTTTCTAGCTATGGTATGAGCGTGCTATACGGTGATTTCAAAGATACAATATATTTACCTTTGAAATTACATTTACACTTACAATCGCCAATCGCGATTGTTTACATTTACCTCGATTGCGAAGGCGAGAGTCCAGCAAGGCGGCGGCTGCGGCGAAGTGCTTCCTTCGTAGGTTTCGTGGTACCAAGCACCTACACCAAGTCTATTACGAGCTACACAGGGTTTTAGAGGCTTTTAAGCGTAAGCAAATACCGAGGCGCCGAGGAGGTGGCGATCACAGCAGCAACGTCGTCTTTTTCTCTTTTGTGCGGGCTACTCTCGAGCCCTACCATTATTGCGGTGTAACAATATGATTGATTTTATATATTGAACCACAGGAAGAACTGTAATTATCAGTCTGTAAACTATATCTTCACGGCGCGAATAGAGTCGTCTATGTAGATTTCCTAGAATTGTCATCTCTGTTGCCTTTGTCGTGCAGTTAGCAGTATCAGCGGAGCAGGAGTCATTGGAGAGGCGGCACATCTTCCTTAACATTGAAGTCGCTAACGACGTGACGCTCACCACAAATTCCGTACGTCGAAGAACTACATCCGTTATTCTTGCGGCCATAGCGCCAGGACGTTTCGCATTGAAGACGGCTGGGTGACAAAGCCTCTACACTGCATATTAAGGGTTATGCCCTAATTAATGATGATAGAATAGATATAGGAAAAGTCACTTTGACGGACTGAGTTGGTACTTTGCTGTTTTCACCCACCCGACCGCACCAGTATATTGAACTATAATGTGCTAGAGCAAACATTCCTGATACCTCTTGGGGAGTCACGTTCACACCAATGTCGCGGAGGAGGCTTTTCACACATGCGAATTTGCTTGGAATAAACGCGATTACCTGGCTAGCAGAAAACGTAGAGCATTTTAGAAGGACCTGTTCGTAAGCATAGTGAGCAGAGAATACTTCCTCTGCCAAACGGTTGCACCTCTGTGATGCTCTGGTAATATGCAGACGCAGAGCAAAGTTCCGCCTGAATCACTTGGGGACTCGTCATTCGGTAATACCATCCTTACTCGGGAGGAGAGCCACAGGGACGGACAAGATATCATTGCGCAGTAACAGCTGCACAAGCAAGTCGGGAGGTATAGAATCGGTTCAGAGGAAGACCGCTGGCCTCGGTGACGAAAAGGGCCTATGCATTTTCTGATTAGCATAACGTGCATTAGAAAGCAAACAACAACGTTAATACAAGCAGCAACGTTAATTACATAGTTAATTGTCTAAAAGTAAGCTAAAACTACTCAATATTTGGCCATATCCCTGAGAGCATGAGAGCCAGCTCCGGAAAACGAGCCAGAATGCTATATTTCTTGGCTGCCTTCTTTTTTATTTCGCTTGTACTCGCAACATGTGCACCCGCCAGCCGGAGTTTCGCCAGTGGAATAATGGGCTCTGGGCAGGAGCGGTAAATAATTGAGTGCCCGTGTGAACTCCGGACATTGCATAGAAGAGCACGCACGCTATTCGGGGCCAGAAATGATGCTGCTGACAGTTATCGCATACGGTCGCCATCTCTACAATTTGTAAGACAGCTTCGCTGTTAAAACAACCAATAGCCTTTATGACGCAATCGTGAAATCGATAGTGTGAAGCTTCAAGTGTGTGGCCTGAGCTTTTTGAGATTTGCTTATCACGCATAATATGAGGTGGCTAACACAGTGAGCTGTACAAAGGTGTGGGATTATAGAACGGTTCATCCATTCGCTTAGTATAGCACGGCTGTAAAAGCCGGCGATCCGCTATCACAGATGTTATAGAACAGGCGTAGAGCGTCAATGTAGTCAACTTGTAATGTTTCATTCGTGCTGCGGTGCTCCTCAGGACTATTAGTCATTGTCTGTCTGTCCATTGTCTGTCTGTCCGTCTGTCTGTTCATTGTCTGTCTGTCCGTCTGTCTAATAGTATTTAAACGTGACCATGATACGTGCACTGTGCATTAAGCATCAAGCATGTGACATTAGAAAGGTTAATGTATGCAATATTCTAATAGTGAACCGCATGCGGATGACGTTTAAGTATGGTACCAGTTTATTATATGGCTGATGACGCTAACGCGGATCGAACTGAAACACAAATTGTCGCCGCCAGCATATCTTAAGGCCAATCTGTAATGCTCAATGCGTGGGGAGAAGCATAAAATATTTACCAGTAAGATACTAACCTAGACATCAGAAAGTACTTGCATGGCTTGACAACTGCCTCCAAGATAATAGCAGAGGGCACAACTCTCCTGAGTATCAAGAAGCTATATTTAACCTGCTGTTCTAAAATGAACACCTTGAACACTAACCTGAAGTGCGAGTGCTACATAGATGAATTTCTAAGTTTCATTAAAGTATTGTAATATAGGTGTAAAAAATTCTTCCCCGCTCCTGCTATAGCCATGTATGGCTGCATTATGTGTAAATAACATCAATAAAAAGTCGTACCGCTAATACGCAGAACTAAGGGTAAAACAAGCAAGCGAAAGTATAAAGTGCGGCAGTGTACAGGTGCAAAAAGGAGATGTTTCTGATCGGAGCTATATAAAACTTCCCTATCACATAATAGCTAGGAAATGGATAGGTGGGTGGGCAGGCAGGGAGGCCGGTTTCTGCTAGTATTCTCACCTAATTCGCTCCATCAAATGTTCTTACACTCCCTATGTTAAGTCTCTAGCAGCCTTCGAACACAATAGATGTCCTTCTTACCGATTAATAGCTATGTAGGTCTTAGGTTACGCCGTCATAGGTCTATGCTGTCACGCGTTGAAGTTCTGGAACTCCAAAGTAGTGTCCCCACCCGTACTTCCTTCTTGCGCATTCCCTAGATTACCAAGGGTGTTCTCCTGGCAGAAATAGTGTTTTTGGTATTGTGGAAAACTAATAATTCATAAAAATTGTTTCTCAGTTTGGAGTCTCTTTAACTGAGCATGCTGTGAAGCGCGATTAGCTGAAGCAGTTAAACGAGAAAGAACGCCACTTCACATGGATCACATGATCACCCTGGCTCAGCTACGAAAAGGGAGCACTATGTCCTATTGGGCGCTACGGACGATAGCGGCAACAGCGTTCTTTGGTGCCCTGACCTCTCCTGCCTTCCCTCAAGTTATCGAGGCTTCATCGGTGTCCAAAAATTATATCATCACTCTTTTGCAAGTTTCAGAACGGATATGTATTGTCGTTATACTTAACCTTCTTTTTTCCCATTAGTCGAGAATCCCTTCTTCTGGTTTACATTTCCTTTAATTGTACTACGTACACTTCACCGTGCCGCCCGCTGTGGACTCAGCAATCAAGACTCTTAAAAGAAATTGGCAAAAACCTAGTTTTATATTGATATTTATATTTATTTTATATTTACGTTTATCCACACATTTTTTTAGATAGCATTTACATCCCTCTGCATTTCGTCGGCAATGGCTGACTCTAAAGTAAATTCGTGCAGTGGATATATCTACATTTGTCATTATTTAACTCTCGTTTAATGAATTCATCAACAGACGCGAACAATCACATATATAATAACCTTAATTCACGGGCGCTTTTGCTGTCATATTCGTCTTGGCAGTCGGTAAGTGACCCTACCAAACTTCAAACATTTCTGTCTTTCGACGCCAATCTAAACCCCATTCTCCGAGATCGTTTTCGCCACAATGTGAGGCTCTCAACGCGTAAGCTTTCTGAAGCAATCCAAGGAATATCTAGGCGCATTCGCAAGCGAGGCTTCATCGCTATAGGGAAGCCACGCGGGCGCAGATCATGGCTGTATTTTTCCGCGTTTTTGTCCGCCGCCGAACTGCAGACTGTCTAGCGCTCAGAATGATCTTGTTGGCACGACTACTGTGAGGCCTGTATGAAAGCCGACGGATTTCGCCACCCAGTGACTAGATTATCGACTACTGGCAATTACGTTCGGCGTTATCCTTTCTGTCAGCTTCGCAAGGCACTGGCTACAAATTGAGCTAGAAGAGCGTTTCTTGACGACCGTTTCCTTCGCTGCTTTCTTCACAGTCAACCACGTGACAATAAAAAAGATAATAAGAGAACAAGCATCACATTGTGCTTACTCACAGACAAACATTGCATTGCTCGGAATTCTTCGAAGATGGATATCCTGTTTACGTCTGATATTATCAGAACAAGTCTGAGCATCTCAGTTTTAAAGGGTCCCGGAATGGCATTTTCGAGATGGTGTCACTGATTAGGCAACATAAGGTGAGGACATTGTAAGAACACCCAAGCGAAAAATTAAGTGAACCACCTTGTACCAAGTTATCGGTAGGTTTGATTGCGTCGCTTCTCTTTGTTAGCACCATGAAGTACGTTTAGCTCCGGGGCGCATTCTAGCAATGCCTGCGCATCTCGGAACAGCCCATTTACGGAGGCCTCAAAAGCGACATGGTGGTGCCATGTTACTTCTGTGGCCTCGTCGTCCGCAATCGCGCTGGTTTGGATAGAACACCTCCGCAGTGTCACTGGCGACAATAGCGTACACCACCAGCTACCGCCACGATATTGGTGCAAGGCGATGCGGTGCATCTGACGGCTGTTGGAAATTAGTTCCAAAAAATTGTTGCATCTCTATTATCAACATGTCAACGAAGGTATTTCCTTATTGACATTTAGATGAGTTGGTCAATGTTACGGGATTACTGCTGGGAACGTTAACTACAGGAAGTCGGTGTTCCGAAACACACGGTCCTAAAACCCGCGAAAACGAGCGGCTCGCAATGGAGTACACGAGCGACGGCGACCAAGACCTGTTTCTAGAAAGTTCGGGCGAAGCAACCCGATCATTACTGGAAACCACGAGAATACAAGCAACGCGCGGAGACAGTAAGGCGTGATGATTAAGAAATACGTTGTCTGAAAGTTGAAAGGCATTGCTAAACTCACCTATTAGACGAAAATGGCGATTAAGGCGACGACGGTGCTCGAGAGCGGTCGCTTCGACTGATCGGTGTTCATCTAGACAAGTCCATATCAGGAAGTGAGAGCTTCGGAAGATCTGCGCAGAGTTCGAGCACGTGACTCCCATCGATTACCATGAAAGAGAATAAGAACTTGCAGCCACTCATCACCACCACAGCCTTGAGACTCTGCTACGCCTGTGATTCCGGCACGAAGCTCTCAGCGACGGCACGGCGCACAATATTCCCTCGACGACGCTGAGTAAGGCACCTGCGCCAGCAAGTTCCGTTCTAAACATTGGGACTTCATATTCTGAACCTGACGAAAACGACAATTGCACGTGGATGTACAGTCGCGCTCGATTTGAGGGTAACCACGCGAGCGTCGACCAAGAACAACGGCAGCGCCACGTCCCAGAATCCCCTTGCGAAGAGAGAGGTGTCGGACCAGCTTTCCACTCTCTTTTTGCTGTTCTTAATCTAATCTAAGATGTTACGTCTACGCTTAATCTCAGCAAATAGCAAAAGAAATAAAAAGAGAAGGTGGCGAGTTTGTAGTGGGGCGAGCATTGTAGCGCAGCAAAGCCAACACGGGAGAGGAGAATTGAAAATCTTGATATTCATGCTTCCGAATCTGGCCACTTGGGCTTTGGGACTTACGGTCGATCGACGCTAGCGCGATAACCTTGAAATAGCGCATGACTGCACAGCCGTCAGAATGGTTAACTCGAACGGTGCGCACTGTGGACGCGGCCGCCTTCCACTGACGCCAAAACCACGAAGCATTGGACTCGGTTTATTCGCCGCGGCAGTAGATGGGTCGCTACTTGATTTCGCTGATTATTTCTATTTCGCTTTTCCCTTACGGGCGGGTCGAGCGAACCCAATTGGCAGGACTGTTTCGTCATGTTTCGCCCTTGCCAACTGTCAGAGCAGTCGCATAATGTTTGTCGCTGTATGATACTGATAAATTACTAATGTTCTTAATGATGAGCGCATGCTGTTCGATATTATGAAACATTATCTAGACATATCAGCATTTCGGAAATAGTCCAGACATACCTTTTGGGAAAAGTAAATAGTATTTTTTTTTGTAAGGTTGTGTGGGATTTTACGGTTCTTGCGATTTGCTTATTGATCGATTTCAGGCACAATTCGCAAGCTATTTTATTTCAAATATTTCAAAACTGCTTAGAATTTATGCGTTTGGTTTACTGTGTTTGGCTTCTCAATATTGCAATATATTACAGTGAATCAAGGAAACCATGTGTAATCATGCCTTTTTATATATATGTACATATATCATTCCTGTCATGATCTGCTGCCTGCTGAAAATGTGGTGCAAGGAACGTTCTGTCACGTGTGTACACACACGCCATTTGCTCGGACACCATGGCAGTCATAAAACTTCGCGTATTGTCAAAATTGTCAATTAACTTCCGCCTTCACAGTGTAGCCATTCCTTGTGTTATGTTTACATCCCTCATTACTACACAGGGTGCGTATCGTTTGGACACCTGGACACGCCTCTCTCCATGGCAATGAACGCGCTAATGCGGTAGCCCGAGAGTTCACAAACCGGGCGCCATCGGAAGAGCTGTCCAATCCAGACGAAGCACCAACAGAACCATTGAACTACGCTGACACTCTAGAACATTACAGACAAAGCCGACTGTAGAGACTGAGTGCGCACCATCACGTTTGTTGACGTGCGGTGCGGTGAAGGATGGAGCCGTACACGGTATGGCAGGAAAACACACATATATTAAATGGACACTCTCAAAGAACACGTCTAAATAAACAAAACAGTAACGCTCGTGGGCTACACGTTCAGTCGCATGCATGCATCGTTCTGAAAGTGTAAAGTCACGTGCATGCGCACAAGCTCACGTCTGTGACGCCGGTAGCGCGAGTCGTCGATGTGGTGACATGAGGGACGCGGCGGGAAGGAGACATTGCGAAGCTCACGAGCAACACGAGGTTACGCCGAAGCACACGAGGTTACGCCGGCCCACCGCAGGTACTCGCCGAAACAAGAAGCCAGCAGGCAACGGCCACACTGGTCGCCGGGCGTGGTCAAGCAGCAGTCGCCGGCCAACGACGTTCGCAGGAGCGGTCAGGAGGCTGCCCAGCGCTTCAGCCAGGGTAGCCCTCTTCAAACCTCGGCTCCTCGAACGCCGTCCTCTTCTGCCTTCGTGGCGGCTGTCGCCACCCCCCCCCCCCCCCCGCTCGCGCCTTCTTCCTACTTTTTCTTTTTAGGAGCGAAGCTCCTCAAGGTTTGGGTCTGTCCGTCCGTTGTAGTAGCGCGTTACCTACTAGGAACGCGCTACTAGGAGCGCTCGTGTGGGAGGCGCGCGAGCTCTCTCACTCTTCCATCTGCTGTCTTGTGAGAGAGAAACAGTGAGAGCGAAAGGCGCGCGTTGGCTATGATGATGATGATGATGAGCCTCTTTTATGGCGCTCACCCACTGAGGGGGATAGGCCAAGAATCGGGCGGCATTAGTCAGTAAATCTAGTGTTGTTTCAAGAGGGACTGAGCCAATAAGAATAAGAACAAGCAAAAAGAAACAGAAAAAGAACTACAGAAAGAAAGAAGGAAAGAAAGACCAAACAAAACTGAACGGTCCAGTAGTCAGACTAACAGATGGAATGGAAGGGATGCAAGAGTAATGAAACTTTTCGATATGAGGGCAACGAGGACTGATTTTGGCACAAAACGGGATTGGAAGTACAAATAGAATTAGCAAGGAATTAGACAGCGGAGCAAACATCCCGGTGACAGTACCCGAATACCGTGGCCCCAAATGATAAAATTCCAGGAATTTTCATTTCTAACCCCATATTTCGAAGTGGAGTTTCGAGAAACATTTTTCTCTGAAGAGACTATCGGCGACAATCTAAAAACAAGTGCTCAACCGATTCGATTTCATTGCAAAACAGACATAGTGGGGACGTCCGCAGACCGGCTCTGTGCAAGTAAAGGTTCAGGTGCGGAACTCGACAGCGTAGTCTGGTGAATGAAACCTCTAGTTGCCGGGATGCACACAACTGTTTATTCCAGCAAAATCTCAAATGTTCGAAGTCTTTTAGTCGACCTAGATAGGACTCGAGTTCACTTTGTAAACAAGCGTTTCTATACCGGAGTGCTGTCACGTAAGCTGTGTTAGGTAAGACGGGTATTATGGGACCATTTAAAGATGATGCGGCTAACGAGTCTGCCATTTCATTTAGATATAACCCGCAGTGGCATGGTATCCATAGCAGACGAAAAGTTTCCAAATTGCCATGTATTAGAGAATGAAACATGTTGAGGATATCTGAATTTGTTGCCGCGTGAAGAGCTGAGCATACTGAACGTGAATCTGTAATTATGACTGCTACCGAATCATTTGGGGGTAGTTTACGAAGCGCTAACACAATAGCCAATAACTCAGCCATAAAAATGGGAGTGTAATCTGGAAGCCTGAATGAGAAGGACCAGGCAAGAGAAGGGGAGAAAATTCCCACTCCAGCCTTTTGCTTTAATACCGATGCGTCTGTTGCTATAATATTAGTGGTGTCTACGTGAGCAAGGTAATCCTGTAATTGGTTGTTCAAATATCGAAAAGACAGTTGCTTGGCATTTGGAGGGAAAATGTCATCAAACTCAATATGTGGGCGCAATCGGCCATTTATAACTGCTGCAGTATGTCTGACTATGGAAACGCTCTTTCTTCTATGATGATGATGATGATTGTGGTTCGGTTAGGAAAGGACGCTAATTTCTGCAGCCCATGTAGGGAGCACGGCTAAGCGTCCGTGGGTTGGGGGAAAGGGAGTGAAAGAGATAGAGAGGAGAGAAAGGCCGTAGTGGAGGGCTCCAGAAATTTAGACCACCTGGGGTTGTTTAACATGCACTGACAACGCACAGTACACGGGCCTCTGGCATTTTCGCCTCCATCGAAAATACGACCGCCGCGGCCGGGATCGAACCCGCGTATTTTGGGTGGCAGCCGAGTACCGTAACCACTACACCACAGCGGCGGACTCTTTCTTCGATGCGCGCGCTACGAGCTCGCAAAGAAGGAAAACGCGCTCTCGCCCGCGAGAGACAAGCTTGACGCAGGCAGCGTCTTCTAGAGAGTTTCTTGATTGAAAAATACCGACTGCTCGCGCTGGAGAACCGTTCACCGGCCACCCATACATATATATATATATATATATATATATATATATATATATATATATATATATATATATATATTGATATATGCACTGGATCTTGACTTGCAATGAAGTGCCGGTGGGAGATTTCACTTGTGCGTAGTTGAGCCATAAGGATTCGTAGCGTGTGCATTAACTAAATTAATCCGGAACTCGGCACGATCTACGATGAACATCCGGAGCTTCGCCCACTCATGATGATTCACTCCGTGGATATGCTGTTAATTTTTTCTCTCCCAGCCGCTGCTGCCACGTGCACTCTTTTTGGCTACGATACGCCGCTCACGTAGCTGCCTTCGTCGTCCTCGTCTTTCATCACACCGACGTTACTTCCCCCCACCACACCATTCCCTTACCCGAGATGAAGCTGTCGCGTGGCGGCAGCTACAGACTAATTCCTTCCCATGTCTTTTCACCCTACACCTCTTTCATCCCACACAATATCCCTCATACTGTTCCTAGTGTAGAGCGGAACCCACTGTATATCACTGCACGTGGTAATGTCCATGTCCACCGGGCTGTTTCCCTATCCGTTCACCATCACATTCCTCCTGGGCGACTACTCTGACCAGCTCAGCGCCGCAGGAGCAGCGTCGTCTGATCCAGCGTGCACGTGGAGTGGCGCGAGCCAATGGAGCCCTGAACTAAGGGCTCCACCCTACGAGGAAAATCCCTCATTCCAATTTGAATAAATGTTTACTCTCTCTCTCTCTCAACCTTCAGAAAAGACAAAACCGGATGCTTCGTCTTCGTCCATCTTTACAATGGTGAGGCCACCCCAGCCGCGTCCAGTCTGCTGGCTGCAAAATACGAATCTTTTCGACCCTATCAGGCTTGATTTCACCAGACTACCGGATGCGACGTCATCCGAAAGCTCCAAAGGGACGATACCAGTCGTGCTTGCCAAGGTTGACGTAGCAAGAGCATTCCATTGAACTAGTCCTGCATATGTGTTCACCTGAATTACTGTTGGATTTGCGGCGCCTCACTGCACGAAGGGGACTACGGCGCATGCTTTGCGTCGATAATGTTTTAACTTTAAACAGAACGCCTCTGGAGGTACAAAGGACGAGGGAATTGCGACAAGATGATTTCGAGGCTTGTTTTGCGAAAAGAACAATTGGATGGAAGGCGTCACGCATTAGCGGACGGAAAATCAAAGAAAGAAAAATGTGCGCGCATCCATTATCAGCATATTACCAGCGCTCGCTCCTCGCCTTTAAAAGGGTTTGGTGAGTGCCTAGCGGCTTCCAATCTTTCGCGACGCAGCCTATAGAAGGTAGGCATTTCAGTAACAATATCTGTCGGAGATAACATAACCACATCACTCGTTTCATACCCAGTGCGAGCCCCACAGTAATGGCTCCCTTCAAGGTGAGTGGCGTCAATTGTTAACGATGGCCGTATTTATAACATCGTAGTGAACCAAAGGCTCCACCCAGAGAGCTGATGTTAGTGTGCTAACTACCTACAGAACTTCAGCAGCCAGCCCCAGTCATTGGTACAAAATTACCAAACCGTTTCGTGATTCTTTTATCAGCGAAGCTGATTTTTCATCGTTCCTCTGCCGATCATTGTCGTCGTCGTTACTCTAGGAGGTCACGTGGCGAGAGAAGGCTATCGTCTTCCTCCATAGGGAGAGGGAGAAAGCGGCGGCAAGAAATGGTCGCTAGCAGGTGTTGTCGTGTTGTCGGGAAAGAATTCAAACTGAATGGTGAGCATGCACGGGCCCTGTAATTGGCTCACTTTGAAGCGAGAGACAGCGAGGAGTGTCTACAAACGATGCAACGAATTAGTTCTAGGGGAGGTTTCACAGGGGACAGGGCCGTCAGCGCATTGGAAATTCTCCTTCATTCAAGCGAAATGCAATGAATGAAACGGCTTCGGTGCTGCGACAGTTTGTGCGACGTTTGTTTTCTTTTGACACTCCGGAAGCTACGGCGGAGATGCTAGAGGTTAGACGTCATGTTTGACGTCAAGGTTCTCATTGTTAAAAATGCTCGTCAAAAACGTTAAGCATATGCCTGACATCGTAAACATCTTGTGAGCCAACAACTTCATCCCAGCCGCTATTAATCAGGGTATTCGCGAGAGGGATTGCTCAAGGTTGTTGCTTCTTGCATTTTTTCTAAGCACGGGAGTATTCGCTACTTGATGTTTTCGCCGCCGATACCTTTATAGCTGCATTAAAATGCCGCATGTAATATTTAGCGGTATTTTCCCAGAGAAAAGCTTTTGCTTACTCGATGTATACACGCTAGCGCTTGTGCTTGGGCTAAGGAATAGCTAGGCCATTCTCGACGACGCCATTCTTCTCGGTGCTCTGCGTTCCTGGGACCACATCAACGACGCTGTCATGCAGCGTACCTTCAGCCGCTCGTAGCACCGAACCTTCAAGCAACTCGTCGTCATCGGAGTCGTCGCAGCGTCGCGAGATATCTGCCATCACCACGTGTCCGGGTAGACCGGGTATTCCACAGCGTGCTCGTGTCGCGCGACGCAATTGATCACGCCTGCCTTACGGCAACATTCAATGTACCATAACAGTTCTAGGCCTACCGTACTCATCAACAGCAGTACCCAAACACTGAAAAAAAATTTTGTAAGGGATACGGCTGAGATATTTGTTACAGGAATCGGTATACGGAGAAAGCTTTTCAGTATATAAGCGAAAACCTGGAAAACTTAGGAGCAGTAGAAGGGTAATGTATTGTGGACTTCTTAACCTGTCGGAAGAAAATATCAGCGGCCCTTCTACACTTTAGCGGGGCCATCTACAAATGGGCGCAAGCGTCGAATTGGCCTTTCTCCGCAGATGTTTTCTTTCTATGCTATCACACAAAAGGAGAAGGTGGCGTAGAATTGCCGTAGACCTCTGTATAAGAAAACTGGCGTAACAACCTGATTCAACGCCAAACACGTAGCCGTAATAAAGCTGCGTGAACGGTCTAAAGTAATCTCTGCTTCGCTGAGACGGCAGAAGCGCCCTCTGTACGTGCTATTGAGCACGAGAACGTACTACTACATACCACCATCCTAAACGGCGACAGTTCCGAACGAAGAGTACACAGTAAGGTAGGCTGTGTGACTGTAATACTAATTTTGCGTGCTGAAGTGCTTTGCTTTAACCAGACACCTATTAGATTCATCATGCAATGCGGTCTTGTGAGGATGTAAGGCCGATTTGTTCCGTTTCTACTACTATAGTCGATAGCGTAGTGACTATAGCGTCCTGCACGCATTGTCCCATCCCTGGATGTTCAAGGTTCGAATCCGATCGATGGTGGTGCCCTTTCTGTGTAGTTTGCATTTTCTTTCTTTTCAAATCTGTACATCTGTGAAGGAAGTACACACTTGTAAATTTTGGTGGACTGTGCATAAGACACTTTCGTGGTAATAAATAAATTTATACGCAACAATCAACGACATGCAGTCACGTGATATCCACTTTATGCACATTTTATTAGACTACCGGAAGCAATAATTACTATTACACCGTCTTACCTTTATAAAATTAAAGGTACAACTATACACAATGAAATAAAATGTGTTCGGAAGCATGCCACTCCCGCTCCAATACACGAAGCTCGTTTATTGACAGATTTTTGTTTCGAAATTTGCACTAGCTTTAGTAGCAGTAGCATATCTCTTTCACTCTTCCTCTGCACATTCCTTGCTTTTTCTCTTCATTTTTCTTGCATTTTTCTTTACAGGCAGCTTCGTCAAAAGGGCAAGTCCTTTCAGCTGGAAAGAGGTGAGCATCTTGTTCATAATCCTGATTTATTCTTGTCTTCACCGGCAAATCAAATAAAGCTCGCACTAGAGGAGACAAGTAAACAGGAAGCCAAGTTCCCCTTGTCTACATTACTTACGTCGCGTCCGCACGTCGTACTTCTTTTGCATTCTCAACTTTTATCAACAAGCCTAACATTGATTGATCTCGGGGAATTTTACGTCCCAAAACAACCATCTGAATACGAGATAGGCCGTAGTGAATGGCTCCGAAAATTTTGAGTATGTGGGGTCCTTCAACGCGCACTGACATCGCACAGTACACGGCCCTCTGCATTTCGCCACCAGGAAATGCAGCCCCCGCTACTACGATTCGATTCCGCGACCCGTTCGGATCAGCACCGATCGCCATAGTCCCTGGGCCACTGTGGCGGGACTGTTCTGCCAAGACTGGCTACTAAAATTGATGATACGGTATGGCTAGAATGGACTTTAAAATAGTTTTGTAATATATCGGTGTGCGACTGCAGTCTGAGCTGCAACAGGCAGGACGGTCTATATTTTTATTACTATTTCGTACATGTCCAGCACCAATATTTCTGGCATTTCGTGTAGTGTGCGTCTCCAGGAAACGGAGGCCGGGGGCGTCTCCCAACCCAAACGGTGCAGCCAACAACGCTTGCACAGTTTTATCTGTGGCCTGCGCGTATTATTGGTAGTCCCGGAAATTGTGCTGGTCGTATACGGCACTGCTCTTGCATGGAGTTTATTCTTGCGCGACATATAGTTAACCATGCATGATGTCAGGTTCTAAAGGAGTTCAGCAGGTCGAACACAAACTGCCGCTCCTCCACAACGCCTTATGATTGCTCCTGAACTTTTATCAAACAGGTCAACTTTGATTGGTTTTGGGGGCTTTACGTCCCAAAACCACGATCTGATTATTAGAGCCACCGTAGCGGAGGGCTCTAGAAATAGGGACAACCTGGGGTTCTTTAACGTGCACTGATTTACTTAGTAACCCAATCTCATCACGAAATCTGCGGCTATTGAGATATTCGCCAGTAACTTTTACGCCCACCCGTTTTCAATCGAATGTTCTAAATACCTATTGTAACCATGCTGTGCATAACATGGGAGATTGTGCCTTCTTGTCGTACGCCCTTTCCTAAGGCGTTTTACTGTTCTCATCAGGGAGGTCTACGTGGCCGTGAAGACGTATGAGAGATCTTCCAGTTTTATTATGTAATGCTTTTCAACACCATGATTTCGATATCGCTGGACGATTTCTGATGTTTAGTCCTAGTGAAAGGCTTTCTCGTGATCTATGAAGGCTATCTATAAGGGTTGGTTGCACTGCACACATTTCTCTCTTACCTGATTGGTTGTCTCAATATTGTCTATCCTTAAGTAGCCTTCACAATGCCTTCTTTTTCCATTCGTTGACCTTATGGCGTTTATTAATTTTGGGAAAATTCTGTGGACAGCGATATATTGCCCCGGAATACTTTTCTCACTATAGCTGTTAGCCTTGCTGTTGGTGGAAAAATGGCGGGTGAATGGAAAACGTCTGAAGAAGTTGTTCACTTGCTGTTGAATACTTACCAGCGGTAGGTGTTCCGCAGATGCTAGCCGCAACCACTGCATGCGTAAATATAAGTTTTTGTTAGTGGCAATCGTATGAAGGATTATATAAGGATTACACTAGCTACCTTTTGCTCACTATCCCGCCTTCGTTTCCTCGACCCAAAATGCACTTCGTTTGTCGCAGCCACTTCCTACGTACGTTCGGTCAGCCATAGCCTAAGCCGCGCTGTTTAAGCGAAAAAGCGTACTCGATGGGCTAGAGATGAGCCCAGTCTTATTTCATCGAGACTGAGAAGGCTTCTGTTTCTAACATTAGTTGCCGTACTAGCATTGCCCCGATAATTCAAAGAGGACATGCATCTATTTGTTACGTAATATTAGCCCTGTTATGGTAAATGGGGCTTACTACGAAGCCATATTCTTCGCTTCCTCATGTATATACAAGCCGTTCTGCCTAATGTCGTTTCCCATGCAGTTCAGTGTGCACGCTTGTACGCTTATTCGGCTGACAAATCAGGGAACAACTTTTACCAATAAGCTCTTGTTGCACTATAGCACAAGTAAACAGTGTAATGTGTAGGCAGTACATAAAGAAATACAAATGTCCCTCGTGTAAGCTACCTATGCTGCAGAAAGAAATCGCTCCCCAAGGTAACAGCACCATGTTGATTTCGTCATCCCTTACGTGTTATGACGAGAACCAGCGCGACACTTGACCAAGTCTTCATAGTATCAGACAGGTCTTCTTTGAACCTTCTGCAAGAAATGCAGAACGATGATTATGACAGCAACATTTAAAATGAATGGTTATAAGTCAACATACCACAATCAGTACGCAATGACAAAGTTTTCACTTACCAGAAAACGCGAGCCTCCAATAACTCTTTGAGCATGTAGTCCTACTACGGTTTCACTAGTGTATATGTATTTATAAACACCTGTGCGACACGCATGCGCATTTGGGCAAACCTAAGAGGAAAACAGACTGCAGCGACAGGATGCGCATTTTATGAAAAGAGAAGTGTTTTTCTTTTACTATAGTCCAGGTCATGACACTTCCCGTTTAGTCACACCTTGCAATAGATGCAATACAGTATTTTTTTCTTTAATTTTCGTAAAAAAAGGAATACTTCCTGTGACCCACCGGGTACCCGCGATGAAAGCTTTAACTCTTACGGAAAATTTTATTGGCATCCGTTGCAAAGAATGCGAGTAGGTCTACGTGGCCGTGAAGACGTATGAGAGATCTTCCAGTTTTATTATGTAATGCTTTTCAACACCATGATTTCGATATCGCTGGACGATTTCTGATGTTTAGTCCTAGTGAAAGGCTTTCTCGTGATCTATGAAGGCTATCTATAAGGGTTGGTTGCACTGCACACATTTCTCTCTTACCTGATTGGTTGTCTCAATATTGTCTATCCTTAAGTAGCCTTCACAATGCCTTCTTTTTCCATTCGTTGACCTTATGGCGTTTATTAATTTTGGGAAAATTCTGTGGACAGCGATATATTGCCCCGGAATACTTTTCTCACTATAACTGTTAGCCTTGCTTTTGGTGGAAAAATGGCGGGTGAATGGAAAACGTCTGAAGAAGTTGTTCACTTGCTGTTGAATACTTACCAGCGGTAGGTGTTCCGCAGATGCTAGCCGCAACCACTGCATGCGTAAATATAAGTTTTTGTTAGTGGCAATCGTATGAAGGATTATATAAGGATTACACTAGCTACCTTTTGCTCACTATCCCGCCTTCGTTTCCTCGACCCAAAATGCACTTCGTTTGTCGCAGCCACTTCCTACGTACGTTCGGTCAGCCATAGCCTAAGCCGCGCTGTTTAAGCGAAAAAGCGTACTCGATGGGCTAGAGATGAGCCCAGTCTTATTTCATCGAGACTGAGAAGGCTTCTGTTTCTAACATTAGTTGCCGTACTAGCATTG
Organism: Hyalomma asiaticum; assembly: GCA_013339685.2. NCBI lineage: Eukaryota > Metazoa > Arthropoda > Arachnida > Ixodida > Ixodidae > Hyalomma > Hyalomma asiaticum. The sequence continues at coordinate 76,804,865 of CM023488.1, read as the reverse complement.
CCCCGATAATTCAAAGAGGACATGCATCTATTTGTTACGTAATATTAGCCCTGTTATGGTAAATGGGGCTTACTACGAAGCCATATTCTTCGCTTCCTCATGTATATACAAGCCGTTCTGCCTAATGTCGTTTCCCATGCAGTTCAGTGTGCACGCTTGTACGCTTATTCGGCTGACAAATCAGGGAACAACTTTTACCAATAAGCTCTTGTTGCACTATAGCACAAGTAAACAGTGTAATGTGTAGGCAGTACATAAAGAAATACAAATGTCCCTCGTGTAAGCTACCTATGCTGCAGAAAGAAATCGCTCCCCAAGGTAACAGCACCATGTTGATTTCGTCATCCCTTACATGTTACGACGAGAACCAGCGCGACACTTGACCAAGTCTTCATGGTATCAGACAGGTCTCCTTTGAACCTTCTGCAAGAAATGCATAACAATGATTATGACAGCAACATTTAAAATGAATGGTTATAAGTCAACATACCACAATCAGTACGCAATGACAAAGTCGCTTACCAGAAAACGCGAATCTCCGACAACTCTTTGAGCATGTAGTCCCACTACAGTTTCACTAGTGTATATGTATTTATGAACACCTGTGCGACACGCATGCGCATTTGGGCAAACCTAAGAGGAAAACAGACTGCAGCGACAGGATGCGCATTTTATGAAAAGAGAAGTGTTTTTCTTTTACTATAGTCCAGGTCATGACACTTCCCGTTTAGTCACACCTTGCAATAGATGCCATACAGTATTTTTTTCTTTAATTTTCGTAAAAAAAGGAATACTTCCTGTGACCCACCGGGTACCCGCGATGAAAGCTTTAACTCTTACGGAAAAATTTTATTGGCATCCGTTGCAAAGAATGCGAGGAGCCTCGACTCGGAAAAATCTGAATAAAATATGCCCAGCGCATTCATTTCAACAATGGTTTTCGCTTTGTAGACGTCGCGCGTGGCGAATTCGTTTACATTTACAAAAAAATATTGGTCAGCTCGGCTAACTTTAATTTTGCTTTCTTTGCCACACTCGCTCAGCATATCAGCATCCAACCACCTTACGGTAAGGCGGTAGATCTCTGAAGGTACAAACCATGATTACTGACTTAGACAGGCAAAGCAGAACAGTGGGCCTGAAAATTAATATGCAGAAAACTAAAGTATTGTTCAATAGCCTTGGGCGAGCACAGCGATTTGATATAGATGGCGAGACACTGTAAGTAATAAGTGGATATATCTATTTAGGCCAGGTACTGATCCCTGATCCGAAATATGAGGCGTAGCAAATTAGGAGGATAAGAATGGGGTAGAGTGCATTCGGCAAGCATTGTCAGTTAATGCATGGCAGCTTACCATTGTGTCTGAAAAGGACAGTGTATAACAGCTGCATGTTACCGGTACTCACCTACGGGGCAGAAACTTGAAGGCTAACTAAGAGGATTCAGCTTAAATAGAGGACGTCGCAGCGAGCTATGGAACGGAAAATGGTAGGTGTGACCTTAAGGGAAAAGAAGAGAGTGGAGTGTGTTAGGGAACAAACGCGTGTTAGGGACATACAAACAGAAATTAAGAAAAATAAATGGGCGTGGGCGGGCCACGTAATGCGAAGAGAAGACAACCGTTGGTCGTTAAGGGTAACAGAGTGGATTCCTAGAGAAGGAAAGCGTGGCAGGGGGCGGCAGAAGGTTAGGCGGGCCGATGAGATTACGAAGTTTGCGGGGGATAAATTGGGCTCAGTTAGTACAGGACACGTATAATTGGAGATCTATGGGAGAGGCCTTTGCCCTGCAGTGGGCGTAGACAGGCTGATGATGATGACGACTGTAAAGCAATGCGTAACTTCAATGTATGGCTGTAAGCGATTACTCACGAATGAGAAAGCTCAGTGAGGAATTTCTATTTTTTCCCCTCTTTTTCATCATTTATTGCGCTGTTCCCTGATGTTCTCTCTCTAGAACCCCTTCTTTCGGACAGCACCATTGTCCAGTAAAAAGGACTCAGGAAAGAGTCAATAAAAAATAAAAATGAACTGCAGTGTAGTGGCCCGGAAGACTCGGTAAACATGAGGTGACGTCGGTAAGTGGCATATAAATAGAGAAAGATAAAAGCGACGGAAAGGGATAGTCTTTGCATTTCATTCCAGGCAGGAGCGGAGGAAGGGCATTGGCGGCTGATGCTGCGGCGGCGTAGTCTCCGACGTCCTACGGTACCGCATATTAGTCCTCGACTCTTCCAGAATGCAGTAAACTGCTGCTGATGACTGCTACAACTGCCTGCTACACACTGGCAGCGTCGCCTGGTTCTGCTCCGAGCGCGCAGCCTCGGGCGTTTTGAGGCGTTGCGCCCTAGTATTCAACTAAGTCTGAACTAGTTCCTAGGTCTGCAGACTTCTACATCCAACCTGGGTAGTGCAAATCATACAGCCGTGAGCCCTCCCAGCATCGAGAGCGATAACTTTACGTGTCCATCAAGTGAGCCAGCGTAAGGAGTAGACTCGGACATAGACGACACCACCAGCTCACGTGGATTCGGGCAGCCAAGACAGCCAGGGTGCGCTGAGTACAGGCAGGTATGAGCAAGCTACAGCAACATGGTCGAGGCTGCTCCACTAAGCGGGCGCTCAGACACAACCAAGTCGCGGCGACGTCAGTGCTGTATGCACTTCAATGGGTTGCTCTAGCACAGGCCAAGATGGAGCAGCTGGAGTAACTGCAAGGAGGTGCGATGAGGAGTATCCTGGGGCTCCCCAAATACCCGCCGATCGCTGCAACGCTGGTGAATGGCCGCTCTCTCTCTCTCTCTGAGGATGCTCTAGCGGGCCATGGGCATATCGATTGTCTTGATCATGGCAAAGCCCTGATGGCCACACTACGCAGGCCGCCGTCTTCACGAATGGGAGGTTTTTGCCTGCTGTATGAGCAGGTGACCAGGACCACCTGTGAAAGTCGCCCTGCCTCCAACGCACCCCCCCCCCCCCCTCCCCAGTAGACGCCTACCTGTCTCTCGGTATGGCGACTAAACGGCGGACACCAGCAGATGAACGCCGCAGGCTGTAGCTTACAAGCTCCACGAGCCGTTGGAACGAAGGCTGCGGGTGTTCACGGATGGGTCAGTCCGGCCAGCCGATCCGCCGCTGCAACCTGCACCATCCAGGCCATGACAGTGGACCGACAATGCCGGCTCTCCTTTGCTCCCATCTACACCGCGGCAGAGCTAGCAGGCCTCCACTTAACCACATTTTGTGATACTTGTAAAATGCATTGTAGTTTCATCTACTAACCAATGTAGCCACTCCTGCTATGTCTCGTCTTTGAGAGAGCAGTATTTATAAACACATAAGTAAAGCTACGGTAGTGCTCTGCGACTCAAACCAGCACTACAGAGCTTCCCAAACCATCGCCGATCAGGACTTACGGGGGCTTGCTCAGGTATAAGTTGTCCACATTGCCTGCCGCGGGGGTTTCCATCTCCTCTCACAGAATGCCGGCGGCAGTGCTCTGCAACTCAAACCAGCGCTACACAGCCTCCTAAACCACCGCTGATCGGGGCTTACGGGGGCTTGCTCAGGTACAATTTGTCCGCATTCGCTGCCGCGGGGGCTTGCATCTCTGCTCACAGAATGCCGGCGGCAGTGCTCTGCGACACAAACCAGCGCTACAGAGCCTCCTAAACCACCGCTGATCGGGGCTTATGGGGGCTTGCTCAGTTATAATTTGTCCACATTGGCTGCCGCGGACGTTTCCACTCCTCTCAGTGGATGACGGGCGCCTCCACGGTGGTCAAGTGGCTACGGTACTCGGCTGCTGATCCGAGGGTCGCGGGATCGAATCCCGGCCGCGGTGGCTGCATTTCGGATGGAGGCGAAATGTTGAGGCGAGTGTGCTGCGTGATGTCAGTGGACGTTAAAGAACCCGAGATGGTCAAAATTTCCGGAGCCCTCTACTACGGCGTCTCTCATAATCAGAACTGGTTTTGGGACGTTGAACTCCACAAAGCAACGATAGATGTGATATCGTCTTTCGTACCAAACGCGCTTCACTCTCAGGATATCGCCAGGATATCTTCAGTATACGTCAGGAGCCACACTTTAGGACCATAGAGAAAGCCTAATCTTATGTAGCTCATTGGATAATTGGGTAGTGTGCATAAAGAAATAAATGTTTCAGCCCACCTAGGTGTCAATGGCGTTGAAACATAGCTATGTCAAAGATTATGAAGGCGAGCAATTTTTTCTTTATAATCACTACGGTTTATAAGTTTCTCTATTTCGTTGAAGTAAATGCATGCGTGATAGCGCAGATTTTCTTTTTTGTGATGCCAGGGCAACGTTTAGATAGCACAGCGCACCACCTCATATAAAAGTTTACATATATTTCTTTCCGTTCCTCTTTTTTTTGTTAACTGCAGCTTGTGTGCCTTTATTGTTTCAGGTCGGACTGATTGGGAAATTTATGGCTTTTTTCATCCCACGCAAACAACCTTTATGCTCGTGTACTTGCGTGCTTGCACTGCTCTTTTTATAGAATGACGTTCTCGCTTGTTCTTGCAGAAGAGATATGTAGTCGCTCTCCGCTTTTACGAAGGTAAATGAATCTCACTTGCGCATAAACCTTCCACTACTGCAGTTATTGAGTTTCATTGAAACACAGTTCTCCTGCTGATTGCCGTCAAACTTCCAACACGGACGAAACGTATAGTTCGTACCAAAGCCACACTCGTATGGCGTTAGCCCTAGTACTATTGTCTGTTGGCGAATTCCAGGCATCGCGCAATTTTTATTTGACGCAGAGTGCACTGTTTGATTTGTTAGTTCTTTATTTTCGCGTTATACTGCTCGCGTGCTTATAGGCCTATTTCGTTGAGTACATCCGCCCAGATCATTTATGTATTTTTATTTGTTTATTTCTCTGCATATTTTCCATACTTCACCCTCCACGACACTGTCACGGGAGGGGGAACGGAAAAGTTTACATTGCTAAGCAAGCTTCCAATTTTTTTATAAAGTGCCCGTGAGGGTGGTCTAGTGGGTGTAAGCCTGCCGCCAGCAAGGCGCGTTTCCTTTTCTTTAAAATTTCACTCGGCGACGGGCGACGTCGGTCAATGGGGCTCGTTTCGCGGCATTGGCTTTTCGTTTATCGGACCCCGGCCGTATCTGTTATTCATTTTCTTTACTTTCCTCATACGTGTCTTCCGCGTCTTCTGGGGACTCGGGCACCCCGCTGCGGGGCTGAGAGGGGGGATGCTTGGACAGTGGTCGCGGCTGGGACGCAGGCGGACCCCGGATGGCCTGGACCTTTAGGATGCCCCGCGGCGCTCCAGGTGTACGTGTATGCACGACCTTGTGAGCGCCCGCGCGCGCAAGGTGGAAGCGGGCGGTGGTTCGGAAGGCAGTTCTTCCGAAATTGACGGACGAGCTGTTATGGTAGCCCACTCCCAATTCTCCGCACCGCGGAGAGACAAAGCTTCCACCTCGCTTGCCTGAATGGAGGCCCGGGAGGGCCCTTTTGTGCGTGAGCACGCAGCAAACCACACCTCGGGCGTCATTACGACGACCTGGGGCGGCTACGCTGAATGTGGCGTCGGCATGCAACATGCCGGTGGTGACGGCCCTGGAGACTCGCGAACCGTTAGTTGTTCGCCGTCGGAAATGCCTGTTTTTGGTCACTGGGCTGTGGCCCGCGCGTGCCGCGGGATGGCTTTGGTTCAAGCGTTCCTTCCTCGCTCGCCGTGGGGTAGCATGCGTCTAAGCACAGCGGGGTGCCGATTAAACGGGTCTGAGTAAGAGCCAGTACGGCTCGGCTTGTTGGAGATAACCAGAAGCAGGCGCGCGGACGGTCCAACTTCCCCATGGGAAGGTTTTCTTCAAATAATAACTCTTTCGGGCGAATCTTTTGGGCGCCTGCTCGTTTCCGGTAACAGCGCCCGAGCAGACGCGACACGTGCGCAAGTAACGCGTTTCACGTGCGCCATATCTTTGCCATCGCCCTTCGACCTTGGGTGGCATTGCTTGCTTTTATGTATGTGTTGTTTAGTGCTGATGTATGTGTTTTTTTATTATTGTACAAACATACCCCTCTCACCGTCAACAGACTGGGTGGTGATTTCACCAATTGGACCGCCCCAGTTGAGGAGGCGGGACAAAAGGTGGAATCGCTGCCCAATGCCAGAGCGAAGTTAAGATGATTCGCCGGCTGAGACGTTAAGGCGGAGCGGTTGTGGTAATAAAGATGGCTCCGCCATGGGACGGGAGAGGCTGAACGGGTGGAAAAAGTGCTACGCACTGCCGGCTACGCCGGAGTAGGGTCGCCCTACGTATAGTTCAGCTTCAACTTTATTTTTATGTACCAGTCAACTCCCTGTATTCCCTTTTTGTATACTATACTGTAAACACAAGTTTTCATTCCCTTTTTAAACTGAAGTCTCTGAGCCTCCTCTTCAATTGCTACACGTTTGCCCGCGAGCCTATCGCCGCCATACCAGCGGCAGCCAGCTCCATCCCAACTCGCCCATACCGTCTCGGACGGTGCGTTTAGGACGCCGAGCGGGGAGCTGGAATCCCGGAGAAGAACCTTCGGCACTACGGTCTCAACTTTACTGTGGGTATGGTACTCGATGTGTATCCAAGGGTCGAAAGATTTTGCTTCTGGTTGGGTCTGAATCCTGTGTTCTTTTAGCAGGTTGCCCAGTCCTCGAAACACCACTTGAAATTCATTTTTGCGGTTTACTTTGTCGGCAACAGTATATACAAATGTCAGCATCTGTAGTTTTTTGATGGCTGGCTTGCCTAGCTACGGAGTTCAGATTTGATCAGGAAATACATCTCCTGAGAATTCGCGTGGTTGCGGTAGACGAACTGGAGTTGTGCCGCTCCTACGGCTGGAATAGTCATTCCGTCTGGAAGGTATATCTGACGAGTAGTAGCTGACAGAAGCGGTCAGTCCTTGCTTGTATCGAATACCTGCGTCGGAAGAAATTCTTCAGCGCCAGTGTCAATTTTCAAGTTCGCTGAATGGCCTTGAACCAAGAAAGTTTCTTCCCAGTTTCGAGCCTCCGTCGTGTTGACAACTCCAACAAACCCTACTTCAAAAGCTGCGCGATCGGTTTCACCGCAATCAAGGCGTCGCGACATGCATGCCGAGGCGTAGTGACCTTTCTTCAGGCCCTTCCTGCACACTTCCGAGCGTGCTGGACACAGAGTGCGAGAGTGCCGCTCTTGACCACAAAAATGATCCGGTTTCAGCGTTGTCATTTTAGAGTAGGGTGAAAGTTTCTTCCTTACCCGCGTGCATAACTGCCGCTTTTGCCTTGCATTGAAACATGCCGTCTAGTATTTGCAATGGGTAAAAGTTTGTCCAAAGATGGTGCTTCCTGGGCAAGCTGCGCTTGTTGCTGACGGACACTCTCTATCTGGCGGACGAGATCGATAGTTATTTGTAGCTTTAGGTCTGCGTTGAGCTGTAACCTAGCAGGTAGTTGCTTGTCTCTGATGCAAACTACGATGCGGTCGAACTCTTCTCGAAGAGCCCCGAGCATCGCAATCTTTCGGAAGCATGTGGAATAACATACTTGCTGAACTGCTCCACGAACGCATGGAATTTCTTGGAGGTCTTCTCAGATAGGAAGATCCACACAAGTTTTGGAACATTATTAAGGAGCAAAACAAACCGATAACGAGCATTACCCACGACGGTACTGCAATAACCGACCCCAAAAGCATTGCTAACCTTTTAAATGCCCACTTTCACAGTGTCTTCTCCCCGCCTACTCTGCCTTCTTTTCAAATTTCACGGTCCTCCTTTTCGGATATCAATATTTCTCAACAAGGTGTGCTTAACATGCTTCTACGATTGAAGACGAAATCTTCCGTCGGTCCTGATAGCATTCCCAACTCCTTCCTCCGGCGTTACGCTGAACCACTAAGCAAATTTCTCGTCGCAATCTTTCAGGCCTCTCTAGAATCCGCGATACTTCCACCCGATAGGAAAATTGCACGCATTGTACCGATTTTAAAAAAGGGCGACCCATCTTCAGTCTTAAATTACCGTCCGATTTCTATTTTATCATCTTCTTGCAAAATAATTGAGCATATCGTTTCGGACTACATTAATAACTTCCTAAATGAGCATGACATTCTAACTCCTTTTCAACATGGCTTTAGGAAGGGTCTTTCGACAATCACCCAATTGAGTACGGTCATACATTCTTTCGCTTCTGTCCTTGACAGAGGTGGACAAATGGACGTTATATTTCTAGATTTTCAGAAGGCTTTTGATGTAGTTCCTCATGATAAATTAATCTGCAAATTACAGTTCCTTGGTTTTCCTGGCTTCATCATATCATGGATATCTGCTTATTTAATGCATCGGAAACAGTGTGTTATGATTGACGGACAACAATCTGACTCTTTCCCAGTAACCTCAGGCGTCCCTCAGGGAAGTGTACTTGGCCCACTATTATTCCTTATTTATTGTAACGACATAGTAGATGTCATACAAGCCCCAGTAAATATTCGTCTTCTCGCAGACGACTGCGTTATTTTTAACGAAATTAATACAGTTGAAGACCAATTCTTGCTTAGTGCAGCCTTAAACAGTATTTTTAAGTGGAGCAATAAATGGGGCATGAAACTAAACTCTTCTAAGTCTGTGCTCCTGCGTATAACTAAAAGAACAGTACCCCTGAAGTTTTCATACTCCATTGGCCAAGACCCATTGATTGAAGTTAACGAGTACAAATATCTTGGAGTTACCATTACTAACAACCTCAACTGGAGCACCCACATTTCCAACACCGCCTCTTCAGCTTTCAGAAAATTATGTCTACTTCGCCACAAGCTTAATCATGCATCCCATGACGTGAAAACTTTAGCCTATACCACTTTTATCAGACCCAAATTAGAATACGCCTGCATTATTTGGGATCCTTTCACCAAAACCAATATTAATTCTCTTGAAAGAATACAGAGAAAAGCCATGCGATTCATTTTTTCTAAATACAGCCGTGAGGATTCTGTAACTGATCTTATATGTTCTAACGGTTTTCACACACTTCAAATGAGGCGTAAAATATTCCGACTGAAGTTCCTCCATTCCTTGTTAAATCGTAAATTTTTTATAGATCCCAGTCCATACATATCCCTTTCTGAGACTAGGAAAACCCGTCATTACCATCCCCTCACACTCTCCCCTTATGTTGCCAGATCTAAACTCTTTAAATATTCTTTTTTTCCCCGCACTATAGAAGAATGGAACCTAATACCTTTTGAGCATCTGGACTCGACTGAATCAATACAGAATTACTTCTTCACTATTTCCTAATTATTTTTTTTATTTAGAGGGATTTTTTTTCGTTACTTGACTTGTTTTATACTCAATTGTGCTTTGTACGTCTATTTTATGTTGTACCCTGCCCCTCCTGCATGGGCCACATGGCCTGCAGTATTTTGTAAATAAAAAAAAATAAAAACGCAGGTGGCATAGATTTTGTCGGCTTGCTCACCCATGATGAAAAGCAGCGCGTCTATACTTCATGTTGCTCGGGCTTCACGCTCAAGCCTGAAGAGGTTCGGATACGTTCAAAACTATGTTTCTAATTTGGCCACCCGTCCCGGGACGAAAATGTTCAAGGTGTTCGGCGGTTGAATAACGAACGACGCCATAGCCTCGATCGTTAGAGGCCCGCTGTCACGAAGCAAATACTTCTTTCTCCGTGGCCGCTTTGCTTAGGTTCCCAGAGTATGCATGATGGGAGAAGCTCACCGGCGCTTTCTTGCTTGTTGGCGTCCTCCGCAAGGATATAGATAGACGCCGATATCCACTGGTAGCACCTGTACGTCTGACACCATGTTGACACCAGTTCCGCAGCTGTGGTCAACCACTGCAAGTCATTTTCTGCGCACCACGTAATTCATCAAGAAGTGGTTTCCGACTACGGCCCGCAGTTTTCACTGAGTTTTCACTCTTCGCTCAAGCCTACGGGTTCAACTACATTACATCTACCGCTCACTATCCTCAAATTATTGTACTTGCCGAGCCTGCAGTGACAATCATCAAGACATCGATGACGAAGGCCAACCACCCTTAAGTGGCACTTGTAGCTTATAGGTCAACTCCTTTCAAAAGTATAGTGTTGCCGAAGTCCTCGTGAGTCATCGGCTGAGATCCAGGCTTCCTCGTTGTTCCACCAAGCTGGCACCCCATTGTCCCATAAAGAGAGCTGTCGGAACTTTCAGGAAACATACCGGAAACATCAAAGGAAAGCCTTCGACAAAGGTCTGCCTTATGGAGATGCCGTCTGGACGACGAATAGGACGAGCAAAGGGACAAGCCCCAGCCGATGAACCTCGATGTTACTGGGTCAACATCGACCCTGGTACTGTACGCAGAAACCGGACGCAACTTGTTCCATGATCCCGAGGTCACGACAACGCAGAAGACGCCAGTACCAGCGATTGTGCTACAGATGCACCTTCGCGTTGCCAGAGGATTTCCCACGGACCTAGCAGCAGTGGGGAGGTGAGAGAAGCCGCCTCCTGCTGCGAACATCGCTTGATGTTATTGGGAAGTGTTCTACATGCTGCCATCGAGGCAAAGTAAAGCGAAGGTCGTGACAGCGTGTGCTAGAGGTGCTCGGGGCTCCTAGGCGAGAAGAACGCGTTTTGGGATGAACGCGTGTCCACGAACTCATCCTCCTGCCTTCTCGGTCGTCCTGTTTCATGCTGTTGTATCATGTTTCCCTACACGACTTTGTCTATCCAGAATGTTTTCTAGCGAATTGTAACGAGCACTGCTTTCCACATTATTTTGATGCCATACTGCTCTTCTCAGTAATTTCAACTTGCCTTTTCGTTTAGATTACGTGGACACAACCGACCAGGCTGGAAAATTTCGGCCTTCGACTTCTTCACAATCTGCCACTATTGTTTTCAATTTTCCGCTTGGTTAATTATGAGAAAAAAAATCAGTCTCACCGCAAGGGCGAAGCAGTAAATGCGATAGCAAGAATTTGCAATTTTACACAAAGTAAGGCTTGCAGCCTGTACTTCTAGATGTGATCTCACGTAACTCTACAAAAAGCTGGTGCAAAAAATACGGCTGCTCCAGGGTCAGTTTCCGCAGTCTCTCCGCGTTGAGAGCGCAGCACTTACAAGGTTTTACCAGCCGCCTGCTGATGGCTGCTGACATAGCGCGCGCACCAGCGATGGCGAACGCGCGACGCCCACAGTTTCTGCTCGCGCGTCGCACCCTTCCCCCCCCCCGCCCGCGTCTTATCATGCTCGTTAAAGGTGGGCGGGGCACCCGCCACGGTGGTCTAGTGGTTATGGTCTTCGGCTGCTGATCCGAGGGTCACGGGATCCAATCCCTGCCGCGGCGGCTGCATTTCGATGGAGGCGAAATGCTGAGGCCCGTGTGCTGTGCGATGCCAGTGCACGTTAAAGAACCCCAGGTGGTCGAAATTTCCGGAGCCCTGCACAAATCAATCAATCAAATATGGGAGGGGCGTTTCCTCTCCGCGTCGACCGCGGACGTCCCGATCGGGGTGATGTTATCACATGCGCCCTCCGAGCGACGGAGGTGGGCCGGGCTCGTTTGAATTCGGCTTCAACTGCGTTCGTCGCTTCCACTCGCGAGCTTTTACCCGCGGGTAGAACATACGGTGCACGGGGGCTTGATACCCATTTGGCCAATTTATACGAGACATGACGGCGACGATGATAGAAAAAACGCGTCGAGACTGTCCGCATAATTGCTATCGCAATAAAAATCATGAGCATGAGAGGGCCCGACAGTCTACGGTCGAACGACCGCACAGGTTTACCATGTAACGACACGCTCATTAGATGGCTGCGCATATAGGTCTGCCAGGTCTACGTGTTTTGACAGAGTTTCACACGCACTTATCGGAAACCAACCACCCCTGTTTCCGTTCTTGGAACTGCTCCTGCCATTGACGGGAAGAACATTTGCTTGCATCAGTTCGCTCGCCGCAACATACATAAGATTTGCAACGAAAATAAATTTAAATCGAAAATTGCAATTGCCATCTTGCATATGGCCGGATCACCAAAACCTCTGAAAATATAAGAGTTCCCTGACATTTGCTGGCTGTCTTACTGTGGTCCAGGGTAATGATTTTATGGAATATTTAATACGAACAATTCAAATAGGCCATGGTTTAAATGCGAAGCATCTCTCTGTGAACTTTAGCAAATTTTTCCGTATCTATCTATCTATCTATCTATCTATCTATCTATCTATCTATCTATCTATCTATCTATCTATCTATCTGCCGGTCTCTCTGTCTAGACACCTACCTCTCGATGCTCTCCTTGTGGTCTCGTTCGCCTCACATACGCGAATACTTGCAAGGTAGTGTACAAATATACAGGTATGAGGAATATCGGTAACAGATTTTTACATCAAAAACATGATACACTCGTCACGTACGTCCCGATTAAAGATACTGCAATTATGTGTGGCTCATACCCGATGCGCTGGGCCTGCAGTGTGCGAGTATTTGCCACAGGTGTTTGAATTTAATACAGGCTACGTAAATCATGGACGAACTAAAGTAGACATTTAACATATCATTACAACAGACTTGAAAGAAAAAAGAAATGAGTACCGTTTGTCGTAGCTTGCGAGTGATCACAGGTGGAGGTGCGGGGTATGAGCCGAAGCCCCATCAACGAGGGTCGCAATAGTCCTAACCGCCGACGAGCCCTCCTACCAAACAGCAGGAGGGCATCGAAGCCGGCTCGCCGAAGTGCCAAACAACCATGTTACCACTGGGCTGCCGTTGCTCCCCCTGATCGGTACGTACAGTAAATAAGCCTATTGTGCTAGCACTTGTGGTCATGACGCTTTTCTAACGTCAAGCGAACTTTTAATGTTCGGTAAGTGTTAAGGTGTAGCAGTGCAGTGAGTAATACACGTGTTTTACTTTCACTCGACGTGTTTTTTGGCCAGCTTTGCTCGATCTCATAAGAATGCTTCAATACACGGCGCTTAAGAGGTACAGATGAACGCGCCTAAGCGTGCAGCCTACCTCTACAAAAGAAAAGTTTCTGATGTGTACTGACATGAGTGCCAGCGTTACGCGGTAACATGAACTGCCTTGCGGTCACCACGGTGCTGTCGACGTTCCCGGTTAGCCCACGTTAAGCACGCACGCATGTATGCTCTTTGCACATAGATCTGAATCCTACCAGCAAGACTTGGCGTAATGCAGAACAATTCGTCGTAGGCGATTTCATCGCTGCCGGCCTCGTTTGACACCGATTCCCACAACGCGTCGTATCTGCAGGATGTGTATGTGTGTGTATGTATGTATGTAAGTATGTAAGTATGTATGAGTTAAGTTTTGAGGTGGCGTTTTGCCGCAATACACACCAGCAAACCCCAACACCAGGTTCTTCGTCACCGTCCGGCGGCATGTTGCAAACAGGGAGGCCACTTCCGAATATGAAGGTTTAATAAAAAGGGCAAAGTCAAACACGACAAGAAACAGGGCAAAAGCAGACAAGCAGATCAGCGGCGGCCGCTCTACGGCTCGCTCGCATCCCTCTTTCCCTCTCCACATAAAACACAGTTTTTATACACTCCCGATATGGGGCGGGGTTCCTTTCGAAAGCCCCTCGCTCAACATACACCAACCACACAGGCCGGCGGGTTGCCAGTCTCCTCCGTCAACCCCTTGCAACACGCACGGCAATACTGCACGGTCTCCCGATTACCGCGACCCATGCTCCCGCTGCAGTCTACCACGACACACCACTCAGTCCCCTCCACTTGCACTGGCCACCCGCTGGGCTCTCTGGTGCGCTCAGAGTGGGACGATGGCCGTTTCTTTTGTTCCGACGAGTGCACATCGCTGCGTATTGCCGACCGCAGTGAAATGGAGGAACAAGCACGTGGACGTCTGGCGTACTGCAAAATAACGGCGTGGTCTTGACCTGCGTCGCATCAGATATCGAAGTTCGGATGGTCGAACTTAACTGTATGTATGCATGTATGTATGCAATGTGTGTGCTTGTGTGTGAGTGAGTGAGTGAATGAGAGTGAATTTGTGAGTGAGTGAGTGAGTGAGTGAGTGAGTGAGTGAGTGAGTGAGTGAGTGAGTGAGTGAGTGAGTGAGCAAGCAAACGAGCAAGGGAGTTCGGGTCTTGGTGACCATCGAGTGGAGGGACTTGAGCGCTGCAGCCTTGTTTTAGGTAAGCACATTGAGCTCAATAGGGCTCTTCAGTTTCAAACATTGCGTTAACTATTCTGAACCAATTCGTAAGCAGGTTTAGTGTTGGAAGCCGCTTCATGCACAGTTCTAATATTTATTTTTCCGATGTGATAATCAACTGGAGCGAAATGTTGAGCTGTGATACCAAACCCGAACCGAACCCGTAGTATTTTCGGTTCGACGTCCTGATCGTAGCTTTTTTCATGATAGTTATCGAGTCAGCGTACAATACGAAATTTCCTTTATGTGTTTAACGGACGCTGTCAAACTTTATCGCGATGCCGCAAAAATCCTCCCGGCGTTTCGAGCACGCACATGCAGTATTTAACCATGTCCTCTCGTAATGATCGCAGAAAAAAACATTAAAAATGTATAAATGGACGAACCAAATGAAACACATACAAAACGACATTTTTATTTCAGGAGTTTGAGAATATGAGGAATTATTGTCCATGCAATATCCGGAAAAAAGCCGGTTCATCGGCCCGTCATCGTAACAAAACATCCTGTTGTCCTGTATCGAAGGTACTGCCGTATTTCTATATGAGAAATTTTTGGGCTTTGCACGGGTACTATATATTGAGGTAGCGCACTATCATTGTCGCATTTTCGCATGTTTGGCCAACGAGCAAATTTCAGGGTGAGCAAATTTCTTTTCTATGGCGTGCCTTCAGCAAACTATACATCCGTTCACTTTGTAACTTCGATTTATAAAAACATATTGTTTCCCTTGTGTTTCTCGTGCAGGAAGTTTCGAAGACAAACTCCCTTACCATCATGAAGGTGTCGTCACCTGTTGCATTGGTTTTCACTGTGTCTGGTAAAAATTCTTCAATGTTCTAGTATAATGAAGGTCTTACGAAACATGGCGCACTTCCTTCGCGTATACACCTAATTGATTTAGTAGTTATGTGTAGCTCCGTTTTTTTTTCTATACTAGGTATCGTAGAGTACGGCTAAAACGCCGTTATCCCTGCTTAATAAGCGCATTAACGGTGTAGCGCATGGCGCTGCACGATTCAAGCTTTTTTTAAGGCCCTAGCCAGAAGTGCATGTATGGAGGCCCCCCTTTCACAGCGCTCAGCGAAAAAAACAGAATAATGAATGTCATAAAGCCCACATAAAAAAAAATTGGCAGATCCCACGTGCAGTGGGAATCAAGGAAATGCGAAGCACGCATAAGGAAAAGAAACTGGATTTGCATTGTTGTCTCGCTATACCGAGTTTGGTACATATGAAGTTAACGAAACGGCCGCAAGAGCACCAAGACTGTGGCATGTAAACCATGCCGCTCATACACGCATGCCATGGTTCTAACGTTATGACTTGTCATTTACGTTCGTCATGCAGTCGTGTTGTGCCATAGTAATTTTGATATACATCCCTTTAACGAAACGAGTGGCACGCAGATCATGCCGCTAATGACATGCATGTCAAGATTTTCATGTAATGACCTGTCATTTATTATCGTCATGCAGTCATGTTGTGCCGAACCAAATTTCGTATAGGCTCCGTGCAGTCGAGTTTTCCATGTGCGACATCAGCGCCAGAATGCACTGCCTGGCGGAGAGAAGAAGAAAAAAATTACAGCATATCCACGGAGTGAATGATGATGAGTGGGCGAAGCTCGGGATGTTCATCGTAGATCGTGCCGAGTTCCGGATTAATTTAGTTAACGCGCACGTTACGAATCCTCATGGTTGAACTATGCACAAGTGAAATCTCCCACCGGCACTACATTGCAAATCAAGGTCCAGTGCCTATATATATATTGTCGCGACTGTACTTTGGAAAATGTACTTTGGTAGCCGAGAAAAATGAAGTAGGAGCACGAGCAAGGACCACCGGGTTTTCAGAGGAAGACGAAGTTTGGCGTCTGCGTTTCCTGTGGTTTTCTGATAATACAGTTCCTTGTTCTTTTTGTCCCATCGTGGTCCGGTCTTGTTTTTCCACGTTGTGACACTGGTGGAGGTGCTGGACTTCAACCCCTGATGCTCGGAACTCCTCAGCGGAGCCGCACTACCAGTCCAAGCCCGCAACCAGTACCTGCTGTGGATACACCGGTCCACCGCTACAGTCGCCGACAGCGAGGCTTGAGCCCCGAGATTTTCCCCTTGGAATTCGCCCTGTCAATGAGCCCTCATCTTCCGGCAGAAATGGCCACCGAAGGTGCTTCACAGGTGACTATTGAGTAACCGCGAATCCCCGACACATTTCACGGCGAGATTTATGAGGACGTTGAGGATTGGCTCGATCAATACGAGAGAGTCGCCAAGGCGTACCGCTGGTCCCCAGAGCAGAAGCTATCCCACGTCTACTTCGCACTGGCCGACAGCGCTCGTACATGGTACGAGAACCGGGAAGGGACTCTAACTACCTGGAGTGAATGTCGGCAACAGCTCCTCGATACGTTTTCTAACAACGATCGTGGCGACTTGGCTCAGCAACTCATTGAAGTGCGGATCCAAAAACCCAACGAGACCGTGGCCATGTTTGCAGAGGATATGACGCGCCTCTTTCGCCGTGCGGACCCCGAGATGCCTGAAACGAAGAAAGTCCGGCATTTGATGCGAGGAGTGAAGGAGCAGCTGTTTGCTGGCCTTCTTCGTCACCCGCCGACTACTGTTGCGGAATTTATTAGGGAGGCGACGACAATTGAACGAGCCCTTCATCAGCGGTCCCGCCAGTACGACAGAACAACTACGTCGTCCAGCGTTTCTGCACTGACTGCAACCGGTGAGCCTTCTCTACGTGAGCTCATCCGCGAAGTCGTTCGGGAGGAGCTGCGCAACCTTGTAGTGCCTCCGAAAGATCCTGTTGTAGCTTCTGTCGCTGAGGTTGTGCGTGAAGAAATCAGGCAAGCATTTTCTTCGCCTCAACTACAACCGGACCAGCGGTCCATAAACTACGCATCCGCAGTCCGTCATCCAGCACCAGCACCGCAGACATTTTTCCGTGCTCCTCATAGCGAGACGACGTATCACCCACAGCCGACCTACTTACCGCCGACCCAACTTGCCGCCGACCCACCTCAGTTGCTGCCGACCCAACAGCCCAGTATACCCGTCGAGACCTCGCCTTACTACCCTCCACCGGCCCATGCAACTTGGGCGCGAAGGACGCCTATCAGTCGACCGCTTCTTCGCAGGACGGACACGTGGCGCACCGCTGACCGCTGTCCGCTTTGCTTCCATTCTGGAGAAGCCGGCCATGTTTACCGTTTCTGCCCGCATTACAACTCCGGATACCAGACCTTTTCAAGCACCTACCCTCGTGCTCTCTTTGACAGTCGACGCGATGCCAATGTCCCTGAGCCAGCACCAGCACAGCCGTTTGCCGAACCTCATCGTCGGCCCCGTACGCCGTCGCCTGCCCCGAGCTCCTCACCACACCGTCGCAGTTACGCCGGTACCACCCGTGGCAGATCCCCGAGCCCTCGCCGGGGAAACTAAGAGGAGCGACCTTTGGGGGGAAGGTTGCCACGAGTCGAAATGCTACAACTCCCCTAATGCAGCAAGGACGACTGGAAGAGACGACGTTGCCGACCTCAACTTCTCCAATGATGCCAGAACGATCGGACGAGATGACGTTGCCGACTTCAAAGGAAATTGTAAGCGCCGACCTGCCTGTTTGCATAGACGGACGCCCAGTGACGGCACTAGTAGACACTGGCGCCGATTTCTCAATTATAAGCAAGAAACTCGCCGACTGTCTTAAGAAAGTAAAGACTACTTGGACGGGCCCCCACATAAGGACAGCCGGAGGTCAGCTGATGACACCCACAGGCAAATGCACGGCTAGAGTTACCATCGGTAGCTCTGCTTTCGTTGCTGATTTTGTGATTCTGCCGGAGTGCTGCAGGGACCTGATCTTGGGAATGGACTTTCTGCGTGAATACGGTGCCGTTATAAACATTCCTGAAAGGTCGGTCACATTTTGGATGAGTCCAGAGTTAGTCGAACCTTGTACAGAGCAGCACCCTCAGCCTCTGCGTGTCTTTGATGACGGCGTGACTATCCCACCTCGGTCAAGCGCTCTCGTGTCAGTCGAATGTGACATAGTCAGTTGTTCCGATAGCATTGCCGAAAAAATCGCAGAACTGCTATTCAGCCATGGTGTCTCCGTCGCAAGGGGCGTTGTCAAGATAAATCGGGGACACACGCAAGTCCTGCTAACGAACTTTAGTCCTCAGCGCCGACATCTCAAGAAAGGTATGGCAGTTGCTTACATAGAAGAGCTCGCTCAGGTCACAAACTGCATGATTGTGGAAAAAGGTGATGCCGTTGACCAACCACCCGTACCTTTGTCCATCGACGTTGGTCCAAGTTTGCTGCCTGCACGGAAAGAAAGCCTCCTGGAGCTTATTCATGAGTTTGAGGACTGTTTTTCTTCTTCCTCCAGAGTCGGCCAGACGACGTTGACTAAACATCGTATAATTACAGATGAAACGGCCCGGCCAATACGACAAAATCCTTACCGTGTAGCCCCGCGGGAACGCGAGGCCATAGAAAATCAGGTGCAAAAGATGCATCAGGATGACGTTATACAGCGGTCGAAGAGTCCATGGGCATCGCCGGTAGTTTTAGTCAAGAAAAAGGATGGCAGCTTACGTTTTTGCGTTGACTACCGCAAGCTCAACCAAGTAACCAAAAGGACGTTTACCCGCTTCCTCGAATAGATGATTCCCTCGATCGGCTACGGCATGCATGTTATTTCTCGTCGATGGATTTAAGGAGCGGATATTGGCAAATCGAAGTTGATGAAAGAGATCGCGAGAAAACAGCATTCGTAACACCTGATGGCCTCTATGAATTTAAGGTGCTTCCCTTCGGTCTGTGCTCCGCCCCTGCCACATTCCAGCGGTTAATGGACACCGTACTGTCAGGCCTCAAGTGGCAAACGTGTTTGGTCTATTTGGACGATGTGATCGTGTTTTCGGCAACATTTGACGAGCACTTGAAGCGGCTGCGAGCGGTTTTCCAAGCCATACGATCTGCTGGTCTTACGCTCAAGCCGGAAAAGTGTCATTTTGGCTTCGAAGAGCTCCTTTTCCTAGGCCATGTTGTCAGCAGTCAAGGGGTACGGCCCGACCCCGGGAAGGTAGCTGCCGTTGCAAATTTTCCGCAACCATGTGACAAAAAGGCGGTCAGGCGATTTCTAGGACTATGTGCCTACTACCGACGCTTCATTCACAACTTTTCCCGCCTTGCGTCGCCGTTGACACGACTCACCAGAGAAGACGTCCAATTCGAATGGGGCGAGGAACAGCATAAAACGTTTCACGAGCTGCGGCAACGACTTCAAAAGCCGCCGGTCCTCGCACACTTTGACGACGACGCGCCGACAGCTATACACACTGATGCCAGCAATATCGGCCTGGGAGCGGTGCTCGTGCAGCGTCAAGACGGTTCCGACCGAGTAATTGCTTACGCAAGCCGAACCCTTTCCCGTACCGAAGAAAATTATTCCACCACGGAAAAAGAGTGCCTTGCTGTAGTGTGGGCGGTTATGAAATTTCGCCCATATGTGTACGGCCGCACTTTTCAAGTCGTCAGTGATCATCACTCCCTTTGTTGGTTGATGAACTTGAAAGATCCCTCAGGACGGCTGGCGCGGTGGAGCCTTAAACTTCAAGAATTCGACATGGCTATTGTCTATAAATCGGGGAAGCGGCACACGGATGCAGACTGCCTTTCTCGCGCACCACTGGAACCGTCAAATGAAGAGGATGATGATGATACAGCGTTTGTCGGTGTTGTCAACACGACTACGATCGCACAGCAACAACGCGACGACCCGGAACTGGAGCCAATTATTAACTTCCTGAAGGGTCGGACCTCTGCCGTTCCGAGACTCTTTGCGAGGGGACTGTCATCATTCTACATACGCAACGACGTCCTTTACAAGGTAAACTTCTCTCCAAACGGAAACACCTACTTGCTCGTCGTCCCAACGCCTCTCCGACGCGAAATATTACAGGCCTGCCATGATGAAGCAACATCCGGTCACTTGGGCTATACACGAACGCTATACAGAGTGAAACAGAAATATTACTGGCCACGACTCACAGCGACCGTTCAGCAGTACGTCCGCACATGCCTAGAATGCCAGCGGCGGAAAATGCCTGCAGGCAAACCAGTCGGCTACCTCCAACCCCTTGACGTGCCCGAAACTCCATTTGCGCAGATCGGCATGGATCTCCTAGGCCCGTTTCCGACTTCCGCTTCAGGTCGTAAATGGATTATTGTAGCAACGGACTACCTGACCCGCTACGCCGAAACCAAAGCTCTGGAGAGGGGCACAGCAAGTGAAACTGCCAGATTTTTCGTAGAAAACGTGGTACTAAGGCATGGCGCCCCAGCAATCGTAATAACCGACAGGGGTACCGCATTTACAGCCGAGTTATTAGAAATAGTTTTAAGACTTAGTGGCACAACGCATCGCCGAACGACGGCGTACCACCCACAGACGAATGTACTGACGGAGCGCCTCAATAAGACACTCTCCGACATGCCTTGCATGTATGTGGATGTGGAACACAAGAACTGGGACGAGATCTTGCCATACGTCACATTCGCTTATAATACGGCCCAACAAGAGACGACACGAATGTCACCTTTCCGTCTTCTCTACGGTCGTGAAGTCACTACAATGCTCGACGCAATGCTGCCACATGAACGTGACATGGACGAAACGGATGCCGACTATATTACCCAGCGTGCTGAAGAAGCCCGGCAACTTGCGCGCATACGCATTCGTCGCCAACAGGAGTACGATTCGAGCCGCTACAATCGTCGTCATCGACTAGTCGTCTACGAGCCGGGAGAGACAGTTTGGGTCTGGACGCCCATTCGCCGCCGCGGCCTCTCCGAGAAACTGTTGAAGCGATACTTCGGGCCTTATAAAGTTCTTCGACGCCTAACCGATGTTAATTATGAGGTTGTTCCCGACGGTGTTCACCGCACAAGTCGTCAACGGCATGCACCGGAGGTTGTGCACGTGGTCCGGCTGAAACCCCAGTTATCTGAGTGACTTCGCTACTTCGATCACCGGCGTGTATAGATCGTGGTACCGCTACTACAAAGCATCGGGACGATGCTTTCTGGGTTTCCCTTGTGTTCTGGGTTTCCCTCGTGTTCTGAGTTTCCCTCGTGTACAACACGAGGGAAACTTCTCGAACGACTCATATTGCTCTTGTTTGGCGGGGTTTACCGTCCGAAAACCAGCTCTGATTATGAGAGACGCCGCACTGGAGGGCTACGGAAATTTCAACCACCTGGAGTTCTTTAACATGCACTGATATCGCACAGTACACGGGCCTCAACATTTCGCCTCCATCGAAATGCAGCCGCCGCGGCCGGGATTGGATCCCGTGACCCTCGGATCAGCAGCCGAGTAGCATAGCCTCTATACCACCGTAGCGGGGCGACTCTCATTGCTCCGGCAACACTAAATTGCTCGTGTCAGAGCCCTGTGCAAACCTCCCATAAACAAAAAGCGCCCGCAACCAGTGCCACATTGCAAGCGAAACCGAACGGGACGTCAGCGGATCGTTTTGTGAACACGCAGCCCACTGCAGCGAAAGGCCAATCATTTGCTTGTTGATGGCAGTGTGAGTTCCTGGAGCAGTGCACGTCACGAGTCGGCACACATCGCCACGCACGACAAGGTTTGTAGAGGCGGCTTTCGTACTTTGCCCGAAAGAGCGCTCCGTCACGGCACCACCACGTCCGCAATATCCACAGCGGACAAGGTACGAAGTCCCCCGAATCGCTGACTACGGGCTCGCATTATTACGACAATATGCTTCGCTATATTATTCCTAGGTGGCGGTACAGCCACCAAGGAATGAGCCACTTACTGCAGCATTTCGATTCTTTCAACAACAGGTCAAATCCTAGCTTTCGAGCAATTTATCAACAATGTTACAACCGCGTACCAGCAGTGCATGAGTCTAACAGAGCTTACTCGCTGGTTCTCGCTCCGAGAAACCCATGCATACTTAGAGCCGTCTCACAAAAGCATTAATAAACGTGACAACCTTCTGAGAAAAATAAAGTGGCAACTATATTAGATAACACAGAAGTCGCGGCGCACAGCTTATTCTAATAAACTTCCCTGATTTTTTAGCACACTTGCCAGGCGATTCCATCGAAACAGCTATATTATCTTCTTCTGACAAAACAAAGCATACCCTAGACAGCTGCCACATTGTAATTTCATTCTTCGTTGACTTCAGTAAACCATTTGACACCATCTGCCATAACGTTTTAACGCGAAAGCGTTTTTAGGGGCGAAGCTCCTTAAGGCGTGGGTCGTGCGTCCCCTGTAGTAGGTAGCCACCGGCGCGTGCCTGCCGGGAGGCACGCACGCGCCGAGGGCGAGCGCGCGCCTCTCTCTCTCTCTCACACTCTTCCATCTGCTGTCTTGTGAGAGAGAGACAGAGAGAGAGAGAGCGAAAGGCGCGCTTTGATGGAAACGCTCTTTCTTAAATGAACGCTGTACCAGCTCGCGAAGAAAGAGAACGCGCCCTCACCCGCGAGAGACAACGTTGGCGCAGGCAGCGTCTCCTAGCGAGCTTCTTGATTGAGAAATACCGACTGCTCGCGTTGGAGAAGCGTTCATCGGCAACCCATATATATATATATATATATATGTATATATATATATATATATATACACTGGATCTTGAATTGCAATGAAGTGCCTGTGGGAGGTTTCACTTGTGCATAGTTGAAATGTGAGGATTCGTAGCATGCGCGTTAACTCAATTTATCCGGAACTCGGCACGATCTACGATGAACATCCCGAGCTTCGCCCACTCATCGTCATTCACTCCGTGGATATGCTGTGAATTTTCTTTTTGGCTAGGTTGGCGAGCGCGCGCCCAGCTGCCGTCCACATAAAGCGTCCTCAAAAGCCGTGCCCGGAAGGCACGTGGCTCCTCCAAATGGCAGTGGCGCCGGCGCCATAACTCGCCACAACGGTAGTCAGCACGCGGCACGAGCCGCTGTAGCTACCTGTAGTGGCGTACGGCAGCGTCGCCGCGTTTCTTCGCTGGGTTGGCAAAATCGCGTGCTCAGCTGCGTGGCGTCGCGATAGAAACACTCGGCGCGGGAACACGCCACCTAGCCCATTGTTCCTCGCCGCCATGCGTGCCGAGTTCAATCTCGAATTGAAGACGCCACTAAGGTCATCACGACGTCGAGATGTACTCGAATTTCGATCTCGAATTCACCCCCCACCCATACATTGTGCGAGATGTGATGTATCTCTTCACCTACTACTCGGATCACAAGTCCATGGTCGTGTCTATGTAGCCCGGCCTAAGTACGCCGTCACCGGAACGATAAGAGGGTGACGCCCCCCACAACGCCGCGGTGGTCGCAATACTTCGATATGCGCGAGGCCTACCGTGTGCATATCTGCATGTACTGCCTGGACGACGAAATAGAAGACGACATGTGAAGTGTCGACACCCCTTCAATGACATCAAATCATGTAAATAAACACAATACGGCCTCCCACATTGCCTCATTCTTTATAACAGAACTCGGCGACACCAATTTGCAGTACCACTCCGCAAAAACAATCTAGGCAAGAGAAACGCTTTCGCGTTCTCGTCTCATAAGGATATGCTTAGGGATTGTCGAACTTTTTTCTCATAAGTTATAAGCTTTGAGCATTCGCGGCTCAGTTCATGCGCAGTTACGTAACAGAACACAGATTGTAGACTTTAAGGGTGCACTATCAGGCATTAAATTAAGTCACAATGGGTGTTTCAGAAGGCTCGTTTTAATCCAGTTGTTGTTCCTCGTGCACATTAGCGATCTTCCAAACAGCTAAGCGAGCACTTCGTCCATACTGCTTCCTGACATCACTATATTAACCATAGCGAATCCATCGGTACTGAATAAACCGACCTAACTCTGACCTGAGCAACTTATCTGTTCGGTACACGAGAAATAAACTTCACACCAATTCATACAAAACCCAATGCATGCTTTTTAACCGGTCCCATAGAGCCTTACTGAGGTATAGCCAAACTCAGAAGTTTGCGCTAGCGTCTACAGTTAAGTAACGTATTGCACAGTCGATTATTGCTCGGAGCCGTGAAGAAGCTTCGCTCTTTCTACCATTACCGAAAGCTCCGGTGACAGGTGATTTTCGCGGGTGTGTTAGGAGTTCTTCGAAAATTTTTTTTGTGCGGTGCCTCGGGACTAAGTCTGTCGCCCGATCACGCTTATTAAGACGTGAAATTTAAGCATCTCATCAGCCTTGCTTGCTCGCAATAAAGCCTGAACGCGCTCTTCGTGACAGTCAATCACCGCTAGAAGCTTCCAAGGTTCTACTTGCCCGAGCTGCACAACCAAGATGGACGTTCGAACACTCCGCCGCGTCGCCGTCTATGTCGGCCTCTTCCCGTAGGCGTGCTCGTTAGCTCCGTGATCCTTACAGCCGGTGAAACCTTGAAGCCATCAACCGCGATACCAGGCTCCACGCTCATCGCCACTTTACGCCATGAGGGATGCACACCGCGTTGAGAAAGCGAGGCAGTAGGACAGCAAGCATTCAATGCAAACCAACAAAACCGGCCGGCAACCTGACTGCCAGCGAAGAGCTCAGTGTCAGATTCCAGAGTGGACGAAGCTATAAAGTCGCAGTAGCACATTGTCACGTGGTCGTGACAGCGAAGGACGTAGCCGAAACCGACGCGTTGTCAGTCGAACTGTACAGTGGGCGAACCTACTCCCAGCGAAGCAAAGCAAATCATACTGCAAGATGATAGCGGCGAGGACAGTCTTCGATCGATGGTAAAAAACTGAGCGGCTGTGAAGTGCGTCGGCTTTCAACAATCCTCTCGGAGCGGTCTAGTATTATCACTGTTCTGGTAGAAGGCACTCAATAATTCGCGTCCGGCACACAATAGTCCGTAGGACTGGTCCACACCATTCGTGAATGACCATAAATGACAAGTCTGGCCTGCGCTTTGCGCCAGAAGTAAATGATAACGCGATCCTCGTCAACAAAACAAAACGAAGGCTCGTGTCAATATTAACGGTTCTGTAGGTGGCAAGGGAGGTGGCTGATAAGCACGGTTCGTGAAGCAGCACTTCGCCTTATGACAGTTCGTCACTAATACGCCATAAAGCGAATGAAACGGCATAGCGCTCGGTATACTACGCAGACCCGCTGCGAATAAATAATTTAAATTATCAATTAGTGTTTTGCCAGTGCTGACCCTAAATCATCGTCACCATCAATATACTGGTTCAGGACCCACCTTCCTCACTAATCGTGGTGTCGTTGCGTTAATAATATTAAAAAATAATAGCCAGTGAGGCCGGCTATTATTTTCCCAGGTTCGAGAAGCCCAGTGCCGGCAGGCCGCTTTGGGAGTCTGTCGAATGAGCACTCGTGTTATTTTGCAGTGCTCACAGGGAGTGATACAGGTTAAAATAAACTGACCTCAATGCGCGCCAATTTAATCTAGTGTTTATTTTAGGTCGACTCCTGTCCCGAGAGGCCTTGGTTCAATCCCGTCCGAGCGGGTGACACTTACAATGGAGACGAAAATGTTAAAAGTCTGTGGCCACGTGTGTGTCAATGCGCGTTACAGAAGCACAGGTGCTCAAAATTTACAGCGCCGTCCACTATGAAATCACTCGCATTGATGTCAGAGTTTCGGCGCGTAGAACCCCAAGGCCCTTTACTCAATATGCCCATCACCAAAATTACCTCACCCACATGGCGCACCAGTGGCGCCATCTGCAAACGTGGATGCTACGAACGAAATTCTACTTTCTTGCTACCGACACATGTGGTAGCTAGCTACCTACATTTATTTTTGGCCTCTACAATGTCGCTAAAGAACGCTACGTTCTCCAGCCGTAGAGAGTGCGAGGCTCGGAGTACGAGGATATAGTCGAAAGAGCATGAAAGAGAAGAAAGGAGACGGACGTGGTAGTGGAGCGCTCCTGAGATTTTGACCAGCTGGAGTTATTAAACGTGCACAGGCAGTGCAAACCTCACGTGCCGCTGATATTTTCTCCTCCACGAAGACGCAACCTTTACGACCGGGTTTGAAACTGGCCTCACCTTTCACCCACGGTGTGCTGGTCATAATAAATTTGAAGCATCTTCGTTCAACAGTTAATGTAATGTTTCCGAAGAGGGAGATTGCTGTAATCGCTAACTTACACCAACGTGCTTAAGATCAGATATGTACGAAGGGACGAGATTTCGATACAATAGCTTTGATAAAGAGAGGATTCATATTACGTCCATCCATCGCTTAAATCAACGTAGAGTTAACTGAACTATGTCGAAATAGTTTGTTCCGACATAACAAATGCAGGAGTCAAGACCAACCAACCAGCAACCATGTAGGAGGAGTCAGTCAATACAAGATTCAAACACGACTTGAGTAGAACTTTTCTTGCATTTTCTTTTTTTAAGCTCTCTACACAAGATTGTGAAGTGCAATATGTATGCTTTCTTGCTCCCTTGGCCGTGACTGGCTCGGTAAACTGTCCTCCCCTCCCTTTCTTGTGTGCTTTTACTTCACAATTTCTACGTTTTTTGAATTACGTAGTATTTTTATTTATGTTGTTTACCTTCAATTCCTGTTCTGCCTTGTGGCATGATAAATGGTACATTTTTACGATACTTACATTACCTTTCTCCTCCTAATAAAAGTAATATTACAGTGCACAGTTAACTTGATATTCTTAAGACTAGGCACATACAGTATTAGTGCCCTGATGTCGCAATAATTTCTTAAATTTATTCGGGGATCACAGTGACAGAGAAAGCATTTACAATATTGTGCGATAAAGTTAGTGAAGAAACTAAGGAAAACGATGGCGAGTATACTTGTTCTTCATGCAGCGCTCTCCCACGCAGTATCACTGCGTAGTTGTCTGTATGTGATGCACTTTTACTCGCCTTTCGTGGAGCACAAAATCTCAGAGGCGTGAGCAATGAATCAGCTCCGTGCTTAAACAGCCATTAGGGGAAATGACTGTATCGCAAACTAAAGTCAATTACCTGAAACGAATCTAATAAATATTCAAAGAGAGAGTCCAACTTTATGATAATTCATATTTAAATTAGTACACAACTGTTTATTCAAACAACGAAATAAACACACCTGTATTTCGCCACGACAACAGCGAATGCAAACAAACACTATTTTACAGGTATGATACTTCAATTTCACAGCGCCAGCACGAACGATGTTGTTATTGAAATTTTATTCAAGCAACAAAGATAAGTATTCTCTCCCGGTAGCATAGGGCTATTGAATGACGTGTATTCATCGTGATGTGCGTGATGGTCGTTGTTACTGAGGCAGACATGGCAACGTAGGTGACGATGACTTCAACTATTGCAAGCACTAAAGCACGAAACTTTTGCTAGTTTAGGCTACCAATATCTTGAGGGAAGAGTTTGCACCCATCTTCATTTGCTCTACATTGGAAAGCCTTCTGGAAACCGCGGAGCCCATTCACAGCGCCGTTCAGCCTGAAACACGAAAATGAATATGAGGTACAATACGCTAAACCCACTTGTTTATTAACTTGCTTATTAATTCTCGGATATTACACTAGGTAAAATGCAAAACAACATGATAACCTTTGATCAGGGCTTATCAAGCCAGACGCATCTGTGTAAGGCATGCGGCTGTGTGCATGCCGCATATTGCATTACAGAAAAGCCGGCGTAGAACCCGGCCGTGGAGGTCTATTTTCGATAGAGATGAGAAGAGAAGCGGCTCGTGTACGGTGTGTAGTCAGTGCCCGTTAAAGAATCCATCATTAAAGGCAGCGCAACCAACATGCACAAAGATGAAGACCACAATTACACAGAGCAAACTATCAAACTCAGATTTATTGAACAGCAATCGCATACATACGCAAAGAAACACAAGGTCAAAACAAGAAAAGAATAGCTGAGGTTTAGTAATCGGCAATGAGGAAATCTAACTTCACCTCATGCAACGCTATTGAGGGCCTCACGACACATACTTCACTACATCTGTGAATAAAAAGCACCTCTTCAATCTCCCGCACCGTCTCATAATGTTCTGAGCACAATTTCTCATTTCAACTCGGTAAACATGATGAAATCCACGGTATGACGGCAACCCATCTGGCCGTTCTCGCATTGCTCATGAAGCATCGCTGGACCCCTTTAAGGAGATGTTTACTACCTAGTACGTAAAGTAGTCAAGGAAGAAGACGTGGATACGTGCTTTTCCTAATATATAAGTACGCCCGTTTTATACATATAACTTCTAAATTCTGACGTCGTGTGTTTGGCTGCCTCGCTCTACTTAAATACGTACAAGGTTGCTGGAATTCTTTGGCTGCATAGTCGTAATCCCGCAGTAACAGGCAGAAATATTATAAATGTAAGTCAATGGAGCAAATCCTTTTCGCTGACAATGCTTTTTGCAGCTCCGTGAGACATGATGAAATGAAAACGCCGCCAGAGCACTAAAGAGACACAACATGCTAGCTGACATGAAACCACGAAAGCACATACTACACGGCAAGCATACTCTTCTCACACGACAAGGATAACTGAAGAACATGCCCGTGGAATATTCGTATCTCTTAAATGAGCATTTACATTAAATTGTTTCTTGATTCTGAGGGAAGAACAAACTGGCCTTTCATTCCACCGCGTGAAAGAGATCACGCACGCGAATCAACCCATTTCTCTGCTTTCTCTCTCGTTTTTTTTTTTTGCTTTTGTTTTCCGCATCATGTTCCTCTCCGCTACTGACGCGCCAGACAACAAAGGCTTGCCACTCAAGCATTCCAGTGTGCTGTGCAGGTTACCGTCCTCCGCATTTCCCAGTCATTTGGCAGCTGCTAGGTTGCGTATAAGGAGGGTACAGTAGCCGAAGTTTGCAAGCGAGCTACGCGGCTGCCTACCGCACTCAGCGAAGAACCATTGGGCTCATTATTGTCCTTTCCTATGTCGGTCAATATTAAACGAGCACTGCTTTGATGTGTATCAGTTATCTAAAGGTGACGGATATTTTCTTGAACTTGGGAGTGGGAGTGGGAGGATCGCCTCACCAGTTTCAGGGACATAGCGCAGCACTACAGATTGGCCAGGTGCAAATTTCAACCACCACACCAAAAGCTGAACAAGAGGTCATGTGGCGACAGCTGCAGACACGAACTTTTCCGAACCCGGTGATCTTAAATCTCTGTTACCCAGAGCTTTATTCTTCAACCTGCAAGTTTTGCGAAGCCAGGGCAATTCTGGAACACATGTTATGGGAGTGCGAAGGAGGTCGGGTTCCCGACGGGGACGCAGCCTCGCACCGAACGCGCTGGCAGACTGCACTGCTCAGCTTCGACCTCGAGGACCAACTTTGGGCCGTCCAGCGGGCCGAGGAAGCCTCCAGAGCTCAAGGGCTCGTGGATGACACCTAGGCGGGGATATTCGCCCGAACCCCCAAACAACTCGCCGGACTTGTAAAATAAAGTTGTTTCCTCCTCGTCCTCCTTCTAGGCAAACAATGAAACAAGCATTTACGTGAGTGCCTCATTAACTTCACTGCCAAGTAAATGACATGTGAAAAAACGTTTCGGTACACGCTGGTAACACGATACAAACGGTCGGGCTGTATTTTCTCTTTCATTCTTTCCATTCCAATGAGCGTTTCGCCTCCCCTACGATGACATTGTCTTGAAGAATAAACACCCACTGAACAGTAGAGCCTGTGTTTCACGTGCTTCTCTCCTGCTTACATGATGAGTTAGTGTCGCTGGTAAATTCCAGAAAAAAAATGTAACCGCCGTTTCGAACTTCCCCGGGAAAGTCTCAAGTTGCGCCGTTTCATTGACCTCCCGTCAATTGTCCCATTCTTCATGCACATATCATGAAAAAAAGTATTCACCTAGCCCCAAAGCTAAATCTCGAATTCAAGTAATAAATGGCCTACATAACATATAGTAATCGCACTGAAAAAAAACCAGCTGCTATGATAACGCAAGGTCTCTTTTATTCAACTTTCTGCGTCTGTCAAATCTACAATTTGCAGTTGTTCAAGCGCAGCTTTCAGTACACAACAGAACTGCGGTCGACTGTAAGAAATAGACACAACGAAGATATTATTTTGTGGGGAAGAGTTACCGAGAGTCAACTTCCTCATACCACGTGACCTTCTGCGTGACAGCGGACATCAAGGAATTCGGGGACGGCGCACATGGCGTACCCCAAAACAGCTCCGGTCTTGTAAATGTATGCAGGCAGATGTTCCTTTTATTTCGTTTTTTTAACTCACCTTCGTTTGTAACTTTGTCTCTGTTTAGACACTGTCTCGTCATCAGCTCTACCTTTGGGAACAACCTTGCTGACGCTGAACGGGCAATAAAGCTGTAAGAGATAAGGCTCCATGTCAAAACCCAGGCTTTCTTGAATTAATGGGCACCATTGTGTCACTCACTCTCTTCTTAATTTATTCACGTTTTGAGTTTTTATAAACAGTTCTACATTACTTGCCTGTAAATGACTTTTTATGTAGTGTAGCTAAACACGTTCAACAAGTTCCTTCATTTCATGCTTTATTTCGTTGCGACTTTTTCTTCTCTTATAATGCTCCGATTTATTATGCGATTACTCCTGCTCTGTCTATTATTATGTAGCTTCTACATTGCGATAACGTGAGATTTACAGATATCGCCAAATTACGAACAGAATGTACCCCTGACAGTTTTACAACGCCGCGACCTCCTTATGTACCAATGATGAATAAAGGACGAATCAATGTAATAAGGAGAAAGTGTTCCCCGAAAGCCGCGAAACATTTCCTAGGAGCTCGAAAACGGTGCCCCATAACAAGAACGTCGGTGGGCACTCAGGTGCACCTTATGCATTGGTCAAGAAATGTTCGTGATCGCATTTTACAAATGACTCCGTACACACACTTCGCTTTGTCTACGTATGCACAAAATTCATTTATTATTCCGAGATAAAAATTCAGCTGTACCGCATGATGATTTTATTTGACAGAAATCACGTCTATTTGAAGAGACTGCAAATTTCACAATCAGGTTTCACACCCCCAGTCATCACGCTAACTGCTTTGGTGGCTTGAGGCAAAATGGAACACACGGTGGTATTTGCAAATGTTGACGCAGAAGTCCGTCATTTCAAAACAAAATGTCAGTTTCGCCAGAAGGGCAAAGTGATGAAGGCGACAGAAATGTATTATATAATACACGAAGTATGACAAGCAACTTAAGAGGCAACTTGAATTGTAGTAGGGTGGACTTACTAAGTAACCTCGCAGATGCGTAAGTACCATGTGGCGGTCGAGTGCCAGAGACTGCAGCCCAGCAGCGCTTTTAGCTTAGTCATGTTGTCTTGATTTCTTCTGGACCACGTGACCACGCTAAGCAGCGTGAATTTTGGGCACCTTGCACCGTCGAGAAAATCGGCCCAGCGCACAGGTATCAAGCGAGCGCGTTCCTTCCGGCAGTCGTAGAGGCATTGGCGTGAGGGCTACGTCGTAACTTCGGCGAAGGCAGTGTCGGCGAAGGAATATCGTCGCAATGCCGGCGAAGGCATTGCCGGCGTTGCGACGATATTCGAAGCACCTGAGTGATCAAGGCGCTGCTACGCAATGGGAAATTATCCGCTCGCTTTGGGAACTTTGCGCCATCTTGTGAGCAAAGACAAAACCTGGCTGCGTGGAGGCTCGAAAGTGTATACGCAAAAATGCGCGCCGCTAGCATCGCCGCGGGTTAGTTCTCTGCGGTGCTAGCCCTGGCGCACGCTTGGTAACCGAGCGGTCGTGAGTTTTCTAATCCCCGATCGGACGCGCTGTAAAATTTCTTTGGGACTTTCTTCTTAGAGATATCGCTTCACATATATATATATATATATATATATATAGCAGTCATGGTGGTGAATAGGCCGGAGGCGTGAAGGCAGAGATGAGTAGTAGACCCTCGGAATTGACAGCAAAATGCGGAAAGCGTATTCAACGTTTCAGCCGGAGACCGGCCTTCATCAGGAATGAAGGCCGGTCTCCGGCCTTCATTCCGGAATGAAGGAATGAAGGCCGGTCTGATGAAGGCCGGTCTCCGGCTGAAACGTTGAATAAACGCTTTCCGCATTTTGCTGCCAATTCCGAGGGTCTAACTCATTATATATATATATATATATATATATAGAAAATGAAGGCGACAGCACCAACCTCGTTAAGGGTTCATGTAATTTGTATCGCAATAATAGAAAAAATATTGCGCTAACACACTCAGTGACCACGCTATCTCCTTCTATAATTAGTGAAAATTTGAACAAAATGCGTCATTTTTCAGCTGAAAATTCAGCTGTACCGCATGATGATTTTATTTGACAGAAATCACGTCTATTTGAAGAGACTGCAAATTTCACAATCAGGTTTCACACCCCCAGTCATCACGCTAACTGCTTTGGTGGCTTGAGGCAAAATGGAACACACGGTGGTATTTACAACTGCTCACGCAGAAGTCCGTCATTTCAAAACAAAAAAGTCAGTTTCGCTAGAAGGGCAAAGTGATGAAGGCGACAGAAACTGTATTATATAATACACGAAGTATGACGAGCAACTTTAGAGGCAACCTGAATTGTAGTAGGCGTGGACTTACTAAGTAACCTCGCAGATGCGTAAGTACCATGTGGCGGTCGAGTGCCAGAGACTGCAGCCCAGCAGCGCTTTTAGCTTAGTCATGTTGTCTTGATTTCTTCTGGCACGCGCTTGACACCACGTGACCACGCTAAGCAGCGTGAATTTTTGGGCACCTTGCACCGTCGAGAAAATCGGCCCAGCGCACAGGTATCAAGCGAGCGCGTTCCTTCCGGCAGTCGTAGAGGCATTGGCGTGAGGGCTACGTCGCAACTTCGGCGAAGGCATTGTCGGCGAAGGAATATCGTCGCAATGCCGGCGAAGGCATTGCCGGCGTTGCGACGATATCGAAGCACCTGAGTGATCAAGGCGCTGCTACGCAATGGGAAATTATCCGCTCGCTTTGGGAACTTTGCGCCGTCTTGTGACCAAAGACAAAACCTGGCTGCGTGGAGGCTCGAAAGTGTATACGCAAAAATGCGCGCCGCTAGCATCGCCGGGAAAGCGTCTCCCCGGGTTAGTTCTCTGCGGTGCTAGCCCTGGCGCACGCTTGGTAACCGAGCGGTCGTGAGTTTTCTAATCCCCGATCGGACGCGCTGTAAAATTTCTTTGGGACTTTCTTCTTAGAGATATCGCTTTACATATATATATATGCAGAAAATGAAGGCGACAGCACCAACCTCGTTAAAGGGTTCATGTAATTTGTATCGCAATAATAGAACAAAATGTTGAGCTAACACACTCAGTGACCTCGCTATCTCCTTCTATAATTAGTGAAAATTTGAACAAAATGCGTCATTTTTCAGCTGAAAATACACGACCGACATAGATAGAAATATTAGTGAGGCAGGAAACTTCGAGAAATAGATCAAAACGATTTGTAGCAACGTTTGAATCATTCTAACGTAATTTGTTCGGCGAAGATCAAATAATAACACTGCATTACAACGAAGTAATGTTAAACGTATGGACGTCGCCTTCAAAAGGGCGGATCGATGAAATCACGAGCTACTGGGACATTGCATTTTCGAGAACCTGATAACATGTGCGAAGTCAATGCTACGCTTGGGAAACCGAGCATATGTGCTAAGAGCGATGCAAACTACGCCAATGGCGGACGTCGCTCCTGTCTTTAGCATGAATATGCGCGTGCACCGCTTCTGGCACAATGCCGTGACCTGTGTACTGTATTGCGAGCATAACACAACTGCGCTTAACATTGGAATTGTGCAAGTGGTGTCGCATATATCGATTATGCATTCATTTATGTGGTAAAACTTAAGCAATAAGCAGTTCCCACTCTAAAATACAGTGAAGCTAGAAAAACGTGGAATGTGCAGCACCGTAAGTTTTTATATAAATCATCCGATCTCTGTGACAACGCGGCGAATACAAAAATATGAATACGAACATTGCCGAAGGCAAGAAAGAATATCTTCTCTTCCGAGTTGAAGTCAGCCCCACGAAGCAGATGCGGTCTAGTGTAATTGTCCACACTGTTCTTCAGTGCCTGAGTAAAAAGCGTAATCCAATTAATGAATCACTACCTGGATTACCCAACATTTCGTAACAATACAGTCCATGCTACAGACTGTTTCACAGAAAATACTGTTTACTTCATCCTCCTCATACTTTTTCTTCAGCTAAGCAATCTTTTGCTGCTGTGGGTCACTTAGCTATGCTACTACCTTCGCAACGCAGTCGAGGAGTATCCCGTTGTACCTCCGTTTGGCGAAATCTTGTACACTTAAATCAAGGCGACTGTTTGAATGTCTCATTTTCAAAATATATACAGTCAGAGAAGCTAACTAGAGCTCACACTTATAACTAAACGTGCCGGAGCTAAGATGTGCCAGTAGCGCTAACAGCGTGCAATTCTACAGCGTCGAGTTCTTCACAGTGTATGCCCTCGCCTTAGAATTCCCAGCTAAAATGAGGAAGAAGAAACAGCGACTGCATACCATAAAGGAAACCCGTAGGCCGAGGTAGTCCTTTAAGTGGGCTTCACCTTGACCCTCTGGGTATTTCTGGCAAAGAGGGAGATAGAGAAAGAACATAGGAAAATGAGCAATCATACGTGGTCGCACGAGGCAAAAACAAACCGTTATTTTACATCATGGACGAACTCTTTCCACAGTTATTTTATAGAGATGCCAGCTATGCGTACAAATAGGGCGTGTCCACGTAATGTAACCAAACGCATGTCAAGTGTATTCGCTTGTATAGCGGTCACTAAAGGTGGGATCTCTCATGGCGGCGGTAACACACCGCGCGGGGCGGGAGATGCATAAACGCTCTGACGCTGAGAGGATCTCAAGTAGCATAGAAGTTCGTCCTGAATTTTTCCCACTGCAGAAAGTGTTAAGGATGGGGCATACGATCCTGCAGCGACACACGAATCAATTTTGCGCTTGAATCGTTTAAGGACGCTTACAGAGAAGGCGGTTTTCCGGTGGTGTTGCGAATTCAACAGACGGCCGATTGTTGTAAACGATGGAGCATTGTGGAAAACCTTGGTCAATTGGCTGGATTAAAAATATGCTTAGACTAAAGAAGCAAGTTTTCTGGACTCTAACCGTCATTTGTTTAAAGGAATGAGGGATAAAATCCTGAAAGAGTAATTATTCGCGCTGTGTTCTATCTACTATGAAGTTCTTGAGTGTTTTAGCAAAGCCGCCAAAAGGAAACGACCGGAGATTGACCATCGGTGGAAGCTGTCGTCAACAACGACCCTGCGCACACCTTCTCTGACAGGATAGAACCTCCAACATTTCGCGCTCACAGCACAGCCCCGGTGCCGGTCCCGTAGATTTCTGCGGTTGTCAAAGCGTAAGAGAAGCATAAAAGATCGCTGTTTCGACTATTTTACTGTCAACCGATACGCTGTCACAATCTCTCTGGAGTTGGCCACGGCATATGAATTCTGGGTAGCCTTTGCAACATCGGAATCAATTCCGTAGTTGTGCATCGGTGGTTGGTATCTCTCAGGTTGGATCCTAACACGTTGAGTGTACCACCTGGTAGGGCTCTTTCCATTGGCCGTGGGTGCAGTTTCGCAGACAGCGGCTGGTTCGACTAGAGAAATTTCGAGTGCTAAATAACTGATTTCGGCCTCCTCCTCCACCGCTGATGGGGACGCGTCTTGAACCAGGCTCGTAGCAAATGGTCTTTGTGTCTGCTCACCGGACAGGGTCCATTGGGCGTATACACTTAGACCTTGTATGACACTGGCCCTGTCCGCTCCAAGATCATTGCCAGGAGCCATCTTGGCCCGCTCCTGAAATTTGCAAGCAGAACATAATCGGTTGGTCGAAATACATTAAGAGCGGTTCTGCGCCACATCGTTTGCTGGAACTGACTAGAGATGACAGTAGGTGATAAAGCGGGCTTTAGTGCATGCAAACGAGCGCATAGCTGACCGAGAAAAAGATGAGACGGTGTATCGAGTGTCCTTGCATGTGGCATGTTCCGATACACCATCAACAATTTGATTAACGTTTCAAGATTTTCTATGGCAGGTCCCTTGCGTAGCGAATTCGTTACTGTCTCTACAAGCCTTTCAGCCAGTGCGTTGCTGCTAGGGTGATAAACAGATGTGAACACTTGCGACGGCGTGTTCTTTCATAAACGTCTTAAGTACAGACGATGTGAACTATGCGCTATTATCACTTACGACGCTCTCCTGGGCTCCGTATCGGGCGAACAAATCGCGTCAATTTGGTGCCCTTGCATCCGCAGATGAACTTTACTTCCTTCGTATGATGCCAGCGTGTTCCTGGTGCATCTCCCCGTATACTTGACGCTGTAGCGCTGCAGTTTTGGCGGCACGACCACTTGCATTTCATGCATCAGCCATCCTTCGTGGATCGCCAATTTGCTGCGTCCCTCAAAATAGGGTTCCACCACCGACATCAAGGTACGAAGGACACCCTTTCTTCGTGAAATTCAAAACAAGACTGAGAACAAAATCACCAACTCTTCGTAGAGCGAGCTGTTCGCTTGCAGGAGCGAGAGATTCTAATCGAACCGTATGAAAAGTCTCACTCGTGCCGTCTTTTCCATTGTTTGTACTTAACGCAAGTCGAGAAAAACAGTCTGGATCCAGCTTGTCGGCTCACTTTATGTAGCCAAGGTCATATTTGTAAACGGAAGGCGTTACAGCCGACCGTTGTAAACTAGCAGCAGCAATGGCCAGGAGGTCACTCTTCGGACGAAGAATTGTTTTAGCGGCTTATGGTTTGTTGCTAATGTAGATTGTCGACCATAGACATAGAAATGGAATTTTAACGCGGAATATTATTGCAAGTGCCTCTTTTCCAACATGGGTGTAGCTCTCTTACGGTCTTTATAACGTCCTGAAAGCATGAGCAGTTTTTCTTACCGTGCCGTCTATCACGACGTGCGATAACACGGCGCCGAGAGCGTACGCAGAGATATCGCACGAGAGCTGAAGCGGTAGCCCGGGTCGTAGGGCCACAACTCTGGCTGATGCCAGCACCGCTTTGATGGCTTGAAATACGTCCTCGCCTTTCCGGTCCCTGGACCAAGGGGCATCCTTCTGTATCAATATGTAGGAGAGTTTAGCAGGCATTCCCTACCAAGGCGCAAACTTGCGTTAATAGTTTGTTAGTCCAAGTAGCGAACGCAGCTGTGCGTCGTTAGCAAGTGCTGGTGCATATATAAGAGCTTGCAATTTGTCGCTGGTAAGTTTGATGCCCGCCTTACCGATAACGTGGCAAACATGCTTAAGACTTTCTTTGCAAAATCCGTATTTGTCTTTTAACCGGATGCCTCTTCGTGCCAATGTTTGAAGCAATTCTAGCAGATTTCTTATGCGTTCGTGGGCAGTAGCTTCTCTCACAAGAATGTTGTCAAGACAGCATACAACCCCTGGCAGTGTTCTTTTTCAATATGTTATAGATAATGTTCTCGAACAACGCCGCTGCTGGGGCGTTTCCGAAAGGAAACCTGTTTACAGGAAGCAGGTCTTTATGCATATTAAACGTGAAACACTTTTTGGCAATCTACGCAGTTTACACTTGTTGATAAGCCCTGTTAGGATCGAGCTTCGAAAAGTACCGCCCTCCAACAAGCGTAGCAAGTCGAGCCTAGGTGGAGAGTGCTGCTCGGTTTCTCGACCAGGGTTCGAAGTTGTCTTATAACCTCCGCACACGCTTACTGTACCGTCCTTTTGCACGACCGGTGCAATGGGTGCGGCAAACTCGCTAGTGGAAATTGGTAATTGGGCCCTTATCCTCTAGCCTTTGCAGCTGTTTTTCCACTGGTGAGCGTAACGCACAACACATTATACGCACTTTGAAGAACCTTGGACGGTTTGCTTTAGAAATATGGTACCTTTCACACCTATTTCACAAAGGGCATCGTGAAAAACTAGTGTATTTGTCGAGGACATCTTTCAGTCGCGTGGTGTGATCCCTTCAGTTGGCATCAGGGCGTGAATCGTTACACAGCTTGTGTGAGCCGCAGGTTTCTTCCTAGTCCAAAAGAAAAGTTTCGAAACATTCGCGCCCTAGCAGAACTGGCCTGCTGTTGTCTAAAACAAATAACTAAAGGTAACTGACCTGGTAACTGACCTGGCACTAAAGGTAACTGACCTGGTTTCCTCGTACGGTAAGGCTGCTCCGAAGACGCCGCAGTGCTGCACAACTTCTCCGCTGTAAGTTTTTAGTCGTGCGGTTGTCGGCTACCAAGCTTCCAAGCAGTCTAAGCTTCTTGAACAATTCCCTTGCGATCACAAACATTGTACCACCTGCGTCAAACTCCGTACTCATAGGTAAGCCATCAATTCCGACTTCAACGGTGATCTCACTTCACGTTTACTTGCGACGGCATTTGAACATTGCCTGGTGTCGTCGCATGGGAAGAGTGCTATGCACTCCTGGAGCTTGATGGCTTCTACTACGGACTGCGAAAGGCACGCCCAACGGGGCCCTTCTTGCCGCGGTTCGCGCACTTATCAAAGATACCATGACAGGCGCAAGAAAAATGTTCGTCAAAGCGACGGCGTCAACACTCGAGTTACAGCT
The DNA here is from genome assembly GCA_013339685.2 of Hyalomma asiaticum. Classification (NCBI taxonomy): domain Eukaryota; kingdom Metazoa; phylum Arthropoda; class Arachnida; order Ixodida; family Ixodidae; genus Hyalomma; species Hyalomma asiaticum. Next base: position 76,765,944 of record CM023488.1, on the reverse strand, counting down.
TTCTTTTCGATTCGTCTGCGGTGCTTAGTTGGTAAGTCCTTGCAGTTTTCGGCCGTGCGCTTCCTCAGGTTCTCTTTGGTTTCTGGAGTGACAGTGCCCACGACAGCTTTTAGGAATGTCTCCGTTTTATCTTCTGCGAAGAAGTATCGCTGGATGTCAGTAGAGAATAAACCGCACACAGACCTGCCTCGGAGAGACTCGTCCAAAAATGTTCCAAATTAACCGGTTTGAGCCGGTTTTCTGAGCGCAGCAAAATACTGGTGCGATACTTTTATGTTGCAGCTTACCTCTTCTGGGAAATTTTGCGCGCTCTCAAATCAAAGATACCGTTGGAGTGAAGTGATTTCGAAATATTCTGTTGGTTGCTCGAAAGTATTTTCGCGCAGGTTATCGGAAACCGTAAAAGTCTTCAAGAGGCCGTGCGACTTCGTGTCAATCATGGTTATCAAAGCATGCACTTTGAGGCCTTCCGGAACTCATTCATCGCAACAAAATGAAGTCAGGCGTTCTTCGTAAAATAACCAGTCACTAAAAGTGTGAGCGAAGGCTTCCACTTGGTCGATCTGACTGGAGGCGGCCATTTCGGAAGTTTTGTCGCCTGTTTAAAGAGCGGTTGTCCAGGTCTCCCGAACATTATTCTGTGTTTGGCTGACCCTGTTCAGCACTTCTTTCTTGCAGCTTGCCAGCTTCCGCCACCCTCACACCAGTTGTGGTGTTTTTGGTCGTCGTAGGCAACACGAAATAAGAAGGCTGAGGTTGCATCGGATGCTTTGCCCCGCTGCGCTCGGGTAGCTACCAGCTACCCATGCTGACGTCATCTAGTGCGTCACTTGTCTCGCCGGCCACAAACTGCGGCGGCTCGTATCATCATGCACGTTACTTTGACAGGCAGTGATGCTGACCTTTTTGAACGAAACTCGAATAAAAATCATTCACAATGAAAGGAGTCGGTAAGAAAATATAAAGCGAAGTTTGCGAAACGTCACTGCAACCACGGAAGCGGTAGCGCTTGCATCAGGCAAGTCGGTACGTGTTACAATTTTCTAGCGCAGCAAAGCACGTTTGCGAGCTCATAGCATGCACATCCCTACTATGGCTTGTCGGGAGGAGGCCGCGAGACAGGAGGGGTGTCACGAAGCATCTACACACTTGTTTCAACATGTTAGTGTCCTCTTATGATTCTCATTTCATTTTTTATACTGTGAACAGTTAACCTAAAGAGCGTGCCGGATTTGCTCGTTCCCGAATGCTCCCGTGTGTGTGCATCTTAAGCGATCTCAACTCTTCGGCGTACCTATTTCATTCAATGTCTTCATGTTCTACTGCGAAAGAGCCTTTACGAAAATTAAGCAACCAGAGCATTCGCGCAAAAATATTGCTGTTGTTCCCGAATAGATGGAGTAAATTTGAGGTCTGTACTCGTTCACCCCTCTTCTTCCTACACCGGTTTCCTTGTTCTTGGTAGAGCAGAGCTCCCCCATATTGCACAGCCACTGTGAAGTAGATTAGGGTGAAAGTAACCTGTCTCTCCCTGGTCTCCCCCGTTGTGTTGCCTCATTTAGAACCATGCAGACCAGCATATCGCTTACACGAACATAACTCAGCTTTCTGTACAAGACCTTATACGTATTTACAGACAGTAGCGTGGTTGCCGGGACTCTCGCGTCTATTCAGCAGAACCGCCAAACGCATAGCACTGCTACTGCGACCCAGATCCACTACCAGGATGAAATAGCGGTCAGTTCTAGCACTATGTTCTACACCCTAACTCGCTCCTCAGGGACGATGGGCCACGTTTTAACCCTTTGGCTACCCCATCCCCAATCCCTTACGGCTAATTACAACCACTTCCACACTTCCGGCACTTACCTCCCCTCTCCCAAACCCGTTTATTGCCCACTTGGCGTAGGTGAGAGGGGTTAGTGGCGAAATTCATACAACGAAAAAAAAGCACATACACATAACGAACATACTGCACGGCGCCATTACGTCAACAACAACGTCATCTGCGCACCTGGCTCGCACGTGCTCCTAGACAAAAGAACGCCCGACAACGACGCGACGTCCACACCAAGCAGTTTTCCCAGTAAGTCCGCATCAGGACTATGGTTGCTTTCCCTGCAGCATGTTGACCAGGTAGCTGCAAACATTCCCCGAAACGCCGCCGAAGGATCGAGCTGCATGTTTCGCAGGGGGCTGAAAGCGTTCGCCGAAACGGACTCTCGAGTTTCGAGCTATTGTACTTCCATCTTTTTACGACGACCTTTACAATGGTTGTTGTCCCTACCCAATGTTTCGCAGGTGGATGGAAGCATTCGCCTAAACGTACTTCTGAGTGTTGCGCTACCGTAACTTCCCTCATTTTACAAAGACCCATAGAGACAGTAATTAAGAATATCTAAATACTTTCCTCGCATCACCGCATCATAATTTCTGTTCCTAATATGCAGAGTAGTTAACAAGCACTCAGCGATAAAAAGTGTTTCTTAATCATCTTACCTTAATATTTTTGCATAATTCATTCTTCAGGCAGCTCGAATAATTGCAGAAGTTTTCCTTAGTTTGCTGATCCCAAAAATCTTTCGTGACTACTTTTCCGCCAAGTCCACCTTTGTAGTCGGCAATCCTTATTGCTGAAATGATGGCAATAGTTTGTCATTGCTCAAAGCATATTTTAAATTTTGATTCCGTGGATCAGAAAAAGTACGTAGTCAACGTTCTGGCTATTTCTGGCTCATCCAGTGGTTCTAATTACTTGCGTATACGAAGGCCGCTCGAAATATTAGTCGCATACGAGTAATTCTGTCCTGTTCCCATGTGACTTTTTCGGAATATATATGAACCTCCATCTCTATGTTCATAGCCTCGTGTAGGGTATATGTTCGCATATATTATTCTGCTTCTTGGTGCGCATTTAGGCTATTTCTTTAAGCTTTAAGTGTGAGCGCTCAGGAATTACAGCGTTCATAACGAATATGCATTTGGCAAGTACATGTGTGGCATTTAGTGCGTATGTGCAGCTTCAATAATGGCTGTTGTTGTTTTGTCCATGGGGTTTAACATCCCAAAACCATTCCTCATTATGAGAGACGCCGTAGTGGAGGGCTCCAGGAATTTCGACTACCTGGGCTTCTTGAAGTGCACTGACATCACACAGCCCACGGGCCTCAACATTTCGCCTCCATCGAAATGCAGCCGCCGCAGCCGGGATTCGATCCCGCGACCCTCGGGTCAGCAGCCGAGTACCATAGACACTACACGACCGTGGCACAGAGCTTCGATTATGGCGTGATACCATGTGTGTCATACGCGTTTGTTGCGCTTACATTTCCGTGTTTCTTTCTCACAAACCATGTACACAGGGTGTTTCCGATAAGTTATGCCACCCTTAAAAATAATCCACGTGCGCCCAACAGCATGCCACAAGCTTAGTGTTATTTATCCACGGTCGTCTATAGATCTCAGTTTAGTGTTATGCGCTAGATTTCAGTTTAGTGTTATGCGCTGTCGTCTAGATCACCTGAGATAGTTTTAGAATGTCTTCAGCGAATGTATTATATTATTTAGCCAACATTTCCTTGCTTGCATTAAACCCATATGGGGAAGTCTTGGATGTTCATTATTGTACCAATAAGCCATTTTCATGGTAACAAGTGTAATGTTTTTAATTTTTCCGGAGTTCTAAGAAAGCTCACGAGATCTGAAAAGTAAAACATGTCAAGTGTTTGCGCGACGCAACATTTTAACCGTGAAACTCGCTAAGAACGAATCAAGAGCCACTGCTCTCCTTGTGTCCGTGTCCTGCACGCCTCTTCTTTTGATATCGAAAATGCTTGATGTTTTTGTACTCCGCATTTTCGATGCACGTTAAAGTACCTCGGTTGGTCGGAATTTTTTTGGCATACCACAACGGGCTCCCTCAATTATATCGTACTGACGGCACGCAACATCCCAGTGATTATTACAACTTCTTGAAGCAAGTGCAATCTCTCTCGGTGCTAAAACACCTTCCTTATTCCATTTCTTGTTCATTTCTTGTTCATTTCACGAACAGACAAAATAAATATAGTACTCGGCTGCTGATCCGAGGGTCGCGGGATTGAATCCAGACCGCGGCGGCTGCATTTCGATGGAGCCGAAATGTTGAGGCCCGTGTGCTGTGCGATGTCAGTGCACATAAGGAACCCCAGGTGGTCTAAATTTCCGGGGCACTCCACTACGGCGTCTCTCATAATCAGATCATGGTTTTGGGACGTTAAACCCCAGTAATCAATCCATCATCAATCAGACAAAATAAATAAAGAATGAAGAGAATGTTATGAATATTGAGCATGATATGCCTTTTGCCCTACGGTACGAAGTTAGTAACTACCGATGTCGGATGATGTCGTGAATCGCAAGATTTGAGCCAGCCCATCTAATCAATTAAGCTGATTTCAACATTGTTGACGTTGTTTTGTGGGGTTTTTTTCCTCTCTTAACCGCAAACACCGATCCCTGCATGCAGATCACCCTCGACCTATGACAGCTCATCTGTTCAAGGAAAGAAGTCACCTGCGGCACATATGCGCAATGGTTATGTCGGTGTGAGCCAGTCCACATAAAGGTTAGGAAGGCCTAAGTCAGTCAACCAAAAAAGCACTTCAACCAATCCATAATGTTACAGCTGCGGGAAGCAAGCGCCGCTCAAGACATTTACGTGAATATCATGGTGCCCATGAGAGATGTTTCTAATAAATTTTCTATGCTGATCTAAGACGGTGTGGGCAGTCAGCCGGGATTAGGGCACTGTATATGTCTCATGCATTTTAGATATAAAAGGAGTTAACGAAAAGCTGACTTTGTGTGGACCTTTCTGTGACAATGTTGTTTAAGCTACGCCTTAAAGACTGTCTATACCTGTCTACAAATACCTGTATATAGATAAAAGTACCTGTCTATAGAAACACGTCATTTAATGCACAATAGAAAGCTCATTGACCTCATATATACTGAACTCTATAAAGTTACCTTTATAGAGCGTCTTTAAAACATTTAACGCTTTCTTTCTATACACTGGTTCACCATACACGCTCTATAAGGTATGTATATACTAAATTCTATAATGTAACCTTTACAGAGTACCTTTAGAACTCTTAATGCTACATGTTTATAAACTGCATTTCTATGTCCTCTAGAAGGGATCTATAGACGGTGTATTAATACACGTAACACACTTAGGAAAAAAATATTTCATCAGTGACTTATTTACGCCCACTGAAGGGCAAAAATCTCTTCCATATCTCCAATTAACATGACCATGTCCTAACTGCGGCCATGTTGTCGTCACAAACATTTTGATCTAATCCGACCAGGTAGCGTCCTGCCGCCTCCCGCCACGCTTTCATTCCCTTGGAATATAATCTGTCGCCCTTAATGAACATTGGTTGCCTTCCCTTCACACATTTCCTTCCCATATGCTAATTTCATGACCCTGACTTCGACTAGCATATGGCTAAAATATGCGCAAGGAAAAGCAAACGAAGCGGTGGCGCGAACCGAAAAGCGATTCACCGCGAGCCGAAAAGCGATTTGTGTTGCACTGGTGGACTCGATTTTCCTAGATCCTTTGTATCGGACGCCTTATTTAAGTCGGCCTTCTCAGGATGTATTTAGAAGGGTTTCAAAAACGTGTGTACATCCCGGTGTTAAAACATTTTTCTTTAAACTTCATTCGGAAACTCTCCCTGTTAAAACCTGGTTGAATTCGAAGGGCTGCTTCGTGCTATGGTCCACGAACTTCCGACTCTGTCCACGTGCGGAAACCATTGATCACTGTTTTGTTGATTGTACAGACGCAATATTTTTTGGGACATTCTCCAGTGGACTCTTATAAAGGTCATCGACGTCAATCCGTACACAATTAGGTTTCTACCGTTTAAAACGACTGCAGGTCCACCCTATGATATGTTTGTAGTACTTGGTTTGTACAGCCTATGGAGATCGAGACTCTGTGATCGCCATGCAGAAAACCCGCGTTCCACGAGATCTCTCTACCCAGAAACCGTGGCCTATGTGAGAAGTGTGTACGCTTCCCAGGAAGTACCGCCTGACTGGATGCACTTGTTGGACGTCTGTGTGTGTTTGCCCGAGTTTTGAGTTTGTAGGCGTTCGCTCCCTGTGACCTCAGTTTTCATTTCCATGTAATAAAGAAAAAAAAGAAGCGGTGGCGCAGTGGTAGAGTATCGGCGTCCAGTGAGAGAGGTACCAAGTTCGAATCCCGCTGCCGGACCCAGGGCCATCGGTTTTTCTTACTGAAAGCAGAGCGCCCGACCTCGCCTTCAGTATCCCCTCGAGAAAACATCCCCCAACGTGGCGAGCGAGTGGCATAAAAGGAAAGGCTTTTTTTATTGCAAAAGGTTTCTATTACCATCCTAAAGAAACTCCATAGAACATCTCTAAAGAAGTTTGCTTTACAGTCTCGAAAAGAACTCGGTATATATTCTCTATTGAATTATGTCTGTACGATCTTAAAAGGAACTCGATAGACATGTTCTATAGGAAAACATCTATAATGTTTCTATAAGGATGCGGTGGCCAAATAACTTTCGGAACACCATAGAAAAAGTCTATAGGGCGTCAAAATAAACACCATAGGATTCTATCGAGCAAGTTCAAAGGGCTTTCTAAAAAAAGGCATTAAAATTTTTCGTAAGGGATGCAGTAGCCCTATACAGGAGCATGCTTTAGCTCCGTTCGCGTTTGTCATACACAGTGCACGCAAAGCAAGATGAGCATTTCAGTCGGCACTTCCCGTTATTGAGCACATAGAAGAAGCCGCAATCTGAGGGGGCTTAGGGGTTCCTTGAAAGGGTGTGATGTGCGCCAGAGTTTGTGTGCCTGTGTTCCATGAGTGAGGAGGGAAAGACGACAACGATGAAGCCCTCGCACGCACCAAGATGCACGAGCGCGAGCGTGGTGGAGAACAGAGAAGAGAAGACAAAGACTGACGGACTGCAGCGTTCGGCAGAGTCGGGTGCCCGGGCGCGAGTGTCGAGAGTCAACCAGCGGTCCACGAGTTGGAGCTCCTGGCTTCACGTGGCCGCCTGTGTGTACTCCCTGTCACCTCTCCTGCTCTAGGGCTGCAGTGGCTGCAGCATTCCTCCAAACATCGCTCGTTCGGTTAGTCGGTCTCCTGCACGTCTGTCCCCTGCAGGCAACGGTACTCCGGCTCCTTCCTGTCGCCCGTACCGCTAGACGGTGAGCCTGTGTCGGCCGAGACTGTTGTACTGTTAATAGGGACGCTAAGTTTTGTTTCATCTTTATTTGGCCTTGTTTATCCGCTCTCCTAAGTGTATGTGTGTGTGTGTGTGTGTGTGTGTGTGTAGTGCGTGTCTTCTTCTCTGCCTATAAAGTGCCGTTCGGAACGCACAAGTAGCCTCGTCACTTCAATGGGAACGCAAGCATTCCCAGCACAGCAATATCTCTTTTCGAACCTATCATGACAAGGGGTTCATTTGTTTCCTGGCTTAAGGGTGCCTTGAAGAACGCGTCACAAAAATACGGCATCATGCCAGTCCATAAAAATCCGCTGTTGTTTCCGGTTTGTTACAGGTGGAGCAGAGCAGTTTACTGAACAAGGCACAAAAGGGCCTTTATATTGTAACCATGACTTTACAGGGAGAGTCCCGCAAGGTACTTGAAAGAAGAAAGATTTGGCTACATCAGTCGCATCTTCAAGGAAAGTTTTTACGCGAGTACTTCTCCGATGTTACGTGAAAGAGTTTGTATTCTGACTTTCTCGATTTGTTTCTCACCGTTATCACCATACCGGTCTGCCTACAGACTGGGACCAGAACTCGATGTGTTAAATCGCGTAAAAAAAGCAACATAACGCCATTCTGACCGTCAGCTACTCGACTGTACATTACACGCATGCACAACATGCATTTATTGGATCCGTATGATTACGTTGCACGGACGATTGTAACGCAACTTGCTATGGGCGAGAGAAAGAGAAACTGAAAGAGAGGGGGAAAGAAAGAGATATACACATACATATAAATCATAGAGAGAGAGAAGACGTAGGAGAAGAAGGAGATATATAAGGAGAAAGAAAGAAAGAGGGAAACATAGAAGCTAGTGGAATGGCTGAATATCATGATTGTCGTGCAGAAGAAAAACACTTCCTTTGCAGAGAAAATGGTGCTTTAATGACTTCCTCTCACCTGTCTGGGTTATATAGCGCCAGAAAAGCTAGGCTGGGATCTCCTTTTGTTAATGTTGGAATGCTTTGCTAAGCATCCTCATCTACGCCGCTCATTGGTGTTTGCCCCCAATGGCCTATATTTTCTAACCTAGAATCAATAACACATTGACGAGTTCGCTTGTTTTTTATAACAGGGTTGTCCAGTACATAGAATGAATGCAGGTGCGTGCACAGATGTGTCTCAGTACAATGGTAAATAAATTTTTACAAGGGAAGAGAGGTCTTCATTTTATGCTACTGTTTTCCCTGAAAAAGTTTTACGTTTTACTCATCATTGTAACCCCACTCTGCAACGACTCGAATAGGAGTTAGCAGTATTGTCAAATAAATAAATAATAAATAAATAAATAAATAAATAAATATGAGCGTACTCACGTACTGTCAAACCTGTCGACAGCATTCACCATCAACATTGAGGCCAGTACGCCGAGAGTGCCGAAGTTGAACGCCCTGAATAAAAGCACAGATTAAAAGCTATTTTTAGAGTTCATGTAAAACAATGAAATTTTGGTAATCATACCTCGGCACAGGGGGTCTCCTATAGTGTGGTACGATCGCCGCCGCCGGTAGCACTGCCGAGGAAAAATCTCCGTTATTATATGCAGGGTAATTAAAACTCGTAAATTAGGTCTTATGACATTATTGTCATGATTGGCCATCGTACTCAACTAGTGGAAATCTTCTGAAGGAAGCATCCCTCGTTCTGAGACCTCGCCGTCATAAAACTGCCAAGGAAAAAATTTAACTGCGCACAAGATATTTTCACGTGGTCGTGACACACGCAGCACTGAAGACGAAGTACGCAGAACTCAAGGTGATGTCAGGTGAACTGTTTATTGGGCGAACTTGTGCGTAGTAAAACAAAGCCCATCACAATTCACCACAACAGCGGCGTGAACAGCCGTGGGTCCACGGAAAGACTGACAAGCGGCGTAATGCGTCGGCTTTTATGAACGCGTCATAAAGCGTTCTTGCATTATCTCTGAAATTCCAGAAGTCACCGAAATGTGCGCGTCAAGCATGCGAAGTTTCAAGAATGGTCGACACGGTTGCAGAAGTGGCATTCGAGATAACCGCGGCCTGCGTTGCGTGTAACAGAAAGGGATAACGGCGCTTCCCGCAGTCAAATACAGCGCGCGTGTCACTGGGAAGTGATAACGGCTTTGCACTTAAACCAAGACAACCGCACGTGTCAATATCACAACTCCACAGTAAAGTGTAGTCGTGGTGTTGATTCAACCTTCTACCCCACTCCCCAATGCAACTGCGCTATGGGCTTTTAAGGAAACCACTGCTGAACAGCTGTACTCTGCCGCCACTGCAATAAAGGGCATTCATGAATGGCTGCAAATACGCTTCGCTCTTCCTGGCACTCGATTTACTAGGTGGCGCTGAACACCTGCACGTCAGTACATGTGCACACCTGCGCCGCTCGCTCCGCTTTTAGCCGGTAATGCGATGCACTTGTAGCGAATTCAGGTTCACGTAATACCATCACATTCGCACATACGAATCGCTTAGCTGACTTACATTCTCAATTTTTATTTTCCAGGAGAGACACCTATTTTTTAGGCACTGCCTAATACCTACACCGTGACGTGGTGCCCAACTCTACGCATCGAACTCTTCAAGCAATAAAAAATATGATTATTATTCCGTTACAACAAGCGGATGTTACGGAAGCGTTGCAGTTTTCCTGCATCGTTGCGCTTCGTTATACGAAAGCCAGGTTGTAGAGCAGCTTTGCGTTTCTCATGATGATTTAGCGGTTATCATTAACGGCGGAGCGTCATAAAACTTTTTCATTATCAAATTCGGCATCCCAACTACAGTTAAGCGTTCGTTTTTGAACATACAAAGGAAAAGGTTTACATTTTAAGGGGTTCTGAAAAACGTTACAAATAACCCATGAATGACTTAGTTATTTACCTTATTGCCTTATAAAGCATTAACGAAATCGCTAGCGAATACGAAGGCATGACGAAGTTTTCCCACACCTTCCGAGAACGATTTTTTCCTTTAGTCCCGGCGAACGGCCTGGTGGGTGTAAAAAGGGCTATACTTCGCCGTGAAAGAAAAAGAAAACTACTACATCAACACTCTTTATGACTTAAGCATTTTCTATATCTTTCTTGTTCTTCGAACTCCTGCGCACCGATTCACCATGGCGACTATGTAGCGTACCTCCATTGTCATAGCAAATGATATTCGCGCCACAGAGATATTCGTCACTCCAGGGGAGTTGCGCTTTCCTGTGCAGCACGAGAAACGCCCTTGTCTGGTTGACTCAAGTCGTGCAATGACATGAACATGACGATTTTCAGAATGAGGATATGCATTGGTAAGTGTTCTCGTAGATGCTTCATTGCGAGAGCAGTGATGAGAACAGCAGCGTGTATGTGTGAAATCGCACTGGTGAAAAAGCACGCCTTATGCCACCTTAGGTGAAGGTACGAGAGAAAAGAGAAATGAGGCGCTCTCTTGTGATCGGAGCCGGAAGTACTATTTCATATTGCATTAGAAGATATTGAACGACATATTACTCAAACCGAGTGCGACAAGTACCAAATGTGTGAACAGCCCGTTCATAGAGGATGGCTGCTACATCATTAGATAATTGCAGGAAGGTCGATACAGAACGCGTAAAGAGCGCAGTACAGAGCACTCAGTCCAGTGCTGTTCGTGCCTCCTATGCGGCAGTGTTTCTAACGATCTTCCTTAATGTGCTTGAAAGAGCATTAGAAGTAATGCTCGATCACGTAGTGAAATTACCTTGTGCCCATGCAAAAAGAAAAACTTTTCGGGACTTTTGCAGATACTTTTTACTGAAGTTCGCCCATCGTTCGCGCTAATCATCCTCTATGCTAACACTACACGAGCAAAGCACGCAATGGGAATGTTACTTGTTACTTACCAAGCGTGTCGGTTCGTTCTATGTAGTAGGGATGAGAAAAGAGGGCGACAGCCGCAAACCTGTAACGGTAAACGCTGTCAGTGTACTTACTTTTTAAAAAAAGATCGATATAATGATCGTGATCTTAGAGGCAAATAGGAAAGGGGTGAGCGTAAGTTGAGCATCCTAGCCCTGTTCTTCAATGAGATGAAAGGCATTTGCCATCAAGATACGACACCTTCAAGAATAGGAATGTTCAGTTGCGTGAAAAAATTTAGTGTGGTATTTGTGGTCCACCAAAGCATTTGCAGTAGTCCGCGTACGACTTGAACTGCGCCGCATTTGTGAGGTAATCTAAGCTATCGCCGCCAGAGGGACGCTTAGAATAGGAGAAGGCGACAATACGTTCGCGTGGCGTGAGGTGGCTGGCCTGGACTGAGGGCCCGTAGCAGCCCGTGCCTGGACTCTGCGAGACGCGCTGCTGGGCGCAGCTGCTTTGCACTGTGTGACCAGCGGGCGGAGATGCGGCCATCCCTCACGCTAACACTCTATCTAGCAGCCTATGCGTGGGGGCGCTCCGGGTGGTATTCTTCAGATTGTACAGGGTCGTCCACTCTTGGTGCGAACACGGCTTACCATGGCCGCGCTCCGCGCTGCGCCAGCGCTGCTGGCGTGGCCGCGCATTGAAACTAATCTAGCGCATGCGCACAGGGGCTTGGAGGCGGTGTTTCGTTTCGCTTGAAAAGCGCGGGCCACAGGATGCTGTGCATCGCAGCAAGGCATGCACTCCCGTGCTTTTCAAGCAGAACGAAACCCCGCTTCCAAGCCCCTGTGCGCATGCGCTAGATTAGATTCTACGCGCGGCCACGCCACCAGCGCTGGCGCAGCCGCGGAGCGCGGCCATGGTGAGCCGTGTTCGCACCAAGAGATGGACGACCCTGTACATACCAAAATTGGCGTGACAGGTACCACTGAAGAAAAATATAGCGAGACCGGCCGTTATTTTTACCGTTTGTATAAAAGCGACTCGCTTTTCCTCTAAACGATTGGTCGTAACATTAAGAAAGTCGATATCTAGTCACGCATAATAACACGCAACATGAAAAGTTAAGCCTTAATCGTTTTGCATGTGCAGACGCTCATGAGCTTCCGCAGGATTGAAAAAAATTCACAGCATATCCACGGAGTGAATGATGATGAGTGGACGAAGCTCGGGAGGTTCATCGTAGATCGTGCCGAGTTCCGGATTAATTTAGTTAATGCGCACGCTACGAATCCTCATGGTTCAACTATACGCACAAGTGAAATCTCCTACCGGCACTTCATTGCAAGTCTAGATCCAGTGCTTATATATATATATATATATATATATATATATATATATATATATATATATATATATATATATATATATATATATATGGGTGGCCGGTGAACGCTTCTCCAGCGTGAGCAGTCGGTATTTCTCAATCAAGAAACTCACTAGAAGACGCTGTCTGCGCCAACGTTGTCTCTCGCGGGTGAGGGCGCGTTCTCCTTCTTTGGGAGCAGCGTTCATCTAAGAAAGAGCGTTTCCATAGTCAACGCGCGCCTTTCGCTCTCTCTCTCTCTCTCTCTCACACAAGACAGCGGATCGAAGAGTGAGAGAGCTCGCGCGCAGGGAGGCACGCGCCGAGGGCGAGCGCGAGCCTCCCGGCGTTGCATGGCGATGCATGGTATTGTGAGTGGTGTAGGTTACACGATACGATACGTGACAACCGACCCACAGCTTAAGAAGCTTCGCCCCTAAAACAGCGTTGGTCTACGCCTACCGTTTAAATGTCGTGGATTGGTAGTGAAGCTTTCGCTACGGCATGCTGTTCGCACGTGCTTGGCGCTCGTTCAGGGATGCCCGTACTGAATCATGTTCTGTGTAAACCGAAGCACACCATGAACAATTGTTTAATTTTTGATGAGAGTGCTGCGTCTTCCGACTTGACTATGGAAACGCTCTTTCTTAGATGAACGCTGCTCCCAAAGAAGGAGAACGCGCCCTCACCCGCGAGAGACAACGTTGGCGCAGACAGCGTCTTCTAGTGAGTTTCTTGATTGAGAAATACCGACTGCTCGCGCTGGAGAACCGTTCGTGCTTGGCATACTCGCTTGGATGCTCCATTACGTATGTCCTGAATAGCTGTATCTGTTGCAGGGATTTATACACGCCCTTGAACACTCCTCTGACTCCCTTCCCCTCCCAAGTTGGATGCTCACACCCCTTGATATTTCTGCAGATAACCAATGACTTGGTATCGCTCCACTGTGTCAATGAAATTTGCCATACTCTAATGTGGCCCATCGCGTACGGTAGTTGCGTGTAGAACTCATCGTAATTTTATGATCACGGTTCGGATAAAGAATGGACGCTTTTTTTTTCTGCAGCCCTTCAGGGAGCACGACTCAGCGCCCGTAGTGGTAAGGGAAAGGGAGCGAAACAGTAGAAAAGGGAGAAACGGCGGGAGGACTCCGGAACTTTTGACCACCTGGTGTACTTTAACGTAAAGCGACTAAGCACGGTATACGGGCCCCTGGCATTTTCGCCTCCATCGAAAATGCCACCACCGACAGCCAGAATTATAGAGATATCCTTATATACAGCGAGAAAATTAGACAAAACGCGCAAAGGCGATACACAAAGCGCTGTGCGCTGCTCCCAGCCACTCGCGATGAGGTCATTAAGCTCGCCGACCAATCAGAGACAGCGACGAGGCTTCTGTTGCTGATCATGACGTGCGCTGGGCATTTTAGCCAAAATAGAGGCACTTGCTCAAGTTTCTGCATACTCACGACCTGCTTTTTTGAGTTCACCATTCGAAAAACTATTAAATATCACTATAACCTCAAGTTCTTTTTAATTCGCTTGGTTGTCCAATTAAAGAAGATAATAATACTGAGCCGAACTTCTGTTCTGCCATTCAATATTTGGTTCGATATTCGAAACTGGCTATTATTATTAATTATGTATTCGAAGATATTGATATTCAAGCGCCTCAATTTATGTGTATTGGCTATATCCTACTCCAACGAAAGGGAAGCTTTTCTGAGGGAACACAGTATTCACAAGGCCCTCGAAGAGAAAAGTGCTAAAGTATTTATATGTGTATCCATAAGCATGGTAGTGCAAAATAAAGTCACAGTGGTGCTTTTAACCAAGACTCGTGATGTTGACAGGCAGTGCCGACAAAATATTTTAATAGATGGTGAAGAAATCACACATATTGCGACTGTTGACGCAGCAGTGCAGGGTTGTGTTTCTGTAATATCTCGGTTCTACTACATAGACTTCACAAAATCCATTCAAAATGTCTCTGCTTTGACTGCAAGTTTCCACCTCGTGCACAGCAGCGCATCCCCTGAGTGACGATTGTACCGCGTCTGCTGAATCATCGATCCAGTTAGGGTTATGCCGTACTTCTAGTTAGATGATTATGCAACAGCATTGGCTGTTGATCGGTGTAATTTGTATGTTATATATAAGAACATATTTAATAGTGTAAATATTGTCTATCTTTAAATGACATCAGTTAACAATCCACAGCATGCACATTTTGAGCACACCACTCGTCAAAAAGGCAAATTTCGCGAAGCATATCGGATTGTGTAGATGAAAAGTTGGAGTAAGAACTCACTCTTTTTTCTCGTATTGTGGGCTTAACTTTAGAAGTTCCTGGTAGCGATTGTTTTCTTGTATCCAAAACATGTGTTCAGCAAAGGACGCATTTTCGTGTAAGAGTGGGATCTGCAAAGAGCCATGTCTTACAGTGATTGCGTTGATTCTTTTTTTCGTTATAACTGGAGCCGTGGTTCTGGGATGGACAAAATGATTCGTAGCGGTATAACTTTAATGTGGTGGATGTTTACAGAAATTCAGCGGGGTATCTGTCACAAGGCGGTGCTGCCCTGATCAAAGTTGGACACAGGCAAGAAACACTAGAAAGCCACCGAACACCAGAGCAGTAAATACTGCATCGCATGCACACCACTTTTGTGCTGCAGCAAATAGAGATATAACGTGAAGTCTGTATGTTTCTGCTCAAATGCTGTACTTTTCGAGAAATTATTGTGCCTGAAAGTTGTTAATTTCTACTTTTGATTTTATAGAACATACAATCCTGCTTCGTTTCAGAATAAAAGCCTGCATGCAGTAATGGTCTAGCTTTGCTTCACAGGAATAACATTCAAAGAGAAGACAGCATATGCTTTGAAATTGCAGCGGAAAAATGTGTCAACGGTGTCGTCCTTGCGCTCCATGAATTTTGTCACTGCCGGGCTTGAATGGAGATGTTCGCTGGTTGCATCGCGCACACCATGAAGCAGTTTTAGGACGGCACCATTAACGAAACATTAAAGGGTCACTACAACACTTTTCCAAGTAATCCCCGAATGGTATCTCTTAAGAACTTACTGCACCACGAATAGCTTGGCGGAAAAAATTTTCCGAATCTCTTAGCCATTACAATAGTTACTGCGTCAAGCTTCAGGAAAATAAACCACCCGAGTGCGATCACTCTCTTTTGGTCACGGCAAGCACGCTGGGAGATGTACGAAGAGAGGGGTGGGGGGAGCGGCAAGAAGCATGTAAGGTTTGACGCCAGCGTTGCCGCAGTCAGTGACTCTGCCGGCAAGCTTGTCTGCACTAGAGAAGCGGAAGCCCTAATACCTTCCAAGAAAAAGAGAACATGTTAGGTTATGACGCCAGTGGGCGTCACAGGGCGTCACTGGCGACCCCAGTGGGCGCCTGGGAATCAGCCAGCGGTAGTGCGCCCACCCATTTCATACTCTGTACCCGCCTATGAAGAGTTTCATTGAAAGAATAGCCGGTGCTTACTTTCAAACAGAACTGCAAATTTCTCAAGGCATGCGCCTAATTTTCTTTATTCATTACAATTATTAGGCTGCAGGACTAATGGACTAGGTTTTGTTGCCATGTTGAAAAAATGTGGCGCGGCCAATTTTAATGTGTCTGAGTCGTTGTGTCGTTCTGTGTTCACACATGAATTGAACGTACCTAGCAATTTGTGAAATTTCGCTCCTAACTATTAAAAATACACCAATAGCTTATTTACATCTGTTATAGTTGCTCTAGACGAAGGAATTAGCATTTCGGCATTAAGGTGCGTGCCGCCTGTAACAGGATAGTTTCCTTAGTACTAATCTACACATGTGCATGTATGTGTGTGTGCTCTGCGGAATTATTTTCAGGAGAGCGAAACCATTGCCGATGTGGTAACAGCTTGCACGTGGTAAAAAGAAGCACGACCGCTTCCCGGTAGTTTCATGGGGATTGGCTTCATCAGGGAGACTCCCATCAGCATACTAAATGTCATCCCCCAGACAGACGTTGCACCGAGAATGTCGGAACATGCTGTGTAAACTATGCTGCAATCAAGGAACCACCTTTCTTTCCTGGTATGCTCTTCGATTGCAATTATTCACTGACGTTCATTAGAGCAAAAGGCAGAAAACTAACCGGTCAAAAGGAATAACAGTGCAAGGCGTATAGATAGCAGCAGCTAGTCACTCGAAAAAGCTACTCACAAATCGGTAGAGCTGGTCCACTGCAGCGTCGTCGAGCATCCACTCGGGATAACCAATGACAGTTTCCATACTGGCCAACTGTAGTTAATCAGACGTTCTATTAGCTGCGGTTGAAGTATGGTTCGGCCTTAGCACCTAATGCCAATCCGAGTTTAAGGAAAAACGATCTCACTCTCGCAGCAACTTTGTCCTTTGTCAACGGTGTCATCCACTCGCTGCTGAGGATGATCCTTTCGAATGATGACTTAATGAGAGTAACCATCTCCTGCACCTGTATAAATAACATTTAAGGAATAAATGCAAGTGGATAAACGGCGAGCCTCTTTTTCAGAAATTGCTTACGTATCTGCGGTCATACTTGTTGAAGTTATAGCTAACATACAGGCTAGCTGCTGCGCTGAGCATTGTCCTTGGCTTTAGCAGCCTCGTGAGACAAGATTCTCTGACGTCATTCTTCGAAGGAGCAGGTGTTCGGCTTGTGGTGCTCAGATTCTGAGCCAAATTCAGATCGTACAGTAGCGTTCCCTCCGCATCGGCCAACGATCGAATGTAGGCCCATATGACATAGTTCTTCAGAGTATTTCTGTAAAAGAATTACGAGAACTTGCGCAAATATTCTCGCTCTTAACCTAGTCACACAAGAGTTCCTGTCCAGAAGAGCTCATGGTTTCTTACCTGCTGCTGTAGACTTGCCGTCTAACGCAGGGCTCAAAAAAACCTTATCGTTCCTTCATTCAACGTGTTCATATAATTTAAATGCCATTTCTCCATCGCCATAAGTCTATGAATAGTGGAAAGGCTGACGACTCCGCATGCACATTGTATGAAAGATTTCCTTCAATCGTTCAGTTTTGAAACTCCACAGTCTCAATACTAACACAAATTCCCGTCGGAGATACCTTGCGCGGTTGGATAAACGTAGTCCGAGCTAGCAGAAGATATTTCGCGTGTATGAGCACGAAGAGCATTATCAAGGCAGATATCTCCTCTAAGGCACCGCCATTTATTTATTTTTCATGTTATTTTTGAGTTCGTGGGCCCGTTAATTAGTTACTTACTGTTCAGCCTGCACATGAACGTAACATCTCAAGGACAGTGGCGCGAAGTACTTATATATGAACTGAAGATGATGTACTAAAAGCGCCAAATTGCACTCTATGTTGCTAATACGCTTGCTGTATGTTGCGTTCTACACAAATATGAAGTAAATGCAAGATGCTGAGTCACATCCGCAAAGTTCCTACATGCGTTGTAGTTATTTCGTTGCCGTTGCTGACGTGCCTTTTTTACCGGCTAAACTTTTTTGTTCCATCTATACATCATCGCATAAACAGTGCGAATATTGATTTTACTTACGTGCTGTAGACACTGTTTATGAACTTAAGCAGGCCTGTATAGTAGTCTGGGTATTCCAATATAACACGAATGTTGTCCTGCATGGTGACGTTGACGTCGTCTAGTTCCTTTTGAAGCATCGTCCGTAATGTTAACTGCGACATACAAAAATAATACTTTCGGTCAAACTGTATGTGAACATGAACATGTAGTTTCGGAATTTGCTCAGTGTTTTATAATATGCGCTCACCATCTACGTGGTATTTAGGACCACCTCTTTGATCTGATAATTTGTATTTAGACCTTGAAAATCTGCCCTCGCTAATGATATAGTAGTTGTTCTTTCTCTATATCAGAGCCCTCTCAGTGCAACCCACTCTGACGACTTTGGATGGTGATGAATATGGTCCTGACCTACCATATTCACCCACATAACACCACTATTGAGCATCAAAGTGCGATGAGTGGAGGTGAGCAGGGATGCAGAAAAGAGCCCCGGTATGCAAAGATGCACAAACCAAGGAGCACCCCTTCCGTAGCACATCTCTGTTAGCATAAAACTTACATTCGCTGGCGAATCTGACACATCCATGGATGTCATGTGTACTTCTATAGGTCTCAGCCTAGCCTCCCCGGAAAGCTGAAAAAACAGCCGAACAAGCACCAGACAATAAACAACAAACCCAACTGCGCGAGCTTTATTATCAACGCGCAGGACAGAAGGTCAGATAGACGACTATAAATTAGATCGCAGTATGTTTCTGTTAACCCTTACCTTAGCAATCGTCCGTTCCAATGTTAAAATTTCATCCGCCAGTACCATCATTTGATTCCACTTCAGGTTGGCGCCTGCTAGCTCTATAATTTTGGTAACCAATTCCTTGCAGCGCCTGTGCTGTTCTGGTGTGATATTTTTCGACGTTGCTAGTGGACGGGCAATATCGTTGTCTTTTTGTTTTCGCGAAGGCAAACTCATTCGGACGGATGCGCCACAAAGCAGAAACCAATCTCTCCGCTTTGTAATCTGTAATAGAAATGTAGAATTGATTTCTGAGGTTTTGCGTCTCAAAACCACGATACGATTGACACACGGTGTTATTGAAGGGTTCCGAAAATTCCATCCCCCTGGGGTTCATTAAAGCGCACTGACATTGCACAATGCAGGGGGACTCAACAGTTTGCCTCCATCGAAAAATGCAGCCATCGCCGCCGGGATTTGATCTCGCGACCTTCACATCAGCAGCTGAGTGCCATGACAGCAAGACCACCATGGCGGGTCAGAAAAGGGCGACCATTACTACAGAAACAATCGTACGACACAGCCACCTGCCCAGTAAAGCATCTAGATTCGCTAAAGTTTCGGATATTGAACACGAATTAAGAGGGAGGAGGGCTAAACATCTTTGAAGACTGCAGTACCAAAGAGTAAAAAAAGTAAGAGGTCTTCCATTGCTCTTCAGCCTAGATTTAGCCTGGTATATATGATAGAACACGGGATTGCTTGTTGTTACTGCTTTGTATCCTGTCAAGCTGCTTACGTGGCTTTTAACCCAACACAACCGTCCAGCATGCACATACTAGAAAATGAAAAAAATGAATTCGATTCATCTTGATGCTAAGATCAGAGGTACCTACATCGTCGATCCATTTCCTAGAAATGTACATACACAGTACAACAAGGTAAGGCGAGTAGCGCGAGCTAAGGCGTTTTTAAATAGCACTACAGGCATTGAATCCTTCGTAGATGCAACGTAGCATGGTTGCGCGGACAAATTCGCAGTCTCTGCTGTTAATGACACGGGTGAACGTCTCTCCACGGCTTAGGTAAAGCCTGACATGGTAGATATGGCTGAGCAGGTTACATTCGCAATGGGGATGTCCGATACCGCAATATTGATTATTTACACTAAATCACGCGTGGCGGTCAAGCCTTCACCACGGTCCCCGTAGCAATAGAAATGGTAATGGTTCTTAAAAAAAGAAATTGAATAGGCTCTAAACCACATTGTCTGGTTCCCAGCTTACATGGGAGACGATGTTTTCCGGGTCGCTTGAACCCCAACGAGATCTCTTACCACCGTGCGCGAGACTGCGGATTCGGAAACTATTCAAGATAGTGACCCTCTCTTTATGTTTGCGGAAAGCACGACACATTACAGACGGGAGGGACGACGTTTTCCACCTCCACATTCTAAAATGTGTAGAGTGCAGTCCCGTACGCTCAGGATTATTCGGAATGGTTCGTACTCATCGAAAGGCTTCCAAGCAGCCTGCACACAGAGATAGGTTCTCATTTTAGGGAACAATTTTTGTAATTTAGCCCGTATGATCTGGGAGTGCCCTGTTTTACAGGTCTTCAACAACAGCGATTACAAGGAGAAGAACATCACGAGCTCTAAACAGTAAGAATGGTTCAAGGCTTCTACGCAGAGGGCTTTGCAGAGAGCTGAGAGGCATGGCCTCCCGGCTCCTTCATGGGATTAGAGAGTAGCTAGCCAGGAGTCGTCTCTGGGGCTCCCACGGCTGGCTCCTCGGGACCTTAACAAAAGCTCATTGTCTGTCTGTCTGTCCTTTGCTGATTGATTGATTGATTTGTGGGGTTTAACGTCCCAAAACCAGCTCCGATTATGAGAAAGGCCGTAGTGGAGGTCTCCACAAATTTCGACCACCTGGGGTTTTTAACGTTCACTGACATCGCACAGCACACATGCCTCAACATTTCGCCTCCATCGAAATGCAGCCGCCGCGGCCGGAATTCGATCCCGCGACCTTTGGATCTGCAGTCGAGTGCCATAACCACTGGACCACCGTGGCGGGGCTGTCTGTCCATAGCTCTTTGCGTATTTACGCATTCAAAGAGTATTTGCAATGAATTATATTATTCCAGAGGATGACTGTGTTGGACACGGAAAAAAAAAGTTTCAAAGAACTAGTAGTCCGCGCGGATGTCACAATTTAACCGCTGACCAATCACAGGTCGCCCTTGTAAGCTGCAGTGAAAATGCGTGTTGACACTGCGATTCAAGCTACGATAATTTGCTCACA
This sequence comes from Hyalomma asiaticum, assembly GCA_013339685.2. NCBI lineage: Eukaryota > Metazoa > Arthropoda > Arachnida > Ixodida > Ixodidae > Hyalomma > Hyalomma asiaticum. The sequence continues at coordinate 76,744,849 of CM023488.1, read as the reverse complement.
TGGAAACACACAAGTCGTTCTTGTGGAATAGAGTTACGATAGCCAGAAGAATACTTACACGCCCTAACTTTCTGCGACCCACCGGAGACCAGTGCCGTCCACAATGAAAATCATTTGACGCAGCATGCAGCATGACGTAAAGCGGAGCCGCGCGCCAACTCCTAAACCCTTCTGGCATCTCTGTTTGCACCAGCGAAAAAATTGGTCTCCGGTACCCTACGCGTGTGCGAACTGCGGTCCCCACCCTCCGATGCCAAATGTCTTGTCCATTAGGCTGTGCACCAAAGCATGCAAGCTACTGCAGTGATGTTTCTTTGGCGTTGCTTCTGCTAACGAAGCACTTCGTTTTCTCGGTTCCTCACCGGTGTCTTGGGGGCGCCTGTGTCTTTACTTAGTTGTTAGAAAGACAACATTGCCGTCCAACGGATTTTACTGTGCGGAACGGGCGTTCCTTTTTTCGCTGACGTTCTAGGTTGTTTAGTAAAGCGAATTTGCTCTTGTAGTGCGTCAAGATGCTGACGGAGCTAGAACCCCACGCAATACAGTTTTCGCTGGCCTATAGTAATGAAATTGCGAATGATGCGAAGTCAGCCAAGCAGTGTTCTGACGTAGGACTGACTATGCCGCAAGTGGATAGTTGGTCAATTTTTGAGTACAGTTTGTGCGCCTGACCAGTTTTGTCCCTGTGCGGGGGGTGATTTAATTTCGAGTTCGTTTAGATTATGGCTCTATGATGCCAGGCTTCATTAGCATTTTCATAGGCACTGCGACCCTTAATTTTCTGGTGGAGAAATGACAAAGAGTACTAAATTGTCACACTATCATATCAACAAGTAACATAAAAAGCCATAAAAAGTGCCTAAAAACCAGAACCGAGGAAAGAGGTACTACTGGCAGAGCAATTTTTATAGTCATAGACAAACAGCGAACAAAACCTAGTAATATTTTAAAGATAAAAGCGAAACTTCGCGCCAAATAAATGTCAGCCATCGTTTTTTAGACGACAAGCAACTGAATTTGTATGTAAGCTCGAGAATAGCGATTACAACATTGTTTGATGCTTTCACCTGAGTACACACACAACACAGAATGTTTGGTAATTTACATGCTAAAATAGTGGTCATACACGATGGCGGCAACCTTTAGGTGGTTGAAACTTTTTAAACCCTCCACTACGGCGTCTTTCACCAACATATCGTGGTTTTGGAACGTAACACTACAGAACTTATTCGTAGTCGCACGATGTTAGATTATCACACTATAAGTTAGGAGGTATAGCCCCCATACAAGTGAATAAAAGAAATAATGGAAAGTACATTACTAGCAATATATAAATATTGATATGCAGGGTAGTTTTCCAGAGTACTCACAGTTCTCTTTTGATTATTTAATATTGTAACCGTTAGTAAAAAAAACAAACAAGCGGAAGATCACTCGCACTCGCAAAGTATTCACAAGAAGGGCTGTAACAAGCTAAGGTCCGTACATGTCCCCAAACGTCAGCGCGTCCTAGGTCGAGTGCTACCACGAAGGATGCGCCAAAACAACAGAGAGCCACTGACACAAATGCTGTTTTGCCAGTCCCAAGAGAAGTAGTGAAGTATGCTCACTGACTGATGGTCACACGTACGCGCTGTTTTCTCACGCATTTCTAAACGTCAATACCACCTTTTACCCGCGGTTACACCATATGTGTGTACATGTAAGATGGCATGCACACAAAAACAACTAACAAGGCATCCATCGCTGCGCTCGGCATAGTCCACACGCAGATTCTGGCTGACAGTGCCTTAGCGAAAAATCACCGAAATGTTTTCGGCACCCTTTCCTGGCATCCCGAATGCCAGGGCCAGATTGAAGAATGGTAAATGAAGGAGCAGAACGAAAGCGGCCATACTCACTACAATAGTTCTTGTCCGGTTGTGTCGCTTCGATTGCAGTGGAACGTAGTAGTTGAAGAACGGTCTCAGGCCGATCTTTTTCCAAATACTGTCGGTGGACTCGCGACCTCCGTTAGAGGGCGCAATGCGTGACTTCAGCCAGTCCCCAAAGCCTAACTTACGCAGTATCCCATGCACAGATAGTTGCAGCTGGAAGCTTTCATTTCCTGCGGAAGCTTCTACAGATATCGCATGTTAGAAGCTGGTGTGACATACAGATGGAGGAGCTATACATACACAATTAATTGATGCTGAGATGTGCGATTATACGCAGTGACACTGCCCAGACAGAAGGTTCTCTTTTTCCAAGCAGCTGGCGCGCCCTCATTCTTGCGCGTAACATGAGCAATAGATGAAAGGCTTTAAAGGAATACGTGCTCGGTACATTTTCTCTTGCACTACATGTATCCAATTGCTATTCATCATAATGAAAGCCTCATTCTATTTTCAAGTTGTCTGAACACTAGAAACTATACCGTCAGCCACAGTCTTGTTGACGTGTACGTCAGAAGCATAGCAGAGCTTGTCGGAACCTTGCCTCCGTTATACTGAAGGGCTGCCTCAAATATCTCTACTTCAATATTTTGTGATGAGTTCGCATTGAAAAGATAGCAAAAAATTGCAACGTAAACGCAGTGCCTGCAGTCGCAGGCACACCAAGGTCCCACGTTGGAACAGGGTGACATACTCTGCTAACTCTGCAAATAATGGTTCTGTATTTGGCGTTGTTCCAACTATATAAAATGCAAACGTATTTTCTTGTCTTTACACCGTAATAATCTGCAGAAAAAAAGCCGGCCGTAATTGATAATAAATATATTAATACTGCGGGTATATTCACCTTGATTCTACAGAAGGACTTGTCACAAGCATTAGAAAAGCCATGTACAGATTACACGCATACTTGATTGACGTTCAGCTATGAAACGACTGCGCTCCCAAACTGCAAAGCACCTTTGGTAGGGTCATGTGTTTGAAGGAGTAAGAGTAAGATCGGAAACTGTATTACTCGCTCAATAAAACTGCCACTTGCACTAATGCAACGCTAGTGACATACATAATTTACCGCACGCAGGTATTCAAATTAACAAATAATATTGTCGTTAGTTTGACGGCATTGTTGTAGCCCTTTGAGAAACTAACAGGCTGTTGCAGCTCCGCGTTACCTCAAGAGCTCTAAAAGATACCACTAAAGGCGGTACTTCTTCATTTAAACATGCTAAAATGAGAATAATGGCATTCGTTTGTACCAGAGACATGTAATAAAGAACCCAAATCACAAACAATAATCGAAAAAGACTTGCCTGCGTTTACGCATGACCTGTATGCAGCAGTGAACTTTCCAACTGCACTGGCGCTTTCTTGTCTTTCCTTCCTCGGCTTGTCCAAAATCGCTGCAGGAATGTTAGGTCAGTCACGATCCGTTTTATTTTGCTATACTTCAAGAGCTCCATCGTTATTGAATAGCCATGCATTTGAAGCCAAATTTTACTACAAGGCTTTTGAAAATAATGGAACGCACGAAACATCGTTTGGAAGTTCGCAACGATAGCAAACTATTTCAGCAACCCCATCTAGCAGCATAATATCACACAAGGGTATACATGTGTTATTTGTGTACCTCTCATTAGTGTAATCATTCGTTATAATTAGTACCGCTCTAGCATTACGGATCGGTTTTTCTACTGCTGTGCTCGAGATTGTAGATTCGTTTGCAGTGTAGAGCGACTGCATATTGAATGGGATATAAAATAGCGACGTAGTTCGAATCACAATGTTAGGTGGGTAGACAAGACGAAGAATATTGCGGGGATAACATCGCCGCAGCTAGCCAGGGACAGAGATAATGGAAGATCTATGGGGGAGGCATTTGCCCTGCACAGGGCGTAGACAAATTGACGAAGATGAAGATGTGCTAGAACCAGGCTTGCATTCTATAATCCACTTGGTTGTAATCAACCGGCAGACCTCAACTAGGGCGCGCCGAAGTGCCGCGTCCTATGTTGGCGCCTAAAATTTTAGCATTAGTGCGATTGTTGTGAAATCAGCTGAGTGATATCAACGTCTGATTTAGGGATAAAAGAGTACCTTTATTAACAGTGTAAAAAGCCCTATTGAAATTTGCGCTGACATAGGCGTAGCCTAAACTGGTGCTACTTGAACTAAAGGGAAATGTGGATTCACATCGACTATTGCTTTTAAATATGCTTATCGAATCATGTTGACTGTTTAGAGTTCCGAGTACACGCAGTGTTCATGTTAGAACTTGAAATGATCCACATTGAATTATATAGCAGGTAACCATGTGTGAAGCAGCCGGTAGAGCAGCCCATTGGAACTGCGGCGAAATGCATAAATACCTGAGAAAACTTGAGGCAATTTTTTCATGGCATTTCTTCGCGAACATGGGTCAATATGACCTATATATCTGCCTGCCTATCTAGCCGCCTACATCTCTGTGCTCCCCTGGTCGTTTCGTTTACTTTGCAGAGACCAAGATTTGGATGGTACGGTACAACAGTGTGAAGAATTTTGAACATATCATAGCTACTAATATCGCATCCTTCCTGGAGGAACGCTGCATATTCACCAAATATCAGCATGGGTGTCGGAAAGGATTATCAACCGTTACACAACTTGTCACAATTAGCTCATTCTCTCGCATTAACCCTCGATAAACACGGTAGGATAGATATGCTCTTTCTAGACTTTTCCAAAGCCTTCGATAAAGTTTCTCATAGCACACTCATCATAAAACTTGCGAGAATAGGCGTCCCCCAAATGCTTGTTGCTTGGATTTCAGCCTATTTGTATAATCGCAGACAGTACGTTGATGTAGCAGGTCAACACTCGGGCTGTCTACCGGTCACACATATGGTGTCCCGCAGGGCAGTGTGTTAGGCCCTTTGCTATTTATATTGTATATCAATGATATTGTTGATGTAGTTTGCCCTGGCGTTGAAATAAGATTGTTTGCTGATGATTGTGTTTTGTTCAAGGAAATTAGTTGTACTAACGATTACATTGACCTCAACACTAGTCTGGGCAATATACATGAATGGTGCGTAAAATGGGGAATGACGCTTAATAAGACTAAATGTGCTTGCCTTCCAGTAACTCACAAAAAAAATCCGCCATCTTACGCCTACGTATCAGGGTCCTCGGATTTACAACAAGTAAGTCACTACAAATATCTCGGTGTAACACTCGCTTCAAATCTGTCCTGGAATATTCATATCGATAACGTCTGTTCATCTGCCTTTCGCAAGCTTTGTCTCCTTAAACATAAACTTAGAACTGCTCCCACTAATGTTAAGCTCCTCTGCTACACTGCTATTGTACGGCCAAAACTAGAATATGCGTGCATTGTATGGGACCCTCATACTAAGCGCAACACTCATAGTCTGGCGCGTATTCAGAGAAAGGCCGTACGATTCATCTTTAACAAGCTTTTTCGGTTATACTTGCCTTCCGATTTAATGCAAGCACATGGAATTCCCCTATTACAGGAACGAAAGCAAAAATTTAGATTACAGTTTCTTTCCCGACTCTTGGAAAAGAAACTTGCCCTAGATTCATCGACATATCTATCGCCCTTAACTAGCAGGCCCACCCGGCACCACAATGACAACGCTCTCACCCCATACTTTGCGCGCACAGACCTGTTTAAGTTTTCTTTTTCCCAAGAACAATCAATGATTCGAACTGCCTTACCAAAACAAGTGATCATTCTGTCATATAAAACTACCCTAGTCTGTATTTTTGCTCTATTTTTGTTGTATATTGCTGTTTCTTTGTATGACGGTATTTTTACTGACCACCCTGTATGGACCACGAGTCCGCAGTATTGTATAAATAAATAAATAAATAAATTCCTGATCTTTGCATTACTGACGTGATATATTTGTCATGTGCATCACGATTAACGATACTGCAATCACCTGCGCCATATCCGTAGCGGTCGGCCTATGGTATGCGGGTTTGCGCCACACCTGCTTGACTTTTATTAAGCTCGTGCCAATCAACGACGAACCAAAATATATATTTCAGACATCATTAGAACACATTACATGAAAGACATACCGTTTACGGTAGCTTAGGAATGAAGTATACATATTAGAAGCGCACTGAGTAACGCGCTGTAATCTCTCAGCGGAACATATACCAAGCGATATAGGGCGCAGGGCCCTCAGTTACCGAGCAAGTACGCTACCACTAGACTACGGCATGTTTTCCCACGAATATAAACCTATTGCCCCAGCATTTGTGATGATGAAATTCGTCTCAGATATTTGCGCTTGTTGTGAGTGCTAAGCGTTAGCATAGCAATGTAATAAGCAATAAATATGTTTTACTGTCATTCGGGATGCTTTTGTCCAACTGGTATAACTACACGGTTATGGGAGGACAACACTAGGAAAACATCCGCGCTACTATAGTTAATGGCTCAGAAGTATACGCAGCTTCAACTCGAGCAAGAGAATACGTCCTTTTTAGCGACATTGTGAGTAATGAACCTGATAAGTATAGCTTCTTTATGCCCGACGAGCGAAGCAAGTGGTCGTGAACTTATAAATTGGATCTGAACATACCATTTTATTTGGAATGTCCGCGCGGTGTTATTTCAACTCGTTTTAAATATTGCCTTTGGTAGACAGCGAAGCTGCCCATGCACAAATCTAATACTCTGAGTGCTGCGAAAATTCCGCAGAAAAAACTAAAATGTGCAAAGCAAGACAAAAAAATGGTGGCCACCTGCCCAACATTCACCCCAAAGAAAAGTCGCATTCACTAATAGTGATTGGACGAATTCTTCGTTGTAATGTATAGATAGTTGAAATTCAGGTGGCCATCATAGCTGTAGTTTGAATGAACGGATTAGCTATAAAACTGACCATGAAGCGGTAAATGAAGCTTTGCGATCCGCTCCTAGCTTCTTTTGCAATAATTTATACAGTATCGCCAGACATTCGCTTGAGGCAAGGATGCAAAATGCTTCAGAAGCAATGAGGTGCATGGTTGGCCATATTGTGACAGTGAAACTGTTGTCAAGGTTTACAAAACAGCCCAAACGTCACTACAAATGTTTTGCAATGGGACTAGAAAACGTGCAGAAATTCTTTGTGGCACCTTCTTCCAAAAGTAAGCGCGAAGTTCATGTCAGAAACAAAAGGCGCACGCTATGCAGTCGACACTATATGAAGTTCTGTATAATTACGACGAAGCACTGCCAATGGCTGCGACACCTTACTTACTTAGAAGTGCTTTGACTGCAGAATTCCTGATAGCGGAAGGCTGCAGTACTTTGTTTTCTTCTCGATGACCGCACACGTAGCCGAAGAAGTCATCGCAGGGTGTCGAGTTTCCCAGTCCGTCGCTGATTATGTCCGCTAGAAATACGTAAAAACATTTCACGTTAACAAAGAGGGTCAGTATCAACAGGGAGACCCATCAATGCAACGAAAGTCACAAAATTTTCTGTCGGCCTCTTTAGCTTTTCTAGTACTCTGACGAGTTCTACATCTAATTGTATTTTCGGTAGTCAAGGAAGTGTATCACAAGTAGTGATAGACACGTAGTAATGGACAACGACGTGTAGTAATAGACAACGCAGCAAGCATTGCCGATGGTAAATGAGCGAATTCACACAGAAATCCATATCAATTTTCATGTAGCTGTGTGCTTTTACGCAGGTGGATGCTAATTTTCCATTTCATAAACTTTACTCCGCCTTGCGGGTTTTCGCACAACTCACTTGCCATATTCATGCCGTTGTGCTTCGAGCCGTCGGTGCATTCACCCTCGCGCTCTGAATGGCTAGCTTCCTGGTTAACTCGGCTAGCAGAGCCAGCACCCCGGAAAGGCTTTGGTCCCGGTTTCGAACCTCTAACCAGGGCGAATTTCCGGTAACTAAGACGCTTTGATCCTATAAATTTTCTTGCAGCTGTGCGCTGAAATGGGGAGGGTCGTAATTTTCCATTTATTAAGCATTGAGGACACTTCACTTGGACACATACTCGAGTATTTTCTCCTAACCATAATAGCTTTCTTCATGCAACTTAAACGCTGATACTGTATACATGGCTAAATTGCGATGTTTTGAGCTCTGGTGGTTATGATAAAGCTCCACAAACTAAGGGCAGTGATTGAAACGCTTTACCATACCAACTTGCTTATACGTTAACTGAGGAGTTGAACACGCCAGGAAAAAGTGTGCAAAATAATTAATGTCAGCACTCATATTAACCTTGTTCATCTTACAGCTCTCCTTGGATTTACTATTACTTCTCTATAGCAAATACATGTTCTGCCTATCGCAGGCATCTATGAGACTCAAGTCATCGGTTCTAATTTTTATCACGTTGAGTCGTCTTAGATAGTATGGATCAGCCAATCATGAATCGAAAACGAAAGCATTTTGATTTCTATTTTGATATATTTATGCATTCAGGTATGAATAAAATATACGCTCCACTTTTACACAGAAATTGGAGGTCCCTTACCGAGAGGAGGAGGAGGAGAAAGAAGGGAGGAAAGACAGGGAGGTTAGCCAGTGCTGAGACCGGCTGGCTACCCTGTGCAGGGGAAGTGAGGTGTCTTTCATTTCCTTACCGAGAGCTATGCACTGCGGCTTCCAACAGATATCACGAAATCTTGATGGTCTTTTCCGACCTGCAGGAATAAATTAATTCATCGTTTAGTTTCCAATCAGAAGCCCTACCATGCGCCACAAATGTTATTTACTAATCCATGTAGAAGCACATGAGATCATATTGCTCGAACAAGAAAGGTTTTTCTATGAAGGTACCTTGACTCTGCCAACACTACACTCGCATCTTTCATGTTGCTTAACTTTCCAAAACCCGCATGCGACGCCGTAGTAGATACTTCTTTTTTTGCCCCTGTTAGCCCCAAATCTCTCAAAATCTTTCAACATTCACTCGTGGGCGGCTTCGCAACACGTTGCAATTAACCGTATTCCACCTGCTGTGAATTGTGCATAGCGAGCGAGAAAATATTTTGTCTCTGCTCAACATGCCGCGTTGTAGCACTAGCATTTCTAATCGTTAGATAATGTTTTTGCTGACTTACTCTTTGTCACAGATGCGCCGCGGCTTGTTTTATATGAACGTGGCGTGGTGACTTGCTGGGCTGTGACTGACCCTCCCGATGTTGCGTTTGTCTTTGGGTTCACATGTTCAATCTGTTCACGACCTGCTGAAAGATAACCCCACAAATCAGGGTAAATGCTAAGCCCTGACAGAGTGCTTGCTTTACTTAACTCTCATGTTCATTCTGCTAAGGGAGGGGTGGTGACAAGAAAAGTGTTGAGGCCCGCACGACCTATCAGACCTTTCTTTGCAAATATCCAGCCAATACTGCGCCCTCAGTTTAAGTGTCGGGAAATGGTTAACGGTAGAGTGTCGTATTATGGTATCAGGAGATTCATCATGGTTAAAAGCTTCTTCCCTATCTACAGTTGTTTCTATTTTCCGCCTAAGTTATGCTAAAAGGTTGGCCCATTCTAACAGCCAATTAAACACAAAAATGCCCACCAGAAGTAGGTGCCCTAATCAAAGGAAAACGCGTGTTAGTAGCTCATATCATGTGTGTGTAGCGTAGTTGTCATGGGACTTGGCTTCAGAGGCTAGAAGCACTGAGTCTAACTCTTGCATCAGTAAAAAATATTGTTTCTTTTTGTTTTTCTTTTATTGTTTTCCTTCTTTGTTCGGTAGATCTAACGTGTTGATAAAGTAGGCAGGGCGATTCCGGTACTAAGTTTCAAAAAGTGCACTTGCACGTCGTTAGTCTAGGCGTGTTTGGCTGACCTACCGGCTCAGTTAATGGAAATCTTGGTATCCTACTCCTACTGTCATTTTAACGCTGGCAACAAGGCAGTGTCCACCAAGACAACTTCATGGGCAAACAGGTCACAATGCACTGTAGGTACGACGAGGTCGACGCTAAGGGAGTGATTGTAGCACGGATTGACAGCGCCCACTTGGCACACGCCTGAGCGCTAAACAAATCACTGAAGCGGGAACGCACAGTTTAACGCACTGTCACCGTAGCGCTGGAGGAGCGTGAAGGACGACAAAGAAGTTAGCGCGCGAGGTGTTTGAGGGATCGGCAGTTTCTGATCGTCCCGCGACCGCACCTCCATCGGTCGCATCAGCTAGTTTCCCAGCTGAGGCGGGGAAGGCGACCAATGACGTGGTGACGGTGAACGGCGTGGTCGTGTCGGCGGCGGCGTAATGCTTCGGTCGGAGGCGGGGGAGTCTTCGCGAAATCGGGTAGGTGATGGCCGCCGCAGATGAGGGCCGTCAACTGCAGAGGGTGCGTCATCGTTCAAGCGGGCCGTGTACGTCGAAAAGCGTGGTCCGCGGTGAGGGCGATGACAGAAACGTGAAATATGCCCTTGAACACCGCAAGTGTAGCATACAGGTGAATCACGGCGTGAATTAAACGCGGCCGCGGCATGAGGAGTGTGGCTGTAGAGCTCAGAAGCGCGTCGTGACGCCTGGTAGTAGTTCGACTGAGGACCCCGGGACGTTTGGAAAGGCTCCGCAGCAGGTCTAGGTCTAGATGGTGCCAGTTGATAGCAAGTTTCACTCGTCGGGACAGCAGAGAAGCTCGCGTTGGACCGCGCTTCTTCAGGTGGCTGGCGACGCTCGATGGGGCGTTCTCGTGCCCAGGATAATGGTTGCTCGGGCATGTACTTATCGAACGCGCATTGGTAGCCGTAGTCCGCGTCCTGAAGTCGCACGAGCTCTTCTCGAACAACTCGACGCACTACCGAGGAGATGTCTTCGCAGGTGGTGACATCAATAAAGTTGTGACCGTGGTCCGAAGGTCCTTCTTCGGGATTCCAGCTCCCCGCTCGGCGTCCTAAACGCACCGTCCGAGACGGCATGGGCGAGTTGGGAAGGAGCTGGCTGCCGCTGGTATGGCGGCGATAGGCTCGCGGGCAAACGTGTAGCAATTGAAGAGGAGGCTCAGAGACTTCAGTTTAAAAAGGGAATGAAAACTTGTGTATTTACAGTATAGTATACAAAAGGGAATACAGGGAGTTGACTGGTACATAAAAATAAAACTGATGCTGAACTATACGTAGGGCGACCCTACTCCGGCGTAGCCGGCAGTGCGTAGCACTTTTTCCACCCGTCCAGCATGCCCCTTCACATGGCGGAGCCACCTTTATTACCACAACCGCTCCGCCTTAACGTCTAAGCCGGCGAATCATCTTCACTTCGCTCTGGCATTGGGCAGCGATTCCACCTTTTGTCCCGCCTCCTCAATTGGGGCGGTCCAATTGGTGAAATCACCACCCAGTCTGTTGACGGTGAGAGGGGTATGTTTGTGCAACAATAAAAAAGCACATACATCAGCACTAAACAACACATACATAAAAGTAAGCAATGCCACCCAAGGTCGAAGGGCGATGGCAAAGATATGGCGCACGTGAAACGCGTTACTTGCGCACCTGTCGCGTCTGCTCGGGCGCTGTTACCGGAAACGAGCAGGCGCCCAAAAGATTCGCCCGAAAGAGTTATTATTTGAAGAAAACCTTCCCATGGGGAAGTTGAACCGTCCGCGCGCCTGCTTCTGGTTATCTCAAACAAGCCGAGCCGTACTGGCTCTTACTCAGACCCGTTTAATCGGCACCCCCCTGTGCTTAGACGCATGCTACCCCACGGCGAGCAAGGAAGGAACGCTTGAACCAAAGCCATCCCGCGGCACGCGCGGGCCACAGCCCAGTGACCAAAAACAGGCATTTCCGACGGCGAACAACTAACGGTTCGCGAGTCTCCAGGGCCGTCACCACCGGCATGTTGCATGCCGACGCCACATTCAGCGTAGCCGCCCCAGGTCGTCGTAATGACGCCCGAGGTGCGGTTTGCAGAACGACCGAAGTGCCGCTATCGCTGCGTGCTCACGCACAAAAGGGCCCGCCCGCGTCACATGGCAAGCGAGGTGGAAGCTTTGTCTCTCCGCGGTGCGGAGAATTGGGAGTGGGCTACCATAACAGCTCGTCCGTCAATTTCGGAAGATCTGCCTTCCGAACCACCGCCCGCTTCCTCCTTGCGCGCGCGGGCGCTCACAAGGTCGTGTATACACGTACACCTGGAGCGCCGCGGGGCATCCTAAAGGTCCAGGCCATCCGGGGTCCGCCTGCGTCACCGCCGCGACCACTGTCCAAGCATCCCCCCTCACAGCCCCGCAGCGGGGTGCCCGTGTCCCCAGAAGACGCGGAAGACACATATGAGGAAAGTAAATTAACAGATACGGCCGGGGTACGACAAACGAAAAGCCAATGTCGCGAAACGCGCCCCATTGACCGACGTCGCCTGTCGCCGAGTGAAATCTAAAAAAAAAAAAACGCGCCTTGCTAGCGGCAGGCTTACACCCCCCACCCAAGACTTCGCAACGACTTGGTTACAGCGTTGCCGAAGCGGGAACACCAAGAAAAAGCCGGCCGCCATTATCGCTAGAAGGCGCAGAAACCAGAGGGAGGCAAACACAACCGCAACTACGCTAACCGCGCACATAGCTTGCGATAACCTCCTTTTCCCGCAGCGACAGACTCATTGTCTAGCCAATCAAAGAATGACGTTGGCCAAATGTAAAAAATAGATATACCATAAACAAAATAGAAACATTGTTCGCTGTGCAAAGTAATCTAAAACGCAAACACTGCTCTCCGCCGCCGTTGCTAATGTGTCACAAACACAACGCAACCTCGGCAAGTGCGATACACTCACGCGAGCTAGAAAAAAAGCAATCCACAAGGGCAACCAAACTGTACGGAACTGCCACTAGCCCTGGTCCGCTCACCGCATGACAAGCACATAATCTCATTGCCACAAAAAAAAAAACGAAAAGGAAAGAAATAAATCATAAAACACCAGCAGGTAACCCCATAAAGTTCGAGACATGTCCCCCCGCTAATAAAATACTTAGCACGTGGTACGTGCGACACGTTACGGAGCGGGCGCTAACAGCCATGCATGCAAATAAACCGTAACATCAACCTGCAAAGCTCCCTCAACGTGACCATCGCAATGTTACCTATAATGCAAAATGCCGTAAGCAAGTGCTAGCGTCTACTACACAACCGCATGAGCTAAACACAAAACATTGGCAGGTTAGATCATCAAAGACCATGCATATGATACAGTTCCCAAATGACACATAAAAAAAGGAAGCACCACAGAAACACCTAGTGTTCAATGTTCACTGCTCAGTGGCGCACGGTTTCCACATAGTTCAGCACTTCACCAACACAATGAAGTTGCTCCAGCCCCACCGCTCTCTGCCGATCGCGGTCGAGCCGTAACGTAAGCAATGTTACCCCTTATAGATAATCAAAGCTCTTTAGTTAGCCCTGTTCTTGCCAGCTAATCTGCAACGTTAGGGGTGGCGTAGGCTTTAGCATTAAATTCCCTCACCCCCTGGATCAAAAGAATGCACGAGGAATCTAAAGATTAACAGGCAGCCACGGGCCGCCCACCTGCATACGCCTGTCGCCCCCGTAGGGTCATCTCCTGGCGCAAAGGACGCTTCAATAGCTACAATACATGAACTGTGACTGCAGATGGTTCGATCGCTCAAAGTAGCTACCAATATCGACCTTCCTCTGAGTGTCAGCTCTGTCACAGTTCTACTGCGCGAAGGGCCTCCCATCTCCTCGGCGGGCTGACGCCCATAGATGTTCGATTGCAGCGGGTGCTCCTCAAAGGTGTGGGGGCTGCCTTCCCCGTAGTGTGCCTGCGATAGCCCTCGCCGCAAGGTTCTAGCCTCCAACCTGTCGGCGCTTGCCTCCACTGCCGCAGCTACGCTATGTCCTATCTGGGCTAATTCACTCCGCGGCTCCTCGTTTAATTCGGGCAGCTCACATGCACCAGCCACCGGCGTTGCGTCGGCGGTGTCAACGGGCCTTAAGCAGGAAAACACCGAATGTGCACCTGGCACAAGGTCCGCACCACAATCTCCGCCGCGCAGTCGTTCCACTAGACTGGCTTTAACTGCCCCTGCGCTCGGTGGTGACGCGTTCATCGTTACCTCACCGCCGCAACAGTTATTGGTAAGCGTGTCGAAGCTCGTGCACGACCCCTGCCATTTGGATGCTTCCTGATCATCATCCCGATCATTCGCCTCCGCTATCGGATCAGAGACTAACTCTGTCTCAAGCTCGGCTGTCCGCGTTGCCGTTAATGTAACGTGCGTCTCGTTTTCCACGCACTGCGAACACAGCGGTGTAGTATCGGGATCATCCCCGGCCACGACGTCAGAGCACGGCACCTCACTGCGACCAGCCGCCTGTGTCGTGAGCAACACACCCGGCATTTGCTTCTCGGGCTCTGACGAGGCGGCACATTCCCGCTCTGTTCGCAATACGCTCTCCGACACTATTGCCTTTCCCGCTGCTAACGAGTTCGCAGCGGGCTCAGAGTGCGTCCTGCACTCTACTACCCCGCCTACCAGCTCCGCACGCGAAGCTTTCGCCTGCTTTAATTTTTCCAGCTCTATCAGGAGTTGCAACTGTCTGCGGCGCTCCTCAGCCAGCATCAAATTTAGCTCCATTTCCCTTTCTGTGAGCTCTCGAGTTCGCCCTAACTCATAGTTCACATAAGTTAACTGTGGCCGCACGGCCCTGGAATTAACTCCTGCCATTTTATATGACATTCCCCACGGCTCGAACACAACAACAGGAGCGGGAGAAAATGAAGCCGAAGCAACTCACTCAATTTCGAGGTCGATCTCCGTCACTGCTGCCGGTGGTTCACCCATGAGCCTTGATGGGTGGTAGAGTAAGCTGCTGAAGATGTCTTTCCGAGGTCTGCCGTAAACCAGCCGTGCGTCGTCGCCGTCGTAGATGGCGATGGGATGTTCTGGCTTCCGCCGCGTCCCCAGTCGAAGGGCTGCGCTGGCGGCAGTCACCGGAGGTGCTGCCAGTCGAAGCCGTCTTGCTGTGATGCCTTCAATTTCTCCGTCTCTTCGCTCTTCGCCCAGCGAGCCTATCCTGTCGACTGCGCCAGTAAAGTTGTGACTGTGGTCTGAAGGTCCTTCTTCGGGATTCCAGCTCCCCGCTCGGCGTCCTAAACGGACCGTCCGAGACGGCATGGGCGAGTTGGGAAGGAGCTGGCTGCCGCTGGTATGGCGGCGATAGGCTCGCGGGCAAACGTGTAGCAATTGAAGAGGAGGCTCAGAGACTTCAGTTTAAAAAGGGAATGAAAACTTGTGTATTTACAGTATAGTATACAAAAGGGAATACAGGGAGTTGACTGGTACATAAAAATAAAACTGACGCTGCACTATACGTAGGGCGACCCTACTCCGGCGTAGCCGGCAGTGCGTAGCACTTTTTCCACCCGTCCAGCATGCCCCTTCACCTGGCGGAGCCACCTTTATTACCACAACCGCTCCGCCTTAACGTCTCAGCCGGCGAATCATCTTCACTTCGCTCTGGCATTGGGCAGCGATTCCACCTTTTGTCCCGCCTCCTCAATTGGGGCGGTCCAATTGGTGAAATCACAACCCAGTCTGTTGACGGTGAGAGGGGTATGTTTGTACAACAATAAAAAAGCACATACATCAGCACTAAACAACACATACATAAAAGTAAGCAATGCCACCCAAGGTCGAAGGGCGATGGCAAAGATATGGCGCACGTGAAACGCGTTACTTGCGCACGTGTCGCGTCTGCTCGGGCGCTGTTACCGGAAACGAGCAGGCGCCCAAAAGATTCGCCCGAAAGAGTTATTATTTGAAGAAAACCTTCCCATGGGGAAGTTGGACCGTCCGCGCGCCTGCTTCTGGTTATCTCAAACAAGCCGAGCCGTACTGGCTCTTACTCAGACCCGTTTAATCGGCACCCCGCTGTGCTTAGACGCATGCTACCCCACGGCGAGCGAGGAAGGAACGCTTGAACCAAAGCCATCCCGCGGCACGCGCGGGCCACAGCCCAGTGACCAAAAACAGGCATTTCCGACGGCGAACAACTAACGGTTCGCGAGTCTCCAGGGCCGTCACCACCGGCATGTTGCATGCCGACGCCACATTCAGCGTAGCCGCCCCAGGTCGTCGTAATGACGCCCGAGGTGCGGTTTGCAGAACGACCGAAGTGCCGCTATCGCTGCGTGCTCACGCACAAAAGGGCCCGCCCGCGTCACATGGCAAGCGAGGTGGAAGCTTTGTCTCTCCGCGGTGCGGAGAATTGGGAGTGGGCTACCATAACAGCTCGTCCGTCAATTTCGGAAGATCTGCCTTCCGAACCACCGCCCGCTTCCTCCTTGCGCGCGCGGGCGCTCACAAGGTCGTGTATACACGTACACCTGGAGCGCCGCGGGGCATCCTAAAGGTCCAGGCCATCCGGGGTCCGCCTGCGTCACCGCCGCGACCACTGTCCAAGCATCCCCCCTCACAGCCCCGCAGCGGGGTGCCCGTGTCCCCAGAAGACGCGGAAGACACATATGAGGAAAGTAAATTAACAGATACGGCCGGGGTACGACAAACGAAAAGCCAATGTCGCGAAACGCGCCCCATTGACCGACGTCGCCTGTCGCCGAGTGAAATCTAAAGAAAAAAAAACGCGCCTTGCTAGCGGCAGGCTTACAACATCCATACTCGCAACTGTAGGGACGTTCTCCAAGCGCCCAAATTTCGGAAGTACTCTTCGAGTCTTCAGAGCCTCAAATGTGCGGCACAGTCTCCTGAAGTCAGTAGGGGTGCTTAGATCGTCCTTTGCAATAAGGAAGTTGTAAACGTCTTCTGCTACGCCTTTTAGCAGATGTCCAACTTTGTCTCCGTCGGACATATTTGCGTTTACGATTCCACAAAGTTTCAAAATCTCCTCGATGTACGTCGTACACGTTTCGCCATTAACTGAGCACGGCGCGATAGCGTTTGTTCCGCCCTCTTCTTTTTAGAACACGAGTCTCCAAAGCAGGTTCTGAATTCCTCAACAAACGTTTCCCATGTGGTCAGCATACGTTCATGATTGTCAAACCACAGTAGAGCGGTACCGGCGAGAAAAAATGCCACATTAATGAGTTTAGCGGATGTATTCTAATTGTGGTAACGGCTTACTCTTTCGCAGTGCCTTAGCCAGTCGTCAACATCTTCATCTGGTTTGCCAGAAAATACCCGTGGTTCCGGTGCTCAGTAGCTAGGTTGCGGCCTTGGTCCGCGACTTCGTTGCTCCAAGTCGATAGCGATGGTCGATGCTTCGTCACCACTCGTCGGATCCCCTGTTCCGTTGTCGGTCATGCTTGTTGGTTCTGGTGGTAGTCCGGCAAGTCGCCTGCTTCTTCGAACTTCTGCGGCGGGGTGGTCCAGGGCGTCGAGTACCCAGCACTTCCACCAAAGCTGTTACGGATGTGACGATGGATTTATTTACAAAGCGAATGGTGAGAGCATATGAGCAATGACATGGGCGATCAGAAACTGCCGATCCCTCAAACACCTCGCGCGCTAACTTCTTTGTCGTCCTTCACGCTCCTCCAGCGCTACGTTACAATATAACGGAATTGATTTGCTTTGCGCTAAATCTGCGTATTCTAGTTTGGTGTGCGGTATTCTGCGCACTGCTGCGACAGAAGACATGATCTTATTTCGATCGCTCGTACAACTCTATCGTACTAAAATTACTTGCCACTCACCAAGACGTGCAATGTTGCTCCGGTAGCCGAACATTACCCATAGTATCCACAGAAGCAATAAGGTGGCCTGGATCAACTTGCTCTGTTGTGCATGTCGTAGACAAATGCAATGACAAAAATAGTACAGGTAAGCCAAGCGCGAAGATGTTCGAAAAGCTTGGTGAATTCATCATAGAAAAAAAAAAAACTTTGGTACTCTGATTTTGGCTCTCCTGGATCAAGCCCAGCGAGCAGCTGAAGGCGTGTGGCCCTGGACTGAGGGCTCCTATCGAATTCATTTTTTTGTATTTGCTTTCATTAAAGCTTTACTGCTCCGCCGACTTTGGTTCATTCAGCGTGACGCGTCGACGTGGAACAGCAACTGCAACCCTCTGCCAGATATTTACCCGGGCGGAGATCTATCTATCTATCTATCTATCTATCTATCTATCTATCTATCTATCTATCTATCTATCTATCTATCTATCTATCTATCCATGTCTGGGCGCTTTCCTGATCTTCTCGTTTACTTCGTATATACCAAGGTTTGGTTGAAAAACGTGTCTGTGCATGAAGAAAAATTGATCTGAGCATCACTAGAATTGTATACTAATCAGCTACGTCACGACTACCAATAATACAGTGACGTTTGGCACACATCCGCAGTGCTCGGCAGTGGTGTTGCGGATCTCGGACACAGGTAATTGAATGTAATTATCTCCGCTTGTGTTAATCAAGGACCAACCGAAAAGAAACATTGAAAATTTCATTACAGCACAATTTTGATGACTTAAGCAAGAGGCAAACGTACCTTTTGTTGCATCTTGCGATTCGAATGTACGCGCAATAAGCGGGCAGACACAGACAACTGTGAACGTACCACACGTCCGGTCGTTGTGGATCGAAACCGGGGCACCAAGGTGCCTGGCAAGCCCTCTAACGCTCGTCCCAGCTTGCACTTCCCACGTGGTACACAAACCAATCGCGTCAGAAGTTGTAGTGATGTTGCTTTTGCACAGTTTGCACATAGACCTTGATCCTACTGGCAACACTGGCCGAATGCCGAACAGCTTAAGGCCAAACACCGGCAGCGATAAAAGTCTTGAGCGCACTCGACCCACCAACTGCTAACACGAACTCGTCAGACAAGTTTACTACGATAATAGGGAAAGTTTTACTAACACAGCACGTTTAAGATACGTTATTACCTCATTTATTTGTATCCGTGACTACTTTATACGCGACTTTATCTGCTTAAGTTTTCTGTTCTTTATTGAAATCGCTTGTACACTGTATAACCCATATTTAACTTGCAGCTGCATTTATGTATTTAATGTGCATTCTTGTGCAACCTGCTGCAATGTATAGCCGTTTCTATGATTGATGATTGATTACTGGGGTTTAACGTCCCAAAACCCCGATCTGATTATGAGAGACGCCGTAGTGGTGGTCTCGGGAAATTTCGACCACCTGGTGTTCTTCAACGCGAACTGATATCTCCACAGTACACGGGTCTCAACATTTCGCCTCCACCGAAATGCAGCCGCCGCGGCCGGGATTCGGTCCCGCGACCCTCGGATCAGCAGCCGAGTACCGTAGCCACTGCACCACCGTGGCGGGGCTTGCCGTTTCTATGTATCATATTTAGGTTGCCATTCTATGTTACTTTGTGAACAATTTTAATTGAATTCTTTTACTGCTTGTTCTTGCTGCTGTAAGCCTCCTTTCTCTGACTTGATCTCATGTGAGATTGCCCTTTTTTTAATAAAATAAGTAAAACAGTGAGGCAAAGGGAAACTCCTCGCTGATTGCTTCCCATGATATCGATTGCCGCAATGCGTGGGATCATCCAATCTTTTTATCTGTCCGACCACCTGAAAGGTGTCACCACAATATACAATTTTTTTCAGGCCTAATGACAACGCTTCTCGGTCACCTTTTAGGTATAGCATATGACGTTGTGTGGTAAGCATGACCTCCATATTCTTCATAGCGGTATTCAACTGTGCTACTTGGTTCGTAACTGAAGATACTTACACCATCGTCTCCCAAAAATAAGCCCCATAAACGGGATATAGATCGATTTTATTCCCTGTTCTCTCATTCTCCAGAGTTCTTTTTTTTTTTGTTCTACTGCTCTAACTATTTACACTCATATTCTACTAGGAAAACCTTGAGTGTTGGTGCAGGGAATTGGTTTTACTCCAGCATAGCTCTACAATTCACGGAGTAGTGGTTGGTGCGTCCAAAATTAGAAATAAGACATACCTATTTAAAATTCTCTTTCATAGGCTGCCTCTATAAATAAATTGACATTTAAAAATATGGCGACGCCCATCCAATTCAGGCGATAGTTCCCGTAAAAGCGAAGTCGTGAACACGCAACTGAGTTGTAAATGTAATCCAATCGAACTCTTTATTAAAAGGGCCACAACACTTTCCTGCGACCCTTCTGAGATTATGACTGGAAGGCACAATAAGTGTCGTTAAGCTTACGACTGTCGGCTCTCACTGCGCATTAAAGTCAAGTACCAGGGTAACCTATGTTATTCAGTCAGTTTAACTACAAAGACAATGTAGCGTTCTTTTCTTTTTGCCTATGAGTGAAGTTTAGAACTTGCCTATCACTGGCCAGTATAATCGAAACGATTCACTCGCTCCGTCCGGCTCTTCGGCGATTACTTCTTATGCACAGCAAAAATACGCCAAATTTACTTGCTTGTTTTCGAGGTGAATAAACCGTGTACGCTACTTCAATATGTACATGTCAGGCCGGTGTAGCGCCCACTGAGCCTCCGAAATAAATGTGAGGATGCGTTTATGAACACTGTAATATTCTTACCGGGACCAATAAACTCATCAGTCCAGCATCCATTTAACATATTCACCAGCTAGTTGACATCTAGCAGCCTAACATGCCTTAATGTTGAAAGCTTGCCCCTAGGCATAACGGTGTAGGCTTGAAAAGTACACGAAATTTTGATGTACACTCCTCAAACACACCTTAGTGTTTCAGCTTTCCACATGACCACTCCATTATCTGAGAGATATTTCCAATCCCTACCTTCACAGCGCACGTAGTAGCGGCTTGCGTCGAGTTCTCTGAATACACTGCTAGCCACAGCGACGTAGCAGTAACAGATTTCGTGAACGCACTGGTGAGTTCAATTACCTCCTGTTGTAACGGTAAGCTGAAGTCCCCAACGCCACCTGTTGTTACTTGCACGCCAGCAATTCTTCGTGGCTTCCGCAGCAAATAATGGCGCAGTATCTGTCCAAGCTCAAAACTGGGGTCATTCCCCGGCGACGTTCTATACGCTGACCTTTGAAACGGTTCTGGACATTTCAAATATGCCATATAGTACTCGCGTTCGTGGTAAATTATATATATGGAAATAAGGGTTCACACACAGAGCACTCCGGAGACACGTCGGCAAGAAACAAACACAACTTCATATACTCACAGTCGTTGTGCAAGCACCGGCACTGGTTTTCTTGGCAGACATGTTGGCCTCGCCTCACAGCTTGTTCGATGCACGCATGGAAACCATCTGTGTCCAGATGGCGCTGCCTGCGAGTGCGCAGTAGTCCTCGCGGCGTCATACCTCGGAAAGGGCACGCAGTTGAGCACAATGGATAGTCTGTCAATGCCAGAAGGTTGCCAGTCTGCTCTGCTTGGCGGAACAAGGTATTGTTATTCGCACGCTTCGCGAAAGGTGCAAGTTTCTGTAAAGGGCGGCTGGATTTGAAAAGGAGAGCGCTCCACAGTTACAGAAAATTAGAGAACTCGATGTCAGGCCGCGAATTTACGAGAATTGCGGCTTCGAAATTCACCGTTGCGCCGGATTTGCGAAAGACCTAGACACGTACCTACGCCTTCTTTAATGTGCAGTTTTACAGCTCGTTGGTGTTTTAACCAAGGTGCGAAGTTACACCGCATCTAGGTATTCCTACGTTTCAGTTACGAAAACCGCGATATGCCTGTGAGGTAGGTCTCAGTCATAATACCAAGCGTGCGGCTAGCTAGACACTCCCTCTTTTTTATTTTGATCACCTCAAGACGCAGCCCTCCATAATTTGGAATCTAATCTGCTGCCCTAAGCTTAGCAGTCCATCAGCTTAGCCGCTAAGCTGTCGGGGCAAGTTCGCCATATATTGTAACATGTAACTTTAGGAGGTTTAGAAAGGTAACTGCATTCTACTCTTTCGCAGGAGCACATTACTCAGTAGGATGTCCTTTGCCTCTGTACTCCAACAGTGCGCACACACTGTCACTAAAGACCACGTTGGCCCGTCTAAACAGGGCGCTATCGGAACAGACTGTATTAGAACGCCAACCAATATTGTTGGCACAGTGGAAGACGGTCACAGCATTTTTGGCGTTTCCACATGGCACTGGCGTATTGGAAGACTGTAATGCCTCCGACAAAAAAAACCAGCAATTCTTCCCATATCTGAGGAAAGGGGGAAAGCGAATCTTAGGCGTGTGAATGTCTGGCGTACTTTCTTTCTTCCCCCCGTTCCTTTTTTTTCTTTATGTCTCCGTTCTTCTGTAGTTCTTTATTTCCTTTTACCATTCTTTATTGAAGGGTATCAAACAGCATGCTTCTTTCTGCTTAACCTCCCTGCTTTTCCTTCTTGTTTCTCTCTCTCTCCCTCGCGAGCATGTGCAAGGAATCTTCTCAGTTCTACTTTGTCTTTCTTCGTCTGCTTTAGTCCCCGTTCCACATCCCCCCAGAGGACGGTTGAGGTGTCCTCCTCGACGAGAGACAGTTACTATCCTGTGCCTTTCTCTTCTTTTCAATTTAAGACTCTCCCTCTTCTATATCTCTTACCTACTGCTCAACCTGAAATAAATGCCACTTTCCTGCTGCAAACTACTCCATCATGGTGAGATCTCATTTCGAGCGAACCAATTACCGAGTCACTTCCCGTCTCATGTGGATCTCTTCTAACCGTTCAGAGGCCCAAGTCTCTGACATCTTCAAACCCATCAGAAAACCGTGACCGCCGATGATGACGTCTCGGCGTGTGTATCGTTTTGCGTGCTGCGAAAGCAGCCAGACACCTGTATATTGCACAGCATCTTGATTTATTGGATAAAGATATTTCCCTACTGAGATGTAAATTTAAACGGCGACATTCCTCTGAAATCTGTCTGGTTGGGAAGTATAATATTTGAATTTAAAGGAGGTGACACCAATCAAAGAACTTTGCACTGTGACGTAAAAAAAAGCACGACGTTTCAGGGTTGAGCCGGCCGTTTTTTAAATAGTCACGGCGAGCACCAGGGAGCAAAGTTATTGTGAGCGCTCAGCTTTCTATCGACAGCGACACGTGCAACGCGTCTCCTCCGATACGTGCCGAAGTCCACTGAACTAGGCACCCGGCAGACCTGTTGATGTTTGCAGGTATCACCTCTACCAGCACAACTCCTGTAAGAGCCGCTTGTGTCAGGTCGGTCTCTATCGCGGAGTGAAGATACTTTTATCAAATGTATCTCGTTAAAGTCACTACAGGTACTCGCAATTATCTCTACGATGCCATTGCGATGCTCTTCCCTCACGACAATGCCCAGATGCAGTTTAGAGGCTCAATATATGGCAAAGATATATGCCATGCAAGTTGAGTCGAATAGACCCCGAGACCTCGGTAATGAAAATTCAGCACCAATTTTGAAAGGCCTCTCACTGCAATCTACATGGGGACACTTGCCATAACCCTATGCAATTCGTCAGGAGTAAATGGGTAAGAGAGTTATAGTCAACATAAAGGCGATCTGCAACCGAATGCTTAAGCCATCTCCTTTTAAATTTTCAGAGAAATATTGACTCGGCAAAGCTCAGCTGGACGACTCATTGTGCCACTCGTCCATCTATTGTCATAATTTCACTGTCCGACGCTGACAAGAGAAGGGTTGTCCTTGTCCTGCCTGCGCCCGAGTTCAATATTGTGCCGCGCGCTCTTGGGAATAAGCCTGCCACTATTTGAGACGGACACGCGTATTAAATAGCGAACCGGCGTTCGGCGCCGGGTTCCACCGGGCACTCATATGTAGGGTGGAAACACACAGCGTGAGCGAAAACGGCCGGTGTTCGACCACCCAAATTTTTGTTTGTTTTGAAACATCTTCTCTTCGGCTGCTCTTCTCCTTGTGCGTAATTTTTTTCAATGTTTTTCTGAGGCGCCCGTTCGAAAAGCTGAGACATGTGGCAGTCAATCGGTGCAAAAACTGGTAAGTTCTAACTATAGTGGCGAGTGCAATTTGTGGCTTTAACTAAAAGGAACTTCTCCTACGGCTGTAAATATGAACACTAGCATCATCGTTATGTGCAGCCACAGCGGAATATGCCTAACAGATGCATGGCCAGGATATTTTACAAATGCAAAACAATCTACAGATTTCGGCACCTAGTCGCTGGTACGATAAATGTATTTTGGAACACTCGACTTCAAATATTTCACAAGTTCTTAGGATTCTTATTTCTGAGCTGTGCATCATCGGATACCGCTATAGGAAGTCTGCGTACCTGTAGCGGGTCACCCGCTCTACACAAATATCCTAAACTGGTGTCTTGTGACGCACACTTGTGGTGCCTGCTGTTTGCGGTCTTCTAAGGTATGTTAAGTCTCACAAATATAATATCAACAAAGGTTACCATAAACAATATTTCACACCTGCTTTTTATTTAGGAAGACTAAAATATTATTTTCTCAGCTCTTGTACTAGCAATCATGCTTATGTTTATTTGTTTGTGCTGCGTTATTTCAAGCAGATTGATCACGGTTGCACTTCTACAGGAAATGTCACAAGGGATATTTTTTCTACTTGAAGGAGACTAATAGCTCATTGAAGTAAGGATTAGTTATCTGCTTGTCATCTAACAGACCAAATGTTCGAATAGCTCGCTTATTAACGCATATTAGGGAAAAATTTATTTTCGTCATCAGCCAACGAAATGTGATAATGGCTCATTCAAATACTCTTTATTTCACCACCAGAGAGGAAGAATATTTGAACCTATGTCTTACTGCATTAAATCTTTCTGTTTTTATAACTTGTAAGACTTTCTTACCGACGCCTATTAAATCCACTGTCTCTAGTGGGTAAGAGCCACTGGTGGTGATGCTGTTACCATTCGGTTCAGATTGAACCGCAGCGACATCCTGCTCTCTTGGCGTACAAGATGTCTGCGTATGGCACTTCGGGCAAGAAGGACTGCGGTTCCATGGAGGTCACGTAAGTGTAAACAATTACAGTGCTACAATCGAATTATCTGTATTGATTGGCACAGCGTCATCCGTGGGCGTCGCAGCTGCGATAGGCCTACATGATAAAGGCCTATTCATGGTGTACCTCCTGGAAAGTGGTGGGTTCGAGTGATGATGAGAGCGTTAGTACATGGCAAGAGCGATCCTACCGTGTCACCCAGGTTCTCCCCAGAGTTCGACTTATTAGCCGGTGGGACGGCGATAGTCGTGGGACGACGGCGCCCTCACATGGAATACTCGGTAGGTTTTGAGTGTGCTCTCACGAGCTGCGGTGGCCTCTCAACGTTGGGAGTGTTGGCCGGTTGTCCTCCGACCCAGCTGAACGACCAGCAGTTAGGAGTTCGCTAAAAAAACAGACCACTAAAGGTGTCGGAATGCAATTTTCCTAGTTCTGCTTTCTTTTCGTTCCGGTGACATGTGTTCCATTTCCGTTCCGCCACAGAACGAAAAAAGGATAATTTTCGCTAACCGTTCGTGGAGGTTCTCATTTGCATGTAAACCTGTGAGCGAAATTGGCGATCACACACGGTATTTAGTTTTCGTAATAAAGGAACCATGAATTCTCGAGGCATGCTGAGCTCCTTCATTCAAGGAACTAAGTGTGATCGCTTATGCTGCACGTTATCACGTGTACCTCACGAAGTAATAAAACGCACTTCAGCAAAAAGATTGCCCTCTTTACCGTGGCCATCACATACGCTAACACATGCGCTAATGTGCTAGTTTACCGCCATCCTGAATTTTTTATTTCAATTTCTAGAAGGCGTGGCCTTTTCTGAAACAGTTCCACCAAACATGCGCTTGTGAGTTAGTGCAACTACACTTCCTGATATACAGCAGTAAAATACCGCTCTTGCTGAAGGACTGTCATTACCATAGGACGATTATTGTGGCCGCCATTTCTCCCGCCGTGTTGCATTTCGGCTACCTGCAAACTTCAGCACCAAAATGTTGTAGCAGTAGAAAACATCACAATAAATTATTTCTTGCAGGATTATTCGCTGATGAAGTGGCTTTCTTATACTGCCTAGGTGCAAATGCTGGCCCTCAAATCTCCTAACGTCTGTGTCGGATTACCGATTTATCCCATGAATATAAATCCGATGAAAGTTCTTCGGTTAGATTCCGTACGAAAATAATAAATGACAGTTCGGTTACATTGGCATGGCAGGATAAAATATCGTTCTTTTATTTTCGCTTTTAGTCTTTGTTCTGTTCCGACTCACTCAGCCTAGTGCGGTCTTTAGATTACCTCAACAATATTGCCTTTGCCAAAATACGTGTTTAAAAACATGTAGCGAGTTCGCGCGACCCGGTCTACTTGTTAGCAAATATAGCGGACACTATGCCACATTTTCTCTAATATTTTGCTAAGCGGTGCGCTCTCTCGTATGGCTCGAAGGAGGTAAAATTAAAATGGCCTCGAGCCCACCATATCCAATTCACAGTGACTTGACAAAACCAAACTTCGAACTGCATGGTAAAGTGAGAACAGTTGATTTTCGCAGGAATCCAATTAACAGTGATGTATAAGGAAGCAATCTCCATACAAGCTTTCATATTACCAGGGAGGAACCGATTCCGGGGGGAAACGCGGTATTAATGGGAGTTATTGCATGGTGAAGCGTAATAAGGATGGTAAATGTCATCCTGATGTAGCGGCGCTAAGCCAAAGGCACGAACGACAAAGAACAAGAGGAGAAGACTTCGTACGTGCGCAGACTTTCAAATTTCATCTGTCGTGAACACCAGTGTACTAATGAATATAATTACCAACGTATAACTTTCAAAGCTGTCATTGAATAGTATCATTTAAGAATTGTGTTATCTGAAGCTAAAGGCATATAGCCTGACTCCTGATCCATCACCCGCGGTCCATCACCTGTCGACTTCCATCACGCGACGCAGATCTTGCTGCCTTGTCGACCGTTTCTGACCACTCCGCGTTGCTAGCGGAAGTCGTGCACGAGCAGGTTGCCCGCCAGTTCTTGCCGCTGGCCTTTGCACAACCGCAGCAAGTCCAACAGCCGTCAACCACAATTCTGCCTCCCTTCCGCCGAGCGTTTGAGTAGGAAACCGCTGAGGAAGACGCCGCTCGTGCTCGAGGTCCGGGCTCGTTGAGACGCGCATTGCTTGTGTGGTCGCCTCTCGCTCGAGGGATCGTGACTTGAGCCGTTGATCAAGCTACCGGTCGGCCCTCACGCCAGCGTTGAATAAACGCTTTTACATTACCAAATTTACTAGGGACTTTGAGAATTGGGACCCCAAGGAGCTTGGGGATACAAAAAGCTTACGACCCGCCAGGGCGCATGCGCAGATCCATCTGCGCATGCGCCCTGGCGGGTCGTAAGCTTTTTGTATCCCCAAAACCATCTGCGCTTGCGCCCTGGCGGGTCGCTAGCTTCTTGGGTCCCCAAGCTCCTTGGGGCCCCAATTCTCAAACTCCCTATTATTTCTTGTTCAAAGTTACCCTACCCTACTCTCAGCGTCCACTTCGTCGATTTAGGTGATCATCGCCCACAACCACTCTTTCTTATTTCGCGGCCCGGCCAGGTCACTACGTGTTTTTAAATGCCAAGCATTTCTCAGCGAACTTCGGCGCCTTTGAGCGTATCTATCCATCTGGCCGCCTACGACTTTGCGCTCTGCTGGCCGTTTCGTTAATGGCATGTACACGAAAATCGGTAGGCCACAACATGATTGCATGAAGAACAAAAATCACAGGTCATAACATTAAAATCTGACATGCACATCATGAGCGGCATGATTTACAAGCCACGGTCTTGATGCTCTGCTAGCCTTTTCATAAATGGGATGTATACGAAAATTGGTATGCCACAACATGACCACATGACGAACATAAATGCCAGGTCATAAGATGAAAATCATGACATGAATGTCATAATCGGCATGATTTACCTGCCACGGTCTTTGGGCTCTCCTGGCCATTTCATTAAGGTGATGCATACGAAAATTGGTATGCCACAAGACGGCCGCATGGCGAACACAAATGACGCGACATAACACTACATGCATGTTGACATGCATGTCATGAGCGGCATGATTTACGTGTCACGGTCCTGGTGCTCTTGCGGCCGTTTCGTTAACATTATATGTACCTAAGTTGGCATCGTGAGACAACAATGTCTGACGACCATGGGTGACACGTTCTAAGAACATGAAAATCGTGACATGCATGTCACGGGAGGCATGATTTACATGCCACGCGTTTCGTTAATTGGATGTATACCAAAATTGCTATGGCACAACACGAACGCATGACGAACGTAAACGACACGTCATAACATTACAATCATGACATGCGTATTATGAGCGACATAGTTTACATGCCACAGTTTTGGTGCTCTTGCGGTCGTTTCGTTAACTTCATATGTACCAAAATCGGTATAGCGAGACAACAATGCAGATCCATTTTACCTTCCTCATGCGTGATTCGCATTTCCTTGATTCCCACTGCACGTGGGATCTGCCATTTTTTGTTTTCTTTCCTTTTTTTCTTTTTAAGCCCACGGGTCTTTTGGCCATCCCTGTATACTTTCTGCATATTGTACACAGCTAGACAATTTGTTTCACCTGCATATTGAAAGCAGCCCGAAAAGGCAGTAACACCAGGCAGTTCCTGCCCTGTCCTTCCCTGACTTGTCTTACTACCTTTTCGCAATGCCCAGTTTCCTATCGACTCAGCCATCTAACTCTCTCGAAGTGTTACTTTTCACTAGCGCTCAATTATTGCAATGCAGATGGAACCGAGCGCTGATCTTGCAATTTGGTGCAGGAAACAGGTAGCGCAGGATCTCTTGGTCGACCGAAGAGTAGATCACGACGGCCACGAACTGGTGCGGCCACTAGATGCGGTAGAAGAGGGAACGCTTACAGCGTGTTCAAGCGAGGCTCAGAGCTCCGAACACTGCCCCGGCTGCTCGTTCCAGCAACGCCGCACAAGAAGCGCGTGAGCATGTTTTCAGAATTATTGTTCAGCAAATCAACGGATATCCAGTTCTCCCGATATAACGGGTGTCTCTTTGGCCGATCCTAAGAGTTCTTCAGAACAAAACGCCTAATGTCCGTCTTGAAAACAAAACTAACTACATACTGTTTACCATGAATGTCATAGGTGATGAGGCATGTAAGTTTGCACACTTATAATGTTAAGCGTGGGAGTTATCTTAGTCATTCCAACAATTTTACATTTTCGATTACAGCGAACTCAAGTGTTTTAGCGATGGCGTGGATATCTCATGCCATTTTCAGGTCGCGCAAATAATCATCCTAGAGGGGCGATCAGAAAGTTCAAAATGTTAGGAAATTCAGTGCGGGCGCTGGACGAGCGACAAAGCGTCTACAAGCATTGCGACAGCCTCGGCTCTTCACAGTATCTTCATGTTAGCCTTGTTCACGCACTGGTATCGTACATATCAGAACTTTCCAGATGCCCTCGCGCTGCAGGTCTTTTATACTTCCAGATGTGATTAACAAAACGCGTATCACCGTTAGAGTCACGCGGCAACGCCTCTAAAGCTCCGCGTCACCGTAGGAAATTAACGATATCAAGGAGAGTTCTCGAGCTGGACACGCAGAATTTGCGCTCGTTGAGTTTGCAGGGTTAGCATCAGGGTCTCCTAAGTGTTCCTCAGTAGATTTGTCTCAGCAAACGCTGACTCAACGTAACCACAATGGCATCATCACGCTAATTGGATATCCATGCACGCTATTTCCGCAGAATTGGGGCTGGAACATTAACGCAAAAAGAAACAACACTCAGCGCATGACGCATGCGCATTGACAACAAGCTCAAAGAGTAGTGTAGGCCCAGATTTGTGTGGCGTGCTCTTACCCTCCTTGAGTGTTGCGGACATTCACAGCTCGCAGACGCAGTTCGAAAGTAGCTGCAGCCAGCGCTGGCAACGTCGGGTCACGGCCGCACTGTGCGTGGTTGGCGTGACGCTTTCGTTCGTCATCCTCGCCCTAGGACTAATCTTTGGTGGTGGCCTACGCCGAGGATCGCGCTCGTCCTCGATGGGCCTTAGTGCCGAATCTGGAGCTGCCAATGAAAGTGCCCGCGCGCCGGACGTCAAGCCGGAAGCTCCACCTCGTGAGTGCAGTTTCCGTTCTTCTGTATGCATCCTCGCCGCTTATGAGACACAAAATGCCTTGCTGCATTTAGTTACGTGCTTTATCCGCCAATAAATCGTCCTCTTGTGCCGAGCAATCGAGGAGTGTAAAGAGCAAGGAGCAGTGTTTAGGTCTTCACGTGAAAGGGCACTGAAGGGTACATCAAAATCAGCAAGAACAAACCTGCATACCGGCGGCTTTCTTATTACTGAATAAGTCTTGCCGAGTGAATCTGGACTTATTCGAGTGCGCTGATGAGCTATGTTGCACGTGGTGACCATTTTTGAGGCACGCACTGAAGTTTTACAATGATTGTAGAGCCAGCGTTTCGGCAAGTACACTTGGGGCAACATATCCCTTACTTGGCAGCCTGTTGATACGCGGGGGCCTATAATGTACCAAGGAATACTTCGTGTTGGTTATACTTGATCGGTAAATTCCACCGTTACATGCAGAATTGAGCAGACCGATATAGAAGATCGTTCCGCTCTTACTGCCAAGGCATAATTGACCAATCGAGGCTCTTCGCTTTGTCCGAAAAAATTGAAAGGAGCGAGAAAATAAAGAAAGTTAACATGGTCGTATAGTGGACATAGTGAGGGACATGACGGCGTCATTACGGTATTAGCGTCAACAGCAATGCCGGAGCACCGTGCTTTTTCTTTGCAGGTAGAGGCGAGTGCTGCTGCACGAATGTAACTGACGCGGAGAGGGGCTCTAGAAGTACGGAGTATATTTTTATACCTTGGTAATTCGCTTTAACACTAAGCGAATTCCGTTAAGCACTTCACAGAAGGAGAGTAGGGGTAAATAGCTGTTCCACCCAGAAATGGCCTGGACATGCAGCGATTATTGGCTTACATCCAGTGTTCTGAAGTGCTCTGAAATGCTCGGCGTCTTCACCATTTTATTACATTCAGTGTTCTGAAGTGTTCTGAAATGCTCTGCGTCTTCACCATTCTATTACATTTACAGCGAAATTTCACTCTCATTCATTTCAATCTGCTCCGTGTTTGTCCACAAGCTTGCGACCCGCCATATCTAACTCAGTTGCCGAACAGTTTACAACGAACAACAGACACCACATTTCGTTCAGTAGCAATTGTGCTGTTGCTTTGGGCTGATACGTAACCACGCGCGGGAACTGCAACTTACGACGAACAGCACAGTCGCATTGTTTGTTATCTCTCACGCATTTTTTCTCGTCTTTTCCAGCACACGGACTCAAGGGTTTGGGTGACGTAAAACAATTGTTTTTCAATCAGTCGTTTTAAAAATGCCGGGAACGTTACTGGTGCGCTTTATCCGCCAATGTATCGGGTACATATAAGAGAGGTGCTCCACAATAATAGTTTTGATAGTTTCCTTTGTTGTAACACGAGTCATCCGCATGGTGTGCAACACAGCTTAAGATCATATACTTTGCTCGTGTTTGGAAGTAATTTGCACTGTCTCATGATTCGAAGCATCAGTCACGAGTAGCTGCGAAAAGTGCCACTTCACACAGGGCCAACACAAGGCGCACTTCTCAAGGACAAAGAAAATCAGGACGACACAAACGCGCTGGCAATCAACTGACATTTGCGCAGCCAATCTAAGATGGACATTCCAACTCCATATTCAGCAGTGTATGACGCGCAGGGTTGGCAGCTGTGTGAACACAACAAATGCAATAGCGTTAAATGAAACAAACGTTGAGGGAAATACGCGCGAATAAAAGGCTTCGAAGTGCTGGTGAGAGTGCTGGTGCATAGAATAATTTCTTTGCTGGAAAACGCATCTGGTTCATGTTACAGATGTTGTGGTTCAGCGGTTGATTTGTTTCATTGAAGTTATTTGGATGCTCTCAGTGCTGGTGCAAGTGCTGGTGCAAATGCTGGTGAACGTACTTGGACGGCTTTCTGTCGTATGTCACATACCGAACAAGGACTCATGGTGAAAGCGGTGCTCTTGTTGCTGTCTTTTTTTTTCATTGAATAAACGAAACGGTCATAGGCTGAACGATACCTCTTCGTTCCATTTCACCTAGTTATAAGCCATATCTGTGTCGTAATAAAGGCGTTGTAGTCATTTTTTTACATTATATCAGAGGTATACGGAGCGGGCATACGCTTCAGCGACGTCGACTTTTCGAAATTCGCATATAGATCTTGTATGAGATGTTGATTTGCTGGTAAAATTTCTCCATTTATTTAGCTCCACGTCAACGAAAGTAAGATTTTTTTGTCATTTGCGGGAAGTGGCTGCCACAGCTGGATTCCTTCTACGCAACGAAAACTTTTAATAGCGCATGTGACTCATTTCATGCTGATAGTGACTGTGCGTACGTTTTTTTTTTTCAATCAACGGTGAAGAAGTGGTGTCAACTTCGTAAGTATAGCCGCCTATTAACTTCCAAGCGGAAAAAGAGCGAATCCGCGCTGAATCACCAAGCCGTAAATGATGATATAAGTCTATTTGGTTGTATTATTGGTCTCTAATTTCATCATTTATTAATAACGAGAACACTACGTTTCTTCTTTTAAACGATCACAGATGCAGTCTACCTCGTTCGTCTTTGGTTCTCGTGAAGAAGCATGTGAGTATGTGTGCCTGAGATTTCCTGTGACCGTCTATGATGTATCGAAGCTTGCGCTTGCTGGAAAAAAAGGCAGGTGTATTTTATCTGAAAGCTCACAAACGTAAGGAGGCACGGCAATATATCTAACACTAACGTTTTCCTTTCCGATATTCGCACACACACCTAACTTTCTTCAGAGGTTCTGATTCGGTACGTAAGCACTAATTGCTCCAATTTCTCGACTACCAGCTAGTTTTCTCGAGTACCAGCGACACCACTCGACAAACGCTTTCTCGCCGACGGGATGAACAAGCCTGTTGATTCATGTTGATGATCGTGCTTGGGTTAATGGGCAACTCCATCGGTTTTTCCTCCATATTCCGATATCGCTGTTTTATAATTGCATTGACAGCCCTGAAGGAGTCAGGGCCATTCAATTTGCTCTGAAACTCACCAATAATTTGAAATAAGCGAAAGAACGAAGTCTTCAAACGGAAACCGAAACAGGTAGATGCTTCAGGCAGCGTATGCGATGAGGTCACAACCTCCCGCCATCAGAAATATAGAGCTAGCGCCAGCAAAATGAAAGTGGCGATGCCATCCAACGATGTATTGAGCTCTTCTGAACTTGACGGCGACGATTTGAGCGCTGAAGTATCGCCATTTTGCTTAGACGGCCCGCCTGCTCGGGTAGGCAGCGTCGCAGATAATGACGTGAAAAACACAGGGTGGCTCGCGTGAAATTTCGCTAAAAACTTTTAAAATTCATTTTCAGGAAAACTAAATGACTTGCAACCGTCTGGCTTGGCATAAATTATTGTAGTACCGAAGGGAACACATACTGAAAATTCGATTGGAAAAAGGAAAATCACCGGAGTTGTCCTATACGGAAAGGACGCTAATTTCTGCAGCGAATGTCGGGAGCGTGGCCAAGCGTCCGTGAGGATAGGGCAAAGGGACTGAAAGAGAGAGGAGACAAAAGCTGTAGTGGAGGGCTTCGGAAGTTTTCCCCACCTGGGGTTCTCCAACGTGCACAGACAACGCACTGTACATGGGCCTCTGGCCTTTCCACCTCCATTAAAAATCTGACAGCCGCGGCCACGTTTGAACGCGCGTTTTTCGGATGACAGCCGAGCATCATAATCATTACCCCACCGCGACGGCCAAGACGCCTGCGTGATGATGATGACTCTGGTTCGGTTAAGGACCTTTCCTTAACACTAATTTCTGCAGCCCATGTACGGAATAGAGGGAAGGCGTACTATGCGAGAGCGCACATTCCATCACCTCAAATGATGATGTCCTCCTGTGTATGCGTTGTACGCCGCGGTGGTGTAGTGGTTACAGTACTCGGCTATGTAGTGTTTACGGTACTCAAAAATCACGGGTTCGATCCCGGCCGCGGCGGTCGCATTTTCGATGGAGGCGAAAATGCCAGAGGCCCGTGTACTGCGAGGTGTCAGGGTACGTTAAAGAACCCCAGGTGATTTCTGGATTTCTGGAGCCCACCACTACGGCGTTTCTCTCCCTTCTATCTCTTCCACTCCCTTTCGCACACCCTCACGGACACTTAGCCGTGCTCCTTGCATGTGCTGCAGAAATTGGCGTCCTTTCCTAACTGACCCACAATAACGATAACTGCTGCCAAGGAGAGCAGGGGCGCGGCGTCCGCACAGAAGAGCAACCGGCGGCATCCCGCTATCTCTTGCAGAGGTCTTGATGCGTTATCGACTCGCGGACAGCCGTCTGCTAGCTGTTACA
The DNA here is from genome assembly GCA_013339685.2 of Hyalomma asiaticum. Taxonomy (NCBI): domain Eukaryota; kingdom Metazoa; phylum Arthropoda; class Arachnida; order Ixodida; family Ixodidae; genus Hyalomma; species Hyalomma asiaticum. Next base: position 76,710,542 of record CM023488.1, on the reverse strand, counting down.
AGAGCATAACATAAGCGGAAGTGCTTAATCTTGTAAGCATGCATCATGCATATGCGGTTCTATCTTATCCATACATTTTCAAACTTCATCATTGCATATGTTACTCAATAGTAGACGCTTGCTGTGCTATTTCTGCTTAGCCCGAATGGTATCTTCTTTGCTCACTTCAAAATTCAAACTTTCATCACGGAGTGAGCGTGGGCGGTTTTACAAGAGCAAATTGAAGAAAAACGCATTGAATAATTGAGGCAATATTGCTGTCTTCTTAAACGAGCCACCGTGGATTAACTGCTTCCTGATGATCAGCTACCATAAGATACAGCCGGTAACTCATCAACATGGCGGGTTCTGCACTAACTTTCTGTTCTGGCGCGGGGCTCAAAACACGATCCCTTTGTAACTATATTTCTCGCAATCTCACTTTCAGGAGCCCGGCGCAGTGTTCCAGAAGAGGGAAAGCCAAATACAGGACATGAAGCTTATCCTTGTCGAGATTTGTTTTACGGTCATGTGACCACTGGTCTCCTGATATAAAAGCGACTGAGTGTTCTGTACCTGCCCTCGTACCAAAGAATACGTTTTAAATACATTCTTGTGAAATCGAAAATTTAAGATGTTTTCGTGCGCGTTTGCGCCTTAGGCAAATAGTGTTACGAGAGCGGTAATTTTTATAGTCGAAAAAAAAATAATGTGCGCGCGGCAACCTTTTGTTCCTGTCTGCACTAATTACCTCCTACTGCCACGGTGATCACGAGGTGAGTCTATGAATGTTCACCTCTTATGATTACGTTGTGCTCCACACTCAAATATCTAGACATGACAAAGATATAATCACCTTAAGGGCAAGCCCATTTCGCAATAAAAAAATAAATCATGGAATGTGTCGCTTTTTCTGAAGTCACAAAGAGTAGATTAGTGCTTGAAAAGTTGGTTCAGTTGACTTTGCCAGTCTGCACATCTAAAGGACCTCTCCCTAGGAAACACTGATGCGCTACAGCATATTTTCCGGGCACGTCACAATTTTTCACACCTAACGATCTGACATTCTCGACGCCAATGTGAGTAAATTGGTGTAAAACTTCAGGCAGTCGTAACAACACAAAAGAACAGATAATCCATTTATTCGAAGATTTTTGCATAGGAAGGCTTTGTGGGACGGCAGTTATATAAAGAAACGCTTGGGAATTATTCAGGGTTATTTAAAAATGTGACATTTTAGAGTTGTTCTTAAAACTTCGACTTCTTTAGAAATTTATAAAATGGGGGACGATTTCCCTCCCACCCACCGCCCCCACGCATATCTTTATAAGCGTTTGGAAGGTAGATGACATAGCTTTCCCAACTGAAACTGACTAATTAGGCTGTGATGTACAAGGAAATAAGATCGTTGGACATTGTTCTGAAAAAAGTCGCTTGCCATAATGCGTTTTTGACATTTCGACGCTTTTGCCCAATGTCCCTAAAGGTCTGTTTTTCTAAAGGAGCTGCTCAGGTGTTCCGATGACCAATAACTATACAAAAAAAGAAAACAAAACTTAACCGAGTATTTTCACCCGGGGAAGAGAGCGAAGGAGACAAAGAAAATTATGTGAGACTAACTCCCCTTGAGAGTTTTTCGCGAAAGTGTATGACAGAGCTCGGCCAATTATCAATGGAGCAGCTTTTTTTTTTTTCGTTTCAACGAAAAAAGATCGCTCCTCTATCTAAACCATTATTTATTGAGGAGTGCAAGCACTTTCAATAAATTCTCCGTGTACACATTGTATACATAGTGTCTGCATAATCATTTGCCTGCGCGTGCATATCACAGTCTGATCATTTAATGAATATTTGGTTGGTACGCTTCTTTCAGTATATTTTGGTGTAACTATCACCGTTATAAACAAAGGTGATGCTCCGGAAGACTTGCGCATATATAACTCATCGCAACACTCTTGACTGAAAAAAAAAAACTCATTTACTTTCGCCGATGTACATTTCATGCCTCTACACATTTTGCATCACAATAAAGTGAAGATGTTTCACTGGCTATCTTAAAAAATTCCAGCAGCTCCAATGCATAACGGTGCTCGATTTCAGTCGGAGCACCCAGCTAAAAGCTGCCTATCGCTTATGTTTTGGCACTGAATTCAGTGATTGCGATTAAGATCGAAGTCATAGCCCTAATTTATTAGTTATGTTGCTGCCTAATTAGTCACATATGCAGCACAGTGGCATATTAAGGGTAACCCATGGTACCACATAACGACGACACTCTTGCAAGAAAACAAATTTAGTCTAAGGTGAGCACATATGCACACCCTCTGATGTGTCCGTCCATGCATTCAGACCGCCTCGTGCATTTCTAGACGAAGGCATGCTGGACCTTAGTAGTGGCAATATGTTTCCTACATTGTACGGGCTCATAGCCTAACGATGTTGAAAATCACTTTAGAAAATCACAACCGGCACGACTCTTTCTTGGCCAGCGCTACCACAACTGCTCGCGGAGTTGGTTTATTTACTTAACGTACCGTGCATTTCTCTTCGTCCGGTCGTTGCAGTACCTTTGTTCGTGTGCTATATAACTGGCTTCAATTTTCTACGAAAGAAAGGAGGAAATGAAGAAGGCCGAAACAAATAAATGATAGAAAGAAAGGAATAAATAATAATGGTAAGAAAGGAACAAAACCTTTGCTGCAGGGTGCTGCGTCTTCGAACTAGGGGCCTAATTCCCCGAAGGTAAGTGTCTTAACCAATACGTTACACGGCGACGCTTGCTACAGTAGTGTATCTTTGGCTCGGGCACCGACTCTTGAAGGCCTGTTTGCCCTTTGGTGGCTGTTAGGAATTGTCACAGCTTTCCTGTCCGACACTTGTCAGTATGAGAAACTGGCGTTATATTAGGTGGTTGAAACTTAAAGGGACTGTCTACCGTCCCTCGTCGCTCTCCTGTTTTTTGGCTCAACAGAAAGCGTACCTTTCGAAGTGTCCCAGCGTGCAGTGGTTTCTCCATAATCTCAATAGAAATTATTAAAACACAATTTTTTTCATCCACGAAGTCGCTCCCTTCCTAGTGTAGGCATGCCAGCAACACTGGGTACCGCGCATGATGCGTCGTCGTCTCCCTGGAAACCCTTTCGGGCGCGGGAGGCATCTCAACGCGAACCGGCTTCAAGGTCGGCATTCCAGAGGCGACGACGAGGAGGAGAGGCGAGGGAAAGTCGGCGCGCGGGGGTGCGTCTCGGACATGCAGCGCCGCATGCATGACAAGCGCAGTACTACGCGCCTCCGCAGGCAGACGAATTCGAAGGCAGCGCCACATGCGCCACCCCGAAAGCAGCGAAAAAAAGAACAAATTGCGCTTGCAGGCTATAACAAGGTGTCTCACAGGGTGAAGTACGCATGTAAGACATACATAATAGTTTTTCAGCAGAGTATGCATACCTGCGTGGGCTGGTTCTCGTACACTTGGAAAATGAAGAACACGCTGTTGGGTGTCGCTAGCGGCGTTTTTTGCACCACTTTCAGAGCGAAATTAAAAACATAATTCCTTTTTTGTGGGGTGAAAGCGTGCTCGTTCCCGTAAATGTGACGCACGATCTGCCCAATTTCACCACAATCTTAAAAAATTTTCTGAGCGGTAGACAGTCCCTTTAAGATGCTTTTATGTTATTCCGAATGCTATGAAGTGGCATTTTGTATGCCTACGTAACTCTCCAGGACTCATTTAAATGCGTATAACGGGCCAATGCTCTTACGTAATTTATATGTGCAATGCACCAACAACAGTTCTGCGTACCGTTCCTTGCTGTACGGTCGCAATGACTAGGAACACCGGCTCGGGGTCATAACACTAAATGACGTCACATCTGACTTCATAACGCAAACACAGAGACTGTATTGGATGCTTTCTAGATTCATCGAGTAAACGACCACTAATGTGACCAGCAGCTCATTTAAAATAATATATTAGAAAAACCTTAAATCGCGACCACATCAAATAATTTCATTGGGCATGTATACGGATAAAGCAGTCTAGGTACCAGACCAGCATATTTTCTGCATTTCAAAAGTTATCTTGAATTCCATCGATATATATTTTACGAATGGTGGTTCATTGCCCGGTTTCTGTAATGGGCTGTTCGCATATTACCATGCACCAACCTGCCAACAGCAACCAAACAAGGGGGAACATCTTGACGCCAACAGGCGTAAGTACTCTAAGAACACTACATTTTGTCAAGGCACTTCCTTACTTGCGGAGTGAAATGTGCTGCTGCATGAACGCCACAATTTGCTTAACAGAAGCGCTTTTATAAAGCCAAGGCGCTCGGATAGCTTGCGTTTATTCTACGGTGTATTGTAGAACACGACAAAGCGACGAAAAGCTTGCTTCACCGTTATCAAAGTCGGTAAGCTTGGTTCACCTTCATCAAAGACCAGTGTTGTACGGAACGTCGTTACAAGGAACGACGTTCCTGGAATGAGTTCCTTTTTGGAGGAACAAAGGAACGCTGTCGTTCCTTTAAGAGTTGGTGGAACTGTAACTGTAACGCGTTACATTTATGAAGTAACGGTATAGGGAACGACGTTCCTTTTATAAGCGTTCCACAGGTCATCATGCAGGACGTATAGGCCGGGCCACAACCGCCGAGGCCGAGCCTCGAGTCCCCGCTTTACTGTTAGCAGTCTCGCTCACTCAAAAGAAAACCATGCGCAAAACGCCATTCCTTTACTCTTTTTCTTCGATATTTCGACGAGGGCGAAGCTTCCCTTTCGCCAGCGCAGTCAATGCGGCCGCTCCATGTGGCTGGAGAAAAAATTTCCGGCTTTCAACCGGCCATGTACGGCAGCGCAGGCCGCACCGCAGCCAACCGAGAAATTCGTCTCGTCCCTTCAAATCCCGCCGCCACGGCTCCCTTGGAACTGAGACACTGTCAACGCGCGCTTTGCTATCCCCGCTCAGCACATTGGCTCTGAGAATGAGGTTACGGCTCTCATGCGCGCGCGTCGGCGCCACTGGCATTTTGTACTCAAGAGACCACTCGGCAAAGCAAGGGAGCAGTGGCAGGTGTGATACTACGGAGGCTAGTTAGCCGCAGGCGGCCGTAGGGGAACAGGGAAGCGCGCGCGGCGAGAGCGACGACGTGGGCGGGGGGGGGGGGGGGGGGGGGGGGATAGCAGCCTTTTGCTTTGTCTAGGCCAATCTGAACAGGACGCAAGGGTCGTTCTGAAGGGCACACTGGACATCTTTCACTTGACATTTGAAAATCATGGAACGCCATCTTGCCTCCTGTGGTACCTAATTTTGTTGCAATGAAAAATCGCCTGCAGGTGCGGTTCATGTATTGTTCTTTCTTGTTCGTATAACGAAAAGAGAGTTTTGTATTCTAAGTGTAAATCGGCCTATTTGTTACTTCGTAGTTTACGTTAAACATTGTTTTTACCATGTCTGGACCTCACAAGAATTAGACCCACGCTGAGTAGCACCCGTGCACGTTTCTGCTACTTGGTTTGTTCGGCTGCGAAGCTTTCGTGTGTTATATACATCATTTTTAGCTGCAGATGTTACTTTTTGTTTCACGTCCGATGAAATGGTGCATGTGAGGACTTATTTATTTATTTATTTATTTATTTATTTATTTATTTATTTAATTATTTGCTTGTTTATTCCCTACACATCAATGTTAGTTTGCCATCGCGTGAACGTGGGCCTGCTGTACAAGGGTACGGGTATTATACTGTGCGAGTAGAAAGAAAGCAAGGAACAGAGACAGGAAAGAGCGCCGTTCGACACGAACCCACTAGCCTGCAAGAAGGTTTTACTGCTGCACGAATTGAAGAGACAAAGCGTATTCCTTATACGCCGTAATATAAAAGGAAATACGTTATATAATTTGCCAGCAAACTCATAAGATGGCCATAGTTAATTTCCCCGTAGGTGTTTAAAGGCCCGTTGTCGGCGCCCCTCGATGACTCGAGTGCACTGTGGCAGCGCGAAGGAAGAGTCGTTCGCCGGCGAAAGGAATGTTTTATTGAAACGCCAGAGCGGTCTGTCCCGGTCCAAGCCCGAACCTCCGCTCTTTCATTACTCCTTGAAACATAACTTTTTGAACCTTTCGATAAAGAAACAGTTACAAGCGAAATGATCACGCGCAGAGTCCACAAAATCTCAACCGATGGCGCCCACACTTTCGTTGCAGTGTTGGTTTGGAGAACATAATTCACAACAGGCAAGCAGATGCGTTTACCGTGCAGTACGTGTTATTTCCCTTTCCCATACATTAGGACTCATGTCTCACCTTTGATTGCCGCTGGCACAGCCAGCCAGTCTCGAACACGTACTTACGCCTCTGTCTGCCCGCCGGACGGTGCGCTACACATGGCCTTCCAGGATTCGTCGCACAAGCTGTCAGAAGATAACCAGCCTGTGGGGACATGGGTACCGCCGTTTCAACAAGCACCGAAGTTATAATAGGCAAACAAGGGCCCATCTATCACTAAGCGGTCGCGGTTGTTTTCGTTTGCCAGGCCCACTGACGGCGACCTTGAAACTAGTTACCCCGAGTGGGTGCTCTTTCGTCCGGGACCACTTGGCGGCATTCCCTCCCTACAGGTGATAGAATACCTTATAGCATGATGTCTAGCACGTCCTTCTCCTAGCGGAGCAGACCCGCGTTCTCTTTTTTCTGAAAACCGGCCTGTAGAAAGCGGCCGCGTTACCCTACGCTTTTCACTACCCGCATGGAATGGTCCGCAACCAGCAGTGCCAACCCTCTATGCCTCAGACTGACTGCCGTGAGTTAATTTCGGGTGATGTGGTCTTCTTTCTCGATGGTTCCGATGTCCGCGCCAGTTAAATTTGGGAGTTTATCTGGTCTTCTCCCTAGATGGTTCCGATGTCCGCAGCGACACGTTGAAGGACGGAATCTGGACCAAGATGTCCTCACAGCAAACACTCAGGTTTATTTACATTATTTACAAAACTTGGCCGGGACGGCCAGTACTGTCACAGACATCAAAACACAACTGGGCTCAAACCACACCAAGTGGTTCGTTCCGAGCCCTTAACGTTTGCACTCAAACGTGAACAAGCACTAAGCTTTCAAACTCCATCATATCTCGTCAGAGGCAGCGCCAAGCTCGACCTCTGACCACCTTGCCGCGTCTGCGACCCTAGTTACCGCTCAGCTCCCTCCCCCTCTCCGATTCTCTTTTCTCCGTTAAATACACTTGATCGCTTCTGCGACCGCCTCCTGGGACAAACCCATATGCAGCACTTTATCAATCACGTACATGTTCACCCTCTCCATGAGAGCCTACGGTTACGCCCTCGCGGTCCCACATTTCGACCCGCTTGCTGCACCGAGCTTCACCGAAAGATATCATGCACTAATTACGTGATCAGTTAGCAGAACTCTGCAGCAGGCCTACATTGCCACTCTGTTTACCCGGCGGCATGCAACCCAGCCGCACTTCAAGAGAACCGTTAGACAGGTCTATTGTACCCAAAATCAGTTCCGTACATTTCCACGGTGGGGTTATTTCTTCCGAAGGTGCAACCCCTTGACGACAATTCAACCGAGCAGGAAGGTCAAAGGATTACTTTGACAGCGAGCTCCCGCTGTCTTTGCAAGCGACTCCCCCCCTGTTGTTCCTTTCTCGGATGCTCTTCCGAAATGTCCTACAATGCCGCCGTGAAGAGACCTGTCAACCGTCATGTCAACCCTATGCTGTGCAGCTATGTCCGTCACAGCAATTACTGACCGCGTGCGTCGCGGGAACAAAGCCGCCACGTCTACTGCGTACAGAGTGCATACCACGACGTTTCTACGGGAAAAGCCATGCGCTAGGCCGCCGTCGCCTGCTCTTCCCCGCCGATCTGCCACCGAACATAACACCGTGTAGTTCAAATTTTTCACACCGAGACACATTGCGCGCTAACATAAGTAACAACAAAAGAACGGTATCACAAATGCTTCAAAATTGTGAGAACTAAGCAAAAGTAATATGTCCAGAGCTGCCAGTCCGCCTATTAAAGCACTAAAATCAGCCCAAAAATTTAGGACCAGAAATGATATCGATATATCCGGAAATCTTTTTCCTGTATTTATAGGCGTCGTTCAAGCGCAAGCTAGTATATGCGAACATAAATCGAAAGGTCTATTTATAGGTTTTTGTGTTAAACGCATACTTGATACTCGCAAGCATTTGTGAATGCGAGTGACTTACCATTTCTACATCTGAAGCGCACTATTTTGTCTGCTCATTGGACGACCCATTATGTGTTGCACTTGTCATAGACTATGGTCGAGGTCGCAGTGCACATGTCGGGTGCGCGTTCGGTGCTCCCTGAACATATGTCTAGAAGTGTTTCTTTTCATGCTTTTCAGCTCCAGATAATCTGCTGCTATTGAGGTTCAAGTTCGCAAATTTAGGCTGCATGCTTTTAACATTAAAAGTGTTCACGTAGTTTCGCCTCACATTTATAGGACCCTACATATCTTTCAATTTTAATATCAAATGTAACGGAAATGTAACGACACGTTCCAATTTCCGAAATGTAACTGGAACGCGTTCCTTTCTGATTAAGGGAACTTGTAACCGCAACTCGTTACAAAACTGAGAAGGAGCGAGGAACGATCTTTCGTTCCTGCTTTGAAGGAACGTGTACAGCACTGTCAAAGACACCGTTATCCCCCCAACGGCGGTCTAGTCACTATGACACTCGGCTGCTGATCCGAGAGTGGCGGGATCGAATCCCGGCCGCGGCGGCTGCATTTCGATGGAGGCGAAATGTTGAGGCCCGTGTACTGTACGATGTCAGTGCAGGTTGAAGAACCCCAGGTGGTCAAAATTTCCGGAGCCCTCCACTATGGCGTCTCTTATAATCACAGCAGGTTTTGGGACGAAAAACCTCAGAAATCAATCAATGACACCGTTATCAAGGCCTCGATGCACTGCGTGGATATATGCCTGGTTTATATTCTGCTTATTTCGCTCTGTGCAAGAACAAGCCTATTTATCATCGCAAACAGTGCGACCGCGAGTTTTGATTGATCTTAAATTTCGAGGTGACTGCCACAGTCATTAAAACATATCACCAGGAGAAGTTGCTTTCGCCTGTGACATCCCGAGCTCCATTTGCAGCGAGCCACAGTTTGATGAGGCAAAATCGCGGGACCCTTAAGCTTGTTCTGAAGAGTTGAAGGCGGCATCGATGCACGGTCTCTTTATCATCGCGCTCTCTTCCGCTAGCCATGGTCTCCAGTCGACTAGCCACGTAATTATTATGACACCAATTGGCAGAAAGTGCGAACTACTTGCATGGCCTCAGTCATCGTCTTGCGCCATTTGACATAGATGCGGCGTCGCACCTTGCCGACGAAGATGGCACCATTATAATTGAGACATGAGCTATAGCAGAATACAAGGAGGACCGCGCGAGTCGCTGTTACTCTGTTAGCCAATCGCAGAAGCAAGCAAAGTCTTCGTCATACAACCTTTTCAAAATGGCGCCGTGTTTATACCTTCAGTACCTGGAAAGCATCTGCTCTTCACGAGTTCCTTCATCGGTAGAAGCCATGAGACGTGCAAGAAGCGTGGGCAAAAATGTGTGGAACCTGAGTTCTTCAATCTTCTAAGGGCCGCGGTGCAGTTCATTTCGCTCCCGCGCTCTATTTAAGCACAAAACTTCACCTAACTGTGTTGAAAAACTAAGTGGCGGCGCTTGTGGAGCACGCCTTTATTTTTGCAATGCAAGGATTTCATTACAGCTCAATAAGGAATTGGTCGTTTTGCGGTCCTCTCTAATGAATTATAAATACATGTAAATTTATGCTCTCATCTATTACTTTGGCCATTAGCGATTTCTTTTGGTTGCACGGAAAGTTCGAAGTAGGAACTATTTGCAGCCTACCGGAGGAACAGCGGCTGGCGGTTATCAGAGTGTGGGAGAGGCTTCACTGCAGACTTGAGTTGTATCCGACTATAGTTGGTAATCCTTCATCCTGAACTGGGTGCAGCCCTACACGAAACACGGACAAATAAGAAGACGCACCTGAGCGCCTTCTTTTATTTTTAATAAATGTAATTTATTCTTTGTCCATGTTCCATGTTGTGCAGCGGCAAACTCATGATTTAGGAGGCAGGAGTATATATGCGGAGTGGCCGAGCACGTAGCGCATCACGCTCAGGAGCTCGATTCACCGGTTGCCAGAGGTGTTTTTGCTTATTATTCATATGCACATACCTGAAATTTTCCCTCACAGAAAATGTTGCTTTTTTTTTTGCTCACAACCAACGACGCCGGCATCGACACCCGAATTTCCGCGTTACGAGCTGCTTAACGCAGTTGCGTTAAAACAAACGCTACGCCTTGGAGGGTCTGAGAGCTTCGTCTTAAAAACTTTTTCAACGCACAATTTTTCGTTGGATTAAAAAGCTTTCCTTTTTCGATTAATAGCTGATACGGCATCGTCGCCTCTGTGGCTGCAAACTCGCCATTGGCAGTAACCCGAAGATGCCAGAAATAAAAGGATAATTCGCCAATGTAAACCTTACGATTACCGGCCTCCGCCCACCTAACAGGTTGTTACTTCAGAAAATTTCTTTGCCGAAAAAGCCTGTCTTTAGACATTCTTTTACTGTTTTCGCTAGAGCCCCCCTTACAATATCGAAATGAGCTCGCGTTAAAGAATAAAAGATAGCATACTTGACACCAGGGCATTGCTTAGGAGAAAAAATAAATGTAGCTCGGGCATTTTTAGCTTCTTTCTTTTATTTTGTTATATTTAATTACCTTCGTCATTCATCCTCCTCGTAAAACTGACGTACAAGAAAGTGGAGTTTGGAGGAACAGTTCTCTTGCAAGAAACAAATTCTTTGAGAGATTGTCTGCGAAATTTCACAGTCCATTTTTTTTATTTTCTCGTGCTTCTATATACACGTCTGTATAAAAGAATAATGGATTCATTTCCCAGTGACCTTTCGTCCTCACCTTTAACGTGCGCCTTAGTTCTTCATCGCAACGCATGGCTTTAGAAGTGAGGAACCAACTGGAATGAGCCAGTATTCTCTTACATAACGCAAGCAAACCCAATATAATGAAAATATTCATATTATTCAGCACTGAAACAATCTTCCAGGATCAGTAACGTCCATTGTTCATTACTCTCAATTTCATAACGCTTTAAACTCAAGTGTGTTGTTATGTAACCAATGAATCATGTAATTACGTTCTTTTTTTTCTTTCACAAACTGTGTGACTCTTTGTTTTCTTACGGCTAGATTTCTTACATGTTTTTCAGTTGCTTAGTATTTCAGCTAAAGTTGTATTTGCACAACAACGTTTGTATTACGTGTTTCTCAAGATCTACCGCTCCCTCTATAATGCCTCGGGCCCTGAGTGTAATACAAATAAATAAATAATTTATCACTAGTAAGAACCAATATGAAGCGAATGAAAGAAAGAAAGAAACATTTATTAAGTTTTAAATCGCCTATTTTCCCAACGAATGTTGTGCGTTAAATACATGCGCAAAAGAAGGAACAACGAATTCGTGGCTCCAAATCACACCCCTACCACTCATATCAACAACGCAAGTGGGAATTCCTCTTGAGATTTTTGTTCTTTCTCACGAATGCAGCATGTGCCCACAATTACTTGCCTCTTGTTCAACACGCCAACATTTAAACTGCTGGCTGTGTAAGCGTTAATTACCATTCAGACGAGTGAGTGTCGCGTCACTGATTTCGTTTTCAGAGCCCGTGAAGAACTCGCAAGATGTGCTTTTGCGAAACGCCCGGTCAAGTCATGTGTTTGGGAGCTTTATGCCTTGTAAGTACGCCGCATTTATGTTTATTCCAGCGACAAATAAGTGAATGGTCGGAAAATTATGCTGTAAGCGTATCACGATATGTTCAGCCTTAAATATAGAAAGCGTAGTAACCCTAAAGCATTGCGCGAACGGTAAACAACACTAAAACAGGAAGAAATGTGCTGTACCTTGACGTGGATATTTGTTATAGGCTCACGTCGTACCTACATGTACGCCGCCATGCTCGGATAGACGCAGCGGACACTGACAAACGCATTTTGGTGTATTTGTTGGTAGTGTGAAAGCATTCGAATCCTAACGAATGAAGAAAGGAATATTGTCTTTACGCAAAACTACGATGCCAGAACGAGCATGCACAGCAAGCGAATAGTTTGGAACGGAAAAATGTAAAAATCACAAGGGTTATTTTCTCTTTAGTTATTTCTTGGAAGTGTGTGGATCTTACTGAAGTACTCTTATCTCATGATGCAGTTGAAAGAAAGGAATAGAATATTCAAGTTAAATTATATTAATGGCTGCCTTTGGCACATTTGCGTTGGTATTTTGATGCCGTCACTATGGAAATTACGATGTCCTGTTGCTAAATGACGGAATTTTTGTAGCCGAATGCCTAGGGAAATAATGTATCGCTACCCTGGTCACTTGTATGGGTAACGTCAGTCCAAGTTTAAACTAAATGCCTATTTGGTTATTTAAGAACACTGCTCTAGAAGAAATGTTGTTCGAGTTTCTTGTTGCAACTTAGTTCTTATTTATAAATGAAGTTCCTCGGCGGTCGAACGCCGTGTTTAAATCTGTTGAATATTTTGAAAGTACGCGTGTACTTGGTTTTCAAAAATTCCGTGTAAGCAATGTAGGAATTTCAAGGCATTCACATTTCTGAACAAAAGAAATATTTCCTTTCCAGGTCAGCAACATTATCAATGGAGCAGGACTATTCGTACAAGTGCAGCATTTGGGCAAGTATTTCAATTATTGTTTCCTGTAAGCATTATAAACCCAGGCAGCACGCCAACACAGGACTTATGTAGGCGTGAAGTCGGCCAAAGTCGGCAGCGATATCGGGCCTAAGTCGGCAAATCGCGCTCGCGCTACTTTCACCCACATGTGCCCGATGACGGCCAGCCAGAATGGCGCCACTGTGGCGAAGCCACCATGGGTCGAACTTGGCCAGCCAGAGTGGGCGAAATTTGGCCAGCCAGAGTGGGCGAAATTTGGCCAGCCAGCGTGGGCGAAATTTGGCCAGCCAGAATGGGTCAAATTTGGCCAGCCAGAATGGGTCGGATTTGGCTAGGTAGCATTGGCCGATGTTGCGGGCATTCAGGCTTTTTTGGCGTGTTGTCGGCCCCGCCGACATCGGGAAACCCCTTGCGCGACCGTTCACAGCCACTATGGTGTTTGTAGTTTACCCCACGTGTGTCGCGCCATTTGGAGTGCGATAATTTTATTTTTTGTTTTCACATTTTCGAAGGACCAACAGCAGTTTGTGTAAATGTGCCTCTCAGGCATACGCGAAAGCTTTATTAACACAGTAATAAGTGGGGCTAAGTGGATCCTCTGTAGTTTTTATTAATGCGTTCTCACCAAAACAAATAACACAACAAGAGAGGTTTATAGGGAAAAGCACTATTTCATTTATTTTGTGAACTCTGCATTGATAATATGCTATTCTCGTGTTGCACCGTCGTAGTGGAAAAGCTTCGGCAAGGGTGGAACCTGCGGGAAAAGGCGTGAATAGTTAGCACAGCTGTGGAGCACATCAGCACTATACTATAATTCCATGCAACTTATGTGCGACTCATGAACAAACGCGGAATTACAAGAAATGTCAGAAACATTCATAATCGGGCACTACTTTAGAAAATAACAAAACAAAGTCGTCCTTTTAAATATAATGAATCTATGTTCAATATCCAACCCCGAGATCTTGGTGTCGTGTCGCTTTAGATACCCAAGGGTGAAAAAACGTGAGTAAAGGATCTGTTGCAAAGCAACTTTAAAAGCGGCACATTACTTGAAATAGGTGCATCTTGCATTATAATAAATTTAATATGTTTGGCATACATCGTAAAGGAAAACATGTAGACGTGAGCTAACACGACACACCCCAGGGATGGGGTCGTTAGGCAAAAAATGTTCTTAAATGATAGGTGTAAGGTGCATTATAAGCAGATATTAGAGAAGGAACCTCTTTTCAAGGCTACTTTAAAAATGCCATCGCGTGCCGAACTGCCGCACATGTCCTGCACCAAGGAGCGCGTGTTCGGTATCACATTACCTTTAAAAATACGGGCAAGAAAAGAAAATGTTACGAGACGAGAACTGCAAGTCACCACACAAAGGGTGTTTGATACAAGCACAGGATTAACTACATGAAGTAAAACTGCTTTGGGACAATGTACGTAGGCTCTTTATTCGAAAATAAAGAGCCTACGCACCTCACGACACAAATAATATATAAAGTGGAGCCGGTGCTTCCACATGACAACAATATGTGCCACATGCCATTTTGAAAACTGGCCAGCAACTTACCGAATTTTGGCATCCGCTCTGCACTCTTCAGCTGTGAGTCCGCAATACAAATTCGGCGACGACACTGTAGTCTCACCAAAAGGCACAGGCTTGTGTTCATATACAACCGATGTCACAGTTGGGATGGGTATTGTCTTAGGAGGTACACTCGCCAAGGAATCGCGCAATCAACTTGAATGATCGATAAATGCGGTACATGATAAACGATAAACGCGTGGACAGACTGCGTGCAGCCGCTGAAACTCGTTCTTACACCTTGCACGTTGGTAGCGATGCAGCCGCGACGAGAGAGCGCGGAGAGAGTTCCTCGTGGTTTCCCCCTCGGAAGGCAGCGAACGCCAGCAAAAGCAGGTTCAGAACCACATTCTTTGCAAACTGCAGATGAGCACAATGGATGTTCACGGAGGGGGCCGTGACAAAGGTGGCCAGTTCGGGAGGGGACGCGCGCCCCCCTCCCCACACACTTTTTTTTTATGTTTAGTTGCTGCTGGCTTAGCACGTGCTAGGTTGCTTCTCGGCAGAGCACGCTCGTTTTTCTTGCTTTCTTTTTTTTTGTAGCTGTCTCAAAACGTGGAAGACAGCATGTCTGTGGGGCAAACATTTTTGCACAATGGCGGGGACACCCGCCGGGACTGCATTTGTTAAGTGCAGCTCAGTGCAGCCTGTGGCGTATGCTGGCACGCATGTGTTCTCTTGCCAGCTACTTGTAACACAGGATTTCGCAGAGACTGAACCACCCACTATAGCTAAAAACGAGAGCGAAATGCTGCACTGCACGCAACAAACGTAGCGAGGACGCACGGCGCCGCCATTCTGCTTGAATTCCTGCCATTTCCTTCAGCGCACGAAAGACATGCACGTTCTGCCTTTCCGCACGACAAGAAATACTGCGATGACTCTGTCTCTACGCGCCCTTCTTTTGCCCTTATTGGTTATAAATAAATGAGTTGTTAAATATCAGAATACGCACATGTGTGCTTATATCAACGCCATAGTCTCATACGAACCCCAGTGATAAATCCGACACACTGCACAGAGCATGCACTCAAGCTCGATATATTCTGCTCATTTAACCAGTACAACGTAACCGATGGCCGATGTGTAAACGAATTCGATATGTATGGAAAGAACGCAAAAACGGACGTTACACAAAAAAGCAAAAAAGCATGAAATATACGCAATGGCGTGGACATATTAAGGAATTATTAGCCTATTGTATCTGCGTGGTAGTAGAGAGCATGGAGGTGCATTGTCTACCCGACCAGTAGACAATTATTTTCTTTTGCTGAGCTTATGCGAGCTGCGATACATGCGTTGCGCTGTACAGGAGCTGTTTTTGAAAGGATTGCACTAGTTTCGCGAACGCACTGATGAAATGTAGTGGAGGGCCACGTGGTCAACAACAGCTTGACTTAGGACGGCTGGTTTATGCTGTAACCCTGCTCAAACGTATGAAGAAACCAGGGAACAGAAGAGAGCTTTGATTTTCAACTGATTTTTTTTTCAGTGCATGCTTGCTGTTTTTATATAACATAAGATACGCAGATCGCCTGCACAAGAACACTCTGTGATCAGATACACTCTAGTAGAACTCACCAGAAAAGCTCTCTCTATATCAATTATAGGTGTGTGCATTTGTTTTCCACCTTTGAGATGAAAAATGCTTGCCATATCGCTGCTTGGTATTTTT
Source organism: Hyalomma asiaticum (assembly GCA_013339685.2). Taxonomy (NCBI): domain Eukaryota; kingdom Metazoa; phylum Arthropoda; class Arachnida; order Ixodida; family Ixodidae; genus Hyalomma; species Hyalomma asiaticum. The sequence continues at coordinate 76,694,498 of CM023488.1, read as the reverse complement.
CGTTTTTGCTTTTTTCGCAAATGTCGTGGTCTTCACAAGAGCACTTCATTTGAATTTGCAATACAAATGGATCTATGTATTTCATGGTCCTCTCATTATAGAGCTAGCACTAGATCAGTATTGTCTCCTCGCTGTCGCAATGTTAGCTCTGTATACCGTTCTTTTGCATAAGTTGCTAAATGTCAGTAGTATAACGCCGGTGGCGAGTTTATCTCCGCTTCAGCGCACCATAAAGTCGGCGCTAGACCTTTTTTTGTCCACGCGCTGTTACCTCCATATGCCTTTTCCTTCCATAGGTTGCTAAATGTCAGTAGTAGAGCGCCGCTTGCAACTGTTTATCTTTGTTTGAACATATGAGTGCTGGTTATGCCCATCGATGTATGCACGAACTAGTTCAATTTCTATGAATCTAAATTTTCTGACATGCGCGCTGTCAGATAATTTTCCACCATGCTTGTCGATCCTTCTGGCTAATGTTAACTGTTGCGCCAGCCTGTTTCGCTAAGTTCCCGCAAAACAGCCTATAGATGTATATATGAATGGTTTATATGCATGTTTTTTGTGTGCCCTGCTTATTAAAAACAATGCGCGCGAACATAATGTCATATATGCTGCTCAAAACGCACGTGCGCTATGTTCCGGCACTGAAACGCGTATACATGAATATATGAAGCTCAACATCTTATTCTTACGTCGAATCTCTCAAGTGAATTTCGGTCATCCTTGTGTCGATCGGATCTCTATTGTTATATACAGCAGGCTTCCAAAGAGGCCCGGCCGATATCAACCATGAAAGGCTGCGGCGTAGTCGACGTTGCCTCCAGGACAACAGAAATGACTCAGTGTCTCCTGTGAAATAATCTTCCTGGGCAAATATCGCGCCAAATTCGCCATTCCTCAGGTGATTCTGATGAGCGGCAAAATCGGCGCCACATTTGCCGGAGAAAGTTATCGGCTAGCCGACGGGGGCTTTAAGGTGGCATACTTGGCACAGTGTTGCCGGCGCCATAGTTGCCGTTGAAAGCCATCGCCTCAGCCGATGTCGGCAGTAACGCGGCATAAGCGGCGTTTACCGATTACAGGCCGTCTACCGATTACAGTAGACGGCCTGCCGATATCGGCGGGGCAGCGGCTATAGTAGCCAGACGTTGCCAGTCATTGACGGCGGCGTGGCCGATACTGGCTCGCTGTCGGCAACATTAGGCCGTGGATGGGCCGAACTTTGCCGCCATAAAACCAATATCGGCCCTACGTTGCGTGCTGCCTGGGAATTCACGTCTCACTGCGGAAGTCTACTGGAAAGCTTTAAAAAAGCTTTGAAGTTGATTCCCTAACGCCAAACTGCAGCTCAGTTAGGCCATAACTTGTATGTATTTGCAACCATCCGTAGAGACGTTGGAAAATATAGGCCTTTCTGCATTTTATATGAAAATTCACAGGGTCTCTTACGACGTGCTAAGAGGGCTTAACGTCCGAAGACATTATGACTTCGCGCAGACATTCACGATGTAATCTTGTTGACTTTCCCGGTTTTGTTAATTCATCCTTGATTCAGGCTTCATTCGCATTGTTTACCTGATGTACGAAGCTGACATGCGTCAGCTCGTCTCTTATTTCCATTAGTTCACTCTTTCTTGGCGTTTATTCTCTTTAACAAGTTTTCTTAATTTTCTTAACTCGCCCCTACTTCACGTCCGTTAGCATTAATTAGCTTTTCCCAGTTCACTCTTAATACACGTTCGTTTTTTTTCATTTGCGTCTAATTTCCTTTAATACACTCGACATCACATTAATGGCGCCACACGTATTTTCTGTATCATTTCCCTTGCCGCTGACTACGACGACGGGCGATGAGTTTTTGTGTACCATGAGACATATAAGGCTCCCGCCTTCAAACTCGTCCTTCGCTACAGGACCAGTATTGAGAAAAAACATCTGGCAAACGAGCTCGCGAGCGAACATTTCAACCAATCCTGAACCTGGATATATCGTTAACGGAGTCATTTGACCAGTCACAAGGAACACTTACGAAAGCGAAGCTTTTGTGAATTCACCCCAATGTCTTTAACACATGGAAGCGAAGGTCCGTAGTGTCGCACCACGACGACATCTCGGCGACATCGCCGCAAAACACCTCTGCATAACTAAAGGAGCGCTGCTCACTCACTCACTCTCTCTCTCATTCACTGAACCCAGACCACCAGCTTCCAATGTAGAATGAACGCAGTGGATTTACAGTAAAGGTCTTAGCACATATGGCGTTACTCTAGACGTGCTGACATCTTGCCCGCCGTTTCTCTTGCCTTGCAGGACTCTCAGTTGTGTCGGTGTTCACAATTATTGGTTGCATATATTACCTATTTGCCTGCGGCCTTTCACTCGGTCTGATAATTGGAACCGCTTCTGTAAGTGCAGATTGTGGCATTAACATTCTCCATAGTGAATAATAAAAGCAAACTTATCGGCAAGTTGACAAGACACGCTTGCATAGCGCTGCGTGATGCTTACCTGTCCTCGTGTCAGAATATGACGCGACATGGTTTCCAGCTAGTACTATACCAAACGTTTGATGGAAATTAAATTGTACTATTAACTTCAATGAAAACCAAGAAAATGCTAAAGATGATTCGTCTGTTTAAGAAAAGACAGAAAAGGGAGAGTGTAAGATAAACAAAAGTGTAAATACCTAGGCTTCTTATTTCCCTTTTAGAGCACGAAATTTCTGTAGCAGCAATATTATTTACGTATGCGTTCGTATTAACTAGTTCTGTCAGTCTGAGAAAAATGATCATTTTCTTAGCAACGGAACTTATCCCCTTGCTACGACAGAGCGAAGACTGCTGGACTACGACGACGTAATAAAGACGTAGTTGCAATAACAATATGACGGAGCAGGGACACGAGAGCTTGTAGTGTTTTTGTTCGCCGGCAGGAGACAGTGCTTGTACAACGGCTATGGTTCCCGACTACTTACCCAAAGGCATCGGTTTGATTCCGCCCTCGGCGTCCCACTTTGATGCAGCACAAAAGCTGGAGACACCGGTACTATGCGTTGTCAGTGCATGTGTAAACCCCCAGTGGTCGACGTTTGTGGAGACGTCTATTACGGCGTGCGTCAATATGATTTCCATGGTTTCGGTCCATAAGATCCAGCACGTATGTGCTGGTAAAGATGCCCAAAAGAAGCCATGGGTGAGGCACTTGTCCTTTATATAGCGTTTCGTACTCGGCTACTGTGCGCCTTCCGTTCCATTTGGAAACGATCCAAAATCGTAGCCGGAACGCTTTAGAATAAGGAGGCTTATCCTAGGTTAGAGTATAAAAATGCAATATCAGGAATTCTTTACATTTCTTCTTGAAGACGATGAAGCGCTGTCAGAGATTTTGTTGTTGCACTTTGTAAATGGGTAAGTCAACATTAAATAGGAGCGCACGACTGCTGGTCGCCGCCAACAAGTACTGTGAAAAAAAAAACGGCGTACTGGTGCAAAAGGAAAAGTGATAAGGCGCACGAGCGACGAGATTAAACGTAGCATTTCCTTTTGTTTCTTTTTTTTGTGACTTCGACGCTGGTGAAGAAATTATCTGCATGGTAATTCTGAAGAGTCGCAATGGCAAGTGAGCATAAATTTTGGCGGGACGGCCTTCTTTTAGCATTTTCTACAACTCCGGCCACAAAACTATAGTACTGCGCTACCGCTCACCAGGGGATCGACAAAACAAGGCCAAACAATACCGTGTAAGAAATGGCTCACCGCTTCTACGTGCGAAGCACCTGGTGCGCTCGGAATGTCGCCGTCTCCTGTCGCCCGTCACGGTAAAGCAAGTGGTCAAATTATGCTAAAAAGCAATGGTATAATTGGTCCAAAGCGGCTCAGAATAAACTATTATGATTCAAGTTACTCTGACATGGAGAAATAATAAGGAATAATTGCATAAATAACAGAAATTTTTTTAAATTTGGCTTCGAAAATTGTGTTTGTCAATCCTGGAGGCAGTGCGCTCATGTATGGTATGCGTAGTGTTTAATTTATGGGGTTTTTAAGTCCTAGAACCAGCTGTGATTACGAGAGACGCCATAGTGGAGGGCTCCGGAAATTTCGACCAACTGGGGTTCCTTTAACGTGCACTGACACCGCTAGGACACAGGCCTGAACATGTTGCCTCCATCGAAATAGAGCCGCCGCAGGCGGGATTCGATCCCGCGACCCTCGGGTCAGCAGCCGAGTACCATAGCCACTAGACCATCGTGGCGGGGCGGCATGCGTATTGATATCGTGTCAGAAGCGATTTTAATGAATTTCTATTATGACCCTGGACTGTGGGCGTATAATGTCGTCGTGGTCATTGTCACGGTAAAGCAAGGCCATTAGCAGCGATTGACGTGTCCCTGTGGGAAACGCAGGCGCATGACCGCTTGCTTCGCAGCTCCTCAGATGTCATGTTGGAGGAGCTGTCATGACTTTCCTTCTTCCCGGGGGTTCATCTATTCCGTCACCCTGCAAGTACGATTTGATGGAGTTAAATGGAAACTTGAAGCCCAGAACAACGGAGTTCGTTGTGGAATGTCAAGCACGGGCGCCTATAGATGATATCACGTTATCCTTCAAACCACGCGGTTCATGCAATAGATTCTAAACAAATGACGGTACGCAGATAAAATGTGGGACTTATATTGCAAAAACCGAAATTAGTGGTGATTTATACACAAGGTCAAGCCGCAGGGTCGTTCTGCGGCGAGTGCGAGAAATCAAACGATTGTGACTGTGCAGAATTTTGTAGAAATTCTAGTGCCTGTAAATTCATGAAAACATAACTGATCCCTGTAAATCGAGGTGAACGCGAAGGAATTAAGGACGACAAAGTACATAAGGATATGTTGTAACTATTCTGTCGTGTAATCATGAACATTGTGAATGTAAAGGACGAATTATGCTGCGTTTTTTGGAGTCTATATCCTTGTATATTACCCGAAGCACCGAAACAGTTAGAAAGTTTCACGAGAGCAACTACACGAGGCAGATCAAGATACGCAAGACCTTAACAATTATTGCGTAACAACCTAGCCTCAATTTTCTAAAAAACATAGCTGCGGAGGAAACATCGCATTAGACAGTGTTAATTTTTTTAGAGGACGTGTGAAGGATTAAAATACCGAATCAAGGCAAGCGTAATGCTGTAAGTGAACATTTCGTTGTTCAAAGTTGAAATAAAAGTAGACCATAAACACAACGACAGAATGATAAGACAGAATGGGGTGAAATTCGTGCTCGCCAACTATTCGGCAAGGATAAGAAATGAGCATTAGAAACTGCTTTCCTGTTAGTGCGACCTTCAACAAAACGATATGTATTTGCCCTTGTGTTGAGAGTAAAGCTGAATTTAATTGAATATCTAAACAAGTCAAGTGGTTTGGTTGTAGCAGATTCACTCACGCAACGTCATGTTCCACATCAATTTTAACAGGGAGATTTGAAGGTTATTGAAAGTTATCGCGGGAAGCGTCGAGCGCTCGTGGGCACCAAGTCTCAAACGGCCGGATTCGGAAGCGTTAAAATGAAGATTTTTAAGTTATTATCTCTGTTGTTGGCGGTGCTCGGCTACAACACTCGTTCCCACGACAAACTCCCCACCTTTCTTATTTCTTTCTTTTTCCATTTGCTGACATTAAGTGTAGACGGGGTAGCATCCTTATCTTCGCGGTCAGGGACGGGGGTGATCGCTGCTTAAGGAACAGCAAAAAGAGGGTGGAAAGCTGGCTGGATACTCTCGTCTCCTCGAAAGCGGGTTCTGGGGCGTGGCGCTGTCGTTGTCTTTGGTCGACGCTCGAGTGATATCCTTGAAATCGCGCTCGACTGTGCATGCACCTGCATTACGTAAATGTGCTTTTTAATTGCCTTGCAGTCAAACCGTGCTGTCCTAGAAAAAATCTTGTTCGGCCTGAAAATAAAGATCGCCGCTTACGTCTTGGTTGCTGCACTTATCGCTTACTACGTAAGTATGCAACTGCGATCCGATGGTTCGCTCATTAAGGCTTGAGGGGGTGCAATGCAAGAAAGCTAAAGGAGTATGTTGTCCAGACTGAAATGAAAAGCTGTCATCATGGCAATAAATATGTTTTTCTTTCCATAGTAATTTCGGCCACAATAATTCAACGTAAACTAACGTAAACTAACACAACTGCCTGGACATAAACATTGGCTGACAATGCACGGAGGAAAGCATTATTAACACACGGGTGTCTTCTATATTCATAATATATATGTTTTGCAAACAACATAGGTATGGCTTATCGTAATGATTTCCGTATGATTCACTATCTCACATGCATGCAACGGAGTGTAAGCTAACAAAACATATTTCCATCAGCATTTATAGGTACAATGATCTTTTTCATATGAAATGCGTCCCCCCACCAAAAAAAACAAAACCAAAGACATGGTATAGCGGAGCACTCTCATAGATTGCTGTACCGGCTAAATAGTACTTCCCTAGAAGGGCGAAGAATTTTGCTAGTGTCGTAACGTGCAGTGCCTCATTGACAACGTTGCTGTGAATTTCAGTGGTAACGTATCCTTACCGAATGAATTGCTTTTTCTTGCCCTAAATCACTGATTCCCGAAAGACGATAAGGTGGCAAAGAAAGTGACACTGTCTGTGCAGTACATTGTAGTCCACGTCATTTGTTAGCTGATTCAATGTGAAGCGCTGGCGCCACCCCTGAGTCATGGTGTCGAGGAACGCGTCACGTATATCACTAACGTCGAATGTAGGCGCAGTTCCAGTATGTCCTTAGAAAAAGGCTTCGGTAGCATTACACGCAAGGCACCCTACTTCACCTTAGTCACCCACAACAAGCACATATTATCTTCTGTCGAATTCGGCTCACCAGCACATCGACCTGATAATTAAGACGCAACAACAAGCTTTCGGTGATAACGTATTTGTCAAAAGCTAGCTTGCTACGGTGAGTCAGTCTATTACAAGAACATAGCAAGACACTTTCAGGCCAACAGACTATGGTTTTCTTTAGGGGGCGAGTGTACGGGGAACAGATCATCTCATGTTATTACTCACGAGAGCGAATGAAACTGATTGCAAACAATCAGTCTCATGTAACATGCCTGAGCATATTGGAACTAGGTATATGTGTTATGCTAACAACGTGCACGAGAATATAATGACTCGTAATACACATAATGAAGTGCGTGATTCAGGCTAAATTACGTAAAGACGCTGTTAAATTAGCCTCTATTGTTCCCTGATCAATTCCGCGAATCGTAAGCATTTAGATAGAAATCCGCCAGATAAGTAAAGTAGTAGGTCTCTCAGTCTGCACGTGTGGGCGCCGCTTTCCAATGTGCCACACACACACAAAAAAACAACGAAATGGTTCGACGATCACGAAGAGGCCCTGACAACATGGGACCATTTAATGTCCGATATAAAGGAGCGTTTCGGTGATTCTGCTGCAAGGAAGGAGCAGGCGGAGCAGACACTTCTTTAAAGAGCTGAATATCCGGGCAAAAGGTGCACAACTCATATAGAAAGCATACTGAAGCTATGAAGAATGGCCAATCCTCGAATGCGGGAAGAGGACAAATTCGGGACATTTGTTGAAGGGAATCGCGGAGGACGTGTATAATTTCCTCATCAGCAAGGAGAGCCTTAGCTCAGTCGCCGACGTAATACGTCATTGCCGCACCTTCGAGATCCTCAACCTGCGCCGCATAACACCAAAGTCTCGCACGATGCCAAATGTGACGACTGTTTCCAGCATCGAGGACGACACCTCGTCGGTCGATCTCGCGAACACCAATAGACAGATTGTTAGAGAGGAGCTAAGTCGCTGCACGGAATCGAACAAGGACTTCCGTGATTGCTCGACAGTCGCACTTTCCGTCACCAGCTCCTCGAGATCTGTCTATTGCTGCGACAACTGTCGAAGAGCGGCACTCGAGAAGGCCTGCACGGACGCAACACAACTACCGCACAGAGGAGGATAACGATCGTGCTACAGGGTATCCCCGTCGAGCAGCCTACTTGGAGCCACGGACATACCCGGCCTACCCGAACGTAAGCCGCGAGCCTCCGGTGTGTTACAGCTGCAGTATCACGGGGCATATCTCTCCATTCTGTCCCCATCGTCGCCGGTCGCCGCGGTGGTACGAACTACAACCACAACGAACGTCCTATGGAAACGAACGTCGCAACTATGACCATTCCTGGACCCCTTCTTATTTGCGCCACCGGTGAGTTTCCGCAACAATACTTCACGACAGAATCCCGGCAGCGATTCCCCCGTCTCCGACCGCAGTCTCACTCAGCCGCCTTCACGACAACGTCCGTCCCCTTCGCCGAGGCAGCGTTCATTCTCACCACCAACTTCGGGAAACTGGGCTACGCGACCGATGGGGGTGAGGTTGTCAGACACGATTCAACACACATACCTGATGACGACGATGATGATGATCCTTCAATTTTGGCATCTACCCACTTGGGGGAATTAGCCAAGACTCACGCGGATTTGAGTCTAATTTACTAAGTTATGCTACCTGAAAGGTTTGGTCGTCCTTTGATGTTGAATTTAAATATTACAAAGGTGTCAATCAATCAATGGTATAGAGAATAATGGAATAAGTAATTAGGATCTAATTAATGAACAAGCAAATCGATTCGAATCTGTAATGAACTTCTTCAGAACAAGGCATATATTCCTGTTCGTGTGTCCCAGCACGGAAGACCCGAATGAAAGAAGAACAGTGCTTGATAATGGAATGCCCAGATTTCGCAATGCCATCTCTGTAGTACTTTTCCTAAGGAAGGTAAAGCGCCTGCATTCCAGCAAAAAGTGTTCAATTGTCTCTGGCTCGTTGCAAAAAGCGCATACATGCAGATACCTCTGCCCATTACTATGCTGCGAAACAAAGTGGAAGTGGTTATTGATGGTGTATGTGCTATGGCCTTGGTGGACACCGAGGCAATGATATTAGTTATGAGCCTGACGTTCAAGAATCGTCTTCGTCTTCTTCTTTTTCGTCCACTATCTACTATTCTCCACGTTACAATATGAATGGCCATAATGGGTCAGTATGCCTGCCTTTAATATGGTAATTAATGTCCTTTCAGATCTCAAGTGCTCAGAATCCGGAAGGAAAAGAAGCAGGTCACCAAAAGGTAATAAAATGTATTACTGGTGAGTTCTACTCTGCTAAGACGCCCAGTTTTTTAGCGCATTTGAAACAGAGTTATTGTGTATGAGATATAAAATGCAAATGTGGCATATTACACTTCGTTGGTGTTTTTCAAAGCAACAAAAGTTTCTCAGAACGAGGCTAGTAATAGCTTTCAACCGACGCGTTTCGATAAGGGGAAAATCGAGAATACATAATTAATGAAAAATCCATTAAAAGTGCAAATTCCTTATCTAATTATGTAAACAAATTGATAACCACTATTGGTCAATAACCTGGAAAATATTGTGCACGGTTCAAGGTACATTTTGAGAAAGGACGTGTCCGATCCTCGTAAGGCGACGCCATAAGACATTTATTAACGCGGAAACTTCATAGGCTACTCCAAGGTACAACAAATTCACCCCCTGGCTACAATCCGTGGCCTTTTCAGTGCGCCTGCCGTACACACGTAAACATTCAGCGAGAGTCCGTGACCCTCTACCACATGACTGCTCACTACCAACAGCCCTTTTGATATAGTGTCCTCCGCGCATCGTGCAAATTGCAATTCAACAGGGGAGATTCCCTGTTCTGCCCAGGCATTTTTGGTGGCCGGAGCCGCTTACGGTGATTTCCAAGCGTTTTCCCCCAGCGCATCGAGCAGGAGCGCTGATTGTTTTCACCGATTTCCTTTTAGGGGCGAAGCTCCTCTTAGTCTAACCTTGTCACGCGTCAGGCGTCAGTCGTCAGGCGTAACCCGCGTGCCTCCCGGCGCGTGCCTCTGCTGTCTTGTGAGAGAGAGAGACAGAGAGAGAGCGAAAGGCGCGCGTTGGCTATGGAAACGCTCTATCTTAGAGGAACGCTGTACCAGCTCGCAAAGAAGGGGAACGCGCCCTCGCCTGGCGAGAGACAACGTTGGCGCAGGCAGCGTCTCCTAGCGAGTTTCTTGATTGAGAAATACCGACTGCTCGCGTTGGAGAAGCGTTCACCGGCAACCCATATATATATATATATATATATATATATATATATATATATATATATAGGCACTGGATCTTGACATGCAATGAAGTGCCGGTGAGAGATTTCACTTGTGCATAGTTGAACCATGAGGATTCGTAGCGTGCGCGTTAACTAAATTAATCCGGAACTCGGCATGATCTACCATGAACCTCCCGAGCTTCGCCCACTCCTCATCATTCACTCCGTGGATATGCTGTAACTTTTTTTCCTTTTCTTTATAACACGAAAGTGTTTTATGCCGGGGTCCACCACGGCTTAACTGCGTCACTATACGTCACTACCGTAACGGATATGATGCAGTAAAATTCACACCAACACTGACAAATGAAAAGCAAACAGTAAGATGGTTCACTAACGCGGCCGGGATCGAAGCCACGATCGCTCGAACCGCGACGAAAAGTGCCCGCCGCACTAGCGACTTCGCTATCCTTGGCCACGTTAGAGGCAGCACGAACGCGCCTTATAACACTTCCTTTAAACTTTCTCCATCTCTCTCCTTCTCGATGTGTTCTCCGTTGGCTGAGGCCGTGCCACCACCTGGAATCGGTACAGCGAAATATCTGCATAGCACCAAACAGCACCTATAATTCGGCCTGGGTAGGGTAGTCTCCGCGCTCTCGCTGAGGGTAGCCTACGCCGAAAGCGCAGTTCGGTGGAGTTCGGTCATTTCAGTGTTATACAGATTCCTATAACAGGGGGATCAGCCATATTTTTTTCCACATTCCACCAACGTCGCCCGGCTCGCCACCTATGCCGGCTTTTTTCAGGCCGTTCCCACAGTCTTTGCCAGAGCTCTCCTCGGCAGCCGCCGGGGTTGCCTTGGCGTTGGGTTCCTTATCTTCACCGGAACTGGTCGCGGTGTTTGCAGGCGTCGCGGTGGCAGCTCCGGTCTTAGCCCTAGGTTTGCGCAAGGCGCCACCAGCCAGACTTGCGCTTCAATAACACATTGTGCTAGGAGATTTGGTTCATACTCCTGAAATGAATGCAGATGTACAAATTATACACAGACGCAGCAAGGCGACAGAAGAGCGCAACTGCCCGCTCACTTGAAAGTATGCGTCGTTTCGTGTGCCTATTGTGTTCGTGCATAATCTGCGTATATCTATGTTACTTGCAGGGTTTGTGCTTCGTGCGCTATACTGAGGTTATTATTTCAAACAATTCAGTGCAGTGGAAGTGCTGCATGCATTTGTCCGCTTGCTCGGCTGTGCTCACTGTCATGAAGCCCAAGCAAGGTGCAGCAGGTTGGTGTTAGTGACGACGCCGGGGGACGACGCATTATGGTGTTTTCCGAAACGCGTGTTTGGGTAGGCCACTCGCAAAGTGTTGGCAAGTCCGCTCACCCACGAGCTGGGGTCATGCATCTTATCCGCGACCGCCTTAGCCGGTCAACTTTTGTCTTACGTGTAAAGGCGCTCTTGGAGCAGGCTTCGGCGCATCCGACGGCACCTTCCTCGGCCTGTGCCGGAGCGACAAGTCACATGAACGACGACCCCGGCAAATTTGTATTCCTCTGCAACTAAACCCCAGTCAGTACATGTGTACGTAACGTGCAACCAAGAGGGATTGCGGCCAAGCAGCACTTACAATCAACATTGCAGCTCCAGCTATAGTGCACTAACACCATGAACACGTGCTCTCGTGTAGCCGGTCTCCACGTCATTGGCTCTCTCCGTTTCGTAACGCTCGGCAAGATCTGTGTGAATCGACGCCATTTAAGAAGGAAGTGCGTCGGAGGTATTATAACGGGACGCACTGAGTATCATGCAGGTATGTTGCATGAGAGCTGCAGTGTAGCTTCTTACGGGGAGTACAACAATAAAAACACATTAGCGGTTTGATAAAAAATATTCCTAGGGTTCCGTAGGCAAATGAACAGGGTGCAAATCCTCACAAGATGCGAGAAATGCGAAACCGAACGAAAGCTGGGATTAATAAGACAGGCACTGTCATGTTTGAAAAGCAATGTCTGCCACAACTCTTCCTGAATAGCTCTGTTGGAGAGCCCAATGTCTTGCAGAGGCGGCAGTAAGGCCCACTGTTTCGGAAAGTCAAGACAAACTGTCATTGCGATAGGTATTATATGGACACATGAACGGGGTTCTCGCGAGAGCCGTCGTCGTCACGTCCCTTATATATGTAAGTATGTATATATAAATGGAAATATCTAAGAAAAGCAACCTTGAAGACATTTCCTGCCACGCACATGAGCGGGGATTCGAACCCACGACCACTCGGCTACCAATCAAGCATGTGGGCTAGCGCCTCAGACAACTACGCCACGGAGCAGCCTAACCAACGATGCTAGCGGTGTGCATTTTATGTATGTGACTTGGAGCTGCCACGAAGGCTCGTTTGGGCTTCTATCGCGAGATGGTGCAAGGCTCTCTACGCGAGAGGGGTACTTATGCGCTGCCCTTGAAGCTAGCAACATGCCAGAATCTCGTGCTGCCTTCCACTTATGAGGTACGTGTTTGCAAGCTGTGCGTTGTTCGCGTGGGTCACCGCGGCCAACATGCATCTTGTTACAGACGCGGGTATTAGAGCTGCCTTCCGCTGAGGAGGCCCGTGCTTACACGTAGTTCCGTCAGAGAGGGCGCGGTGCTCTCGCCGGCTAGCAGACTAACTGCACCGCGTTGGCCGGCGATGGTGTTTGTACTAGAAGTTTCTACTGGCGTAGCAGCGCCTTGATAACGTCCTTCGTTCTAGGCGCCTCGCTAACTGTCGCAACGCAAACAATGCTCTCGCCTTGCAGCGCTCGCGCACAGGCGTCTGAGAATGCCGAAAGGAACGCGCTCGCTTGATGCCGCTCTGTGCTGCGCCAAGATTTTCGCTCTGCCATGCCTCGTAGCCTCAGTAACTAAGCTTCCTCGACGAGAGCCCCATTGGAGAACTGCCTGTCTTATGTGTATTATATTTTATATACTAACATTTGAAATACTCTTCGGGTGTCCTTGCAGAAAGCGCGCATTGGAAATGACTCGTGGGTAAGTGAGCAGCATTTCGCCGCAACAACACAGCAACTGTGATGGAGTTGCTGTCATGTGGCCACTATAAGATGTGTCATGTTTACCTATGTCATACACTCCTATGCCTTTAAAATGCTTACCTTTGTTAGTTTCGCAGACAGATTGTCAGCCGCCACCTTTGCCTACTCTAGCCAATTCCACTACTGATTGCGAAGCCGTTTCTTCATGGCTGACGGTTAAGCACCTCTTGAGAGAAAATCTTCGCTGAGCTAGCGGGTTACGCTAAGGCTATCATATAATATAGCACATCACTTCAATATACAAGAAGGACAACAGGGTAAATAGATTATAGGCACCGTGACACTAGTCCAACGGCACACATGCAGCCCACACGATTTGAAATCATAAGGGACCACGAACACATAAGGGACCACGAACTCAAGGACAGCCATCAATGCAGTTTGATTTTTTTTCTTTGGACACAGCAATTTGCACTCGGATTGCGAGAACATGGATTGAGTTTGTGAGAGCATGGCCTGGGTTTGGTTACGATTGCGTGTATCGGAACTTGCTTCGCCGAAAACGTGATTCCCTGACGCAGTAATTCTAGCAGGGTGTCCGTAATTTGGAGGAGCCCTTTCTTCGGTAGGAAACTGATAAAAGTGATTGAATGCTGACTGTTCGATATAGGACTCAATTCACATAATAAATGAAGTACGCCAATATGGCAGGCTGCACATGTTGGTGGTTCGTTTTTTTAAGGGATCGTAGACGCATGCAGCAGCAGGGACAAAGAGAGCGCGCGTATTGTGTGCTGGTCCCTGTTTGTGAACCCGCGTAAGTGTGTGATATAGCGTGCGTGCGTACAAGTGGCGTATGAGTCGTGTGCATGCTTCTGAGCGCTTCTCACTCTTCTTAAATATCACTCAATAAACGCACTGATTTCCTGAAGGCAATCAATAAATGCTTGATAGTTTGGAGAGTTATGCTTTTTCATCGTCTAATTAAAATTAGGAATAATCAATTAATCGCATGTGCACTACAAAGGTTGTTTGCATAAGGAAATAAGATGAAGGCAGCAGAAAAGGCAGGAACATATTGATATTATTTCCAAGATTTTACAAAGAAATATGCTAGGCTGTTATCATGAAACTCGTAGGACTGTTGTAGTCCCATCATGCAAAAGAAGAATAAAGGAGGTGGTCACAGTGTAGGTAGTTTAACAGGATCTTGAAGCATGAAAGAATGAGAAAATAAAGCTACCTATTGGGATACAAAGGGTTTTGAATTTATTAAATCAGTGAGAGCTTTATGGCAATTAGGCTTTTTTGCTGAAGTCGCTACGTTTTCTACCATTGCACTTGCTATTGAAACGTTCCTTTAGTCTTATGCTTGCCTCCGGCAATGACGTTAATGCAACACGCCTAATAATCATGCCTTCTTTCACAACGCCAACTCCTCGCTCAGTACCTGGACACCGATGCTATACTGGTAAGTAGGCTCGTATGTGGCCGTTTACACGATTCATACCTGGGTATAAAAATGCATGACTTCTATTCTAAGATAGCCAACCACTCACCGTTAGTCACGTGCATTCATGTACAAAAACGTTCATTTTTATATTTGTTTTCATTTTGTTGACCTATCCAAAATATTGCGTAGTGGCAGCACGACTACTATTCGCATTGGGAAAACAGTTTTGCAGTATTAAGGACAGAAAAAAGCTATATTGCGGCAGGTCGTTTCAAGTCTACTCGCCGGCTTGTTTGAAGGTTACTCAACCACATGATTGAAGACTACTCATCTCGTGAAGTATTCACAGCAGTGCAGTGTGGAATGAAAGAAACTATATCCAACTTTTAAAAGCCTTAGTCATGGATAAGTTGCAAATTCAGTAGCTCATAGAGGAAAGGAATGCCGCAGGCCACCGGAGGATGTGATAGTAGATACCCTAAAAAAGGAGGTAGTCAAATCGTAGGTAATGCAAAATTATTCGCTTGAAAACTGCCGGTGTGGCAGTTAAGTTTGTCCGGCAAACTATGATGAACTCAGGGATAGCATGATCAGAACTCTCTACATCCAGCTCCCGTGCCAGTAGCGCATATGTGCATCCTTGTGTTTTAACCATTGAAGACAGTTTGTCTACACATGTGGAAACAGCAAATCCAAGGCTGTTAAATATATACCGTTCTTCGGGTCGAATATTATTACTAAATAGGCTATTTATCCTATATATACGATTCTTCCGAGGAATCCTAAAAAGGGAATACTAAGAACCCGTGTCTTGTTACAAGCCTGGTAGTGCAACGTCTAAATCTAATGCCAAATCGTGAGCCATCTGCAGCATTCTCTGAAAGAGCGTGTTCTCGCAACATCTGCGACTGAAATGCGTGCGATCTTATGGAAGCAATGCGCGAAATTGCAGCAATACTTGGATTTTTCTTTATTTCGGCGTTTTCGCATGTGTCGCTTGTTCCGGTGCGCTTCGAAGTAGAAATGGAACTCGTACACCAGCGGTCAGTTGCTCTCCTAGAGGTCGTCGCAACATGTGCCGTCAAAAGCAGAGAAAACGGTCTTTCAGAAAAGGGAATATCCTATTCTACACTATGTTTGTCACGAGCTGCTGGCACGTCTTAGACGTAATATCACCGAATGAGGTCTTCGACGTAGCCAATCATTTGAAGCCTCTTGGCAGGCAACATGAACTTCACGTTAATGCCCTTTGGAACAAATCGGGCTCACACTTACTCTCTGCGTCATGAGAGTATTGACTGCGAGAGGAACTAGAGAAACAATGCAAGCAAGCGGCGCAAAACGTTTTTCTAGCCTTCCATGGTCAGGTGCGACGAGGGAGAGCGTACCCTGATGGGTAGAAGGGCGGGTGCATGAAATACGTCACCTAAAGTTTGGATAATGTTCTCCATTTTCGGTGGATCAAGTATTTATTCCTTTACGGAGCAATGTGGATCCGCGGCGGCACCCAACCCGCCATCGCAGCAATGAACTCGCACTCAATCGGCCATTTCAATACGATTGCTTCGTACAGAGCGGATAAAGTTTATCTGGACCTGCCATTGGAATTCGGATTTTTTTTTTGGACACGGCTGTTGGAATTCTAAAAATATATAGGTATTTTTCGCCATATGCTCTCAATCGCTGCAAACTACTCTTGAAAAGGAAGCCTTCAATGGATAAACAAGCGCAAAAGTTCGAAACGTCGCCTTCACTGTTCAATGTAGAAGTTAGAATAGCAAGATGATATGACATGACTAATGCAAGAGGCCTAAGGACGTTCTATGGAAGCTCGTTTCTTGTGTGTGCTGTCACATGGTCTCAATGCACAATTGGGGGATGGAGGGGTAAGCGTAGATAAAGCCACGCCAGGGTAAGTCGCACTACCCTGACAAAGGCAGCTTGTCGAAACGTTGACACTGTCGACTTTCCGTGTTTTGCTCTTATTTAAACGACGTGTTGATCATTTCTAAAGAGTTAAAGCTATTTTGGGCAGCACGAGGTGTTAATGGGTCATTAGGAGTTGTCGAATGCTCCTTCACTCTTTACACATCATGCTGTCCCTCTCCACAGAATATTGTGAGTAGCGTTAAATTTTAAGCTCCCCAATTCATCTACTAACTGTAGGCCAAGGACTCATTCATCCATTAAATTGTCGCTTATGAGACGGAGGACACCCAGACATGCGTAAAGCGTGAATATTCAGTCTCAACGTTGTCTGAATTATTAGCTAGTGTGTAGTGTTTGTCGCAATATCGCTATGCGTACTGTTTGTCCTATGTGTAGTCCCTGTACCTGTCAGTCTGTCATCGAAATATTTCCCATGACGCTGCACCTATTGTCGCGAAGAACAGCAATAAAACACCACCTACGACTGCTTCTCCCATGTCGGCGTGGTCGACAGTCCTGAACTTACGATCACGGCTAACGCGTCCTAAGAAGGCTTCTTAGACACCCAATAAAAAGTAAAAACGCAATGTGAAGCTATTCATTCTACCTTGAATGAACGAAAATGGGTACATTTAATTACCTGGACAGCGTGCAACGTAGCTCAGCCCGTAATCGTCCCTTTTCTGGGTAGTGCCATGGTTTCCGGACCTGCAATATGGTTCTGCCAAAGTAGCGCAGGTCATGTTGTAGAGCACCTCTTTCGAAGCTTAATACACTGACGTGCGAAACGCAACTTGAAAGCTCATTTACTGTCGTTGGCTGTCCAATATCAGGTATGGGAAATGCACAATATTTCGCCATTTGCAAAGAAATTAGCTACACGAAACAGGGTATAATTCTGGAAGACGCAGCTATATAGTGAATAGTACAGTACATGCACATTAACGGTGAGACGCTGTTACTTTTTCTAATATGATAACTATTGCATAAATTTTTGCTTATGTACATGTGGAAATCACGCAGCAGTTCTTGCTATGTCTCAAAATGCATTTTTCGTTGTTGATAAGAATATTAACAGCCGTATCATCCCCAGAACTCGAAAATTTTCACCACATTTCCCGAGTACTTTGTGCACTTCCTCTTTCTAGTACAAGTATCCTTGACCGACCTTATGCTATCTCTCCCGTCAGCGCCTCCTACAAGAATGTGTTAAGGTCCCCCCCCCCCACCAAAAAATGCATTTCTATAGGTAACAGTTCGAGGTTACGTTGAATTATCTCGTTTATGTGTATGTTTATGGTTTCAACATCCATAGCCGAGTAGCCATGTCGAAATTACCTGTAGAGCACATGCATATCGGGTTTTTTAATGCCACAGTTATCTGCTTTATACACAATTAAAAAATAGCTATTTGCGATTATTTCATTCACCTAGTTTCCTACCGTAACTGCTCATCTTTGGCAGCAGTCGATTCGCAGAGGCATCCCAACAAAGCGTTATGGCAAATTTGCACCGCGCTGCACACCTCTCGAAAGCGAAGCTCTCTTGTGTCAAATTTGCGGTTCTCCTAATTGTTATTTTTTTTCTATTTCCTATAATACCGCACGAGCAGCAAGAAAGTGCCAACTTCCTCCCGGTAAGCAGTTTTTATGCTTATTAACTGTGAGTGCGAGCCATCAGTAACGGAAGCTTGCTCAGCACGCTTACTAAAGTGTTTCACGTGAGCGTGAGGGTCTGTTGATCCAGACCTCATTACAATTTACGAGGCCCATCACGAAGAGTGCAGTGAACATTATTTCTATAAGGTCACGTTTAATATAAATTTCTAGCACCGGTGTAATCTCTAGGACGGATGAACCAATTCAGAATCAGCTAGATTGTGTGGTATACGACCAGGGCTTTCTGCAATTGTTAACTGCCGTTGAAACGACAGTTTCTTAACGATGTATCACCTTGTTTTGTGTAGTGTCGATGCTTTCGTTTATCTCGTCTTTCATGGTCGCACATTGTATGCGTAGGGACGCGTGTAGCCATGCGTTCCAGCTACGATATAAATGTCAGTGCGCAAAATTCACGACCAATCTTTTAATACTATGATAATGTTTCTTTTTTCCTTTTTGCCTCACACTCTGTGCAATGCTGAAAACAGGGAACCAGCTTGATAGCGGTAAGTTGATGTCGTTTCAAATGCCAGTGGCTTTAATGTCCTGCGACCGACATCTTGTGCAGCTCACTTGTTCACCAGAAGACGGCGGGAGAAGAGAGGCACAGTTTGTTTGGAAAAGGCCGAGTTTGGGCCAAGCTAGGAGGCGGTGGCCATTTATTCGGCGCCCGCGCAAACGCAATGAGGAAAACAGGGATCAAGTTGGACTATAGATACGTGAATAACTGATGCTATACAAAATAACAATGCAAACACACTGCTTGCTTTCAGTACAGTCTCGGACCAGTCCAGTTTCATTGCAAAACAACAACGAAAAAATATCTTACGCTGTAATTACTCGTGACCCTTTAGGGTCATGCACTGGCGCAACTTACCACTTTCAGTTAATGGTTTCCGTACGGTTCCTTTCATTGTCCAAGCCAATGTCTTCCTTTGCGTCGCGTGAATAGTGTAGTATAGTACGAATGATGTAACGGTCAATGCGCTTTGCAACGCCCGCAGCTCAGCCTCTCAGCCCATTCGATGTGTCCGTGGTCTTCAGTGATAACAACATCCAATGGGATTTTGTAGAGAATAGCAAAATGCTTTGATTTATTCTCCTAGAGAGACGAAACATGCTGCACACCCTCTTCCCTTCAAAGCCCTCCTCTGGTTATTGTACATTAAGCAGCTTTGTACACGGTATTTAACTGGGAGCAGGCACTGGAACTCGGGAACTTCTAGCATCAGCCGTTGTATTTGAGCTGTTATTGGCGAAATGATGACATGCCATTTTATCGCAAGCCATGGCGGTTCTATTCTGGTTTATGTCAATTGCAATAAAAAGAATAACGCACCTACAATGTGGTAAAACGGTGCATAGTCAGAAATTGCACTCGACGTAAAGGCAGCGCTAAGAAGAACATCAGGGTTATTTCTAAAATAAACAAATAAATAAATTAGCGACGGTAGCATTAGCGGCGCAACTCTAGCAAAGCTGATGGCCACTTGGCTGGTCCCGGTCTGCTTCCGGCACGCCCGCATTTCGTAGTGGGCCGACGCTTCGGGAAACGCCTCGCAAAGCCCTCCACTCTAAACCAGAATTCTGCAAAAGTGGAAGAACTGCACACCGTTAGACCACCGACTGGACGGTTCATCTCAAAGGACCAAATTTTGCGCCAATGCGTGTCGTGTGCAAAAGCCCAAATCAAAAAGAAACTGAAGCGCTTCAACATAAAATGTCACACTGCACAGAATGATGGGGTGGTACAGGTAGCATTCCTCTGAGATCGTTTTTTTTTTGTAAAGCCAGGTCAAAAATGTTCGACAGCTGCAAATTTCTGTACGTTTCATTGAAATGTGTCGTGGATAAGTGCCATGAAAACTAAAATAAGGTTTCAAAACACGCATTTCTTAATACATTTTCAACATACAGCAACATCCTCAATTTGCAAGAACAAAGCAGCCTAGGCCTTTGAGTACAGTTAACACTGTGTTCATTTTTGCTTCTAAAGTATCATGGGTTAGGGCTCATTTTCAAGGCACACGGTTGAAATTTTTAAAGCAGCGAGAGGTAGTGCAGATGGGTATCTCACGGGTGAGTTTTACAAGTGCACTGATTTGACTTCACAAGGTGCGCGTGTCTTAAAACAAAACTAATAGTGAATCGCTTGCTGTACGAATAATTTGGTCTATTGAGGACAATGGCCTGCCTTGTGGTAACTTATTACTCATTATGGCGCTCTATCTAACAGCAAATGGCTCTGCCATTTCGAAAGAGGTCGACAGCCACGACTGGAGAGGAATTCTCTTATACTATGGAGGCGGGAATTTTAATAAGGTGCCATCAGTGTTGATGCGGGGAAGACACAGACGAGAGACTACGTACAAAAATATTATAGGCAGACCCTGAGGCACTTGGCCAAGAACCCGCAGCGTATGAAAGCCTTCAAGCGTCGTAGTCGTGTTCACCTGAATCGCGTGTGTTTCCGTCAATGCCAATGGTCCCTAACAATATTGAAGCGTATCACTATGTTTCGTTCCTGAACGTGCATGCAAGAGTTACTTTTACAAAGTGCTGTTATAGTTGTCGAATTATTCATCTGCGCGAATAGCACTCAGCAAATTTCATATGTGTACAAACTATTTTTAAGTTGCATGTCAATTCCTAAATCCCTACATTCACCTGTGGCTGGCTCGTCTGCAGAAAACTATGTTGTAGTAAGCTTTCAGATGAGATTCGCCTCCTCTTTCTTGACATCTTCACCGCTCATAACAAAATTTGCACTTTGCTTTAGAAGTCCTTGTGCAATATGAACAAGGCACTTGTTTATTTGTTTTCTACGTTGCACCGAGTGACAGTAGGCATGAGATAGAATTCCTTATATGAAATTTCGTTTGTGTTAGCTCGTACCTACCTTTTGAATACATGTCCGCAATCACCGTCAAAAATTATACTTCAGTTCTGAGTTTCCAGGTGCATACATTTCTGTGGGTCTGCCGCACACCTGTAGATGAACTTTGTGGTGTGACAGCTATATGAGTCGGACTCTGCAATCCTGCCTCCTTCATATAAACATGGCTCTTGAAAATCTCCCTAATAGACAGTTCCTCCGGGAATAAGAATTGACACCAATTTTTCGCACGGTATCCGAACGCACGCTGGGGCGCCCAAGTCATGCAAACACCGGCTTTCGACAAGGTGTCGGTGCCAATTGAAGAATTCATTGATGCCAATTTTTTGATAGCTTGAAGGAAACGGTGGTCTTATGCACGCACGGAACCTTTTACTTTTAACCTAGCTGGCGGCGAAAGATGCGGACAAGAAGAATGAACAACCTGGCGGGAACACTGAGCAGCCCTTGAGCAAGGTAGGCTGAATGTGCGTGGTCTTTACCAAAATACGTTGAAATGCAAGTAGGCAAACCATAAGTTGTCATTTACGGCAGCTTCGAACATGCAAATTTCAGCTGCACTTTGAAAGTCGTGTTTGAGAGATGTACCTTCATTTACAGCGAGTTAATGGAAAGCATTATTGTAAAATGAACAGTTTAGTATTCTGACTTCGATTGTCGCTTTGATTTCGCTAGGTGTCTCGCTGTTTGTTAGTACGCTGCGCAATCGGGCATTTTAAGGTCACTGACGCCACTGTCGAGCACCATAAAATGTTCCGAGAATAATATAAATGAGTGTGCTTTTAAGTTCCCGTGAATAAACGTGCCTGAAATAACAAGAATTATGCAATCCATATAGTTGTCAAATGAACTACAAGCATAGCCATGATTCAATAAAAAAATAAGGACGTTTTCGCGACGAGATTGTCTAACGTGCAGTTTTTTAGGAGAAGTTGGAGGCTGATAGGTAAGCAGAAACAAGGGCTCTGAGCGTGAAGTGTATTGAGTTGGGCGTCAAAGTTGTTGAAAGTCAGCGTTGTGTGTGTTCTCTTCTCTTGTCTTTAACTTCCGCGCTGTAGTTACATCAACTCTGAGCGTTTATCATGGTGATATTATCGCTCCGTTATTCATCGGAGTTGAAGCTCCATTACTGTCTACTATTGCATGCTGGTCGACGACACGGCCATTTTATAAGCACAATGTCATTAGTGGCAAGTCTTGCATCGGAGGAACATCGTTGAATGGAATTGAGGTATTCATTGAACGGGAACCTTGGAACACTGCTATGTCCATAGAGGGACAGCTCTGCAATCGACAGCCGTCTACACAACCTGCGAGCAAACCTGAAAATGTTGCTGGTGCATTGTTTCTTAAAGTTATACCCCGCACCTGCGAAGTGCGCCCTATTGTCTAGCCGACCGAGTTCTCGCTGTTTTGTTTATGTCATTCGCTCTTTTGCTTAGGGGAATTCCGTGATGTACTAGTCCTACTTCAGTCCACTTCATCTTTACGGCCAATGGAGTCACGCATTTTTTAGTTCATTATCATGCTATTGTAAAAAACAAAACCTTTCAACGCCTACAATCCTTGTATATAGGAACTATTCCGAGATACATGTGATCAAGTAACGTGATCACATTCCAGATCACCAGTGATTTTTTTTTGAGGTTTAACGTCCCAAAAGTACAACATGACTGTGAGAGGCGCCTTAGTGACGGGCTCCCGAAATTTCGACCACCAGGCGTTCTTGAGCGTTCACTAACATCGTACAGTAACCAGGTCTCAAGATGTCACCTCCAGCGAAGTGCAGCCACCGCCGCCGGGATTCGATCCCACGGCCTTCAAATCAGCACCTGAGTGTCAGAGCCACCACACGACCGTTGCGGGGCTTTCCGGATCTTGTAACTCCCATTCCAAACCTATATTTTTCCCATGCAAAGTTTCTATGTTTGCAACAATTACGGTTTAATTAATGTTCCTCGGCTGCTCACCCACTCTGAAATACCTTTTAGTTCTCTGTACTAGTCGTGATCGCCCTAAGAAATATCATTGGCATGTGCACGGCCACTTCAGGGCCGTAGTCAGACTGAAGACGGCGCGAGGAGAGTCTTGATATATTTCAGTCAATAGATACGCGTGTAAGCGTTGTACAGATTTTTGGAGTAGTTGAATGCGGCGTTTTGGGATATATAGAAGCTAGGGTTCACTTTTATAGGCGAGGTTACGAGATCGTTTTACCTGTCTGAGTACTACAAGCGCAGTCGTTTGTGCTGAAATTGAAGCAGGCATCACTCAATAACGCCCACTTCATAATAAAGTACGTTTCTACTCTTGGTTCTTCAAGGTTGTTGACGACTGCTGCATTTCTTGCTTAGAGTCTATTCTGGAATTTCACGGGGACCTACTAAGTATCTCACAGGTTTTCACATAAAAATGTCTTTTATTGGATTATTTATTTTTTTATTTATTTTTATTTACAGATACTGCAATAACCAAAGGGATTTTAGCAGGGTCGAAATACAACATCACAGGTGTAGGCAACAAAATAAATCCATATGCACTACATAGCGTCAAGGAAAAAAAATACAAGAAAATGGATTGTTAAAATGAACAAAGACATTGTTGATATTCGCATACACTATCGCACACGCAAAAAACTTAAACTAATGCACACACAACGCCTATATAAACATCAATGAAATAACTAACACTCAATAAAAGAAAATACAACTATAGTATAAAGGAAGACATACTTGAGCCTTTAACGTGATTAAAGGATGTGAGCAGTAAGTGAAGACAAAGAAGGTTGAGTAACTGCGGTATTAGTCAAGTTATTCCATTCAGTCACAGTCCTAGGAAAAAAGGAATACTTAAAACAATTGTTTCTTACGCGAAATGGTGTAATTGTTAGTTGATGCCTCTGTCTTGTGGCATACACGGAAGAAAAAGTAAGGATATCAGAAAGGCTAGTATTGTAATGTTTATTTATGAGTTGATATAGGAATTTTAATCTGGAAATGCGATTGCGTTCTGTTAGTGCAGGCAAGTTCGCTTGTTTTAGAAGTTCTGTCACGGATGTACGGGAGTAGTTATTTAAAATGAATCGGACTGCCTTCCTGTGCACTCGTTCAAGTTTCGTGATGTTGGTCTGTGTATAGGGATCCCAAATTATAGCTGCATAGTCTAGCACCGGCAGTACAATTGTTTTGTATGCCAATAAACGAACAGAACATGTGTTTAATTTTAATGCCCTCCTAAGAAAAAACAGTTTACGGCATGCATTAGCGGTTACCTTATCAATGTGCCGATTCCATTTTAGGTCGTTAGTAATCAAGAGACCAAGGTATTTATATTCTGTTACCTCAGAGAGAAAAACATTGTTAGCCGAGTACTTAAAATCAAGCTTATTCTTTTTGCGAGTAATGCGCATAAAAACAGTTTTCTCAAAATTCACTGACATCTGCCAATCATCACACCAGGCAACAACTTTTCGAAATGCATCATTGAGTAACGTTTGATCGGAACCACTATTTATTTCTGAGTATAAAACACAGTCATCTGCATATAATTTAACCTTAACAGGGAGATCAGTTACGAGGTCATTTATATAGAGCAGAAGGAGTAGAGGCCCCCGTACGCTTTTGCCTTAAACCATTGCCGCTTTTGCCTTAAATTGGCTCGCGTACGCTTTTGCCTTAAACCATTGGGGAGAGTCAAGTGCTAAGTCACACCCTTTGCTTTCTTCTCCAGGTGTTCTGGTCTGCTTTCTCTTTTCGAAAGAGTACATCATCTATTTTTATATTTCACTAACTTCATATGATTTATTGTCTCTCTTGCTGCCATTATGGTTATAGGTAACACTTCTATTCTATTCTTTCTTATTTTCTTCTCCCATATGTATACCTTATTTTTCAGTGTTTGCTGATTTTTACATTCTATCTGCAGTTAAAATTTGCTGCTAAATTTGCTTATATTTTGAATGCTTGCATGTTGCTTGCTTGTACTTTGTATGTTTCTTTGCTTGTATTTCTTTTTTCTACATGACCACGTGTCTGCGGCCAAATGTTCCGGGTCAGGAATCTCCTCAAGCTGCTTTTTAGCAGCTTTTATTTCCTGTCCTTGCATCTTTTTCACTTTGTAGTCTGATTTGCATTTATGTTTTGCGTTAAACATTGCCATTGTATGAAAACATTAAATCATTGTAACTGTAACATTGTCCTTTAACACGATGGCTGAAAAGGATTGCTAAATAAACTGAAACTGAAACTGAAACTTGCTTTTATAGCCATACTTTCTGTTCGCTTGTAGAGCGTAGACATAAATGTTTTCATCTTCGTTAGTATTGTTTCCATGGTATAGGACTACAGATATCTGCATTGAAGCGCCTATTCCTGTCACGCATTCTCTGAGTTTCGCAAAAAGAATATAATTTCTTACTCTGTGCCGAAACCATTGCAGCAGAAATACAATGATGCGCTTTTCATGTGAAATTTCCCTGGCTTCTAAATTAAGGTTAATAGAGCAACCTCTACTAGACCTACAGACCTGTCCTACGCGAATTTCCAATCTTATTACAGCCTGCGGTACGTACTAACAATATTTTAGCTCGTGTGAACTACTATAATCGTGTAACTCCCGTTCACAAGTATAAAAAATATCGCGGGTCTCAAAAGGTAGGACATACGTAATAAATTATGGCATACAAAATATGTGCTGTTGAAAGCGACAGGGATCGGGCGTGATAGCTCGACCGGCCTCATTATGGGTAAAAATTTCCTTAGAAAATAAATCCACAAACACACCTTCACTAGGGCATAGGTAACAAGAAATGAGTACGAGAGAGAGGCTTCACGAACTCCAAGCAGTGCAATGTTTCTCATAAAGCCAGCTTTACAGGAAAGAAGAGATGCTAGCTGTATCTTAGATTCGGCCGTCAGAAACTATTTGTAGAAGTAAAAGGTGCCGAGATACACTGACGCCTGCTGTTGCCTTTGGCTACATGAAAAAAAAAGAATGTAACTGTCCAGTCAGATATCTCCGGAGCATTGGCAAAATTTAATGTCTTTTCGGTACAGTGTCGAAAAGTTTTATGTTAGATAAATTAGAAGAAAAGCTAAGGGGAAAACGGAGGCTTGATTCAATGAAGAGATCGCTAAACACGATTGAGAACAGGGAATGTCGCAGGAGCCAAGGTTTAGACAAGTGCACTTGTCTTCGTCAGGACGCTGTCCTGATGCAGTCCGTTGGCTGCTGCGACATTCCCAGTTCTCAATCGTTTTGAGCGATCTGTTCATCGATGCTAGATAAATGTACTTCACTGAGGCTTTGCACCGAATGCAGTAAAACATCTCAAGCTTTACACATGTACCTGTCGGAGGCGCGTTATAGGCACAAATTGGTGAAAACTATTATTTTTTCTGTTTTTTTTCTTTCAGGAGGTCGTCGTCACCGGAAACGTAGTTGGCATCGTAATAGGAACCCTTTCTGATGTGAGTAACGGTCAGCTCTTCTAAAGAGAACTGAAGAACAATGAAAAAAAAACAATGAAAAGAAATTATAAATCAATATTAGATTCTTAATTACCCAAGTATGCTAAAGAGATCCAACTAAGAGCTCCCCCAACCTCCCCGAAAGCAGCTTTTACCTTGGCTTCCGCCATTTTGTAAAGAGGTTCGCAAGGGAAAACAACAAACACATAAATAAAACTTCAATAAGTGGTCAAGCAGCCGGCACAAAAATTTTGCTTCTGGGAAAAAAGCACTTCAGGAATTGTGTACATACGCATTTGGTACGATCAGTGTCGTTCTTGCTGTAAAGTGCATGCAGTGTATTCTTTTATCTTCAATAACCAGTAACTGCGCAATATGCGAAGAGTCCCTTAGCATAGAAATTAAAATAATAAAATAACTACGGTAACAGAGCTTGCAAGAATTAGGCTTGATCCATTTGTGTCTGCTGTGCATTGTGCATGCATGCATGCGTGTGCTGACACGCATTTTGTGAGGTATTGTAATAAACAGGTAATGGCAAACTGCATAGGAACTAGTGTAGCCAAAGAAGTCCGTTGAAAATTACACCAGACGCTCAGAGTAGTCCTAAAAGCCGACACCTCGGAAGGACACCTCGTAGACACACGCCGAACATCACCTGTCGTGTTCCTTCCTACAAGAGGTGAAGTGTGGAAAGTGAAAGCGGACCTATATTTTATACAATCTGGTCACTGCAGATAATGGTGATTACCGACAAACCAGCCTTCCCATTCCTGTTACTGCACGGAGCACCAGTTCTACGTATAAGTCACTGCAATCTAACTGTACCTTTATTGATATTCCAACATATAATATCTGGCCCAAGAAATTCGCCGTTTCAGATGAAATTTTCCGGAAGTGTACACCTGCTTTTTGCGTTCATAGTCATCGGTGTTACATCTCTTTACAAAAAATCTGTTGTGCAATGCGCTTTAGGTAGGCAAAGACTTGATCAGTTTCTCGAATGAACACTCGTCAACATGAAAGTTAAAGGAGCAGTGCAGTGGATTTTTTGTCGTATGGGTAATTACCAAAGTCCACCGCTCCCACGCCAAGAAAATAGTTAGTAAGCTAACGAATATGCAAAAAGAAAGTTCAAGTAGCGACGGTACACCGAGGGGTTCGCTCTAACAGGCGTGACGCCATTACTGTCAGATGGCGTATACTACGCCCTACAGAGTTATTTGCGGTGGAAATTTATACACATTGCATTCTAACAAAGTCGGGGACGTAAAATGACAAGTTTTGGAGAATTGACTAAGCTAACGTTGCGTGGTAGTGGAAAAAAACAAAAGTAATGGGTTTCGTGAGGCCGCCGGAATTTCAAGGTGATGGGTGGAGTTTTCAGTTTTCCCCTTACACTGAATATAAGAAAACATATCCACGAAAAAGTTGACGAGGCATACTTCTAGCAATCTAAAAAACTTTTGCGCTTCAATTTATTGTCCCGTGAAACATTCCTAAGGGCTCACGTTATCATCAGTGCCCATGATGACATGACCCACGGTCACACCTGCAATATTAGGCAATCTGTCAATGGAATATCATCAGAAGCCTCATGCTTCAGCTTTTGCTTATTCGGTTAATCCAGCGTTGACTACTCGGTGTCGTGTTAGGTTCAAGTACTGAGCAACGTTAACTGAACTGACAGTACTGTGACCGCTTTTCTTGCACTGCCACTGGAGCTGTGATGTCCATAGTAGCAATGGAATCATACTTTGCTCTGGGGATCTATGCCTTAGCTTTTCTCTCGATTAAGAAGACAATATAGATAAAACTTCTGATAACAACCGACAGCAGGTTACAGAGTGCAAAACTGAAATGCGTTTCAGTGCCGCTACTCGAGGTCCCTGCCTGTTTGCGAGCGCAAATGAAAGCGATCACAGTTTTATGGCGTCACCTATAGCAAAACGCATTGCTTGCTTGGAATTTTGGATTCTCATCTTGGGGTTTTTATGGCAATCTAACAATATGCAACAATAAGTGGGATTTAGCATTTAACGTCAAAAATGTACCTGTATTGGGAAGATCTTACGTTGATAATAAGCTCAGTATAGTAAGTAATCTGACAATTGTCGGAGTAATTATGAGATATAATTAACTGGAGGCACGTATGCAGTTGTACACAGAAATAGTTATGGGGGTATAAGGAACACTGCAGAAAGCAAAAAAGTAAAGTTCACGTGTGGCTCGTACCCTTATAGATATCAAAGTGCGGATATGAATTACGCAGTTGAAGTTGCTACGATATCCCGCATATACACAGACCGATCTCCCTTAGATCAGTCCAGATAATAATATATAATAATAATAATAATATATATCATATATTATATAATATATATCATGTAATACATATTAATATATAATAATAAGAACTATGATGGGGGACAATCAGCCCTTTTCTGCAGTAAACATATGGTAGAATGCTATACGTACAACTTTTGCCGTTCACAAATGGCTGCTTGTTTTATGAGTCTTTCAGTTTTTGCAGAATTTGTGCGATTGTGTGCCCAACCTCGACATCCAGTTTGGCGGAAGCGCATATAAAAATAGAGGGTTCACCAGAATGGAACAGAATGTCCCTTTATTATAGCTCATTTTGCATCATGTTACAGCTACCTCCACGACATATCGATTTAAAATCGGTGTCATCGAACCAAACAATCAGCAATATGCACACAATGCAAGTGGTCTCCGATTGCTTCTCCGAAATGCATGTGTTCTCTTTGAGAAATTGCTTCTTGCGTAACTCAAGCCATTAATGCATATTGTCGCGACTGTACTTTGGAAAGTGTACTTGGGTAGCCGAGAAAAACGAAGTAGGAGCACGAGCAAGGACCACCGGTCTTTCGGAAGAAGACGAAGTTTGGCGTCTGCGCTTCCTGTGGTTTTCTGATAATACAGTTCCTTGTTCTTTTTGTCCCATCGTGGTCCGGTCTTGTTTTTCCACGTTGTGACAGTGGTGGAGGTGCTGGACTTCAACACCTGACGCTCGGAACTCTTCAGCGTAGCCGCACTACTAGTCCAAGCCCGCAACCAGTACCTGCTGTGGATACACCTGTCCACCGCTACAGTCGCCGACAGCGAGGCTTGAGCCCCGAGATTTTCCCCTTGGAATTCCCCCTGTCAACGAGCCCTCATCCTCCTGCAGAAATGGCCACCGAAGGTGCTTCACAGGTGACTATTGAGCAACCGCGAATCCCCGACACATTTTACGGCGAGATTTATGAGGACGTTGAGGATTGGCTCGATCAATACGAGAGAGTCGCCAAGGCGAACCGCTGGTCCCCAGATCAGAGGTTATCCCACGTCTACTTCGCACTAGCCGACAGCGCTCGTACATGGTACGAGAACCGGGAAGGGACTCTAACTACCTGGAGTGAATGTCGGCAACAGCTCCTCGATACGTTTTCTAACAACGATCGTCGCGACTTGGCTCAGCAACTCATCGAAATGCGGATCCAAAAACCC
Source organism: Hyalomma asiaticum (assembly GCA_013339685.2). Classification (NCBI taxonomy): domain Eukaryota; kingdom Metazoa; phylum Arthropoda; class Arachnida; order Ixodida; family Ixodidae; genus Hyalomma; species Hyalomma asiaticum. The sequence goes on along the minus strand of CM023488.1, from coordinate 76,664,390 downwards.
AACGAGAGCGTAGCCATGTTTGCAGAGGATATGACGCGCCTCTTTCGCCGTACGGACCCCGAGATGCCTGAAGCGAAGAAAGTCCGGCATTTGATGCGAGGAGTGAAGGAGCAACTGTTTGCTGGCCTCCTTCGTCACCTGCCGACTACTGTTGCGGAATTTATTAGGGAGGCGACGACAACTGAACGAGCCCTTCATCAGTGGTCCCGCCAGTACGACAGAACAACTACGTCGATCAGCGTTTCTCCACTGACTGCAACCGGTGAGCCTTCTCTACGTGAGCTCATCCGCGAAGTCGTTCGGGAGGAGCTGCGCAACCTTGTAGTGCCTCCGAAAGATCGTGTGGTAGCTTCTGTCGCTGAGGTTGTGCGTGAAGAAATCAGGCAAGTATTTTCTTTGCCTCAACCACAACCGGATCAGCAGTCCATAAACTACGCATCCGCAGTCCGTCATCCAGCACCAGCGCCGCAGACGTCATTTTTCCCTGCTCCTCATAACGAGACGACGTATCACCCACAGCCGACCTACTTACCGCCGACCCAACTTGCCGCCGACCCACCTCAGTTGCCGCCGACCCAACAGCCCAGTATACCCGTCGAGACCTCGCCTTACAACCCTCCACCGGCCCATGCAACTTGGGCGCGAAGGACGCCTATCAGTCGACCGCTTCTTCGCAGGACGGACACGTGGCGCACCGCTGACCGCCGTCCGCTTTGCTTCCATTGTGGAGAAGCCGGTGATGTTTACCGTTTCTGCCCGCATTACGACTCCGACAGACCTTTTCAAGCATACCCCTCGTGCTCGCTTTGACAGTCGACGCGATGCCAATATCCCTGAGCCAGCACCAGCACAGCCGTTTGCCGAACCTCATCGCCTGCCCCGAGCTCCTCACCACACCGTCGCAGTTACGCCGGTACCACCCGTGGCAGATCCCCGAGCCCTCGCCGGGGAAACTAAGAGGAGCGACCTTTGGGATGAAGGATGCCACCAGTCGAAATGCTACAACTCCCCTAATGCCGCAAGGACGACTGGAAGAGACGACGTTGCCGACCTCAACTTCTCCAATGACGCCAGAACGACCGGACGAGATGACGTTGCCGACTTCAAAGGAAATTGTAAGCGCCGACCTGCCTGTTTGCATAGACGGACGCCCAGTGACGGCACTAGTAGACACTGGAGCCGATTTCTCAATTATAAACAAGAAACTCGCCGACTGTCTTAAGAAAGTAAAGACTACTTGGACGGGCCCCCACATAAGGACAGCCGGAGGTAAGCTGATGACACCCACAGGCAAATGCACGGCTAGAGTTACCATCAGTAGCTCTGCTTTCGTTGCTGATTTTGTGATTCTGCCGGAGTGCTGCAAGGACCTGATCTTGGGAATGGACTTTCTGCGTGAATACGGTGCCGTTATAAACATTCCTGATGCGTCGGTCACATTTTGGATGAGCCCAGAGTTAGTGGAACCTTGTACAGAGCAGCACCCTCGGCCTCTGCGTGTCTTTGATGACGGCGTGACTATCCCACCTCGGTCAAGCGCTCTCGTGTCAGTCGAATGTGACATCGTCAGTTGTTCCGCTAGCATTGCCAAAAAAATCCCAGAATTGCCATTCAGCCATGGTGTCTCCGTCGCAAGGGGCATCGTCAAGATAAATCGGGTACACACGCAAGTCCTGCTAACGAACTTTAGTCCTCAGTGCCGACATCTCAAGAAAGGTATGGCAGTTGCTTACATAGAAGAGCTCGCTCAGGTCACAAACTGCATGATTGCGGAAAAAGGTGATGACGTTGACCAACCACCCGTACCTTTGTCCGTCGACGTTGGTCCAAGTTTGCTGCCTGCACAGAAAGAAAGCCTCCTGGAGCTTATTCATGAGTTTGAGGACTGTTCTTCTTCTTCCTCCAGAGTCGGCCAGACGACGTTGACTAAATATCGCATAATTACAGATGAAACGGCCCGGCCAATACGACAAAATCCGTACCGTGTAGCCCCGCGGGAACGCGAGGCCATAGAAAATGAGGTGCAAAAGATGCCTCAGGATGACGTTATACAGCCGTCGAAGAGTCCATGGGCATCGCCGGTAGCTTTAGTCAAGAAAAAGGACGGCAGCTTACCTTTTTGCGTTGACTACCGCAAGCTCAACCAAGTAACAAAAAAGGACGTTTACCCGCTTCCACTAATAGATGATTCCATCGATCGGCTACGGCATGCATGTTATTTCTCGTCGATGGATTTAAGGAGCGGATATTGGCAAATCGAAGTTGATGAAACAGATCGGGAGAAAACAGCATTCGTAACACCTGATGGCCTCTATGAATTTAAGGTGCTTCCCTTTGGTCTGTGCTCCGCCCCTGCCACATTCCAGCGGTTAATGGACACCGTAGTGTCAGGCCTCAAGTGGCAAACGTGTTTGGTCTATTTGGACGATGTGATCGTGTTTTGGGCAACATTTGACGAGCACTTAAAGCGGCTGCGAGCGGTTTTCCAAGCCATACGATCTGCTGGTCTTACGCTCAAGCCGGAAAATGTCATTTTGGCTTCGAAGAGCTCCTTTTCCTAGGCCATGTTGTCAGCAGTCAAGGGGTACGGCCCCACCCCGGGAAGGTAGCTGCCGTTGCAAATTTTCGACAACCATGTGACAAAAAGGCGGTCAGGCGATTTTTAGGACTATGTGCCTACTACCGATGCTTCATTCACAACTTTTCCCGCCTTGCGTCGCCGTTGACACGACTCACCAGAGAAGACGTCCAATTCGAATGGGGCGAGGAACAGCATAAAGCGTTTCACGAGCTGCGGCAACGACTTCAAAAGCCGCCGGTCCTCGCACACTTTGACGACGACGCGCCGACAGCTATACACACTGATGCCAGCATTGTCGGCCTGGGAGCTGTGCTCGTGCAGCGTCAAGACGGTTCCGACCGAGTAATTGCTTACGCAAGCAGGACCCTTTCCCGTACCGAAGAAAATTATTCCACCACGGAAAAAGAGTGCCTTCCTGTAGTGTGGGCGGTTATGAAATTTCGCCCATATGTGTACGGCTGCACTTTTCAAGTCGTCAGTGATCATCACTCCCTTTGTTGGTTGATGAACTTGAAAGATCCCTCAGGACGGCTGGCGCGCTGGAGCCTTAAACTTCAAGAATACGACATGGTTATTGTCTATAAATCCGGGAAGCGGCACACGGATGCAGATTGCCTTTCTCGCGCACCGCTGGAACCGGCAAATGAAGAGGACGATGATGATACAGCGTTTGTCGGTGTTGTCAACACGACTACGATCGCACAGCAACAACGCGACGACCCGGAACTGGAGACAGTTATTAACTTCTTGGAGGGCCGCACCTCTGCCATTCCGAGACTCTTTGCGAGGGGACTGTCATCATTCAGCATACGCAACCACGTCCTTTACAAGGTGAACTTCTCTCCAAACGGAAACACCTACTTGCTCGTCGTCCCAACGCCTCTCCGACACGAAATATTACAGGCCTGCCACGATGAAGCAACATCCGGTCACTTGGGCTATACACGAACACTATACAGAGTGAAACAGAAATATTACTGGCCACGACTCACAGCGACCGTTCAGCAGTACGTCCGCACATGCCTCGAATGCCAGCGGCGGAAAATGCCGGTAGGCAAACCAGTCGGCTACCTCCAACTCCTTGACGTGCCCGAAACTCCATTTGCTCAGATCGGCATGGATCTCCTAGGTCCGTTTCCCATTTCCGCTTCAGGTCGTAAATGGATTATTGTAGCAACGGACTACCTGACCCGCTACGCCGAAACCAAAGCTCTGGAGAGGGGCACAGCAAGTGAAACTGCCAGATTTTTTTTGTAGAAAACGTGGTACTAAGGCATGGCGCCCCAGCAGTCGTAATAACCGACAGGGGTACTGCATTTACAGCCGAGTTATTAGAAACAGTTTTAAGACTTAGTGGCACATCGCATCGCCGTACGACGGCGTACCACCCACAGACGAATGGTCTGACGGAGCGCCTCAATAAGACACTCGCCGACATGCTTTGCATATATGTGGATGTGGAGCACAAGAACTGGGACGAGATCTTGCCATACGTCACATTCGCTTATAACACGGCCCAACAAGAGACGACACGAATGTCACCTTTCCGTCTTCTCTACGGTCGTGAAGTCACTACAATGCTCGACGCAATGCTGCCACATGAACGTGACATCGACGAAACGGATGCCGACTATATTACTCAGCGTGCTGAAGAAGCCCGGCAACTTGCGCGCATACGCATTCGTCGCCAACAGGAGTACGATTCGAGCCGCTACAATCGTCGTCATCGACTAGTCGTCTAGGAGCCGGGAGAGAGAGTTTGGGTCTGGACGCCCATTCGCCGCCGCGGCCTCTCCGAGAAACTGTTGAAGCGATACTTCGGGCCTTGTAAAGTTCTTCGACACCTAACCGATGTTAATTATGAGGTTGTTCCCGACAGTGTTCACCGCACAAGTCGTCAACGGCATGCACCGGAGGTTGTGCACGTGGTCCGGCTGAAACCCTACTTATCTGAGTGACTTCGCTACTTCGATCACTGGCGTGTATAGATCGTGTTACCGCTACTACAAAGCATCGGGACGATGCTTTCTGGGAAGGACCACGATGGGACCACGATGGGACAATATTATATGGAGAATAATTAGGAAAAACATCTGTGAACGAACCATAACGTTCGGAGAGGATTCCTTCAGTGAATCTCAAATAACACTGCATGCATGAAGTGCCTGTATATCCCATTATCGCCTCCATTTCGCAGATACGGCGAAACTTGCTTCAAATAGTACGTTCGATTTCTTGTGTAGTACTTTCATTTCAATTTCTGCAGGTCTTCGTCGTATACAGGCTAGGTCTATTCATCGGAGGATTACCGCAGTGACCTCGAGCAGCCTTGCACAGACGACATCAGCAATACAGCCCTGTTGTGTTTCTTGTCACCAGTAAAAGCTAGTCGTATGAATTCGATAAAAAATAAAGAATCCCTCTTAGTACAGTAGTTTCTCTTTTTTTTCGTTCACAGTGAACAGTAACTGGGAGATAATGACAGACTGAAATATTTCTTAAGCCCATTAGAAAACCAAACTAAAAGAGATGCTGCGAGAAGACGGAGGCTTTAATCTGTGAACAAATCTCTAAAAACGATGGAGAACAGGGAATGTCGCCGGAACCAACGCTTCGACATGTCCACTTGCCGTGCTGACGAGGACAAATCCACTTGTTGAAACATTGGCATCGGCGACGTTCCTTTTCTCCATGGTTTGTATCAATCTGTTGATTGATTAAAAGAATTAGGCTAGCAGAATGTACGATGTCCTTTCTTTATTTTTCGTTCACCTTAGCGACATTCCTTGACATTGGCATATGAGTCACAGAGCTTTCCCTTTGGCACATCAAAATCTCACAAGGTCTCAAGCCATTATTCCGAGGCTCATCCAAACGAACTCTCATCCCACACACTCCGTCGACGGAGGTCTGCCCTCTATGCCCCGACTGCGGCGAGGTTAGCGATTTCAGGCACATGCTCTGGGAGTACCCCGCTTTGCAGCACAACATGAACCTAGGTCTTAGGGCAGAAGCATCTTATTCATTTGTCAGAAGCCACGACTGGATTGATGAGCTCCATCTCTCCGCCAGGCTAACGATGCGGCGGTGAGGCTTGGCCTTTCGTCCCTACTTAGATGTGGCTTGCTGTCTTGCTCCGATGAAAACGGGGTGAAGATTCTTCCGGATCTGAAAATTTTTTTCAATTTTCCTTCCTTCGTTCACGGCGAGTAAATGTGGGACAACAACAGGCACGCGTACAGCTTCTCCAAGAAGAGCAATCAACAAAGGTATAAGCTGCTGCCATCTCACACAAGCATTGAAAAGCCAAAGAAAAATGGTTCCCGCGTTCGCGGGCATGGCTCCTGCGGTGCAGTGTGTAGAAGTTAGTTTTCTTGTGCCCTGAATAAAATTGCCGTCCGATCTCAGGGAAACAAATTCCAGCGACCCCTACGAACCGTGGAATTCACTGTCATGCGAAGGAATCAGCCAGAAAATTGGCAGTGCCGAAGTTTCTTGGCATTTAGACAAGTGTTAAGAATACGATCAACCTGCTTGGGCGAACTGACTAATTGTGTAACGGATTAATTCTTAGCGTAACGTCGACAGCGCTGTGGTGCCCCACACGTTTATGCACGATATCCGTTTCGTCCAGAGGAGCGCACAGCAGTGTGCTGATGTGGTTATATTGAGCGTTGTTCGTTGAAGAATTTCTGTAAGGTCCTACAAAGAAGGAGAGTAGAACACTGCGTGAGAATCGGAATCAGAATAAAAAATGGTTATTTAGTCATCTATTTAATTACAAATATATGTATACTGAAGGAGGTCCCATAGTCAGAGACTAAATCGGGACGTCCTACAGTAGTAACCCTAGAAAAAAATTAATTGATGCAGTAGACAATGGCACAGAAAACAAACAATAAATTACATCGCAGCCGAAAGAATCGTTCTACTTATGACCAACAATATTAGAAAGCAGCAACAAGAACCGGAAATAGACAACGTAAAAATAACGGTAATTCAACTCTCCTAGACAGTTTTCAGATAATTACATTTCAGATAATTACATGGTGAAGGATAGTAAAAAAAATGTGCTTGATCCTTCTCTCATGGGAATCAGTATAACGCTAAAGCGAGACCTGTCTTCGCACATGAGCAGCAATTTGCTCATAGCAAATATAAACGATTTAGGGCAATAATGAACCCTATTATGGGAGAGCTGTTCCAGCCATTCCAGGGACGAAACGAATCGAGGGGCGGGAGACGGGCTGGATGCTCTGCACCGGTGAATCACTTGCATGTGCACATCAGCTGCACCTCCACAATGCACAGGGAGCCTCGACAGTTGCACACCAGCGAAAGCTCTCGGACAACTCACATTTTTCCGGAGAAGCTGCACTGAACGCGCCAGCGCCCTGCGTAAACCTGCCATAAACACAGAGTTGTTCAATCATACGAGTTACCAAACTCCCCTAGGCCCCATGTATCGAAATCCGGACACGCCAAGTGCCAAAACTGTGGAGGTTAGAAGATTGTCGCGCCATCCGTCGACACAGAAACAGACTACTAAATGGCGGGTTAGTGTGTTTTGTGTTATGGAACACAGAACGCTCCGCTGCGTCAATGAAGCGAGCCTTATGGAAACGACGTTGCGGACACAGAACATCCGTCGATTTCGTCGTGGTTCTGGCGTCTTCTGCAGAACAAGAAAATTCACTGACCATGTGCCGTCGCTTCTGCTTATGCACGAACATTGAGGATTCACGAAGCGTTTTGTCCGTGATAAGTGCTCACACGAAAGAAGCCGGAAATCGTCTGTTCGGCTACCGAGGCCGCTGGTGAAAGAACAAGAAAGCTGTTCGAACAGCGGATGACTTTCGGTGAGTAGTTATTCTATTTTTGTCTTTGAATGTCTATGTGTCACTGGGAATCCAGCACAAAGCGCGGACCAGCGGAATTCAATTCACATGAATACAGCATCGATGTGTCAACACAGCAGCAGAAGGCTTTTAATGCAGAGCGTGTTGTCTGCAAGCGAAAAAGCGTATGGTGCAAGTCAACCATCAAGCTCAGGCGAATTGCAATATAAGACTCTTTCTATCTCTCCCTCGCTTATTTTTTACCCGCCTTTAGCCGCGTGATAAGAGAGCCATTAGCAACTGTAACGGTGCTTCAACGTTTGTGGCCGCCACTTTCATGCAGTAAACATCGCCTCCGAGATTTATTGAAAGTAGCGTTTCCAGTTACGGCTCCCAGAGGGGGGGACAGTCTGCTAACCTCCGCCGATTTGGCCGTCGGCTTGTCCAGATTTCTGAACGCAGTTTGGCAACTACTAGGATCGAAGAACTCTGCCATAAACCAGGAGCGTTCGCAAATGGTGAAACCATGGAGAGAACTCGTTTTCGCGATGATGAAACCTTGCAAGCGAGACTGAACTGCTTGTCGCGGATCGTTTTGCGAACGCACATTTCGCTGTGGGAAAGGCGGATCATTTACTTGTAGGCGAGCGCCGGGTTCGATCCCGGCTGCGGCGGTCGCATTTTCGATGGAGGTGAAAATGCCAGAGGCCCGTGTACTGTGCGTTGTCAGTGCACGTTAAAGTTCCCCAGGTGGTCTACATTTCCGGAGCCCTCCACTACGGCCTTTCTCTACTCTATCTCTTTCACTCCCTTTCCCCCACCCCCACGGACACTTAGCCGTGCTCCCTACATGGGCTGCAGAAATTAGCGTCCTTTCCTAACCAAACCACAATCAATCAATCAATCCTGCAGTAGAGCACGTCGCAAACACAACTTTAATCTATGCCGCACGAGACAAATTATGTAGCGTCCGTGGTTGAAGCAACAAGCCGGCAGACCGGAAAGGACGCCGAAGCCTGCGCGGCGATAAAGATGTCGAGGCTACTGGAGCGCTAACTGCCGGCGCGCATATTAACAAGGCAATTTATGACTTCGCTCCATCGTTCCTACGTGGCGGTACCACCTCTTGGAAGCATGAGCCCAGTGAAACGGAGGCTATCTTAATTTAGGAGCAGTTTTGCTTGTTAATTATCTGCTTTAACCAGACAAAGATTAGATGCTAATTGCAAACCGGTGCAGTAAAGACAGAAGGCTGGTTTTTCGCTCCATTTTGCAAGTCGGTCGGTGGTGTTGTGGAAGCGCTTCTAGCTCATACCATCGCTCCCTGGCTGGTTGTAGGTTTGAATCCCGGCGAGTAAAAATTTGTCTATCTAAAATGCGCGTTTCTTTTTCAGACATCTACTTCCGTTACGGAAGTACGTCACATATTTCATGCTGCACACCGGCATAAAACACTTTCGTGTTAAAATAGGTGACGAAGAAGAAAACAATGCAGTGAGATTAATTTCAGCAATGAGGGATCATGATGCGATGATTCGTCCACAGTAGGTTGTGAGAAGGCATGAAAGGGAACGGGAGAAATAGAGGTGACGAAGAATAACCAGATTATGGAATCGATGCGAGGAAAGTCTTCACATCTTCTTTGAATACGCCGATTGATTGTGAATTTTATGGAATGTTATTTCATAGACGGATTCCAGTGAAGCGGGCTGTTTTTTGCCATAGTATGAACAATAGGTAAGATAAAATAGCGGTTGTGCGCAAACCTTGTCAAATTTGTTTGTAGACTAGACGGAGGGATTATAAACCAAGGAAGCTGAATTCTTATTTGCTTGAAAAATAGTATTCCTAGATTATATTTGAAAGTGCTGTCAACCATTAGGATGTAGAGTAGTGCGTATGTAATATTTCTGTCTTCAATTGTTCAAGGATGGTTCAACCGAAACCACCGCAGCAATTTATCGTTTAAGAGATCGCTAAAAACGATGTAGATTAGGGAGCGTCGCAGGAGCCAATGTTTCGACAAGTGGTCTTGTCTTCGTCAGGACAGCGACTGCCTTCTCCAGCGTTCGTTTATGTACGCCATTGCACGCTCTCCCCCGTACACAGAAGGAGAGGAGAAGAGCGGCACGTGCAAAAAGAAATGAGGGCGGAGGGGGGCGCTAGGTTGTAGAGAAGTTAGGTGACAGGTTTTAGCATGACTAATATAAATGGCAAGAGCGTAAGCTTTCAAAGAATCCGCTAATGGTACATATCTTGGAAATACATTGTGTGCGGAGTGTTAGAAAACCCCGTGCGCAAAATGTCTTTCCAAGATATGTACCATGAGCCAATTCTTTGGAAGCTTTCGTTCTTGCATTGCATATTAGTCACGCTAACACCTGTCACCCAACTGCCCGTACAACCTAGCCTCCCCCCCCCTTTTCTTTTCGTTTTCGTTTTGTTTCTTGCTGTTAGCACGTGCCGCTCTTGTCCTCTCCTTCTGTGGACGCGGGTGGCGTGCAATGAGAAGCCAGTCGCTGTCCTGACGAAGACAAATCCACTTGTCGAAGCGTTAGCTCCTGCGACGTTCCCTGTTCTAGACCATTTTTAGCGACGTGTTCATGGATTAATTGCTGCTGTGGTTTCAGCTCAAGCACTCTTGAACAAATGAAGATATAAATAATACATCCTAACTGTCGACAAATGGAGTTTGTTTTAGGGGGGAGACCTTTAAGCGGCTGTTCGGTGTGTGCTCGGATCCTGGAGGCAGCGCACCGTGCGAGGTGCAGAGAACTACGAGTGAGTGCAGTACCGTTAATCATGGTGCGCATAACGAGCATGTGTTACTGATGTAAAGATCAGTCATTCACGTTCGTCCTGCATTTATACGTTACCGCCCAAGTATTTGTGTATTGTATGTGAAGGACGAAACCAGGGTGGGGGCGGGGGGCGAGACGTAGGCGGATAGATAGATAGATAGATAGTGACTTAAGTTCGCCAACATGATGCTTCCCATGTAAAGTGACGTGCTCCTGAGTTACGTTAAGATTGGCAATAATACAATCACGTGTGGCTCATTACCGCTCAACTCCACTCGTGTTATGCGGGTATGGGCGCACCTGAAGGAATGTTTCCGTCGCAGGTTATGTTAACGAAGGACCAACCAAAAATGGGCGTAAGAAATTTGAACAGAACACTCTGCTAGTGTTAAACAAGAAACAGGCGCACCGTTTGTTGTAGCTTGCTGTTGAGCAGCACACATAGCAAGTAAGCGCTCACATAGAAGCATCTACCTAAAACGCATTATGTGTGAAGTGACCACGCACTCGTAAGCAGAGCAGCCAAGCAAAAGACGTTTATTACAAGTAACGTGAGCAATAATGTATAGCGCGGAACAGGAAAGAGCGAAAGGGAAACAAGTGATATAGTAGGTGTGCACTGCGTTCATCGGCACGTGCAATGCATGAAGACATAACAAGGAGGGTTCGAATCGAGCCTCCGAGAGGCCAGGAAGCAGGCGACCACTCGTCAACGGTGCTGCTGATGCGTCGTTTTGCATAATATAATAAGTCTGTTACATGGGAAGCTGTGAGGATGCTTATCGCGCTAAGCTTGCGCACAGATGTTGATGCTATTCGTCAAACTCTGCTGAATGTCAAACATCACATAAATTGCTCACCGATTGCTTCGCGTGATATCAATTTCCACAATGCGTCGAATGCTTGGCACACAGACGTCTTGCGACACGGAAAGAACCGCTGGAAGCATTACTCGTTTATTCTGTCAGAGCATTAGGCACGGTGGTATGATGAGAAGTGACGCCGCTGCCACAGTACAATGTCGTCCCGCGTTGATTTGATGTCATGGGTGGCGCATATAGAGCAGAGTTTTTTAATTCGTAAACTGTAGAGTTCCTATTTTCAAGAGCCTTCAGATGTACTGTATGGCTTTATTCGTAAGTAGTGGGCTGGCTGTGGCTGGTTCTGGAGCGGATGATCATGCTGCTGCTGCTGATGATGATCATAGTGATGATCTTGAACTTGTGATATTTACCCACTTTGGGTGCTTAGTCAAGACCCAGGTGGACCTGACTTTAATTTACAAAACTGTATTACCTGAAAGGTTTATTCTTTCTCTGATATGAATTTGAATATTACGATCGTAATGATCATGATGATGACCGCTGGGTAAACGCAATGAAGAAGCGATCTTCTTTCATCTCTTCCCATCGACCCACTTCATACAGCTTGCATTATCGCTTTTCCACACACAAAAAACAGCATCGACTCGATGCTATGGTATAGGCACCGTGCACACGTTAGGAGCTGCCACAGTCGAGTGCTGCCTCCAGCACCAAAGCGGCCAAGGTAGCAAACTTGACGGGATACGACACGACGCAAGCGACGGCAAGCTACCGCGCCGTGCTTTGGTGCTTCGGTTGAGGCGTTTCCGTTTCCATTTGCTTTTAAAAACGCTGAATTGTTAGCAGCCGTCAGAGAACCGTAGTGTTAGCGCGTGTGCTACTTTTCGCCAGACCTCGCGCACGGTCACGCGAACGCGACAACATAAAATGCATTAGCTGGGGGAAGACGCAATCCGCCCTAGCCTATTGAGCCTACGCGCGTCTGTCCTTGGCTCACCGAACGATCACAGCTTATCACTCTCCGGCTAACACAGCAGCAAATGATTGAGTTCTGGTGGTTTACGCCCCAAAACCAGCTACGCTAATGAGAGACGCCGCAGTGGAGGGCTCAGGAAATTTGACCCCCTGGGGTTCTTTAACGTGCACTGACATCGCACAGTACACGGGCCTCAACATATCGCCTCCATCGAAATGCAGCCACCGATCGCGGCAGGAAATTCGGCGGCAGCTTGAAAAAGACAACTGCGATCGCACTAGAGAGTAATAGCTGAGCGGCTCAGCGGGCCAGCGGGCCCAGCGAACGAGCGGAGACGCCAACTGCGCATGCGCGGCCCGCTGGGACAGCCAGTGCATTTACGGAGCGAGCCGCTCGCCCGCTCATTTCGTCTCTTCAGCGGAGCGTATGCAGCGGGCCAGCGCGCGAGCGTTTTGCAAGATGGCAGCCCCCAACACAAGCGGCGGCGGCATGTCGTCATGTCATGCAGCAAAAACGATGTGTTTCCACATAACACCTGTGATCTAATAAAAAATTACTTTTGCGATATACTTTTCGCAGTAACTTCAATTTATTCGACAGATAAAAACCTCTGCTCGAGCGACAGTAACTCCAACATTGTTCAACAGGTGGCGCAGCGGTAAGTTCCGCTGAAAGAAGCGACACCCCGCTTCTTTCATCTTGCAAAACGCTCGCGCGCTGGCCCGCTGCATACGCTCCGCTGAAGAGACGAAATGAGCGGGCGAGCGGCTCGCTCCGTAAATGCGCTGCCTGTCCCAGCGGGCCGCGCATGCGCAGATGGCGTCTCCGCTCGTTCGCTGAGCCCGCTGACCCGCTGAGCCGCTTAGCTATTACTCTCTATTACTCTTCATCATGCGGTCCGCTGTCCCCTCCGCTCCAGCGCTGGGCCCGCTGGCCCGCTGAGCCGGTCAACTATTACTCCCTACTGTCATGGCCGCTGAATGAAAACGCGTCTTCCTTCGAGCGGTGTGGCAGTGGGATGACTGCGCCAGATTCAGCTAGTACAGCCGAGGTTGTCTTCACGGCACATATTTTTTTCCTATCTATGGCACTGAAACGTATGCCAATTATTATTACATTAGGTTCACGGTGCTCAACTGCTGCCTGTTGAGTAATGGCAACTTGGCTTCCCGCTTAAGCCTTCTGCTGGGTTCTTCTCCTCCTTGCCCAGCAACAACACAAGAATTATGAGGCAAAGTCACGAAACTAGTTTCTGACGTTACTTTATCCTTACACCAGGATAAGCCCGCTAGCCCCGCAACTCGCTGCCTTATTCATACATACGCACGTTCACGATAGCGGCCTAATAGCTGTATGTTTTACACTGCCAGCAAAAAAATAAAAATAAAAAACCAAGGAGTTGTTTACCTGGCACAGCAATTGCTCGAGTGAGTTGTCTGTCAACCTGTAGCGCTCAATAAATCTCGATGGATTGCACACTGGGTGCGCCTCTTCGTTTGTCTTGGCATTTCCTACAAAGAGCCTGCACCTCATTCGGCGTTGCGGCCCGGGTGTAGAGTTAGATCCATCGCTGCTGTAGTACAATGTCGCATCCATAAATACTTACTCGAAAGGCAAGAAAAAGGCACGCCATCTATTCACAAAGCTTACCTTTATCGCCGAATGAGGCGATCCACCTTTCACACTGATTCCATTCGCAGTTTGCACTTGGCTAATTGGAAAGACCGGTAACATCGCGTGCCTGCAGAATAGCTGCTGGTGTTACGGCACCCAACGCCGCAGGAATTATTGCTACAATTCGGCATTCCTACGAACAGAGCAACCGACAGAAACCTAAATACCCGCGAGAATACCTCGTGCCGTCAGAGCGTCACCGTGGAGCAAGCAAGGGGGCTATGGCGCAGCCATTCCTTACGCCTTATACTATGGTATTCTTATCATCCACCCCTCGCGGCTGGCTGATGGCGTTGATAGCGGCGACGGACCGTCGCTCTGTACACTGGCTTGAAAAGCATTGGCGTCGGAAGAGGCATCCTTCCGCGATTGCACCCCACTGCGAGCACGTGAGAGCTTGCCGTAAAGTCTGCGCGTTTTGCCACTACAGGCGCCTTCAACCATGGCGGAGTTACGTCTGTACTGAGGGGAGAAAAAAAACGGTGTAGGTAAAGGCGGAGCACGGAAGTAAATGTGACACTTAGACAAAGCAAGTTAACGAAGATATATAAAAAGAAAACACAGATAACAATGAATCATAGAGAAGTTACAAACGCGCACTGTACAGTTTCATGTGCACAACATGAACAATGTCCGAGCACCGTGGTCGTTGTGTCCTGGCCTGCGTCGGTGATGTGTCCGGAATCACTTCCTAGTTGACGTCACTGCACTATGTAGCACCTGAAAAGTGGCGAAGTACCGGCTCAATAATATTTCACGGAGCCCACAGCGACGAGGGGGAGGGGGGTGTACACCCACGCTAGGTCTCCGGGGTTTTAGAACACATCTTTGTGATGGATGTTGTAGCGTCGTGCGTCTGCTTGCTCCTGCTGCTGCTGCTGACCGATTTGCAGCAGCGCGAGCAGTTGAGCTTCCTCAGCACGCTCTGAAAATTCCTCGGCATAAGGTGGGAACCTGTTAGCGTCGTGACACGGCAGCATAGCGTGCAGTTTGGTCTCAACTTCCCGACCATAGAGAAGGTGAGATGGGGTGAACCGCGTTCTCTTACACGGCCCTGTTATAAGCGAACGTCACGTAAGGCAAGATTCTGTCCCAAGTTTTGTGTTGGGCGTCGGTGTACATCGAGGTCATGTCTGTAACGTTTTGTTCATTCACTCGGTAAGTCCGTTGATTCGTGGTGGTATGCGGTCGTCTTTCGGGTTCGATGTTTCGGCCGCGAGAGCGGCCTTTTTCAAGCTTAGAATACAGATGCTACACAGAGAGCCTACAGCACAGTAACGGGAAAAAGAAAGGGATGGAGTACATCAGAAGTCGAAAGGGAAAGGAAACGGGGTGCATGGAATATCGGTGACCGACTTGAAAGCCGCCAAAGAAAAAGAGGAGTGGATGGAATGACGTTGACCGACATAAAAGTTGGAAGAGGGAAGGGGGGAAGGAGTGGTGGCGGCATCGCCGCTTTGAGTCAAGCGAGCAGCGTGCAAGTATCTACTGGGCAGCCATTCAGACAGGGCGAAACGTACAGGTGCAAAGGATGTAGTGCATGAAGAGAGAAAGAGGACGGAAAAAAGAAAACAGGAAGTAGAAACTCAGAGATATGGTGGCCTGTAGTAAGGGCAAACGTGCTGTAGGGAGTTAGCAAGGGAAGGAGAGAAAGAAAAATAAAACAAAGAAAGACATATAAAGGGAAAAGCGGGATTATATATATATATATATATATATATATATATATATATATATATATATATATATATATATATATGGCACGACATGTTCGCATGCCAGGCAACCTTTTGCAACAAATAAAAGCAACCATTCTTGTATCTGGTTTCCGCTCAATCGTGATCGCGAGCTCCGGGAATCATACCTGATATTTACGTTCAACACTCTAGCAGATGCTATCAGTGAGGATTGAGGTACATTGACATGTCTTCCTTGCGTGTAATTTATCTTGCTCAACAATAACCACAAGTGTAAGCTATCGTCATTTATCACAACCCAGTATGATGACAGCAAAATTTTTCTTCTGAGAGTGCGTTCTAGTGAGAACGTAAACCGTGAAAAGCAAGAGGTGCTGTAATTCTGCTCAGAGTCTCCGCTGTGTTTCCGCTATCTTACTTTCTCTCTTTCATCGATTTCACTGTTAAGACCAGGCCGCGTCTTGGTCCGGGGCCCTAGTAACGGCCAGCTGGTCAGTCCAGGGCCGGGACGCCGAGCAGCGCGTCTCGTCCTTCCAGGCTAGCACCAGCGCGCCGCGCAGTGCACGATCACATCGTCGTCGTCCTCTCTCTGCATCCCTCTGGCGGCGTTCCCCGCACTCTCCCTCCCTCTGTGATGACAGTGGTCTGTGGCGGCCTACGCGAAGATGTGACGCCCTCACTAGAGGTGTGGCCTGTATGAGCGGAGGCACCGAAAGAAGAAGCGAGGGATGAAGCAGTGCAGCTCCGGCCATAAGGTCTTCCAGCATCCCGCGACCCTAACCCTTCTGAGGTCTTCCAGGAACCGGCAGGTGCTGAACTGAGCCTAGATGCTGACGCACAAGTGGTCACTTTTGCTGACCACATTCTGAATGTGCACCCAGCAGACATCCAGTGGGTGCAGTCGCTCAGTAATGCGGACCCGCCACCACACACGCGACGCACGACAGAGGGTCTAGAATCTGCTAGGCAATGCTGTCCTTTCCGTGATCCGCTGGTTCTCCCAGCAAAGCATCACAATCTCAAACAGGTTGTTGCAGAACTTTCCAGCTGGAACCAGTACAGGGCTTCCTTAAGCTCGGCGACCTGGCTCGCGTGCTCGTCAACCATGCCGGAGAAGTCCTCGGCGCAGGCGTCGCCTCCAGGAACTGTCACCACCCTTGGCGCGTGCCGTGGGCACCCGGACGGTTGGCAATCCCCACACTCTCCCTCCCTGCGTGGCTGTGATGCCACTTGTCCAGAACGGCCCGCACGATGGTCGACGCCTCCGCCAGCAGTAGAGCCTCGAAAGCTGGGGCACCGACGAGGTAGCGAACGAGGGCAGGTGGCGCAGCACAGGGCCTAAGGTCTTGCAGGATCCCACAGTCCTAAACCTCTGAAGGTCCTGCAGGTATACGCGGAACCTAAAGCGCACCCTGCCACTGAAGCATGACCGATCGTCACTGCGGATCTCTCTCAGTGTAGTGCACCCAGCAGGCAGCTGGTAGGTATAGTCGCTCACTCATGTAATGAGTCATTTCTTTTCACCGGCAAGCCATCACAGATGAGGAACACTTGGAAGGGTGTCAGACGGCGCATCGGGACATAGAAGGTGTCGCCCACAAGTAAAAACCCTTGATGTCATCACAGCCCGGCTCTCTGGACCGTCGTCTGCCTTGCAGTCACCCCACTACTAGCCACTTTACGCATCATCCTCATCATAGTCCTCAAGACCGTCATCTCCCTCGGAGTCGTCCCCTTTCTTGTCGTAGTCCTCACCATACGTAACTGCATCGACATCGTCGTCATCACCGCCATCGTCTTCACCAGTGCCCTCCTCGTACTTCTCCTCCCGATTTTTTTTCTTGTCCTTGTGGTCCATCTTTTGGACCTTATTCACGTCGTAATCATCAGGCACGTCAGCTGAAGCCCGCTTCTGGGGCGACTTGTCCGTCTTGGCGTCACCGGCACTCTTCTCCTTGACCGAGATTATGTTGTGGCCTGCTGGGTCGCGAGGTCAGCCTGCTTGTCTGCGGAACTCATGGCTTTTTCTTTACGAACTGCGGGAGAGCCGATGCAGCCACTCGCCTTTGTTCGTCTGCTGCACCCCATTGCTCCCAGAGGTCACCAGGCAGATAGGGCGGTGGTTGTCTATGTGCCACAAAACGGGTGATGCTGCGTCCCCCACAAATATACGGTCCTTCCCGGAATGCAGCCGGGGCCCGACGTTGGGCGCCATTGTGCGAGGGATGGCCGCGTCTTGGCCCGCAGCAGTCAGTTCCTGCCAGCTGGACAATCAAGGGCGAGCGCGCCCAGCAGAGCGTCTCGTCCTGGCCCAGGCTAGCACCAGCGCACCACACGCTGCACGATTACATCGTCGTCGTACTCTCCGTGCACCCCTCTGCCGGCGATCCCCACAATATATATATATTGTAAAGAAAGAGTGGAAGGTTGTAGTGGGCCGTCCTGTCGAACGTCTTGCAGTTGGGTTCGCTCTTCAGCACTCTGCTGAGAAAACACCGTTCGAGCACGACGTCCGGGCTCGTTGAGACGCGCATTGCTCGTGGTCGCTGCTTGCTCTCAGGGATTGTGATTTGCATAGTTGACTGAGCTCCCGGTCGACCCTAACGCCGGCATTGTATAAACGCTTCTACAATATGTTATATATATATATATATATATATATTGTAAAGAAGCATTGGAACCTTGTAGTGGGCCATCCTCTCCAGCGCCTTAGAGTGGGGTTGGCTCTTCAGCGCTCTGTTGAAAAAGACGCTGCTCGTGCTCGAGGTCAGTGCCCGTTTGGACAAGACCGTTGCCGCAGGGCTCTATTTTCATCCAACTAACACCTTAACAATGTGGTGGATGTGCTGGATACTTAAATCGTCCATGCTGGGACTACGATCCCTTACACTGCCCTCTGCCATGCCTCAGGACGGCTCCCAGCAGACGTCTCCTGCTCCAGCGGTATGTTCTAGTGTCAGTCGCCATCGCCACCCTCCTGTTTTCACTGGCGCAAATGACGTGGACGTAGAAGACTGGCTGACTACCTACGAAAGAGTGAGTGCTCATAACAACTGGGACGAGGCAGCAAAACACGCGTTGTTCTACCTTGCGGGGGTCGCAAGCCTATGGTACAGCAACCACGAAGCTGATATACTAACATGGTCCGCATTCAACACCTCGCTGACAAATGTATTTGGCCGTCCGGCTGCCCGTAAGCTGCGCGCCGAGCAGCGCTTGCGCGAACGAGCACAGCAGCCAGGCGAATCCTTCACCAGTTATATTGAGGACATTCACGACTTTGGAAACGAGTGGACGCGACGATGTCTGAAACGCATAGGATCAGAAATGTCCTGAAAGGCATCGAGGGTGAGGCATTTAACATGCTCCTTGCCAAGAGCCCTCAGTAAGTTGCAAAAATTGTCACACTGTGTACGAAGAGCTGCGCCGGCAACGCTCGCTGCCCCGCGACCTTCGTTGCGGAATGAACATCTAGCTGGGTTGACCGCCACTAATGACCAGACATCATTACTTGCTGAAGTAAAGTCCTTTATTCGGCAGGAAACTGCGCAGCAACTCTCCTTGATGGCCTTCAGCCAGCCGCAGCCTGCCCAACAGCCTTCGTCAACTCTTGTGCCGTCGTTGCAGCACGCGATTGAACAGGAAACTGCCGCTGCCATACCTGAATACCACCAGCACGTTCCGGCGCCTGCATTGCTGAGCTACTCCGAAGTTGCTGCGAGGCCTCAACCGATAACGCTAGCTGCACCACTCAACTATACAGGCGCCGTCGCTACGCCCCAACCCCTCGCTTCAAGCGTGCCTCCTATTTACGCTAACGTCATGGCCAGGCCTCGACAGCAGCCCAGCATGCAGTCCTACCAGCAGCCGCACCGTGCATCGCGCCATGCCCCAGCGACCCGGTGGCGGACCTCTGACAACCAGCCGATATGCTTTGCATGTGGCTATGCTGGTCACATCGTACGTTATTGCAATCGCGTTCAGCCGCCTCGAACCGCATCACCCATCAAAAGTCAGCCAAGCCCCCCATATTGCAATATTCCTTCACCTACGTCGCCCACACTGCGTTCGAGACCGGTGACACGCCGTTCACCATCCCCACGCCGTCGCTCCCTGTCGCCGATGCGGCCCCGTCCCGTTGTTCGTAACGAAAAAAACTAGTCGTCGCAGTCCACGAGGCAAGGGCTGCGATACCATCAAAATGTGAAAGTCCTTATCGCAGTCCTTCGAACATTATCGAAGTGTTATTGCCGGTGTTCGCGCATCTGCACTAGTAGACACGGGAGCCGCCGTGTGTGTTATGGACGCTAGGCTTTGCCACTCACTCCAGAGAGTCACGACGCCCCTTTCTGGACTGTCCCTAAGAACAGCCAGTGCTCAGCTTATTCACCCGTTAGCAACTTACACTGCTCGTGTTCTCATCAATGACGTCCTATATGCTATAGAATTCATCATCTCCTCTGGCTCTCACGATGTGATCCTAGGTTGGGATTTCCTCTCGCGCCACCATGCTGTCATCGATTGCGCACGGGCCGAAATTGAACTCTCGCCGTTTTTAGATTTGCCCTTCACCGAGAATTCTTCCCCTTCGAGGAAGCTGCTTGTCCAAGCCGACACCCACGTTCACCCGAAAGCAGCAACGATCGTGCCTCTGTACTGCAGCAGCCTCTCGGACGGTGTTGCCCTGCTGTCTCCCTCCGACCGCTTCCTGACTCGGAGAGGTCTCCTGCTGCCATTTGCGACGCTGGGCATCACTGAGGGCTTCAGCGCCGTTTTCGTTTGCAACCCGTTCCATTACCCTGTGATGTTGGCCGGAAGGGAATGTCTTGGCAATGTGGAACGTACCTGACGAAGTTGTGGACGTACCTGACGATACTTGCTGCGGTAGTTCCAGAGCCCTCAGTGCTATTTCTGCGATGACTCCCCACCAAGCGATGTGTTTGGCTCTTCTATCCCAGACAACCTTGCGCCGGCCCAGCGGTCTCAGCTTTTATGCCTCTTGGAAGAATTCCGTTCTTCTTTCGATGTGGGGCAGTCTTCCCAAGGTCGGACGTCAACTTTTACACACTGCATCGATACAGGCTCCCAACCGCCATTGCGACAACGTCCACACCGTGTGTCCCCCGCAGAACGTCGTGTGATCAACGAACAGGTTGATGACATGCTTCGTCGCAAGGTGATACGCCCTTCAGATAGCCCATCGGCATCCCTTGTCGTCCTACTTACACAGAAGGATGGTGCTGTGAGATTCTGCGTAGACTACCGGCGCCTCAACAAGATAACTCGCAAGGACGTTTATCCTCTCCCGCGCATAGTTTATCTTCTCCCGCGCATCCTCTACAAGGCGCTGAATATTTTTCGTCTCTAGACTTGCGCTCGCGGTATTGGCAAGTACCCATGGCCGACGCCGATCGACCGAAGACAGCTTTTGTAACACCAGATGGCTTATACGAATTCAATGTCATGCGTTTCGGACTTTGTAATGCGCCCGCAACTTTTCAGCTCATGATGCACACCGTTTTGCGCGGTATGGAGTGGAACACGTGTCTCTGCTACCTTGATGATGTCGTGTTTGCTCCTGACTTCGGGACGCACCTTCAATGCCTTCGCCGCATTTTGATGTGCCTGACAAACGCTGGCCTATAGCTAAACCTCAAGAAGTGCCGATTTGGCACTAGGCAATTGACAATATTAGGCTACGTCGTATCCAAGGATGGAATTCTCCCCGACCCAACCAAACTTCGGGCTGTGGCCGAATTCCCTAAACCAACGTCCGTTAAAGAACTGCGCAGTTTATAGGCTTCTGCTCCTACTTCAGGCGCTTCATTTGAAATTCCGCCGCTATTATGGCGCCACAGGCGAAACTGCTTGGAAGCAACGGGTCCTTCATTTCCTGGTCATGCGAGCCCAACGACGCGTTCACAAATCTCCGCCGCTTGCTGACATCTCCCCCAATTTACGACCCCCAATTTACATATCCTCCAACTTACATCTCCCCCAACTACAACCCGACCGCACCTACGGAGGTGCACGCAGACGCCAGTGGTGTTGGCCTCGGCGCTGTCCTTGCGCAGCACAAACCAGGGTTTCCCGAGTATGTCATAGCCTACGCAAGTCGTACCCTTACAAAAGCCGAGAGTACCTACAGTGTTACACAAAAAGAATGCTTGGCAATCATCAGGGCCCTTACTAAGTTCCGACCATATCTGTATGGCCGCCCATTTGATGTCACTGACCACCATGCACTTTGTTGGCTGTCGTCACCGAAATACCCTTCAGGCCGCCTTGCACGTTTGGCACTACGCCTACAAGACTACGATATTCGCGTAGTCTACCGCAGCGGGTGTCAGCACGCTGACGCCGATGCTCTCTCGCGCTCTCCCTTCCCCAAACGACGATGACCAATGCTCAGTATCTGGTGTTGCCATTTCTTCCATCGACTTTCATACCATCGCTAACGAACAGCACAAGGATCACTGGATCGCCTCGTTGATAGACTTCCTGTCCGACCCATCAGCAAAACCTACCAATCGCTCATTGCGTCGGCAAGCCCACAATTTCGCCATTCGCGAAGACCTACTTTACCGACGCAATTAAAATGCCCACAGCCGCCAGTGGTTGCTAGTTGTACCAAGGAGTCTGCGTTCCGAAATATGTGCATCGTTCCACTCTGACCCTCGGTGTGCACATTCTGGTGTATACAAAACATACGAGGGCATTCGACAGCGGTACTTCTGGAGAGGAATGTACCGCTACGTTTAGCACTTCGTTCGCTCCTGCCTCGATTGCCATCGTAGGAAATCTTCGCGCCTGTCACCAGTAGGTCTACAACCTTTACCTTGCCCTATCCGGCCACTTGGGCGCATCGGCATCGATTTGTATGGGCCACTCCCACTGACATCTGCTGGTAACCGCATGGCCATCATAGCTGTTGACCACCTCACGCGATACGCCGACACCGTCGCTCTCCCCACGGCTACAGCGCACGATGTCGCCTCCTTTCTACTCCGCCGCTTCATAGCACGATATGGCCCACCCCAGGAATCGCTTAGCGATCGAGGGCGTGTCTTCTTATCTCAAATCGTCGAAGTCATTCTCAAAGAGTGCTACGTTGTTCACCGCACAACTACTGCTTACCACCCCCAGACGAATGACCTCACAGAACGATTTAACTGCACCCTTGGCGACATGCTTTCAATGTACGTCGCCTCTGACCAAGCGAACTGGGATGCCGTACTACCATTCGTAACCTACGCTTATAATACCCCCCCCCCCCCTCAAATCACCACTGGGTTTTCGCCATTCTTTTTATTGTACGGCGGGCACCCATCGCACACAATCGACACAATCCTTCCGTACAAGCCGGATACATCTGAGGCTGCGCCTATTTCTGCGACAGCCAGACATGCTGAAGAGTGTCGCGATCTCGCCCGGGCGTTTACTACCAGTGACCAAGAGCGCCACAAGACCATTCGCGGTGACACCGCCTCTGCAGCTGCGTTTCTTCCTGGAGCGCTTGCGTGGCTCTCAGTCCCTTGCACTGCACCAGGGCTCTCTTCGAAGCTACTGCCCAAGTTTGAAGGACCCTACCGCGTAGTCGAGCGTTCCTGCCCGGTCAACTACCTCATCGAGCCCGTTGAGCCATCCTCAGATATGCGTCGTCGGGGCCGAGACATTGTTCCCGTCGAGCGCCTCAAGACCTACTATGACCCACTCATACTGACCAGCTGTTAGGTCGCCGGGCGGCTCCCTTTTCGTCCCCGGGGGTAATGTAAAGAACCATTGGAACCTTGTAGTGGGCCGTCCTCTTCAGCGCCTTACAGTGGGGTTCGCTCTTCAGCGCTCGTTGAAAAACACGCCGCTCGTGCTCGAGGTCCGTGCCCCTTTGGAAAAGACCGTTGCCGCAGGGCTGCGTCTAGTTTCATGCAACAAACACCTTAACAATATATATATATATATATATATATATATATATATATATATATATATATATTGTAGAAGCGTGTATACGTTGTAAGCGTTATAAGCGATGTTAGCATTATACGTTGTCACGTATATATATATATATATATATATATATATATATAATTCGGGGAAGAAGTTCCGTGGGTCCGGTTCAAAACTACATTAGAAACGAATTGCGCACAACGTTTCGGCCGTTCCACGGCCGAAACGTTGAACAATAAACGTGCGATTTTCGCAAGTGCGCAATTCGTTTCTAATATATATATATATATATATATATATATGACCCTGAACAATGAATGACAGACATATATGGCTGATACACACTAATGCTAGGGCTGGGGTAGGTGGATATCCGCCACACATGTGTAGATGGATGGAAGAAAGATTACGCAATTCTGGAGACCGTGATTTCTCACATAACGGACGCTCCCACGTAGGGACCGACAGGCCAAACATCTCAGCCATATCCCGGGCCTGCTAGACAGCGCATGGTCACAGATGATTGGATATTGTTGCGTCAAAGAGATGCTATGTAGAGTGCTCAGCAGTTCGAGCACGATATTCGGACCCACTTCGCCATGAAGCCACAGAGCATGCCAGTATTGAAGCGTCTTGGTCTTCTCTGCCTGATTCGCCCGTAGCTCCTCAGTGTTCCCTCAAGCAAACGTCACAGGCATTGGGGCAGGCCTTGAGCCTACTGGCATGGAGTATGCCACTTGGAGGCCAGAGCAGAGGAAGAAGAGTTTACCAGGACAATGTCGTATATGTCACAGAAGGCACTTGACGCAGCACGCGGTAGGGTACTGTGTACCTGGAAATGAGTTTCACCGATAGTCCCACTTGATGAAAATGGGACCACAGGAGCTAAAGCGAGCCAGGCAAGAATTTCTGGTAACGGTGGTCGACATTACTGTATAGTCGCTGCTTGCTTTGCAGCGCCGTACAACGAGCACGGCAAGATGGTGCGCATGGGTGGTACGAGGTAATGGCGCCGTACGCGTACATGTTTGTTCTGGTGTGATGCAGAAAAAGAGGAGTGGCAAGGCGCAGAGTTTCCACCCATCCATACGGAAGGGAAAACGGAGAAAAGCCTCTAGTATCTCGACGTAAACAATCCTAGGCAAATGTGACATTCCAGGGGAACGTCGGCATAAAATGGCGTTGCTGCGGTGTTTGGTAGATGGGGAAATTGTGTTGCCGACATTCTTTGCTCACTGCCTGAGCCGTCGACATGTTATTAAAGAATGTGGGTAACCGTGTCTTCTGCAATGTAACAGGGGAAATAGCTGCACAGGGCCGCTTGAGGGGAACCTGGCCACTTGATAGACACCGCGGCCTCACAGCGCTCCAACAGAACACGCGGTATATAATGCACGAACTAACTAAAGGAGTGAACAAACACAGTCACAATTAATGAACGAGGTTATCGTGCAAATCACCGGGAAACCGCGCAAGTTAAAGACACACAAAAAAGAGACAGAACACCACCGGCGCGCTGATGGTGTCTTGTCTCTCTTGGTGAGTGTCTTGCTTTTACGAAGTTTCGCGATGATTTCTACGTCTAAACACCGACTAGCCCTACATTCAATACTTCTAGGTTATCGTTGACACATTTTCCTCAAGTGTAGTGGGAGAAAAACAGTAGCGATGAATACAGGAAAAGGAAAAGCACATGAACTTCTGGCGGCGAAGGCAATCACATAGCAATATCACGTAGCTTTTTAGCGACTGAATAGCTTATACTGAGGCCATTTCCTTTGCGTGATTGATGTACAACAGTCGGCCAACAAAACTGTAGCATCTGGTCATCACATTTAGTTTTGTTTGTTCTAAAAATCTAAGGTTTCGATTGGCGTATTTTGATAAAAAGCGTTATATTGCTATAAGGATGTCAGCACTATACTCTTAGCACGCTAACCTTTAGTGTATTTTATAGGTATACAAAAATGTGAAAATATGCTCCTCACTAAAGTTTAAACCACTTTAACCTTTATAATGGAACATATTTTATTTATGTATACCTATAAAATAAACTAAAGGTTACCGTGCTAAGAGTGTATTAAGGCGTCATCGTTCATAATTTTTCCAATTCTATACATGCGACAAAGCCTATACCTATATAAAAATTTTATTCTTATAGTTCTATGGGTTTAAACAAAGCAGCAGTATATCAAAGATATGGCGCTGTGGAGATAAGGCGTATTGCTCTTTTCTGCAATAGGAGCAGTTTACGAATATTTTCTGCTGAAGTCATCCCCCAGGCTGCAATTCCATATTGAATAAAGGAATCATTGAATTATACAAAAGCATATTGATGGATGTTGGAAGATATTTACATTGTCCAGGCGTAGTACCAATTCCTCTAGACAATTTTCTAACCAAGTGATTCAGTTGGCAATCCCATGATATAGTTTCGCAGAAATAGGCGCTAAGCGATTTGAAAGACTCTAGTATTTTCACATCAGTATTGTTTAATTTATTGGGATCGTTTAAGTCGTTGGTTAATTGGATGCAACAGCACTACCTTTTTTCTACGTTAATCTTACGATAATTACCTGTCACCCCATGTATATATTTCCAAGCGTCTTATTGGCTTAATTTACATATCAGAACGCGAGTCACCACCGAAAATACAGGCTTCTGTACTCGGCCTCAATTACGCACTTAGTAGACGCATCAATATTCACTATGTCACTGATGCATAATATGAAGACATACGGAGCCCATATGCTCCCCTGTGGGACGGCTGTTCTTATAGGTTCAACTCGGAATGGTCCCCTGCTATAGCTACGAATTAGGACCTGTGTTGAAGGTACAGCGCAATAAGAGATAAAGCTGCACCTCCAATACCATAAGGAAATCTGAAAGAGTCTTGAAAATTCAAATTTTTGATGCGGACTTTTACGCGTAAAAAGCGTCCGTGCTTTATAAGGCGTGCCCCGTACTACAGGGCTCTGTAGTAATGTTGACTATGTAGGCGATATTTAAACTTTTGCTAAACACGGGTGGTTTCTTTCCACATTCAGTCACCATCGAAATGCCAAGGTTCGGTCTCGCGACCTGCGGCTTCGCAAGCGAACACCTACCTGCTCAGCTTCCGAGTGCATCACTTCAGAGGCACTCGTCGTAACTGCAATTTCAGCAAAGCATTTCGTACTATAGAAGTGAAGATTTCTCGACACAACGTCACTCTGCGAGTCTACGTCAAGGGAGCTAGAAGACAAAATGTCACATTGTTTTGCCGTGCGATACCAAGATAATGTCTCTTCGCATTTCCTAGAAGAAAGACGACGTACTTCGCAGAAATGAAATGCTACGTCACTGCCCGTGCTTGTGTTCATATGCATAGAGATATGCCTGAAAGAATGTGCTTGTAGATGGAAAGATTGTTTAGAGAGCTCTAGCTGGATAAAAGAAAACTTTCATAGGCGCATATTTTAAGGCTTCAACGCGTATATGCCTATACCCGTAAGCAGGGTTCTTCTAAGAATAGGGGGAAAGCTGAGTTAATTTTCTCCGAAAATTTTCGGACGGATCAATTTCGTTGCACAAATCGATGCCTCTCCGCTATGCTTAGCTACCATAGTGCCACAAAAAATGTGGTTCATCCTTTTGTCATAGAAATCAGTATAACAAGAATGTGAAACACGTGCGAGATCGGAGATCGTAATGTGAGAAAGCGGGCGGGTCTGCTTGGTTTTCAATGCATATAGCTGGCCATGGTCATCCTTGCCCCGTAAGCAGCGGGGCTCGGCCACGTTTTTTCATGAACACGTTCTCCCTGCACGTCGTGCGTTTACGCTCACGACAAAAAAATTTCCCTCATGAAACATTCTTGCTCAGTTGAGGATGAAAAACATTACATTTTGTATTACATTGCCTAGAAGAAGACAATAAATCCTGCTCGTCAATTTTTGGCATGTTCACTGCAGGTGAATTGGTTACTCTCACCCTCCCGTCCACGTATATTTTATGGTCACCCTCTCATAAAACTGTGTCCGCTCAAACAAACAAAGGAGGGTGACCAATTCTGCAAGCCTGCGCTGCATTCAGTGTGGCCAAATCCACAGCGCGCGCAATTAAAGCCGCGCCTACAACTTCATGACATAGCGAACGAACGCGAAGTGTTCCGAACAAAGATCCCAAATCGCGCCCCATGTCTTCGCGAAGCTGCGGAGTGCATACGCAGCTCCTTCGCAAATCGAGGGGCCGGAGATGGATTGGTTACTCTGTACATGTGAACCCGTTACAAAGAGACACCAGCAACACCTCGACAATGCAGAATGAATCTCGATAGTTGTACACGAGCGAACGTTCTCGAATCCTTCAAATATCTCCGTATGCGTTGCATTTCACGCGCCAGAGCCATTCGCAAACTGCCATAAGCCAGCAGTGTCCGCAGACATTGCAAGCGAAACGGAATGGGCTCTTAGTGGATTGCTTTGTGAACACACACTCCGCTGCAGCGAAAGGAGCATCAGTTGCTTGTAGGCGGCCGTGCTTGCGTTCCTGGAGCCGATCGCGTCGCAACATAGCTGGCCACATAGGAGAAATTATGTAGCGACCATGGCCGACGCCACGCAGCTGATCTCCGCTGCTGTACAGGCGTTGACACTGCCGAAGCGCTAACTTCCGGCACGCATGAGCACGAAAGTCTGATTCGCTCCATTGCTCGTAGATGGTGGTACCACCTCTGCGAACCGAGTGTCCAATGAAAGGGAGGCGATGCTAATTTAAGAATAAGTTTGCTTGCTAAACCCATTTGCCTTAATCGGGCACCAGTTAGATGCAAATTGTAAAGCGATGTAGTGAAACAATAAGGCCTGTTGCTTGCCATTACCACTTATACGTCACTCGTGTGGTTGGTAGAGCTTACATCTCCTATCATCGTGTCCGGGGTGGTGATGGGTTCGACTGCCAGCAGGTGGTACACTTTCTTGTCAAATGTGTAGTGACGGAAGTGCACCAGTGGTTTCTAGGTGGACGACGGCATAAAACACTTTCGCATTAAAAAGGGACACGCGCATGAACGAAACGCGGGAAGAACACTGACAACAGCAAAGAAACAACAAGCGAAAGCGTGACAGGCACATTTATAGCAGAGCATTTTCTAAATAGCTCTCCTATAAGGAAGAACGACGTACTTTTAGGAAGGAATCCCACTTTTTTATCCCTTCTTTACTAGTACTACATGGTGAGCACCACACAGATTCCTGACATTAAAATAAACACTTTAGAGAGGATACGAAGCTATTACCTGGGAAGCAATGTCGCGTCTTTCACTCACCAGCCGTGAAAATGGAGGGTAGACGAAGCTTCTCGCGAGTGCACCCAACTTGTTAATTATCCTTCTACTTTTTGTAGTACCAGGACTTTTCATTGACTCGGTAGATATTAGGTAAAGTCGGTCATGCATGCCTCGTACCAGCATTCATATATAAACTAGGGATGAGTCATGTTTTTTCTAACGTGAAGCATTTCTTGTCAAGGTTCAATAGCTTCGACGATATCTATCTATCTATTTATCTATCTATCTATCTATCTATCTATCTATCTATCTATCTATCTGTCTGTCTGTCTGTCTGTCTGTCTGTCTATCTATCTATCTATCTATCTATCTATCTATCCGCCTACGTTTCGTTTACTTCGTACTTACCAAAATTGGAACGGTGGGGTATCAATGCATGAGGAAGATGGATGATTGAGCTAGACACCATGATGGAGATGTACTCCTGATGTACGCCACCATTAACGATGACGCAGTCACGCCTGGCTTATACGCCCATTGCTCGGCCCGGGTTACATTGGTATGCGCCACCGGTGCTTGAATTTTGCAATGCAGCTTATGTTTGTGAAAGGGCAACCAAAACGGCCGCTAAAAATTTCACGAGAACACGCTTTGCGTAGGTTAAATAAGAGAAAGGCACATCTTTTATCATTGCTCACCACTGAAATGTAGACATAGTAACCGTCAACCTGCGAATTGTGTGGGGGATAGTAATCGTACCTGGGGCACCAGAGTGACAAGAACAATCGTCCACAGCGGACATAAGTGATGGTGGTAGTGCTTGTGTTCAATTTGCACACACATATTGACTCTGCTCAAAAAAGAGCCAGGCCTGCGCGGAACCGCAGGACAGTGGCAGCGTAAGCTGGTGGACCGATGTTCTGAGAGGCCACTTTAAACGCTTGCGGACGCTAGCGCAACTAGAGGTGGTAGGCATACCCTGCGCCATAACTCTTATCATCTCGCCAAGTAGGGAAGTACCCACTACGCCATAATTACTGCGGCATTGTAGCGTGCAAATCTGTATAACTGCACATTTTAGAGAGCCTCTTGCCGTCGTTTTCCCGAGAACGAATCGAACTCTCGGCCTGGCGTCGACGGTGAGCTGCTGTTTCGGCTTCTCTCTGCACAGCTGTCTGTTCTGTCCGACATTGCCTTGCTGCAGCCGCGCGCATAGCTGTGCGATTCGCTTCGTCAGCAGCGGTCCAAACCTTACGACGAGGCGCCATCAGATATATCGAAGAGCCAAGTCAAGTTGCTGTCGGGGCTGCGCACGTCGCCTGCCGCATGGCGCATGGCATGATACGACACGATACAGGGCAGCGGTTCGTAATAATAATGACGGTAAAGCTGAAGACGATTTTTTCATAATGATGACATAGGTGATGTCTCTGTAATGGATGCAGAGCTACGAAGCATGCACCCCTGTGTCCTTTGGAATTACTCCTCGAACTCATTATGCAATCCACTTTCCGTGACGTATAGTGGTGTATTATTATTCTGCCAAGTAACATTACATTTGTTAAGGCGATTGCTCGGCAGACGTTATACCTGTTTAGGGCTTTTAGTGATAATTTACAAGCACAGGCGTAGCTCAGTGGTAGAATGATCGACTGCCACACAGAGGGTGTGGGTTCGAATCCACGCAGAGGACGAGTTGGAATACTGCTCGGTCCTGGTTATTTTTTTTTTCCTAAAATTTGCGCGGTAGTGGTTACCGACACCGGCGGCGGCGGCGGACAACTACGGCGCAAAAACGGCCCTTGTGGTGATCTCACAACAACTTACGCTGTAAAACTTCGCTGAATGCCAAGCAGTTCCGCATAGTTGAATTTCACGCTTACTGCTTCTCATGACGTCGATTTCCACAAAGCGTGGTTGGTTTCCACTGAATCTTTGTTCGTTTATTTTTGTGTGTGTTTGTGGGTTGGCAGCTTAGTTGTACAATAGCTTAGTTTCACAATGGCTTCGCAGAGGCACAACAATGTGTCAGGCAGGAATTATCGTACCAATAAAAAAGAGAACTTTTTGTCCGAGATAGGCACTTTCTTCTCCTCAGCGCTGTCACCAGCAATTTCCGTCAGAACAGAGCTAGCACATTGTGCCTATCACAGCGATTAAGGAAACTTAAACTATATCCGCGGGTACCATACAGCGATGCTGATTCATGGGCTTCCGGTTTAGTGCGAAAGAACACCGCGGATCTAGGATGAGGCGCAATCGAGGCGACAGCCACACAGACAAGAACGTAGAAAAACTACCAAATTCTGCCGAGCGTTCTGAAAATATTTGACCAAAATGAAACAATGCATTAGAAATGTATCCCAGTAAACGTCAGCGAAAATGCATTATGATTCCATATGTTTTGAATGACGCCGTACTAACGTGAGTACCGACGTTAAACGCTCTTTGTAGTCGTCGAGCTACATGGCAAGCCCGCGTGACGCATAGAGCTCTTCCACGAATACCAAACAATACGCCACGGGCAGTCGCTAGCTCACTGCCTCGCATGACACCGAATACCAAAAAGCATGCCATGTGCCTTAGCTTTGTAGCGAAATTGCCTGCATAAATAGGCCAAACACTCGCAATACGGTCAGAAAAGCCCCCCAGCTAAAGAAACGCACGCGCTATTCTTTCTTCTCTTGCTCTCGACCCCCATTTCCTACAGCCCGCCACGGTGCTCTAGTTGCTACAGCACTCGGGTGCTGAGCCGAAGGCGGCGGGATCTAATCCCGGCCGTGGCGGCTGCATTTCGATGGATGAGAAATGTTGGGACCCTGTACTGTGGGATGTCAGTGCATGTTGAAGAACCCCACGTGGTCCGAATTTCCGGAGCCTTCCACTACAGCGTGTCTCATAATCAGATCCTGGTTTTGGGTCGTAAACCCACAGCAATTAGATCACACTTGTCTACAGCCCACCACTAATGATGGATATTATGGGAAGCCCAATGTCGGGCACTTGAAATAAGCATTGTCAGAAACACAAACGGTGCGCTTGTGCTATCTTAATATGTAACACTACGAGGACGCGAAAAAGTGAGAAACACTTAGATGAACCGTTTGCGAACAGTTTGGTGATACACACAGAGGCCACCCGCTGGAGCTTCACATGTTACAGCTGCAGCTACAGCTTGCACCTTGGCATGTGCGCGAACGGTGAATTTTAGGCTAGGCTTGTATGACGTATAGCCTGTCGGCGTTGGCATTCTGGTCGTCACGCCGATACTCCAAGAATAATAGAAATCTTTCTGGAATTTCCGACCGGTGCTGCAGTTAGAGCTCGGGAACGCTAATTGGCGAACACTAATTGTGGTCGACCGCTACCCAAGTGCAGAGGTCTCACCATGGAACATCGGCAGAGTCGAGAAGGCATCGCCTTTGCTGCAGCACACCATGAGGGTGCCGCACACCATTTTCGGTCATCCACATTAAGGCTTGGAAGATGTTGCTCGATTTTCTCACATAGACCACAAACCGGTGAACTCATCAACCCGCATCATTTTATTCATTTTCTTCATACTACCTCAAGGGTCCCGAAAAGGGGCGATAAATGAGGGGTGGGCAAACAGAAAAAAATGGCGAGTCCGGTCAGACTACGTGACTTCAAACGTGGTCATCAATGATATCTTTCAAATGGGTAATGACAGTGATGAGGCCAATTTCAGAAGCTAGGGCGTTACATTCTGCGGCAATATGTAGAAAATAATCGTTGATAGGTGTTGGAATTGGCATGAGGCAGATATACACCATGTCGACGCCAGCGTTGCGGAGAAGGATGAAACGATTAATTTTTTGTTTACCTGGTTGCAACAATTGGAAAAGCGTAAAAAATAACATCAGACGAGAACATTTGCCATGAGGAGCGAATGAAGGAAGGCACTGGGATATTACATCAGATACACGCCCTATACGAGTACTCAAAAAGAATGAGCCAGGCCGCATTGTTCTGGACTGTTTCAAGAGAATTGTAATATTGCGATAATGGTTGTTATAAATAGCACAGAAACATTCCAGTTTAGACCGGATTAACGTGTTGTATTCAACTAGCTTAGCTGCAGGGGAGGCTAATAGTAAATTACGCCGTAGGTGACCGAGTAAGTTATTGCAGTAATTAGTTAATTGCTTTATATTGTAACAGTTACGAAGAACTGCGCTTAAGAAAGAAGCGGAAGGACGGCTGAGAGAGAAAGATAAGGAGAAATGATTCGAACAAGAATGACGCAGTCTAGAGCAATGGCGCTTGATAAAGCGGTGTTTGTTATGTATTTGAGCGGGGTGTGAGTTTCGTCCGTTATAATATGATTCCAGGATAGATCACCAGATAGATCCCGACCTAGATGTCCATGCGTCGAGCACTGTTTTAAGGTATTCTTGTTGAGGGGGTTACAAGACGATTCGTAGGTACCGGGGCGATGAAAGGAGATGTGGGACCATTTACTCAGGATAAGGGACATACACCGTTGGCTGCTCCATGCCTGAATTGCGAGGAAGACTTCCTGGAGAGCAGAGCCATCTACAGAATTTCTTAATGGCCGGTCTAAAACAGAGTCATACCCGCAAAAGGACACATATGAGATAATGCCTTAAATGGTAAGTCATTTATATGTAGTAGAAAGAATACCGGTTCATGTACAGAGCTTTGCGGCGTACAGACAAAAGAGGGAATAGAGACGAGGAAATAGAGTTGCCGAAAACGAGTTGTAGCGATTGGTGGAGAATTCACGTATCCAACTGTGCAAACCTTAATGCTGATACATTATGTATGAGAAGATTTTACGACACATTCACGAAGGCTTTTTCGAAGTGCAAAACGAGAGCGTCAGTGACGATCTTGAGATCGAAATTGAAATACAAAAATCATGCAAGAATAAAGCGCGCTGAGCGTTAAAAGAATGAGCTTTGCCAAATCCGTGCTGGTTCATTGATGACAGAAGTCTGGCAATGCGGGCGCGCAGAAGGTGCTTCATTTGTTTTGAATAAGCGCTGGTGACAGAAATGGGACTGTCGTTGTTAGGATTTGTACGGTTATCTGTCTTTGAAATGGCAATTATCCTTTTAATTTTCCAGTCAGAGGGGATGCATCCTGTGGAGATCGAGAGAGACGATGGGCGGAAGGCAGGGAGGTTAATCGGAAGGGAAAATATCCATTTTGCTACCCTGCAAGGGGGAAGGGGTAAGGGGAGACAGAAAGGGATGGAAGAAAAGACTAAAGGGAGAAAGAGAGAGGTCGAATAGCGCACACACACAAGAACGGCATGTGTCAGAGACGGTTCACGAGGCCCGTTGCGCGCAAGAACTTGAGCACAGCCTTCGTGGCATTCTGTGGCGAGACTCTATCGTTGCGGCATTCCAATACGGTTTGCTCAGACAGCGGTCGATAATCAAGGCGTGACAATTCTGCGGCGAGAGACTGCCGCTGGGAGCAGTACCCAGGCCAATCGCAGAGCACGTGCACCATCGTTTCCTCGCTGCCACAGTGAAAATAGATAAAGTACTGAAATATTAACGACAGAAAAATAATCATGAAGCGTTCGGTACTTTTCAGTAACTTAGAGTTTATGCCATCGATACCACATGACGACGAATTTTTTATTGACTCAGCGACTTTAACAATGTCGTCAGAGTCAAAAGTGGTGTTTTCCATTGGTCAACAATTAGACGGCGGGGGAAGAATTTTGGGACATTCACTAGTACAGACCGAGAAGAAAGCAGTGCTTAAACCATCAGCAGGTTCAGCTTCCGGGACAAGGGAGAGAGAAATGACACGCAGAAAAACAGTGCTAGACACCTGAGGATTAAAGGCCGGCCAAAAGCATCTCGGGTGTGATGTGGAACATGGGTGGCAACATGGCAGCCAAAAATCCACGTTTGGCATCGTCGGCGAGGTTTTCTTATCGCTTGGCTGCAATATTACACTTGTCCCACTTGAATTCAGATTGCGTGCCCCGCCACGGTGGTCTAGTGGCTAAGGTACTCGGCTGCAGATCCGAGGGTCGCGGGATCGAATCCCGGCCGCGGCGGCTGCATTTCGATGGAGGCGAAATGTTGAGGCCCGTGTGCTGTGCGATGTCAGTGCACGTTAAAGAACCCCAGGTGGTCGAAATTTCCGGAGACCTCCGCTACGGCGTCTCTCATAATCACAGCTGGTTTTGGGACGTTAAACCCCACAAATCAATCAATCATTCAGATTGCGAACACTTAGCACAACGCAAGAGATGTTTCATCTTCTTGTTTAGGCCTTTCAGTGTGGCATTAAGCCAAAAGGACTGTTTCCTTTCAGCAACTGCTATGGATGGAACATACATTTTAACTAGGCGCAGGAATTCATATTTAAACAGCATCTAGTCAATTTCGAATGAACGAAGATGAATGTCAGCTTCGTTATCATAAAAGGGCGGTATCATAAAAACAGTTGTCTTAAAGACGCTAAATTTTGGACCATGCTGTCGCCTCTCTGATAAAGCGTGAGTGTTTTAAAGACGACAGGCTTTCTTGGGATACTTCAACGCCGAAATTTTGGTCTGTCTGTGTGTGTGTCTGTCCGTCCTGCTCAGTCGACCAAAAAAGCAAATATTACGCATATCTGAGGCGCAATATCAATACGTAAGTATTAGATGGTGTGTTCCTTTAATAAAAATGCATAGATGCGTAATTCTAAAGACCCTAGTGCTTGTTAGGATGCGCAAAAGCGTACTTTTCCTACGCTTCGGTAAAACGACACGGTGCTGCCACCTATCAGTAACTCTGCGTATTACGCAAGCTTCTTGCGTTTCCCAATATCATGGCCAGATGGCGTCCATATCTCACGCAGCGCTGCCTCCATTTTGTCAATGCCAGCCACATGCGGCCGGTGCAACATAGACGGGGCGCTGTCTGAGGCAAGGCAAAACATAAATGGTCATTTGATGATATAGAACACACTCTACAAGACATGCCCAGACAACGCAGGGAAAAGACCGACGAGCGGATTGCAGCGGAGAAGCGCCGGCGTGCCGATGCCCGTCGTCTCAAGCGTGCCCAGGAAAGGCCCGAAGCTCGTGCCGAACCGCAGATGAACCGAGACTCATGTAGTACGGCCGGTAGAAAACTATCGTCTTTCGATGAAATTTGCAGCGAAGCACGGAGATACGCGGTCAATTTTTTTTGTACTTGTTTGATCGGATATGTGGAATAAAAAACTAGCATTCTGTATCTGATCGTTACTCAGACAAGTTAGATAACTGATAACGGAAAGGCGTTCAGGGTGTGGAGTTAGCATTAAATCCACAATGTTAGCCGTGGGGTCTGCAGTGCGGGCGGGATCGCTGACAACATGCGTTAACCCCAAATCTGAGATACGTGTTGGCAAATTCACTGGCCACATTACTTTTCTCTCAATGCAGAGCAAGATATGACCAAGCGAAACACGTGAGATTAAAACAATGAAAATGTAGGACCGGTGTTCGGACACGACGTAGTTATCTTGCGCTCCGTATCGCGGAAAGTAGGCAGAATGGACTTGTCGGATGTTGTAGGGCAATAAAAAATACCAACAAGGATGCGCGGCCGTATGCAGAGCCCTATGCAAAAAACCCAGGACGGGCAACTCCCCAAGACATTTCTGCCTGCTCTTCTTCAATCACCCATATACACAGCGTAGATAACGTGAATGAAACAAAAAAAGGTACCGCGCTCACAGCAGTGACTGGCAACTGAGTTTCCTCAGGGACCATTAGCCAAGTCATAACCAACCCCAGTGTTACAAGTTATACGTTGACCCTTTTACAGGTGCACCTGCTCGAGGACGCATGCGAATACCAATCTATTGCACTATATGCAGAGCGCTTATCGTGAGTGTGTTTTTGCATGGCGGGTGACACATACATTATTGGAATTACACGTTGCGACTTTTCATAGTTTGAAGAGCTAGATATAAAACCAATTTTCTGCGTCATGCATTGGTGAGCGATAATCTCACCGAACAAAACGTCTTGTTCTTAATAAGCTTCCACGAGCCTTAAAAGAACGTAGGTGTATTCGCAGTCAAGGGGATATTAACATTTTCGCTCACATATGTTAAAAGCTATGTAAGGCGGTGTATTGCCGAAGCAGCAAAGCGACTGTCTCAGGCGAGCGTCAGACACCGAGAGCGCGAGCACCTCTTCGTCGGTG
This sequence comes from Hyalomma asiaticum, assembly GCA_013339685.2. NCBI lineage: Eukaryota > Metazoa > Arthropoda > Arachnida > Ixodida > Ixodidae > Hyalomma > Hyalomma asiaticum. The sequence goes on along the minus strand of CM023488.1, from coordinate 76,627,588 downwards.
AGACGGTGATGATACTGCGTCCATAAGGCGCGCCTCTCTTCTTCGCTACAACTGCCCCCTGGAGAAGAAGGAGCCGTCCTGGCGACTCAAGGCGTGGTTAGGATGAGGGGGTCGTGGTAAGGCTTCAACCTCTGAACGTGCACTGTCTCCCGTCCGCGACGCCGTAAGTCAGTAGACGGCGTCACCGGCTCGACAACGTAGTTGACAGGCGAAGTCTGTTGAACGGCGCGGTAGGGTCCATGATATTTGGCGAGGAGTTTCGAGGAGAGACCAGGGGTGCTTGAAGGTATCCACAACCAAACTAATGAGTCCGGCTGGTAGGCGGCAGGAGTACGGTCATCATCGCGACGGTATTTTTGGAAGATTTGGTCTTCCGCCGTGAACGAACGGGCCAGCTGACGGCACTCCTCGGCGTACTTGGAGGCTTCGGACAGAGGCGTGCCCTCTGATGGGTCAGGGCGGTAGTGGAGAATGGTATCGAGCGTTCAGGTAGGTTCATGGCCATACACGAAGAAAAATGGGGAAAATCGCGTTGTGGCTTGTGAGGCGGTATTATAAGCGTACGTTACATACGGCAAGACGAGGTCCCAGTTGGTGTGGTCCAATGCAACGTAGATGGATAGCATGTCGCCCAGTGTGCGATTGAACCGTTCAGTTATGCCGTTCGTCTGCGGATGATAAGCTGTAGTGGTGTGATGGATGGTACGGCAAGCTGCCACAAGAGCGTTGAGAACTTCTGAAAGAAATGCGCGCCCTCTGTCACTCAGAAGTACCCGTGGTGCGCCATGACGAAGGATGAAGTTATTGAGCAGAAAGGGCGCAACGTCGCGGGCTGTCGCTGTTTTCAGTGCCGCCGTTTCTACATAGCGCGTAAGGTGGTCGACAGCGACGATAACCCAGCGATTGCCAGCCGGTGTGTAAGGAAGAGGGCCGTAGAGATCTATGCCGACGCGGTCGAACGGTAGAGACGGACAAGGAAGTGGCTGCAGTGGACCAGAAGGACGAGGAGCAGGAAGCTTGCGGCGTTGGCACGCTGTACATGAGCGAATGTAGTTTCGCACAAAATTATACATGCCGCGCCAATAAAAGTGCGTGCGGAGTCTGGCGTAAGTTTTGAAGAGGCCAGCATGGGCACATTGCGGGTCGGAATGGAGAGCAGAGCAGACCTGTGTGCGCAGTTGGCAGGGGACGACTAACAACCATTTGCGGCCGATGGAATCGTAATTGCGACGGTAGAGAACTCCATCCCGCAACTCGAAGTGAGAAGCTTGGCGGCGGACAGCGCGTGAAGGGACAGTTGTTGAAGTGTCAGAAAGGTAATCCATAAGCGTCGCATTCCACGGATCTTGGCGTTGCTCCTGAGCCATATCGACGACCACTTGCGACGAGTACGCTGACGACGCCGACTCGATGGCAGAAATGCAAGCCGTGTCACGTGGTGTAGGCGACCGAGAGAGGGCATCCGCGTCGTTGTGTTTACGGCAAGACCGGTAAATGACGCGTATGTCAAAGTCCTGTAACCGAAGAGCCCAACAGAGAGCGTGGTGATCTGTAACGACGTCGAAGGGACGACCGTACAGGTAGGGTCTGAACTTCGGAAGGGCCCTGATGATGGCCAAGCACTCCTTTTCGGTGACGGAGTTGTTAGCTTCCGCTTTCGTTAGCGTTCGACTTGCATAAGCGACGACGTATTCGTCATGCCCACTTTTTCGCTGGGCGAACACTGCACCAAAACCTACGCCACTGGCGTCGGTGTGTACTTCCGTGCGGGCCGGTGGGTCGTAGTGGCGCAGTACGGGAGGCGAAGTGAGCAAACGGCGCATTGTTGTAAAGGCCTCGTCACAAGCGGGGGACCAAGTGGAAAGGTGTACATCGCCGCGGAGTAGCCGAGTCAACGGAGCAATGATGGTGGCGAAATTCCGTATGAAACGACGAAAGTAAGAACAAAGCCCAATAAAGCTTCGGAGTTCTTTCAGGGACGTAGGTTTTGGGAACTCGGTCACGGCGCGAAGTTTGGAAGGGTCTGGTAGAATGCCATCTTTTTGATACCACGTGTCCGAGAATCGTGAGCTGATTGGCTCCACAGCGACATTTCTTCAAGTTGAGCTGCAGGCCTGCGTCGGTGATGCACTGTAGGACTTGTTCGAGACGGTGAAAATGAGTTGGAAAATCTGGAGCAAATACGACGACGTCATCGAGGTTAACATAAGCATGTCTTCCATTTTAGCCCACGAAGGAGATTGTCCATCATGCGTTCGAAAGTAGCAGGGGCATTGGAAAGCCCGAACGGCATAACATTAAATTCATATAGGCCGTCAGGCGCGATGAAAGCTGTCTTCGGGCGATCGGCTGGCGCCATAGGTACTTGGCAGTAGCGTGAGCGCAAATCGAGCGAGGAAAAATACTCGGCGCCTTGCAGACAATCGAGAGCGTCATCGATGCGTGGTAAGGTATAGACGTCTTTACGAGTTGTCTTATTAAGACTTCGTAGTCGATGCAAAATCTGATGGAGCCGTCTTTTTTCTTCACTAGAACTACCGGTGACGCCCAGGCACTGGTGGAAGGTTGCACGACGCCGCGCTCAAGCATTTCGCTCACTCGATTTTCAATAACACTACGCTTCGCAAGGGACACACGGTAGGGCCTCTGGCGCAATGGCGCGTGGGTGCCGGTGTCGATGTCGTGACATGCAGTCGTTGTGCGACCTAGTGGCTTCTGGTGACAGTCGAACGTGGAGATATATTTTCGTAGCAGGCTGAGGAGCTCTGAGCGTTGAGTGGGGCTCAGGTGGGCATCTAGTGATAGATCAAAGACATCTGGCATAGGCTGGGAGCGTAATGAGTTGTAAGCCAACGCATTCACGTTTGTACAGGTGCTGTCGAATGGAGCGTCGCAGATAATCACAGAATCGTCACACTGGAGACGTCCAAGGCACTCGCCGCGACGTAACGTGAGGGCCTCAGCGTTCGAGACGAGGAGTTGAGTGCAGCCGCCACTGACAGTTAGGACAGCGAAGGGAAGTGAGCATCGTCGGTGAACAAAAATGGGTGATGGTACAAAGAGGCCAGTAGTATCGGTGACGCAATTAGTGCAAGCTGTCGCAATCACCGAAGAGTGCGGCGGAATCGTGGTATCCTCGGTCATGACCACTTTGTCATCGAGATCGTCGAGCGCATGTAAACGGATATCGGATAACGGAGAAAATTTAACTTCGGCGCGAGAACAGTCGATGATGGCCTGATGATCGGAAAGGAAGTCCCACCCCAAAATGATGTCGTATGAGCAAGTTGAGAGGACGACAAACTCTTCTGTGTACGGATATCCTTTAATCACGATGCGGGCGGTACATGCAGCAACAGGGGTAATGCACTGTGAACTTGCAGTCCGTAGTGACAGTGCAGAGAAGGGCGTGGTTACTTTTCGAAGCCTGCGGCAAAGACTTTCTGCAATCACTGAAACGGCGGCGCCCGTGTCAACTAATGCAAGTGCAGTGATTGCTTCCACAAATACATCAATTACGTTCGTCGGGGATGATGAGCGAGGACTTGTGTTGCTCGACTGTAACGCAGTTCTCGCCTCGAACTGCGTTTTCCTGCTCTGCAGAGGCAGGACGACGACGCATGGTGGACAGCGAACGACATCGTGGAGATGGCGAGCGACAATCACGGGCAGCAGGAGCGACGTTGTATGTACGCGACAAACGCGAGTCATTCGGCGGCGAGAAGGGCGAAGATGGAGCACCGTAGGCCCGGACAGGTCGGGGATAACCTTGAAGCCCTAAGCGACGGTGGCAAAGCCGCGCCACGTGACCAGGGATACCAGAGAAGTAGCAGACCGGGCGATTGTCGGGTGTACGCCAGGATCCCGTGTTAGGTACTGGTGCGGTGGCGTACACAGGATGTCCTGGACGTGATGGTACGACAAACGGCGGAGGTGAAAAGGTCTGTTGAGGTGGCCGTGCGGCAACCTCGGCATAGCTCTGCGGCGCCGGCGCTGGTGGCGCTGCACGTGGCGACTGGATGGCTTCCGATACTTGTTCCTGAAGCACCTGGCAGAGACTGGGAGCCAACGATGGTGCGCGCCCTGGGACGGCGTTCAGCAGAGATAGCTGCCGGGCGACTTCAGCACGTATGAAATCCTTGATTTCGCCAAGAAGACGTTCGTTGCTGGTTGCAGCTGCCAAACTTGAGACAGGCGCCTCATGCGTGGAAGGACGCCGAGTAAGGAGACGTTGCCTTTTGAGATCATCATAACTCTGGCAAAGCTCAGCAACTTCGACGATGGTACGCGGGCTTTTAGAGAGGAGCATTTGAAATGCGTCGTCTTCAATGCCCTTCATGACGTGGCGGATCTTGTCAGACTGTCATTGATGGATCAACGCGCTTGCAAAGATCCACGATGTCTTCAATGTAGTTGGTGAAGCTTTCTCCTGGTTGCTGCGAACGGCTGCGCAAGCGCTTTTCGGCACGGAGCTGCCGCACCGCGGGGCGACCGAAGACTTGCGTAATGCGCGCCTTGAAATCCGACCAGTTACGAAGCTCAGATTCGTGGTTGTTATACCACACGCTAGCGACACCCGTGAGGTAGAAGTTCACGTAGCTGAGCTTCTGAGAATCGTCCCATTTATTGTGCGCACTCACCCGCTCGTACATTGACAGCCAGTCTTCCACCTCGTATTCGTCGGAGCCACTGAAGATGGGAGGATCTCGCTGACGCATGGAGCCAGGGCAAATCAATGTTGGCGATGCCGGGGGTGGTGTTTGGCTGGCGTCGTCAGGTATGATGGCTGGCAGCCTCCGATTGCGTAATTCCAGGTTTGTGGGAAGACCCAGCACAGCTCCACCAAATATGTAAGGCGGTTTATTGCCGAAGCTGCAAAGCGACCGTCTCAGGCGAGCGTCAGACACCGAGAGCGCGAGCACCTCTTCGTCGGTGAGACGGTGATGATACTGCGTCCATAAGGCGCGCCACTCTTCTTCGCTACAGCTATGCCTTCTTCAGGAGCTACTCCATGCGGAGCTTCGCTGGCACATACGTGAATATCCCGAGCTGGAGAATTGGGGTGTGCGCCACGCATCAGTGGGTAACAGACCCTTAGTTGCCTTTCTATTTCTTTCCAATCTTTGGATAACATTAAGTTTTCCGAAAGAAATGCACGCTGAAAGGAACTCAACTTCACTGTTAGCAAAGACGTGTTGGGCGTAGCCTGTGGTGTACCCTACGTACGCTACTTTGTTACTGCTAGTTCTTTAATAAAAAAATATGGCGCAATTTTAATTTCACTGCGTAATGTGGAGCAAACGTACAGTGTACCGCATCCTCTGAGAGAAGCATATATCAGTCGCCTATTATTTTTTTTTCTTATATTCTGCGCTTTCCAGCTTTCGAGGGCCCCTAATGTGCACACCAAGATCGCCTTTCAAGTGATGCCTGCGAGAAATTCTCCTTTTATTCGAATATATGAAGCTTTACCGAGAATTCTGTGTTCTACACTTGATAAAGTAGATTCACGTATCAGCACGAAGGTTCGCGAGCACTTTAATATCATTATATTCAAACCATATTGAAAGGTAGGCATGCATGTTGAGTAGGCGTGACTTTCTTTTCGAACGCACGGAAAGGTCGCGCTATCGCAAAATGTCAAGTCGATTGTTCATATAGAGTGGCGAAAAGGTGCGGGTAGAGTGACTGCTAGATTAGTCTTGACTTCGACATTGCCGTCGCAAAAGTGAAATAGAAAACAAAAAACTGTTTTGCTCGAGCTTGGAACGAGGAGCGCGGTGTTCAGATATGAGTGAGCACTTTTTTCTTCGAATAGACAATGACTACTCAACATCGGCTAGAGGTATCTGGATATAGCGGCACCACCCTACGCTGTGGCGTCAACGAAATACCAGCGCTTTATTATTCGTCATGCTAAAGAAGAAATATATGCTAATGCGCCAGAAGAGACGCGCGCAATCTATCCTACTAGAGGAACGGCGTCGCCGCATCTGGCGGCGCACACACGAGTCGCCGGCGCACCATTACAGACGCTAGCGCTGCCGAGGCCGGCGACCTCAGTAAGGACATCGCGGCGCTATGTCGCTACGGAGGGCTCTGCACAGTGGCTGACGTGTGAGGCGCAGTCATCGCTAGCGCGCACTCCGCAGCTGTTCGAGTTGAGGAGGAACAGCAGTGGTAAGGAGGAAGGAGACAGAATAAGCCCGTAGCTACCTTAGCGCAGGCTTCTTCGCTTTATTTATGGTGTGAATGATTTCACAATTGTTTTGCCTAATCAATGACGCAATCTAAAAAGAAAAACAGTTTCAGGGACCCTTTAATCTGGCAATACACGGCGCAAATCGGGCGACGAAAGATTGAGCAGTGGCGAAATGTGTCAATAGCGTCGTCGACACGGGGCAAAGGGTACGGGTCGTGCGTCGTGCTTGCTGAGCTGCGTGAAACCGCCACAGAAACGCAACGACCCGTTTTTCTTCCGCACGAGAATGATAGGTGCGCAGCACGGACACAATGAAGGCATAATTATGCTCGCTGTGAGCATTTGTTACCCTTTATCTGCGATAACGGCGCGCTCCTTCTGGGCGTATCTTTGCAAAAGTACGCATATCGAAGGGTGGCTCACCGTAGGTATGGGATACAGAATCATGCTAGTGCCGCGAAGATCTGCGCCTGTGTCGGCGAACACTGCTTGAGTGTCGGCCAGTATCGAACTTAGCGTGAATAGACAAAGCAGTTAATCTCTCGGCGTTCGCAGGGGAATAGCAGAGGTCTCTGTTGAGGCGGGCCGGAACGGTACGTTGCCGCGATCGCTGGTTACTTGAACGTCGTCGGCCAGAAGCCGATCAATTCCAATAATAATGTTTGCAGGTAGATCCTCGATGACGAGAATGACCGGGAGAAACTTTGACCTTGCTGTTCTGCGGTCTAAAATATTGAGTGCGAGATAGCCGGTTTCGAAATAGCCAGCCTCCACAGGTTTTTCGCATGTAACATGTAAATAGAAAAATATCAAAACATCGAGTGTGCCCACCCGCATCACACTACCTCCTAGTCCGTGAATTGGGGGCTGCGTCCACGGGCGAATGGTGTCCGCTCGGTGACGGCATCAATCAGCAGAGAGAAGTCGCCCATTCCTTTGGCATGCACCAGTAACATAATAGGGAATTAATTGAGTTTATTTCTCTGTTTACAACAGAAAGGAAGCAGAAGCTAAAGGCCATGTAGCCTGACTAAGGCTTCTGCTCCTGCAACAGCTCGGCACGCAGGCCGTACGTACTACACAAATCAGTACAAAATATGCTTCACAGATTCAACTGGAATAGTCGAAAAAAATAATAAAACGGCATGTTTACACACAAGAAAGTACAAAGGTGCGACAGTCTCTAAAGGAAACGTCATGTCTACAGAAAAAAACTTTGAAAATTTTGATATAATTCAATTAAAGAACGTTTTGCCTTAGACAACTAAGACCTAGATTTGAGACCGAGGAATTGACAATACATAGTGCACTTTCGTCAAACAAACTCAATATTGTGTGAAATGAAAAATGTTTTAAACGAATCATTCGAACCTTCCATGACCTCGTCGTGAAATTCGTGGAGTCTATTAAGTAGTGAAGGCGCTTGGTAGATCTGTAACTGTTTCCCGTAATTCGTTCTTATCTGCGGTGTTCTCAGATGGTGATGTCGAAAACTGTAGTGCAGATTTGTGGGTACATTCATAACATAATGTGTTCTGTTTTGTTTGATGTGTTGCATCAAAGTGCAGTAGTACACTTGGTTTGCTTTTAACATAGAGTACTTTATAAAAATAGGCTTCGTTCTGAAATTTTGTAAAGGCCCACGATAACCCTCAAATGAACGTAGGACTCTTTTTTGCAGTACTATCAATTTGTTATAATTTATTGCGTTGTAGTTCCCCAAATTAATATACAGTAGGCTAATCGGGAGTAGAATAGTGCATAATACAATGCGATTTTCAACCAAGGAGGAACAAGGCTACTGAGTCTATATAAGCAACCAACAGTTTTACTCAATTCTGTTACAGTTTTGTCCACGTGTACGTTCCAGGCCAAATCTTCTTGAAACCACACTCCAAGAAATTTTTGACCGTTTACCTTCTCCATTACTCTGTCTTCAAAAACAATAGTTCGGTTGCAGTTTCGTGGTTTATTAGAAGGGGCAAATGTCATATATTTTGTGTACGGTACTGTACCCGGGACAGCGGTAACCGGTGGCACTCTTTGGTGTGGTGACAAAGACGACCGCATGAAAACCAAGTCCGTTGCGCTGAAGTGGTGTGGAGTGTCCTGGTTGCCGTGTGTCCAAAATGAGAGCGCGTCGAGTACACTACTGTAGATCCGCTGCCTTTTGAACCAAAATCTGCGAAACCATCTCAGAAGATTGATGGATTGCTTGATTTGTGGGGTTTAACGTCCCAAAAGCAGCTCTGATTATGAGAGACGCCGTAGTGGAGGGCTCCGCAAATTTAGACCTCCTGGGGTTCTTTAACGTGTACCGACATCGCACAGCACACGGGCCTCAACATTTCACCTCCATCGAAATGCAGCCGCCGCAGGCGGGACTGGATCCCACGACCTTCGGATGAGCAGCCGAGTACCATAGCAACTAGACCACTGTGGCGGGTCAGCGATCTTGGGAAACGGAGAACACTACCTCTTGTATTCGCAGGTGGATGCTGCCATATACGCCGCAATCAGTGAGCAGTTGGAGCATATCGTAGACGTAGTTGGTGATTTCTCAGGTGACAACTTGTCGACGCGATTGCATACACATCGGCTGCTTTGCATATATGGAAGAAAGCGGGCTGAAGACACTCACTAAAGCAGCACCCCATTCGGTCTAACTTTGATGATTACTGCCATCTTATCGATGCCATGCTTTGGCTGAATCGCGACGCCTATTCTGGGATATCGGCATCTTGACATAGTTTGGCCTGGAGTACCGACGTGACAAGTTATTGATGGTTTTCAGTCACTACGTTGCATTTGTCCTCAAACCCCCGAAATTCGGCAATGAGTGTCAAAGATGACGAAGGCAGGGCTGTACACACCAAGGCTGTTGGCAAGGAGATGCTGGCGTCTGCGAATTGTTTGCCGTATGCGAGGCGAGTGCCTGAGTGAATAAGGCTATGTACCTGTAGATCACGTTCAAGTTTGGTAGGGCGATCTCCGCCCTCGATGACGAGTTCGTTCCGGTGTGGTACAGAAACAGTCCACTGGAGCATGTACGGCGCGTCTCGGCGCCAACGTAGTTTCTAGCTGACGGCAGTTGAGTCGCTGACCTGAGCTGTGTGGAACCCTGCATACATCCTGCTGGGTGGAACAATTGATTGATTTATTTGTGGGGTTTGACGGTCCCAAAACCAACTCTGATTGAGAGACGCCGTAGTGGAGGTGTCGGGAAATTTCGACCACCTGGGGTTCTTTCATGTGCACTGAGATCGCACAGCACGCGGGCCTCAACATTTCGGCTCCATCGACATGCAGCCGCTGCGGCATGGATTCGCTCCCACGACCCTCGGATCAGCAGCCGAGTACCATAGCCACTAGACCACGGTGGCGGGGCGCTGGGCGGAACAAGACCGGCGGTGAGCTAGATTTGCGAAGCCAGAGTAGTAGACGAAGGGGGTCGCGGAAGACTGCGTTCGCTATATATATATATATAAAGAAGATTTCCCTGAGCCCGAATAAATATTTTCAAAAGAAGAGATTCACACGATTAACAATATAACTTTACTGACGTTGCAGCCGGTGCACCGGCCTTCATCAGAGTAAAAAAGTATTGCAGAGTACCCTCCTTTTAAGCGTACAGGAAGGGTAGAGAGTGCGGCTACAAAAGCGTATGTCTGAACAGGGAATGGCTATGAAGTCTGCCTGTACAGAACACGTGATCGGTTGTGGGGAGTCTCGAAGCGGCAACGTATACCCTCTCAATTAATAACGCAGCACACTTACAACCCCGAGGGATTCCACTACGTGTATGTAACGCAACTATAAAGCCACTCTACATCCTTTCTTCTGTCGTGATTACCATTTTTACAATGTATAGTGGCTATATATATATATATATATATATATATGTGTGTGTGTGTGTGTGTGTGTGTGTGTGTGTGTGTGTGTGTGTGTGTATTGTAACGGTGCGTAATGCATGCCTGACAGTGGGGCATGGGCTCTGTTACACTATTCTAAAGGAGAAAACAGACACAGCATATTTGCCATAGGCCGGCGGTTCTATTTCTCTTTTTCCTCGGATTCGTCTGCTTACCTGCGCCCCGAGCACGAGCATACGATTCCCATTGCAGATTTTCGCCTTTACACTCGGCCATGAGTGCGAGCTTGAGAAGCCACCAACAGTTTCAACAGCCACCAACAGAGTGCGGCACTGGCTGTGTCGCTGAGGTCGTCGCAGGATTCCGTCATGCTGCGACTTGACTAGCGGAACTGCCAGGGACATCTTTAGTGGGCGATATTGGCTAGGTCTCAGTGATCGAATGTACTGTAGATGGCGGCCCCATTGCACATGAGAAAAAGGCACAGATGACCTTGAATCCCAGGGCATCGTATGCAGTACAAAAGCGAAGCTGTTGAAATGATCCAAGCTGGTCGCGGTGCGCCGGTGCTGCGGTGTCCTGGGAGTGAGCGACAACGGGGCGAGTCTCCGTGGTGGTTTTTGACGCAACCTGCGATTTCTCAACACAATCATCGTGCCAAGGCACCTCGATATACCGAAGGAGGTCGAGGATCTTGAAATAATCTAGTGTGTATACGAGATCAGAGTCATAGGAGGTGTGGTCATGAGCCATGTGATATACCGGAGACGGAACTGCATGCTGTGGCCTCGGATAACAATCACACAATGTTCGTCGTCATGTCTCCATCAACCTCACCCAGCGCGTGTCTGAAGTGCGAAGCCACCTCGTCGGTAGTAGTAGTAGCAGTAGTCGCGAGCTCGTCTTCACTGATGGAGACATCACTCGGCATCCCTCTTCAAGGGTACGTGTCAACGTCTGGTCGCATTCTATCCATGCGGGTGCTGAAATCTGTCGTTATATCTATGGTCCAAGTGGAGATGAGCCTGGGGCCACTGTGACCGTTTCCTCTGGCTGGAATGGGGTGTCGTTTACTAGTAACGGGCTCTTGTCGGGTGCTGCCGGGAAGTCAGTTATCTGAGGTGGTGAACACGGTATCAACTGAGTTTGCACCGGGATAGTCCCCGACACGTCCTGTCGAGGAGCTGCTTGGTGCACCTGGAACGTTATTGTTCCCGCTTGTGGTCCAAAAGCCGCTCTAATCATAGTGCTCGACTCCTGCCAGGACTGTTGCCATATGGCCTCGTACCCTTGCCAGGCCTCGGCGGCATCGCAAATGTGGTTTAGGGCAACACCCCATCTTTGATGGCCCGTCCAGCCATATCGAGTGCCGAGAGAGTTTATGTTGTTGACCCACACAACGGGATCTTCCTGAAAACCACAGAACTCCGGAAGCACATGCATTTGGCGATGGTGATGCCGCACAGGGTAATCCAGAAGTTACGATGGTGAAGATGTTGAGTTGCTCGGACAGCAACAATATGGCGCACACGACGTCGCTGAGATAGCTAACCGAGACACTTGAGGAGCCAGGGTCGGCGGCCGCGAAGAATGCGATGGCGTCGATCCTCACAGTGGCAGAACCCACGTTGGAGGGAGCTCGGCCAGAGTCAATGTGCGGCTCATCTTCCGACGTAGTCCTGTGAGATTATTCATTGCCACGTGAACCGTAAACGGCGTTCCCGGGGAACGCGCACCCCTGCGTTGTCGTGGGTCGGTGTGGTGGCGCGACTCCGGTGTAATACCGACCTTGGGAGGCCGAGGAGGCCTGGACGGCGTCCCCGAATTGTCCCAAAGGAGCTCCTGGTGGCAGGAGGGTTGCAGAAGCGTGGACGGCCATGCGTGAATGGCATTCCCGCAGCACCGATGACCCTCTAGGGCGCCTTTAAGGTGTGTCCTTCGTCGCCCGCACCATATTAAAGGAGAAAAGACACAGCACCTCTGGTACAGGCAGGATGTTGGTTGGTTTGTTTGTCCTTGGGTACCTTGGCGCAACCCACTCTGGCGGATCGGCCATCATTTTTTTCTTTCTTTCTTTTTTCCTTGAAGTTTGGCTCTTTCCCACTACGGGGGATTGGCCATGAAGCCGGCGGTTATCATATTCTATTCCTCTTTCTCCTCGTCTTCGTCTGCTTCGCTGTGCCCCAAGCACGAGCACACGATTCTCATTGCAGATTATGGTCTTTACAATATATATAAAGCCCCGAACTACCTCTGAAGGCTCGTGACAATATATATATATATATATATATATATATATATATATATATATATATATATATATATATATATATATATATATATATATATGTATATATATATATACTTTCTATTATGCTCCAATTTTCCGCGGGTGAAGCGCTTCCAGCTCTGTGTATTTTTAAGCATTCCATACAACCGTAAGGGTATAAGTGCGCCGACCTTTAAAGCCGAGGTATGCCAATTAGCTGGAGCTATTAAATTGTGGAGCCTGCTACTGTGCAGTTTTGGGGAACGATGGAGCACATAATTAATCGCGAGCGCGAGTAGCAAAATCTCGTAGAAGAGCAGAAGCACAACATGACATCGCCTCCACTGTTCTTAGTTTTCTTACGTGTTTTCGCGCAGGCAATTCAGTACACAGAAATACCAGCTACCTCCCCGTTTTAATCTACAAAGAATTGACAAGCAGCGTTACTATGTGATGTCTTAAAATTAGCGCAATACGACTAATGATGTCCGATAATAACTGCCTCGCAATTAAACACAAGCTAATTAATTCACAATCGCCTGTTTCGTGACCGTCCATAAAATTTTCTAGGCTTTGTCTGGATCAATTTATGCTCGCTTAAAGGGACATTGACACCAAACTTTTGCTACTGATACAGCCTGCGGGACCGACATGCACTTGTCATCTGCCAAATCTCAACAGCAAACACAGCTCGACAGGCAACTTAAATAAATACTTAATTTTGTTTGAACAATCATGCGCAGCACACTACACCTCGCGACATCGACAACACCAAATGTAACCCGAAGGGGACCCCCAACTTCCGCGACGTCACCAGGGCAGCCGAGATATGAGCAGTGCAGCTAGCGATGATGAAGTCATAGCGACCATTGCCTGTTTGCGGTGGCTGCGTAAGTAGACTCCCGGGCCACGATAACAGGCCTCAGGAACGTCACTGCCACCCGACAACGGCGGTAGGAACCGCGACAAAAACTCGCAGGACGTGCGAGTGGCCAAAGAAGACGAGCACACGCTGCAGGTCGTGCGGAAGTGCGCACCAGTTCTGTGCTCACGCGATCTAGTTGTTCACCCCCAAACGGAACTGAATGTAGCCCGTAATAAACAGGCCATGAATAATTATCTGCTGCGCACTGCACTTCATGTGTCGTGTTAGGACTAATGGATCCCCAGCTACGTAAATGAGCGAAAAGACAGACGAAAAATTTTGCGTTAGCGCCCGCTAAAGACAACGTTCAAAGCGGTCTGCAGTGTTGACTGAAACTACATGGCCTAAATATGGAGTCCGAGGTAAATTTTACGAAGCCTTTTTCTAGTTAATAGGTGTTCACAATAAGATCCACTGAGGAGGAAAAATCTGGCCGAGCCCCATAGACGTGGTCCGCGCTAACGTAACCCGCGGGACGGGGCCATGTTTTCGATTGAACTAGTTTCTTCTACAAACCTATGCAGGATTCATGAGATGGAATAATAGGAGAAGTAGTTGTATTATATTGCAATATTACTTGAGTGCTCGTGTAAGATTGGGAAGCGTAAATGTCTCTCTTCTTATGAAACAATCTTATTCAAGAGGAAGTCAAAAATATTGTGCGGAAGCAGCAAAAACTTGGAGATCAAACGTATTGTGAAAATCTGGGTCATGCGAAGCAGTCATCAAGGAATGCGCATATGACGAATTGTGTGACACTCAGTGAAGTTTCACGGAGAGGATGAACGTATTTGCGGAAAGTGGATGAGTGAGGGAATGCTTCACGTGGGTTGAGCAGGAACCTCTTCAGCACCGTAGGGACTGAATGGTGGTAGCTCATGGTACGACGTAACCTTGGCACTCACGGGAGCCAAGTTTAGTCGAAGAGAAATGCAAGCTTTAGTGCCCTGATGTGGGTATCATAAGCATCATTGGACGAAGGATAGCTACGGGATCGTGTGAAGTTTGACAACAGCAGGCCGGGTCATAGTAGAACGTAACTGTACTTTATTGCTGTAGCGTTCAATTGCATTCCTTTGAACGCAGCTATAAAGCTATTCATGTTATAAGCACAATTCATGATTTTAAGCACCATGTTATAGCTCATGCATTGGGTTTACATAATATGTGTACCGGGTGGGCGGAGTCGCCGTAGCTCAGTGGTAGACGTCTTGCTTGGAATCTCGGGGGCCGGGTTCCATAACCACCGCCCACTTGGTATGATGGATGTGGAGAATACAGTGCGTTCGTGTGTATATTCATGTCTGTTGTGTCTGCATTTCAATTGCAGGCTTCAACTAGCGGTAAAACTTCCTTGTTTTAGGTTTGTTGTCATGCTATTTTCGATTGGTGTCGTACTTGGCCTCTTATAGAAACACTTTCACGCCGAGGGCTGCGCGTATGAGTCACACGAGACTGCGGTATCGTTAATCGCGTCGTACATGACGAGTGTGTCAGGTTAGTCATGAAATATCGGTCATTGATGTTTGTCATACAGTCGTATCTACCACCCGAATTGCTGTCTATACGAGATGAACGAGACAACAAGAAAAGCACTGAGACGCAGGCGGATAGGTAGAGACATAGATGAGGCCAAAGCGTTTCAAGTTCACCAAGAAATGCTCCGCGTACAATACTAAACCTCCTCTTCAACTTCTGGAGTGTTCGCCGATTCGTGATTGATTCTCTCTCCCTCGCGTTCGTTTATATTATTTGGTCCACTCTGTCGCAAAACAATGCCCACTTAAAGACGAGATCAGCCATTTCTTGAAGCCAGCGACGCCCCCCAGTCGCTCTAAATTCGCGCGCGCACACTGAGGACCACACCCCTATTTCGTGACGCAGTGGATGAGACCATTCTGTTCTGAATAAGCATATCTGGTCGCGACCCTCATTGCATAAATTAATATGCGGCAGTTGTGCGTCAGCACTGGCTTGGCGTCATGTGGCCTATAAATGATGAAAGTGCCACATGGTGAGAGCTTTCTAGTAGCACATAATCCGTCATTGCAAAGCTGCCAGCCGTGTCATCTGTCAGCGTGCCATGTAGCACGATGTGTATAAATACAGCAGGCTTGAGGAAGAGTTCATGAGGCAGAATTAGCCTGCTGAATCTTTCCACGATGAAGCGAATGATGGTTAACAGCCTTTTCAGTGCAATATTTTTGGGCTTCCAATGTAATGTAATGCTGGTGAGTGCCGACTTGACAGATAATGGAAATGATTATGATATCAGAGAGGTGAGTGGTCTTTTTTCTTCAATATGAGAATACATTTCATCCTTCTAAATCTCCCCCTTAAGCCTTGCTTGGAATTAGAAAGAATGCATGAATTCACTGGAATTTATAAGCCCACGGCTATTCAACTCGACTAGCGGATTACAGTGGTGATGACACGCCTGTGTTGTAGCAACTTGGAACAAATTATAAGATCCTTTTTACGAACTCCCCACATTAGGTTGGGACGAAGTTGAGAAAGGCTTAAGCGGATGCCTCAGGCTGGTCAACCCTTCTACCGCAGGTGAACATGATGGGACATGGCGGGAAATGGGCGTCCAGACTCGTCCAGCACCAGAGGTCGAGAAAGTGCGTTTGTAAAGGAATTGCAACCGAATCCATGAAGCTGAAGATTTAGTCATTGCGCATTCTGATGTAGAATCGTGATCGCTGCGCCGTTTCTTGAGCGTCTGTACCTCAGAGTAGACGCACCTAACTTATAACATTGCAAAGGCACATAATTAGCTGTTTATGTGTCCAACATATAATATACATACAAGGACACCATGATTACCCATGCAAATATGTGCCCTGCCGCAGTTCAGGTAGCGCGTAAAAAAACATTTCCCGAAGTTTCGCCAGGCGCCCAGAATGCCATACTCGCTCTTCCATCGTACTTTTTCTAATTCCAGTTCGGACTGGGATCGCCCCGGCAGCACGCCAACACAGGACTGATGTAGGCGTGAAATCGGCCAAAGTCGGCAGCGATATCGGGCCTAAGTCGGCAAATCGCGCTCGCGCTACTTTCACCCACATCAGCCCGTGATGACCAGCCAGAATGGCTCCACTGTGGCGAAGCCACCATGGGTCGAACTTGGCCCGCCAGAGTGGGCGAAATTTGGCCAGCCAGTGTGGGCGAAATTTGGCCAGCCAGAATGGGTCAAATTCTGCCAGCTAGAATGGGTCAAATTTCGCCAGCCAGAATGGGTCGGATTTGGCTAGGTAGCATTGGATGTTGCGGGCATTGAGGCTTTTTTGGCGTTTGTCGGCCCCGCCATCGGGAAACCCCTTGCGCGACTGTTCACATCCATAATGGTGTTTCTAGTGTTTACCCCACGTGTGTCCCGCCGTTTGGATTGCAAAAATTTTATTTTTTTGTTTTCACATTTTCGGAGGGCTTGAAGGCATTTTCGAAGGCACAATGAAATGGACCAACAGTATTTTGTGTAAATGTGCCTCTCATGCGCACGCGAAAGCTCTATTAACACAGTAATAAGGGAGGCTAAGTGGATCCTCTGTACTTTCTATTAATGCGCTCTAAACAAAACAAATAACACAACAAGAGAGGTTTATAGAGAAAAGCACTATTTCATTTATTTTGTGAACTCTGTAATTGATAATATGCTATTCTCGTGTTGCAACGTCGTAGTGAAAAAGCTTCGGCAAGGATGGAACTTGCGGGAAAAGGCGTGAGAAGTTAGCACAGCTGTGGAGCATATCAGCACTATACTATCATTGTATGCAACTTATGTGCGACTCATGAAGAAACGCAGAAATTCAAGAAATGTCAGAAACATCTCATAATCGGGCACTACTTTAGAAAATAACAAATAATTTTGTCTTTGAACTATATATTGAATCTATGCTCAATATTCAACCCCACGATCTTGGCTTCGTGTCGCTTTAGATACCCAAAGGGGGAAAAAGAAACATGAGTAAGAGTTCTGTTGCAAAGCAATTTTAAAAGTGGCACATTAATTGAAATAGGTGCATTTTGCGTTATAATAAATTTCATATTTTTGGCATACATCGGAAAGGAAGCATGTAGACATGAGCTAACGCAGCACACACTAAGGATGGGGCCTTTAGGTAAAAATGTCCTTAAATGATAGGTGCAAGGCGCATTATGAGCAGATATTAGAGGAGGAACTTCTTATCAAGGCTACTTTACAAATGTCATCGCGTGCCGAACTGCCGCACGTGTCCTACACCAAGGAGCGCGTGTTCGGTATCACGTTACCTTTAAAAATACGGGCAAGAAAAAGAAATGTTACGAGAACTGCAAGTCGCCACACAATGGGTGTTGATACAAGCAGAGGATTAACTATATGAAGTAAAATTGCTTTGGGACAATGTGCGTAGACTCTTTATTCGAAAATATAGAGCCTACGCACTTCACGACACAAATAATATATAAAGGTGGAACCGGTGCTTTAACATCGCAACAAGAAGTGCCAGGCCCCATTCTGAAAACTGGCCAGCAACTTACCGAATTTCGGCATCCGCTGTGCACTGTTCAGCTGTGAGTCAGCAATACAAATTCGGCAACGACACTGTAGTCTCCCCAAAAGGCGCAGGCTAGTGTTCATACACAACCGATGTCACAGTTGGGATGGGCATTGTCTTAGGAGGTACACTGGCCAACGAATTGCGCAATCAACTTGAATGATCGATAAACGCGGTATATGCACCGACACGCGTAAGCAGACTGCGTGCCCCATTGAAACTCGTTCCTACACCTTGCATATTGGTAGGAATGCTTGTACCTGCAGCCGCAACGAGGGAGCCAGGAAAAGAAGTTCTCAGAAAACGACGCGGTCGCCCCTCCGAAGGCAGAACCAAAAGCAGGTTCAGAACAACATTCTTTGCAAACTGTAGCTGCCCACAATTGATGTGCATAGAGGGGGCCGTGACAATGGTGGTCAGTTCGGAAGGGGACGCGCGTCCCCCCCCCCCCCGGTCACACATCTTTTTATGTTTGGTTACTGCCAGCTTAGCACGTGCTAGGCTACTTCTAAGCAGGACGCCCGCGCTTTTCTTTCTTTCTTTCTTTCTTTCTTTCTTTCTTTCTTTCTTTTGTGGCTGTCACAAAATGGGAAAGACACCAGGGCAAACATATATGCACAATGGCGGCGACACCCGCCGGGACTGCATTTGTTAAGTGCAGCCTGGTACAACCTTTGGAGTATGCTGGTATGCATGTATTCTCTTGCCAGCTACCTGTAGCACAGGATTTCGCAGAGGCTGAACCACCCATTCTAGCTAAAAAGGCGAGCGAAATGCTGCACTGCACGCAACAAACGTAGCTAGGACGCGCGGCGCTGCCATGGTGCATCAATTTCTCCCATTTTCTGCAGCGCAGGAAAGACATGCACGTGCTGCCTTTCCGCACGACAAGAAATACTACGATGACTCTGTCTCTACGCGCCCTTCTTTTGCCCTTATTGGTTATAAATAAATGAGTTGCTAAATATCAGAATACGCACATGCGTGCTTATAGCAACGCCATAGTCCCATACGAACGTCAGTGATAAATCCGACACACTGCACAGAGCATTCAGTCAAGCTCGATATATTCTGCTTATCTAACTAGTACAATGTAACCGATGGCTGATGTGTAAACGAATTCGAAAGGTGCGGAAAGAATACACTGAAGGTAGTTACACACAAAAAAAGCAAAAAAAGAAGGAATTATACACAACGCCGTGGGCGTGTTAAGGAATCATTGGCCTATTGTATCTGCGTGGTAGTAGAGAGCATGGAGGTGGAAAAGGGCGGTATAAGTTTACCCGACCAGTAGACAATTATTCTTTTCTGTTGCTGAGCTTATGGGAGCTGCGATACATGCGTTGGGCTGTACTGGAGCTCCTTTTGAAAGGAATGCGCTAGTGTCACTGACACACTGATGACATGTAGTGGAAGGGCACATCAACGACAGCTAGACTTAGGCGAGTTTATTTATACTGTAACCATGCAACAAGATATGAAGAAACTAGGGGACAGAAGAGAGCTCGTATTTTCATCAATTTTTTTTCACTGCATGCTCGCTGATTTCATATAACATAAAATACGCAGATCGCCTGCACAAGAACACTCTGTGATCACATACACTCTCGTATAACTAACCAGAAAAGCTCTCTATATATCAATTACAGGTGTGTGCATTGGTTTGCCACCTTTGTGGTGAAAAATGCTTGCCATATTAGCACTTTCTTTTTTGTTTTTGCCTTTCTTGCAAATGTCGCTTTCTTTATTTTCGTTTTTGCCGTTTTTGCTATTCAACCTCGCGCTTATTGGGCTCGCTGAATACCTGCCAACTACTATCGAAATTTCGATATACGCAGACGACATCTGTGTCTGGACTTCGGCAGTCACACGTCCTCAAATACGTGCGCGGCTTCAAAGAGCAGCAACGTTAACATCCAGCTACTTGTGCCAACAAGGTCTGAACATATCACCAGAAAAATGCGCACTTGTGGCATTCACTCGCAAACTAATGACGCCTTACGTCATATCAATCAATGGGCGGACTATTCCCTATCTCAGAACCCACCGGTTTCTGGGGATCATCATTGACAGAGATCTCTGCTGGAGCCCCCATGTGTCGCACATGAAAAAACGCCTCACCGCAATTTCCCAAATCTTCAAATTCTTGGCTGGAAAAACTTGGGGCATGTCGACAGGAGCCATGGTGGAACTATACAGAGCACTTTTCCTCGGTTTCTTGAGATATAGCCTGCCCGTACTTTCCAACACTTGTAAGACAAATCTTCGCACTCTTCAGGCCACACAAGCTCAGGCACTGAGAACTTGCCTTGGTTTGCCGAGGAGTACATTATCAGAGGCAACTATAGCGATTGCTCGGGACCAACCAATACAAACGCACGTTGCGGTGGAAGTATTGAGAACCCACATCAGGCATTTCGCCCGTGCCTGCTGTCATCACCTCGCAACATTACCGTCAGACAAGCGGAACGCGTCATTCGGCAAAATGGTCTCCAGGTACTCTGCCAAACTTCCGGTAGGCTTCACCGCCGCCGCCAAACCATTGATTCCCCCTTGGTGTCTCATTCAACCTACAGTACACCTTGGTGTGCCAGGAATCAGAAAAAAAGCTGAGCTGTCATCAGTTGCTCTGCAACAATTATCCCTACTTCTTCTACACGAGAGGTATGCCGACAAAGTGCATATTTATACGGATGGGTCTTCGAACCTCCAGTGTTCGTCCGGAGCGGTGGTTGTACCAGCGAAAGCTTCCACCATCAGTTTTAAGACCGACCACCCGACGACATCGACAGCTGCGGAACTTGCTGCTCTGCGTGCTGCCCTTTGTGCAGTAAATGAGGAACCACCCCGACAATGGTCAATCTTTAGCGACTCAAAGGCGGCCTTACAGTCCTTGCTGGCAGCCCTGCGGCGCGGACCATACGAGCAACTGGTGTTGGAGATCAGATCTCTTCTCCATGCATCACATGAGAAGGGACACCACGTGACGTTTCAGTGGCTCCCCAGTCACTGCGGCGTCATTGGAAATGAATATGCTGACAAGGCCGCCAAGTCCGCACTTGAAGGCACAAAAGTTGAGCCCATACCTCTCTCAAGGTCCGACGCTGCCAGGCAACTTCAAGCGATTGCACAGGAGATTACGCTGTCGGTGTGGAGTGCCTCAAGCAGCCAAACAACTCAGAACAGTCGACAACACCACCTTCCGTCTTTGCGACATTTTCGATTGCCACCAAAACTCCGCCGAGCAGAGGCCACCCTGCTTTATCGTTTGTGGTTAAGAGTGGCTTTTACGAACTCTTATTCTTTTATGATCGGAATGGCCGACAGCCCTCTTTGTGACACCTGTCGACGTGAAGAGACGCTTCAACACATCATATGCGACTGTCCTCGCTATGACACACAGAGGCAAACATTGGCGTCCACTCTTGCTCCCCTTGGCCTGCGACGGATGTCGGTTGATGCCATTCTGCAGTGTCGGCCACACAAGACATTGCAACTAAAGGTGACAAAGGCGCTGCTGCAGTTTTTAAAGACGACGGACTTGCACAAACGACTTTAACAGCTATGTGTGATGTCACGTACCATGCAGGTGCCACTGACTCTGACAATGTGCTATATGTGCACCCTCTCTCTCTCTCTTCCTCTTTCCTTTCACCTTTCAATCTCCCCCGTCCCCTTCCCCTCGTGCAGGGTAGCATACCGGTTGTCCTACACTGGTTAACCTCCCTGCCTTTCCCTCTCTATTTTTTCCTTCCTTCCTTGCCTTTTTTTCCAAATGTCGTGGTCTTGACAAGAGCACTTCATTTGAATTTGGAATGCAGAGGGACCTACGTATTTCATGGTCCTCTGATTATAGAGTTAGCACTAGATCCGTTTTGTCCCCTCGCTGTCGCGCTGTTAGCTCCGTATACCGTTCCTTTGCATAGGTTGCTAAATGTCAGTATATATAGCATAACGCCAGCTGCGAGAGTTTATCTCCGCTTCAGCGCACCAGAAAGTCTGCGCTAGATCTTTTTTGTCTCCTGACTGTTGTACTGTTACCTCCGTATGCCTTTTCGTTGCATAGGTTGCTAAATGTCAGTAGTATAGCGCCGCTTCCCACTGTTTATCTTTGCTTAGCATATCAGTGGGGGTTATGGCAATGGATGTAAGCACGAGCTAGTTCGATTTCTGCGAATGTTAATTTTCTGACATGCACTATCAGATAATTTTCCACCATGCTTGTCGATCCTTCTGGCTGATGTAGCTGTTGCGCCAGCCTATTTCGCAAAGTTCCCGCAAAACAGCGTATACATGTATACATCAGTAGTTTCTCTATATGCATGTTCTTTGTGCACCGTGTTTATAAAGAACAAAGAGCGCGAACAGAATATTATATGCTGCTTAAAACACAAGCGCTATGTTCTGGCACTGAAATGCGTATACCGGCATGAATATATGAAGCCCATCATCTGATTCTTACGTCGAATCTCTTAAGTGAATTTCGGTCGAATCGCCGAATCTCTCAAGTGAATCTCGTCTCGACCGGATCTCAATTCTGTTATACAGCAGGATTCGAAAAAGGCCCGGTCGATATCAACCATGAAAGTCTGCGGTGTATACGACATAGCCTGGAGGACGGCAGAAAAGGCTCAATGTTTCTTGTGAAACAATCTTTCTAGGCAAATAACGTTCCGAATTTGCAATTTTTCAGACGATGCTGAAGAACAGCAAAGTCGGCGCAACATTTGCCAGTGAAAGTTATGGGCTCAGCCGACGCCGGCTCTAAGGCGGCATACTCGGCACAATGTTGCCAGAAAAAGGCGACGGCTTGCCCATATTGTCTAAAGGACGGCAAAATCGGTGCCACATTTGGCGGAGAAAGTTATAGACTCAGCCGATGTCGGCTCTAAGGCGGCATACTCGGCACAATGTTGCCAGTAAAAGGCAACGGCTTGCCCATGTTGCCAATAGAACGGCAAAATCCGTGCCATATTTGCCGTTGAAAGCCAAGAGATCAGCCGATGTAGGCAATTGCGCGGCATATGCGGCCCTATGTTCCCGACTACAGTCGACGGCCTGCCGATATCGGAGGGGCAGAGGCTACAGTGACCCGACATTACAGTCATTGATGGCATCTTAGCCGATAATGGCTCACTGGCGGCAACATCAGGCCGTCAATGGGCCGCGCTCTGCCGCCATAAAACCAACCTCGGCCCTACGTTGCGTGCTGCCTGGGCCGTTTCATCTCTGTATGCGCCTTGCTAGCCACCGCCTTCTGCCAGCAGCCACCTCCGTGCTTTCAATGCAACTGGGTGTCACTGTCAACTGCACACGTATAGTCAGGCGGGCTGCCGACACTCTTTTATCTCATCAAAATATTGAACAACATCGAAAGGTCTGACAAACAGTAGTGATGTAGACGCCTCCAGCACAGGCGCTGAAGTCAACCACGAGATGACCACGATGCAATCTCCAAGGTGGACGCCAAGGAGCAGCATGGTGGCACCCCCACGATGCCCAAATGGTGTTTTCGACAAAAATCATAGTTACCGAAGAGCTTACGAGATGGGGTAGATGACATAGGCGGCGACTCACTTGTAATACAGACTGAAAGCTGACATAGATGTCATTGTGTGTCAGCAGCAATGCACAATGAGCGTTTGCCACTTTCGAGGAGACAGCACAAGGACAATACAGTTGTGGTAGTTCTGTACCTATACAGGACAGTGGAAAGGTGAAGCGTTTCATAGGGTAGGGATAGCATTCGATCACAATGTTGGACAGAGTCTTCTAAACACTTGGGCATACTGCAGAACAGACAAGAGAAGTTATGAGGAAGAAATCTCATGTTTAGCACTTTTTGAGAGCTAGTTTTTTCAATAGTTGGAAGAAAAGCAGAATAAAGAAATGTTAGGCCTCACTCTGTCATAACCTAAGAAATTATGCAAAGTGGAAGAATGAAGGTAACATGAAAACAAATTCAAGAACTGATGAACAGACAAAAGGCAACCGTCATGTGGCCTTCGATACAGCTCTCAGTAATATACAAAACAAACACCTGTAGAAAATATTCTTTCAGAAGAATGCTCCAATGAGAACAGGAACAGGAAAGTGGAAAGCCGTGATTATGTATTGCCTAGGAGGCGAAGGAGACAAGTGAACTCCATTTAGGAAGAGCGCCTGGATTATATGGCACAGACGCGAAAGACACACTCATATTCGAATCAGGAGATGCTGTATTACATGAAGATGGACTTCTTAATTCTTACGATAATGCGGAGAAAATCACCCTGTTCTCATGTACATCCACATGCCCGCTCTGAAGTGTGTACAAATAGTTATTGCCTCATCCTTATACGTGGTGTTCCCGTGATAAAATGAACATGGTGCCTGAATTTGATCGACCTCGGGGATGTTTGGTTCATTGTTGCCTGATGACGGTAGCGAATTATGCCGACTTGGGAAAATCGAGAATCGGCAAGAAAGACAGCAAGAGATTGTGAACCTGTAATAAAGTTATTATTTTGCTGAAGCGACATGTAACTTCAAAAGGAACGCAAAATAAGTAATGAAGACTTCATGAGAAAAGCGATATGAAAAGCAATAAAAACACAAATATGAATTCAGAACACCATGATAACCTTGTAACATCATCAACTTCTGCACCAAATGAGATAATAATTAAGCGAGAACAATATCCGCAGAAACTGAATAAAAGAGCCGGAAAGCTGGAGACTTGCGGACGTGACTGAGAAAAGACTTGAAGCGCAGTGAAAACATCCGAAATGAGAAAAAAAATGCGATAGACTAAGATAAACTTTAAACAAAATGTAGTGTACATCTTGCCAAAGGTTTGTCATGAATTTTGGCTCAAGCAACGACTTTCATCAAGTGTGTGACATTCAAAAGAAGGGAGCCGGGACTGGGTTATGCTAGAGACACAGCGACTCAGTATCGATGACTTTTGCGTAAAAACCGGATGTTTCGTCCAAACACGGCAGATTTAAATGGTACAAGGGAACAGGTACATCCGCAAAACAACCGAATCTGTTCTAGAGTACTGCGAGGTGAATTTTTCAATGAGTGGTTGTTTGTTCATTCCTGAAATCAATAGCGCTCATGAAGAACGTTCAATAAATGAATTATTTAACATATGTTATTATTGAAAAGTTGCGTACGGCATAGAAATTAAATCCGGCAATAATCATTCTCCATGCACGTCACAGCGGGAAAATAATGTTCACAGTTCACTTGCAAAATCAGAACTACGAAAATCCGACGAACGATGAAGATGAAGTATTTAGGTGTGAGAATTACGCATAATTATTAGCCTGGCTATAAAATAACCCGGCTAATAATTTTTCTTATCAAATGCATAAAGGCATGTTATTCCTTATCCCCCGGCTCCACTTGCGGCCATCAGGAAAAGTATCCCCTTGGTCCTCTTGGTCCTCTCACCCATATGTTGTTAGACTTTATGCGCCTGTAGTTGACGTTTCCGAATATTCTTACCTGGTTAAACCATCGATGAATAGAATAAACTAAGCTTGGGAATATTTGACTGTACGACTTCGCTCGCGCGTTGCAGTACAATCACTCGGTTCCTACAGTGGACATTCTTCGTCTTATGTATAATCGCACAACATGGTTTCCATGCTGCTGTTTCGTATTTTATATGCTCTTAGCATGTCTCTGTTCTCAATTTGCATTGCTCTGTTTGCAATGTGGTGCTTGTATAGTTGTTTTCAGTGTTGTAAACTTCGCCACGCTGTAATAGCCCGAAAGGGCTCAGCGAATTCAAATGAGTAAATAAATAAATATGAAGGGGAACCGATTAAAGGGCCAGTGACAGTGATAGGGCCAGTGACAGTGCTTGAAGATCTCAAATTGAAATGCATCAACAGAAATACACTAGACAAAGAACAAGGGATGAGAACTGACCTTCACTTGACAAACCATGGCACTAGCACAACAGGGTGAAGAATCAGCGATAGCCTCTACGCGGAAGCACTCACAGCATCCACAAAAATGAGGCTATCTCGCTATAAAGTAAGACGAAGTTCCTGTAGCAGGTAAACAAAGTCAAGAATGACGTTTACTCATGTAGACCGCTGGACAGCGCGGCAATTGAACTAAGCTTCACGGTGGAAGGGACTTACTGTGGCGAAGGTGCGGCGTAATCAAGAGCTGAAGAGGGCTTTCGAATGTGTGTAACAGGCGTTACACTCTAGCTCAGTACAAGACTAGCATTGTTCCATATATCCCCACCGTCTCATACAATGCTAAGAAGTTTGCTAAATGAGCGAATGATCGCGTAGTTTTTTCTACACCTAACAAACTCATGAGTCTTTACAAGCTCACCAATACAAACAAGAAGGCCCTTCCCGCGTGCGATAAGATTCATAGACCTGAGCTTACTGACTGGATAAGTAACGTCCTCTATCGGTTTCCACTCACCTGCGGCAGATGTTATGTCGCCCAAACAGGCCGTTGCCTATATGTCAGGCTTCGTGAGCATTGCTAAAATTCTAAATAGCAGTGTCACAGGCACTGGATTCCTTGTACAGCACAGCAAGTAATGTGGTTACAAGCCATCTTTAAAAAAGCGTCATTGTATCGCGTACCCACAATCAGCTCACGAGAAAAATCACTGAAGGAAAAACGATCTCGAGTCTTGGTGATTAATGTTTAAGCCGCCCTTCGCTATCACTTTCAATAAATGAGTTATATCAGAATGCTGCCACATGCCACCTCATTCTTTTTTATGTGGTGTTTTTTCTGTACTGGTGTTTTAGCTTGTTGTTTTGTTGGTTTCACGGCACTGGTGTGCTGACTGTATAAATGGTCGTTGGGGTCACAAAATAAACTCTGAGTTGTAAGTTAAGGCTCACCCTGTTGTCTTGTTCTGTTGTGTGCTTATTGTTTTATCTCCTCTGCTCTTTCTGGTGGTACCCTGCGTACGTTTTAAGCCGACAGGCTGGCATGAGGGAAACAAGCACTTATTCTCTGCGTAAGAATGTCTAAAAAACCAGGTATTTTTTTGTTTAGTGCAGTGTAAACTCTTCTAGTTCCTTTATGCCAGCTCCTGACAGAAGCATTTCTGACTCGGTACTGCATTGCACGTCTACACCTCACGGAGTGCCCGTGTGCGACGGATTTACACAAATAGCTCATCTGTACCCCTTCATAGCCAAGGAAATTGTCGCAGAATAGTCTTCAACCACAGACCTATCATGAGTGGAACCCTAAACCTTACTCGATTAAGGCGGCAAGAACAATGGGATGAGAAGAAATCAGATTGACTTGAACGATAGCCTCATCAGCGATAGCCTCTACGCGGAAGCACTCACAGCATCCACAAAAATGAGGCTATCTCGCTATAAAGTAAGACGAAGTTCCTGTAGCAGGTAACAAAGTCAAGAATGACGTTTACTCATGTAGACCGCTGGACAGCGCGGCAATTGAACTAAGCTTCACGGTGGAAGGGACTTACTGTGGCGAAGGTGCGGCGTAATCAAGAGCTGAAGAGGGCTTTCGAATGTGTGTAACAGGCGTTACACTCTAGCTCAGTACAAGACTAGCATTGTTCCATATATCCCCACCGTCTCATACAATGCTAAGAAGTTTGCTAAATGAGCGAATGATCGCGTAGTTTTTTCTACACCTAACAAACTCATGAGTCTTTACAAGCTCACCAATACAAACAAGAAGGCCCTTCCCGCGTGCGATAAGATTCATAGACCTGAGCTTACTGACTGGATAAGTAACGTCCTCTATCGGTTTCCACTCACCTGCGGCAGATGTTATGTCGCCCAAACAGGCCGTTGCCTATATGTCAGGCTTCGTGAGCATTGCTAAAATTCTAAATAGCAGTGTCACAGGCACTGGATTCCTTGTACAGCACAGCAAGTAATGTGGTTACAAGCCATCTTTAAAAAAGCGTCATTGTATCGCGTACCCACAATCAGCTCACGAGAAAAATCACTGAAGGAAAAACGATCTCGAGTCTTGGTGATTAATGTTTAAGCCGCCCTTCGCTATCACTTTCAATAAATGAGTTATATCAGAATGCTGCCACATGCCACCTCATTCTTTTTTATGTGGTGTTTTTTCTGTACTGGTGTTTTAGCTTGTTGTTTTGTTGGTTTCACGGCACTGGTGTGCTGACTGTATAAATGGTCGTTGGGGTCACAAAATAAACTCTGAGTTGTAAGTTAAGGCTCACCCTGTTGTCTTGTTCTGTTGTGTGCTTATTGTTTTATCTCCTCTGCTCTTTCTGGTGGTACCCTGCGTACGTTTTAAGCCGACAGGCTGGCATGAGGGAAACAAGCACTTATTCTCTGCGTAAGAATGTCTAAAAAACCAAGGTATTTTTTTTGTTTTAGTGCAGTGTTAAACTCTTCTAGTTCCTTTATGCCAGCTCCTGACAGAAGCATTTCTGACTCCGGTACTGCATTTGCACGTTCTACACCTCACGGAGTGCCCGTGTGCGACGGATTTACACAATAATAGCTCCTACTCTGTACTCCCTTCATAGCCAAGGAAATTTGCTCGCAAGCATAGTCTTCCAACCACAGACCTTATCATGAGTGGAACCCTAAACCTTACTCGGATTAAGGCGGTTTAATGCAAGCTTCAATGGAATAAGGTCAGATACGGAAATAATGTGGATTACGGCGGAATGATGAGACTAACATTGAATTGAGGCGGATGAGGGTGGATAAAGCGGATTTGGCAGTTTATGATGATTGCATTTGCGAATGCTCAGGCGGATTCGGGAGTAATGCACACCTTAAGCCACATTGTCTATGGCTAGCCGCTCTTACGCATCTGAGTCGATCTGGCCCCGTCCTAATCAGCTTGAGTCCATCTTGATGTACTTTCATTCACCTTAATCAGCATTATCCTACCTCAGTGGATATCAAATCACGTTTTTCTCATATTGATATCACATTCCTTAAATACACATGCCTTACAGTCCACCTTACACCACCTTCATCCATTCTAATGCTTCATAATCTGGCAAAATCCACCCTAAACCACCTTATTCCGCGTCAATGCACTTTTAGATCCCTAACGCCATTCATGGGGTATAATGCATAATAGAAGAAAGGCCTCGGGCAGTATTTCAATCTGGGCTTCCAGTTATTTTAGGTCTTCGGTTGGAGTCCTAATAGCAGCGTGTCACACAGGATATCTTAAACGTACTGTAATCGCCAACTTATCGGTAACTGACCCCACACTGGGCGGAATAAAGGGGGATAATTTTAATAAAATTTCAAGTGCTTACCTCATGCTCAAGTATGCGCAAGCTCGAAGGCAAGAAAAATTAACGAGTTAGAAAACTTAAAACATGCAGTGCTCGCGACTGTACGCGATCAAAATAAGACACACGCAGTAGGAAGGTAGGCAGACTGCTTGCGCTTCCAACAGCATTTGGTTACTTTTTGCTGCAATAAACGGACTCGCTTGGCTTTTCACAATAGACCCTTGGAGAACGGGTGAATTTCAGCACTGAGATGGCGAGAAAAGGTATCGTTTTAATACACGACTTTCAGGCCATGAAATCGAGAGTTCTTTGTTATGACAAACTTGTGCTCGTATTCAGCGGTAGAGACTTTTCTCTTCTGTACTTCTTGCATTCAGTCCGAACCGATGTTTCCTAGTGTACAGCCTATTTGTGGAGCCACTGTTGCTTAAGGTGCATCGAGACGAAGGACGGAAACCGGATGTGTCGGGCCGGACGGCGCATCACCTGACCGCACATCCCCGATTAGCTTCGTCTGTGTCTCGCCGGCGACTAGCGGACACGGATAATGCCAACCCTTTTTTCACATCCAGATTCTCGCGAGGGACAGCTGCAGCTTGAGCGTGTCAACACAAAGTGACGGAAACCAGTACACTTCTCCCCCTCTCCGCCCGACAGTGGCTTGCCGGTGGAGGAGAAACTCTCAAACCATTCTTTTGGTAACTAGCGGGGTAACTCCTGTGCGATGTCAGTGCACGTTAAAGAACCCCAGGTGGTCAAAATTTCCGGAGCCCTCCACTACGGCGTCTCTCATAATCAGAACTGGTTTTGGGACGTTAAACCCCACATAACATAACAACAACATAGCGGCGTAACTAGTGAGTAGACCGGTTCTCCGGCTCTGTCATCCGCGGACAGTCCGCGGAGTACCCGTCCGCTTCGGCGGAAAATCTGGAATAGGTCTGGATGAACCTTTACGGAGGCTGGCGCCTCGTCCCAAAATCCCACAGAGACAAAAAAACAAGAAAATAACCTAGGGGGTTGGAGTCACCTGCATCCGCTGCCTCGGCAAGCTAGCCATGTAGTGGGCTGCGCTTCTCGGGTAGGATTGGGCACCTAATATTTGCCGCGCAGCTTGATGTTCTTCGGGTGCGGTAGCTGTTATTAGTGGTTGGTAGGTATTATTTTACCGCTCGCGTATCACGTCACCAGGGCACGTTATCCGTGATTCTCTCATTTCAATGTTTGATGACTAGGATTCAAAACTGTCATGTCACATGGACACCTTCTCAGCAACCAACATGGCAACCTTCTCAACATGGCAACCTTCTCAGCAATTACGAACTTACCTATAGGATAATCATACCGTTTTTTATTGGTGTTTGTTAGTGACTCGAACAGTATGTTTGGTCTGCAAGTTAGAATGCGCTCCAACATTAGTGAAATATTTTTCTGCAGTTAATAGACGACATTGCCAGCGTTAGTATCCCCGAAAAAACAGAATATAGCCTCATATCTGCATTCGTCCATCTATTTTGGGGGATTTACCTTTAGTGTTCTTGTAACGTACACCCAAAATATGTCCTTACCGAACACAAAAATGCACCTCACTTACTAATTTAATTGAGAACTCCTGCGGTCTTTCCATCACATTCTGATATCGCTGTTTCCGAATAGCACTGATAGCCCTGAAACAGCGAGGGTCTGCCAATTTGCTCCGAAAGTCACAAATAATTTTAAATCACCGCATGAAGCGTGTTAAAAGCGAAAGCGAAACAGGATATAGACGCTTCGTGCTGCGTGTGCAATGAAGTCACATCCTACCCGCCACCTGAAATACGAAGCTGGTGAAGCTGGTGGCAAAGAAATGAAAGTCTCGATGTCATCGAACTATGTATTGACGTCTTCTGAACATGAGAGCACGATTTTATCGCTGAAGTGTCGCCCTTTTGCTTTAGACGGCCCGCCTGCTCGGGTAGGCACCGTTGCAGGTGATGACGTCAGAAACACAGGGTGGCTCACGTGGGGATCCTCCAAAACTTCTAAAGTTCATTTTCAGGAAAAACAAACGATTTTTATCCGCCTGGTTTGGGATAAATTATTGCGCTGCCGAGGAGAACATATAATGAAAATATACGTTGAGGTCAATGGAAAATGAAAAGTCCCCGGAGATGCCCTTTGAGCCTTCCTGCACATGTGTTCAGACTTCGCTCTTGAGGAATAGTTTTCCAGTTCTCGCCGCCCAGGGGTACTCTCAGGTAGTCAGATAAGTTCAATTAAAACGCAGCTTGCGCTACGTTATGCAAGGCCAGATCATAGCGAAGTCCACCTATTTTGGCCAGTACTCTATTGATCATGGCTATAACGTCCCGGGGGTAGCACCATTGTAGAACTCGGTATACCTTAGTAGAACTTGGTTATGATTTGTATTATCTTTGTTCTTCCGGGGGATAGGCCTAGGCAGATCCTTTTGTAGCACAAGGTATAAGTCGGTAGACATTGGAAATAATTGGTATTTTTTTCTTCACGGTTCTGCCCCGCCACGGTGGTCTAGTGGCTGTGGTACTCGCCTGCTGACCCGAGGGTCGCGGGATCGAATCCCGCCCGCAGCGGCTGCGTTTCGATGGAGATGAAATGTTGAGGCCCGTGTGCTGCGCGATGTCAGTGCAAGTTAAAGAACCCCAAGTGGTCAAGATTTCGGGAGCCCTCCACTACGGCCTCTCTCATAATCAGAGCTAGTTTTGGGACATTAAACCCCACAACTCAATCAATTTCATCCCGGTTCTACCAGGGCTACGCATCTAATCAGATCTTCCTTTTGTAGAACGAGGTGCGACTTCGTAAATACTTGGTATAATCTAAGTTAGAACGAGACTATATCAATGTACAAGATATTGTTATCAAGGTAGAACTCCGGTATTAAGCAGGCTCGCTCAGGTGGCAGCCACAGGCCATCTTCGTTTTGATCTTGTTTTTCTTTCTGCTTGAACATGTGCGCCCGCCATCTGCAGTTTTTCCACTGTAGAAGCTGAGGTCATGTGCGCGAAAGAAAGGAGCGCGTGTGCGAACGCCGTTCATTCGGCATTGCATAGAAGTGCACGCGCACTGTTGGGAACCTGAACAAATGATAATTTCGTGAGACGGACGCACAAATTACGAGAGCCTGAAATGCTTCGCTTTCGAAATATCTCTGCAGAAATCAACGAAAGCCTCTGCAGGACACCTAGTAAAGTTTGCAATCCAGAAAAAAAAGCAATGTCCGCAATAATTATACCAAATTTAACGAAGAAAATTGCGAAAATATTTTAATACGTATGACAATAAAAAGTGCGTTCTGTGATAATGAGGTTCTGCAAATACTTTTATGCAAAATAAGCAGTATGCAATGCACCTGACACTTCACATAAGTCGAATGAAACCGACAGCGGCCGCTGCATTTCGATGGGGGCACTGTGTTGGGTCCTGTTCAGCGTGCGGTGTCACTGGACGTTAAAGAAACCCATGTGGTCTAAATTTCTGGAGCCTTCTACTACGGCGTCTCATAGTCATATCATGGTTTTCTGATGTGAAACCCCAGAAATTACAGCAATGTGAACAAATAAGGCTCCTCGGAACACGGTGCGGAACAACAGATTTGGGCAATGTGGCTTTGTGGCAGCAGCAAGATAACAGTAATCGGATAACTTAATTTATCAGTACGTTTGTGCGATTTGTCGAACCGCGATATGTCCACGTGGAGAAATGAAATGGAGATGTTCAGTATACGTCAAACAAATGGAAAATCATCAGAATACGTGGTCGTGCGAAACAGAAAAGTTATACTTACGAATTTTTTTCATTTTTGAAATATTTTGAATTGAATTCTATGTGCACTAAGCATAAAAGTATCATGGTAGCAGTTGTGGAGACTTGCACAGTTTCATAATTAGCGGAAGTACTGTATAGACACTTGTGACTTTGCGGTACACAAGTGTTGAAGATTGGGCGAGTTGGTTCATCGTACTTGAACTGGTATAGCGCATTATGGAACACGAGAAACGGCCAAGCAGACCGACACAGCGCTCTGTCCTCCTGTGTCGGTCTGCTTGGCCGTATCTCTTGTTCCATAGTGCGCTATACCAGTTCAAGGACTTTGCGGTAGTTATAACGATGAAAAATAGGCTTCTGTTTTTAATTTCTCTATATTGCTTCGAGCAAAGAAATAAGTTGTCACGTGGATGTAACGATTTGCAATAAGCAGAACTCAAGACGATGTAAGGCAAGCTGTTTATTGGGGGCCCAGCAAAACAAAGCCAGCCACACTGCAAAGCAATGGCGGCGAGAACAGTTGTCGGTCGACGGAAAAACTGACAAGCGGTGAAATGGTGGAATTCGTCGGCTTTTATGCACACGCCATAATGCGTTCTGGCATTATCTCTGAAGTTGCTGAGGTCACTCAAACATGTGCGTCAGACACACAAAGCTGAATGATCCACACAGTTCCCGAATCGACATGCACGATGAACTCCGCCTGCGCTGCGCGTAACAAAAGGTGATAACGGCGCTCCCCGTAAGAAACCAGAAGAAGCGCGCCTGTCACAGGAAAGGGATAACGGCGTTCCCCGCAAACAAAGCAAAACAATCACTTGTCTCAATAAGAGGTACACAACTATCCAAATGACCGGGAAACAACAAGCGAATCTAAAATTAACACCACCTTCCCAAAGGGAACCCTGATGGGATGCGAAGCAGCAGCGTTGCGCACCGGTGGCGTCACGGGTTGAACGGCGCTAACGCGGGTGCTTCGCATCCCATCAGGGTTCCCTTTGGGAAGGTGGTGTTAATTTTTTGTGCGTGAACCGACGAGTCGACGGTGTAGCGAGCGGCGGTAGCGGCAGGTGTTGCGGGCGAACGGACGAGGCGGCAGCTGCGGGCGCTGCGGCGAGCGCGCGGCAGGCGAGGGAGAGAGTGACGTCAGCGCGCACTGCGAGGGGAGCGTGACGTCAACGCGCAACTGCGGCGCGACCTACTTGGCACCGCTCCAGCACCTGCGGCGCGGGGAGCGCGTTGCGGCGCATTCGTACGGACGAACGGACGGAGGGACAGCGCTACACAGGCTAGTCAAAGAGCTGCTTCACATCTAATAAAACTTCAAAGGCTGCGGAACTGATGAACGGTGGTTTTGTCTCTCATAGCGCAGAACAAACCTTCTGCGTTTGCTAATTCTTTGGGAGACTCACCGGTTTCATTGAGCTTTATCCCTAGCAAGAAAACAGACATGAATGTGCGAAAATAAGAGGCCCAATCTTCACTCGCCCGACACGGGCGACGCTGAAGTTTTTCGGAAGTGTGAAGCGCTCATCGGCTGGTCTGTGACAAGTTTGCGCATTGTTTTTTAGATGCGAAGCAGCTTATGGTCGGGGCTATATCACTCCCTCCCTCCATCCATCCATCCGCCATGTGGCGTCCACACCCGCACTGCGCATGCGCATCCTCCTCCCCCTCCTCTCCTCTCGGCCTTCCTCCTCTCCTCTTCGATGGGAGCGCTTTGACAGTCATCGTGCACTCCCCTCCCCCTTTCCACCTTTCTACAACAATAAAGGATCTCTCCTTTACTATGGAAACGCTCTTTCTTGGATGAACGCTTTACCAGCTCGCAAGGAACGAGAACGCGCTTTCGCCCGCGAGAGACAACTCTGACGCAGGCAGTGTCTGCTAGCGTCAAACCGATGCAAACGCGACACCTAGTGAAACCGTTGCAAACTCGGTGTGCACACCTCGTGCTGCTTCGCATCGCCTCATGGTCCCTTTAACGGGAGATTGAGTATTTTTTTGCAGTAACGCTTTCTGCATTTCTGGTGTCATTTCTTGACGGCCCACCGAGTTTTCTCGGCACAACGAGGAAGGACACATCACTTTATATAACGTGTTTGAGAGTAGCAATGAGGCGTTTGGATGTCTTACACCAGTCTCAATAAAATTGCCTCCGACAGTAGCGCTTGGATTTATTTACTCACTACAGCGACTAATCGAAATACTCAATTGGAGTGATTAAGCGGGCGCATGCTAAGGGATGCTTAAAATAAAAGCGTAAGGAAATGATTTAATATTTGAGGAGGCAGCTGTTCCCGAACGCAGCTCACCGGCGTTTCCGCCTTGACCAGTTATTTTGAAACGACACTCCTGCCTTTCTTGCTCCCGATTTCACCCTTTACATAGGTACTCAACACTACTTCTCCACTGTGGCTTTGGTACCAGAATTATAACAGCAGCGAGATTCATTTCCACACGACAAATTTACCTTACATGTGTTTGTCTATGAGCAAGGACTCTTTCGACGGTAACGAGTACAACTTCACAGAAAAATGGAGAAATGGCGGAAAGGAGTGAGTAAATTGTTTTTACATCACTTTCTTCAGCGTATCGCGTTAGCCACTCAAGGACCGCTTCTATGCCAAACACAAATGAACGGTGAAAGTCATTTTTACGATTACAGGGCTCACACCATCACATGATTTACATGAGTATACCACGCGCATCAGACATTTCCTGAGAAATTTCAATACATTTCTATCGTAGAATGGTCACACATGTTTACTCCTTCTACATGCTACTCAGTATTCGAAGAATATATCTGGTTACTGAATGAATCTAGCCAGAAAAATGCAATTGAACAGCGTGCACGCACCTGTAACTGTCACTATTATTTTTTCTGCGTTTCTACCACCTCACAATGTATTCCCGTTATCAATAATTTGTAGGTGTGAAATGTCAAACCACTTGTGACGTTTTATAAGACACATTGACACGTATTACATGGAACACTACAACGCTACAGTTTATATAGAAGCGGGGCGCCATCGGAGACATTTGTTCGAAACACAACGCGTTCGCTCTCTGCAACCTGAACTTGGGGTGCCGCTCTTCTTGTGCCCGCAGCGCATTTTTCGCGACTGAGGGCTGCCCAAGCTTCATAATTGCTCACTGGCCTTAGTTTGAGTGGGTGCCGTTTTGTGAGAGGGTGAACAATAGAATGTGCGAGAAGAGGAAGGCGAGCGTAGCCAATGGGCAAGCGGTGAACATATATATTCCACAAACTGATGAGCATGTTTTGTTGTCGTCTTTTAGACGATATAAGACAAAACAAAATGGTTTTTTTTTTCAAATCTTCTTTTCAAACGAAGAACCCTGTTTTATGAAAATGAAGAATTTCTTTTCGTAACGTTAGACGCGTGACCGCTGCATAAAATGTAGTCGTGCAAAATCACGTCCTAGCCCGCTGCTTACGGGCTAAGCACGACTAGCTTTAGTTAGTTTGATGGACAGTGCTATTTGGAGCCAGATTTATTGCAGAAAATCCAGAAAAAATGTCGCTTTGTCACATGCAAGAAAATTATTAATGCATTAGGCGGCATGGTTTCCCAGACAAATTGTGTCACATGTAGCAACAACAGAAGGAAGTATTATTCCATTCACAAGAAAAATATCTGATATAGGAGTGGGACAACAGGAGTCCCATTGTCAACTTGAGGCAAGGTGGGACACATGATGTCCATCTGCATGCCTTGCGATACATCGTTTGAGGCTTCGAGCAGATTATGGCTGCTAAACGAACACCTCAGAGTACTTAATGAGATGCGGCCCTTGCAAGCTTCGGCACTGTTCACTTGGCATTGCCCATAATTGATTGCTGCATCGAATGCCATGGTGACACATGGCGTGGTGGTGCACTGCTGGTGCCATGACCATTGTTCCTAACGCAACATCTGCTGGCGTGGTGTGCTCTCTTCTTCTGCGGCTGAATTATTAGTAGCAGCCGAAGTGGAAATAGTAAAATTGTAGTGGAAAGTTTCTAGTAGAGTGTTGAAATAAAAAGCACGCACGAAAAACAGATTTATGGGTATTATTTTCAGAGAATACGTTCAGCATATCGGGAAGTACCCGAAAGCAGTTGCTAACTGTTACATCATACACCTCTAGAATTAAGCGAGGCATTTTACACGAGTGTGAATACTATATCCTGCAATCACGGGGGTGGGGGGGGGGGGGACGAGGTTCATGCGTGGGGGGAAAGCATCTAAACTCATGGCCTGAAAAGACGACGACAACTAAAAAAATAAATGCAACCGAAAAATGCCGAATCGGCTAGTTCCACCTGTCAATTCAAATAGAATTTAAATATTTGAATTGCTCTATCGTCTTCACAATAGTGCTATGTGGTTTTGTGGGTTCAATTATGTCCCGTTAAGCATAGATGTTCTTTTCAAACGTAGCAACAGATCGGACATATATGATCCAAAGCCCGACAAAGCGTTAAAATGGCTGATGCGTTGATCCACCTCTGCATAGTAATACGATGAATACTTTACATGTTTATTGAATGTATAGAGTCTATATGATACACGCGCTAGCAATTCGTTAAACTTGAAGCCAACAATGTAATTAAAGAGATGTCTAATTTAGCTAAATGAAAATTGCAGGGGCTGAATTGTGAAGGATGCATAAGGCAAAATACAAAAACCTGTTCAAAAATTATAAGGAGAAAATGATCGTCATAAAATTAAAATGGTTGTGTGAACTACTCGGAACACCCGAAGAGTGTATGGCCTATTCAGCATGGCAGGACTATCGCCGAGAGGCACTCGCTTGGCTGTAGAACACCAGATGGTGTAGCCCCGGGCGATTGGCTCGCCAGGTCTTGAATAAATTTACCGTACCTAACTTGCGTTTCATACTTAGCTAAAATGCTGAATAATGATAGTACCAGTACAGCTTAGCAGTTCCTTTTGCGAAATGGGTCAAATTTCTGAGCAAATGTCTGAGTTTGCGGTGTATTTAAATGTCGTTCCGCGGTTTCCATTTACTCAGGAAAAGTTCTTTTCTTTGGCATCCATAATAGTAGCTTATGAGACGTAGAACCAAATATCGATATGGTGAGGTAATTGGTAAAACAAGAAGTTGCATGTGCTTGTCTTTTTGCCATGTCCGGAGTTGAAATAATAGCTGAACAGACATTTGCAAATATCGAAGTCTGCACTGCATATGCCGCTGCCGGCCTTCGATATAAAGCGCACAGGTCTTTCGCCGACATTTTTCAGAAACAAATGTGCTTAAAACAGGAGTGGTGTCGTGTTGGAACGTAGGGCCCCCATGCGCGGGGAGAGCGCGCTTTCACGACGCCACAACAGAACAGATGTAACGCGGCCGGCAGTCGGGGGAACAACTTTATTGCAGTTTATTTAGTGATATACAAAGAGAAAAAGCGTGACGTAAGATGTCACGCGATTAGGGGTTTTAGGTGACGGCTTTAGGTGACAGCGCCAACTCCTATTTGGCTGGCGTCGACCGAGAGGGTGGCTGACTTATTTGCGTCGAAGAAAGCCAGAACTGGTGCCTTTGCTAAGCTTTCACGCAACGTTTCATAACCTCGCTGCTGAGCGTCAGTCCAAACCTATGCAATGTCTCTGTGCAGCAACATTCTAAGGGGGGCAGTCACATCAGACATGTTAGGAATGAAACGTTGCACATAATTTATTATGCCTAAAAAGACTTGGAGCTCCTTACAATTCTTTGGCACATCCATTTCCAGTATGTCCTTCACTCGACCTGGGTCCAGGCGGAAGCCTTCAGTGCTAAGAATATACCCGAGGTAGCGGACTTCAGGCTGCAAAAAGGTGCATTTCTTTAGGTTAAGTTTGAGGTTGTTTTCGCGACAGCGTAACAACAAAAGTGACAAATTGTGGTAGTGCTCCTCTTCTGTGCGGACCCAAAGCTGTATGTCATCATTATCACGACTACGCACCACAAGCCTTCCAGCATGCGATGCATAGCTGCTTGAACGATTGCTGGAGCTGACGCAGTGCCGACGGTCATTCGAAGAAACCGATAGCGCCTATGCGGCATGCTCATCGTGCAGAGTTTTGAGCTTGATTCTGTTATCTTAATTGGCCAGGAAACTGACGCCGCGTCGAGAAGTACCTGGCACCGGAAAGCTGCGAGGCTAAGTCTTCTAGGGTTGGCACTGGATAATGCTCCCACAGCAGCACTTTGCTTAGCGCCGTAGGATCCAGGCAAATTCTAACGTTGTCCCTCTTAACAACTGTGACCATATGGCTAGACAATTCGGTAGGCTCGGTTACCTTCGTGATGACCCCTTGGGCTTCCATGCGTTACAGCTCAGCCTTGACCTTGTCCTGAAGAGCCACGGGGACTCTTCTTGCTGAAACGACAACGCCCACTGCGCCTGGCTTGAGGTTCATGTCGTACTGGAAGTCTTTCAGCTGCCCAAGTCCTTCGAAGACGTCTGCAAAAGGTTGCACTGATGGGTAGAGTTCATACTGTATATCTCCCATGCGGTAGATGAAGCCGACTTTCAGCTGCTGCACCAAATTGGCAGGGGCGTCTTGTTGGACAATAAAAAACGTTTGTTCCTTGGTTATGTCATTAGCCGAAAGCATCAGCTGAACTTGTGCATGCGCAGCTGTTGTGTGCCCAAAAAAATGCCGTGACCTTAACATTGAAAGCTTCCTGAGGTTTTTCTGACAGTTTTGCAACATCGTTTCTTGAAATGACAGTTGGTGGCAGTATCTAGCTTACAGGTGATGGGATGGCCCTCAATGTACACAGTAGCATTCCAGTCATCACTGGCGATCGCACCGACAGTCACTGTTTGTAAAAAAACATTGTCTTCTGCTCGTAGCTCTCGTATTTGTTGGCTGACATTTCCCAGCTACTTGGATGACCTGCATGCTCTAGCGAAATGGTTTAGCCTTCCGTACTTTCGGTATGCTTTTCCTCTTGCTGGACACATGTCACTGTGGTGAATTTCACCACCACATTTGTAGCAAATATTTTTTCTCGTCGCCACTGCGTTACAAGGGTGGTTTCACTGGATCCTGTCGCTCCATTGATCTCACGGAAGTGCTCTTTGCCTTGTTCATGCGCACGGCATATGTCGACAACATTTTCGTACGTCGGAGTTTCCGCTATCAGTCTTTGCTACAGGCTCTTATCTGTTGTGCCCAAAATGATTCGGCTGCGCAACTTGGGGTCTTCAAGATCCCCAAATTCACAGTTCTGCGCTGACACCTGCAGTTACGTTAGCCACTCGCTAAATGTTTCGCCTACATTTTGGTTTCTTGAACCGAAAAGAAACAGTTGAAACATTAAGTTGGTTGCGGGCTTTTAGTGCTCGTCAAACTTCTTAATCACAATTTCCACATCATTTCTGCCTTCCGCTTCATCGAGCTTGAAGGTACTCTATGCCTTTCGAGCTTCTTCGCCTGTGGTAGCTAGCAACGTGACTGCTTGAACATCCTTTGGCTGATCGTTCGATCTTGTACCAGTAGAGAAGTGCAGAAACCCACTTTTCCAAGCTTTCCGGGCACCCAAGGGTGCTGTGACGCCTCCATGGGCTCCGGAGGCGGTAGTAACGCAGACGTCATCGCCGCATCTGCTGGGTTTCGCTGCCACCATGTAGCGGGGCCGACAGTCGGGTGAACAATAACTTTATTGCCGTTTAGTTAGGAGAAGAAGCATAACGTAACATGTCACGCGATTAGGGATGTTAGGTGACGGCTGTATACCCAGCCGTGCTACAAGAGTACCGGAAACCAAACAAAAAACTGGCCGCGTATCTCCGTGCTTCTCGGCGAATGTCGTCGACCGGCCGTACTACATGAGTCCCGGTTCATCTGCCGTTCGGCACGAGCTTCGGGCGTCTGTTCAGCCGCCGGGTACGCTCGCTTAGCCTCTCGGTCAGTGACAATTCGCGCATCGCGCACCTCGTCCGTTTCCTGTTGCCTCCGGGCGCGCCTCGATTCACGATCTTTCGCTAGCCGCTGGGCTCGTTGCTCTGACGTTTCCTGGGCACGCTTGAGACGACGGGCATCGGCACGCCGGCGCTTCTCCGCTGCTATCTGCTCGTCGGTCTTTTCCCTGCGTTGTCTGGACATGTCTTGTAGAGTGTGTTCTACATCATCAAACGGCCATATATGTTTTGCCTTGCCTCAGACAGCGCCCCGTCCATGTTGAATCGGCCGCATGTGGCTGGCATTGATGAAATGGAGGCAGCGCTGCGTGAGATATGGACGCAATCTGGCCATGATATCGGGAAACGCAAGAAGCTTGCGTAGTAAGCAGAGCTACTGGTAGGTGGCAGCACCGTGTCGTTTTACCGAAGCGTAGGAAAGGTCCGCGTTTTCGTTCATAGCGTCGCATTTTTAGCGCATCCTAACAAGCACTAGGGTGTTTAGAATTACACATCTAAGTATTTTCTACTAAAGGAACACACCATCTAATACTTACGTATTGATGTTGCGCCTCAGATATGCGTAATATTTGCTTTTGGTCGACTGTGTTCACAAGTATGAACGCAGCTACAAGTTCAAGATGGCTGGTCGTTGAGGAAGTGGTTAAACTTTCGCCATTATACTGAACCGAAAAGCAGGACAGACACACACACACAGACAGACGGACCAAAATTTCTGCATTGAACTATCCCAAGAAAGACTATCGTCTTTAATAACGTACACTCGCCACCTTGTGCCTGTAAGCACATGGGGGCGAATGCGTGATAGCGCCACGCTACCGTGGTTTACTATGCTCTACGTAAATGGTGTCGGTTTGCATTCTTCAAATCGACGATTAGTTGTCGTTCAATGCCCTGGCACCATTTTCAATCTTGCTAATAATTCAATCTGTAAGGTATTTGGAAAGTAGATCACGGTCACAAAAAAACGTACATATTCCAGAAATTATCACATCTTCAGACAGATCCACGTAGCTTACGGCCCCTATCGATAGCAGGGAATCCTCCCGGAAGCATTCAAGGCACAATTCATGTGTTTCGTGCTATTCCGCAAACTTAGTGACGCATCCTGTCGAGCGTGGAGGAACGCACCAAGAAGAAGGTGATGACGACAATCAGATCAGCGCTCGTGTCGATGCTCTGCCATCTTGTGTGCTGCTGTCTTTCCCTGTATATATTTCGCAAATATAATTTCTATGCCTTTTTGATTGCTATTTTACCCGTGGCATATCCAGAGCAGAAATTCAAACTGGGAGGGAAAAGTTCTCCAAGTTTAACTAATCGCAGAGTCTATAAAAAAAAATTGCCCGCCAATCCACCCTGTGAAGGTGGTTGGAAAGCGAAGCTTTTTACGCCAC
Source organism: Hyalomma asiaticum (assembly GCA_013339685.2). Lineage (NCBI taxonomy): Eukaryota > Metazoa > Arthropoda > Arachnida > Ixodida > Ixodidae > Hyalomma > Hyalomma asiaticum. Next base: position 76,585,403 of record CM023488.1, on the reverse strand, counting down.
CCTCACGGTGACTGCGGCGCACTTGATATTTCACACACTACAACGTAACTATAACCATGGCCTTTATTATTATTTACTTCACAACAATGTTCACTACTGCGTTATGATCGGTGTGATGTACACTCAAATTTTCTGTTTTCACTGTAGTTACATTCTTTGCCAAGGTTAAATCAAGGCGACAGCTGCTGGGTTTTGCCTACGATGCTGTTGAGCGAGACGATTTCGTTCTTTCCGCCGAGCCTTATATTCACGCACTTCTTCTGCCGTCTTTACTTTCCGTGGTCTACCCATAGTAGGGTAGTCTAGAAATGAACCGAAGCAGTTACTAGGCTCTAAGGGTTTCGAATGACGTCAACCCTCTTTCAAGCAGCTGCACAAGCTTTGCAACAGGTCCAATCTAATCTTACGGACCGCGCCGAGCCTGTTTCCGTTGTTTGCCCGCAGCCCTTATCATCCATCATGTTGGCTCATCACTTTGAAGCTTGTTTTTGTGGTTTTTCTTGCGAAAAGGAGTGCTTAGTTGTACGCTGAATGCCTGAATTCAAGTAAGCTATACTGCTATACCTGGGGTGCTACCGCGTAACGATTCCATTCCAAAATCTGTGCTTTTTGACGTCACTTTATGCTTTTAGGCGCCTGCCATTCGTCGAAGCAAATTTCGCGCCTCATGACGTCGCCTGACGTCGCCTGACGTCCGCGAGAGCGCAGAATCACGGGATGCCTACCGCCTAACGATTACATTTATTTTTTCATGCCTCTTCACGTCCTGGCCGCCTGCCATTGGTCGAAACAAATTTCGCGCCGCTGACGCCAGCGAGGGCGGAGAATCCATGACGTCAAAATGACGTTTACGCCCTCATTATGCGCGGCCGAAAGGAAGATTTTTTAGAATCGCCGGAGAGCGATGCGTTTTGAAAGGAATGGAAAAAAGCATCTAACATGGCGGCGGCTGCTAGGTTCGGGGCGGCGGTGGGCTTAACGGCGGCGGCTTTGCTGTGGCGGCGGGCGCCGGCGAGCCTCGACTACGTCGACGGAGGGCATCGGACGGCGCGTTTGACCTGCCGGGTGATGAATTTCGACAGCATTTGCGTCCGTGCTATGCTTGAGCGGTGAAGTCGCGTAGGAACTCGAAACGAAGCGACCGATGGGTCGGTCGGTCGAACGGAAGGTGTTGTGCGCGCCGCGTTTTTATGCTACCGGGAGCTGTCACGAGGAGACGATTCGGGTGTTGCACGCGACGGTGAGCGAGTGCGTCTGGTGCGTTTCGCTTGCTTTCGTGAACGCCGGCGGGACACGAACCACTGGGGCCACATGGCAACAACGACCGATCAAAAAGGCGGCCGTGAAGGAGTGCTTTCTTCGTCGCGGCGTCATTCCCGGCGTGGTCGGATGTGTGCACAGCGCTCTCATCGGCGTCAATGTGCCCAAGGGATACAGGAAGACTTCTTTCATGTGTGGACACCACTTCTACGGCCTCAACGCGATGTCCGTGAGTACTTTGCCTTGTTTGTTTTGTTTAGTACGCTTGCACTAGATTCATACACCGGTGGCACACGAGCACACTCAACGGCGGCAAACAGGGCTGGATTTCTTGATCGTAATCAACGCTGCCACTGCTACATGGCCTAAACTAATCCGGATCAAGTCTGGCGCTGATGTGAGCGAAGTGCGATAGAGATCGCGATGCGCACATCGCGATCGTGATCCCCATCGGACCTGACGGCGATTGAAGGTGATCGTGTGAGATATGACGATTGGCCGGTTATTGCATTTGCTAACAATGCGTTGTCACCGCGCACATTTTCCTATCTACGATTCGGATGTGCGCACTCTCGCTGTGGACTGCGTACGACCGGAATTCGGCTACGACGTCGGGGCGCACTGTAGAGCTAGGCGAATGCCTCCTTAAATGAGAGAAAACCGGTTTTGTAGCGAAGTTACGACTGTAGTGGCAAATTGCACATCATACCTTGTGCAACAGTGCTTTTAACAAAATTACGAATGCACTATTACACGCCTGCTCTAAGATGAACAAGCAGCCCCCGTCAGTGCAGTCACTGGATTTTTTTTAATGCAGGTTGCTACTAAATTCATGGGAGCAGTAAATATATAGATCACATCATTAAGGCAGGTTCAGCGCAGCTTTTGCAGTGAAGTAGCATTATTCCTTGTGGTACTAACTTTCCTGTAAAGCGATGGCACACAGCTTGGTGCACTACTCCCATAAGAATAGTAGGAGAGGGGTCCATGGACAACCCGCCCCCGAAATTGTCCAATTCTAATGTGTATATTTTTCACTTTCACAAACAAATGCCTGTGCATATATATCCCAGGTGTGTGTGTGTGTGCATGTGTGTGTCCCCTCGAAAAAAAATGCTGCCAGCTGACTATGGTACTGATTATATTTTCATGCAGGTGACTGGATACCCACTGCAGCCATGGCTTCTGAGCCCGATCCCTGGCCATCCCCTTATACTCAATGCACAAGCGAAATTCGCCACAGACCATCTTTCTAAGCACTCCATGAGCCAGACATCGCTGCCAATATTCACTGCAGCGTGTGCTACATTGTGCAAGCTTAGACTTAATGAGGGCTTTCTCAAGTTGGACGTAGGTGATATCAGCAGCAACAGCCAGGAGTAGAGTCCCGCAGGGCTTGCCCCAAAGCAGAGGATCGAGATCACTGTATTTATATGAGAACACTTTACAGTGTGGGACACCGTTGTTGCAAAGTGTGGCACTGCATGCACATTATTTGAGGAGAGTACAGATAAAAGTGCAACAACTGTGACATCGTTAAGCACAACAAAGCATAGCTGCAATATTGTGGCCATTTTACTGGCATTGAAGAATCAATTCATATCATTTCTGCTGACTATACACCACGTTGTTCAAATGTGCTACCAGACGTTTGACAAAAATGAAACTTACCTTGTTCAAGTAATTCCACCGCAAGACTAAATTACAGAATACATGCTGCATACTGGAGCGTGGTCACAACCATGCAACATTAAGTGTGTTTTCATGCTGTCGTTAAAGATGTATAAAGCCACCTCTAGAATGTTGGATGTGAAACAATACGGTATTTAATGAGTACTTTGCATTATAGTACAGCACAAATGTGGCTTTTTGTTGCATGATTTGCACTAGAATGGAGAGGATTCTTCTTGAATTTCAAGTTTTTTTTATGGTATATTCCACTACATAAGGTGGAACGCTTGGAATGCTATGCATGCAGTCCACTAAAAAAAGCAGGGGTATAGTGCTTCGACAAACGAACATCTAGCATGAAATACAAAATGTATTTTGATTTTTTTCACCAACAATGCAAGGTTTTTTGGTGATGCTGATGGCTGTCAGCAAAGCATTTGTTGTTTCTGGATCTATTCAATCAATGTACTACTTTTTGGTTGTGAAAGTACACAGCACAAAGAGCACCAACTTTGAGAGTGTTGCACGTGACGCATGAAACAGTGTGCTTCAATGCAGTGTGTAACGCACAGCAACACAATGTGAAAGCCCCTTCAATGCTTGTTGCAGCTATCATGTGCATGCAAATTGTCCAGTATCTTCTGCGAAATTGGAACTGTTTTCGTTTTTCTTTTTTTCAAACTCTCATTTGTCTGGGAATGAAGTTCACTGCTCAAGCTGTTGTTACACAGATGGCAAACATACTGTTGTGGCCGCGATTTTTAGGCTCGGTAAGACAGGATAATGTTTTGCATACCTTCCTGCTCATCTCATAACTTCCAACGGAAGCCTGCAAGCCACCAGCTGCAGAAAAGTGCAACTAGCGCAACACCTTGTGCTCGACCAAGAGTCTCATTCACTGCGCCTCCGCTTTCCCCACCACTCTTCCACAAAACCATCACGCTATTCGCTTCAGAGGGTGAACATGCCACCGAAATTCAATACCCGGCATGCCAAATACTGTGCTGGCTACCTTTGAAGTGTGATTAAATTACGAAGAATAGAAAGGCTGATTGATCATTAGCAAAACCACCTGCATTTTGCAAAAAGAAAGTGGTAGTCAATAACCAGGATATTCCAAAATTTTATTTCTGTGCTGTACAAGTTACCACTGCCGGTGTAAATGTGTACAGGCCAAGCTACCTCTAACGTAAACATTTGCAACAGCACTCATTATTTAGCACCCATAATTTTTTTCTGTCCTCACATGCCCTGCGAATGAAAATAGGGGGGAGGCGGGGGGAACTGCACCATGCTGTGAGAAACGCAAGTAGTTCACTGTAGACCAATGTACATGAAGAGCAGCTGTATGTGTAAATAGGACTGTAACGTGTGTCAAGTTCAATGTTAACAAAGCAAGTCTGCAACATATATGTAGAAATGACAAGTAAATAAATCTGCTCGAAGTTAACATCATTGTGTTTCCTTCCAGCATACATCTAAAGTTCTTGTTTTTGTGTAAGTAAAACATTCCTGCAAATGTTCATACAATAATATAATTATTGTGTAGACTACTACAGTTGTAGACCAATACAGTGAGATTTCTGTGCTTGCAATGTTGCACAATTTTCCATTAATTCTCAGCAACTAACTGGCTCCATAATGTGTGGTGTAGGAGGTTATGAAACACTCAGCTATTAATTGACAGCATACAAAGGAAGCAGCTACTTGCTTTTTATGAAACACAGCATCGAAAGAATTGAAATGATGAATAAGTTTAAAATCAAGCACCACATTGCCTACGCGACACAAGGTGTGTTCTAAGCGTGTGTAATTTCTGCAGTGCACAGGCATCACATTGCCATGACCTTCCACTATGATGAAAAATTGTGGATGTATGCATCAGAAGATATCACAGGTAACACCACGAAACCTCTGATAAGCTGCATAGCATAAAAAAAAGGATTGCTCACCAGCAAAAGTAAGTATGCATCCACATATTGAACTGCGCAGTGATTGTACAAATAAACCAGAAAGGAAAATACTGCACCTAACAGAACCTTGCAGCATACAAAATGCCTTCAAACAGGATCAAAAATAAGTAATCACAGCTCGCATTGAATTCATAAAATACAAGAACATCCCTTGCATTTTGGCATCAAAATACACAAACCACAAGAGAGTACAAGGGATGAGCACCACACATGAGACAGGTCACTGATACTCTCTTGTGGTTTGTATTTTTCAGTGCCACAAAACAAATGATTTCAAACCAATTAGTCCAACAAAGTGTTCTGCTAATCTTGTGAGAAATATGGACCTACATGCACATGAGTGTTATGTTGTAAATCAATATATTATTGTATGAATCCTATAAACATAAAATGGTAGAAAGGAACAAGAAATTGTCCGTAGTTCAACAAAGAACTTTTAGCATAAACCTAAACATATAAATCAAAGTAGAAAGATACAGGAGTAAAAAAAAATATATGAAAGACTAAATACAGGCAACTACACCACAGAGACAGGTGCATAGGCAAGAAATTTCTCTCAGCTACTTTTCTTTTGTAAAATGATTCTTGTGCATGTGAATCGCGACAACATAACCTGAAGTTATCACAACCTACAGCTTTCTTACAATGAACATGCAGATTTGCAGTGTGCCGTCGTGTCTGATGTGAAATGACAGTGATGGGATGCTTGGAAGTTTACGCTTCCACAGTGAGCTTTTGGCACAGCCTAGTGTTTTGGACACTCCTACTATTGTGGTATAATTGAAACAGTGAATTAATGCTTCACTTAAACACTGTCATAAGTTGCAGATACTCAGTCTTCAAAGAATCACCAGTACATGAAGTAGCTTAAGAAAAAAAAAGAGTATCATAATGAAAATTTTCGCTCTTATGCATGCATACTCTAATGAGGCAGGTCAAGGAGGGGGAGTGGGGTTGAGTTGGGGCAGTAAACTTGCTGAGGGCATAGACAAGCTGCTGCAGCAAGGCACTCGATGTCATCTGGCACCCTGAACTCCTGCACCAGGCGCTGTGCACCCAGCTACTGCTGGCTCGGCTTCTCGGATTCCTCGTGCTGGTTGAAAAAAAGATCAAAATCAATTTATGTGCAAGGCGATGCTAACGAGGCCTCACGGCATTACTGTTTCGATCTCAATTTACAGAATTGTAAGCTCATGCACAAATGCTGTGTGAGTCTGTACTGAAGCACCACAAATTTACATGCACACTAACATACAGAAATAAAAGCATGCCTACCTTTAGCAAACATATACACTTGCATTTTTCAGAACATTCACATCTTGTTTTCATATACAGAGGTTATGTGAAAACGAGTAAGCAACTGTATGTCTATGTGTCTGCACTTATACATGTACTGACCGACTTTAGCGAGCACTGCTGGAAGGGGGGTCTATGCTAATTTGGTATTGCACAGAGCACAAACAAAAGCATGTGTGCAAAGCAAATGCGAACACTTCATGTGGAAAGCTCAACATTGAAGCTCTGGCTCTTTCCTTTCTTGACGTTCACAGCTTTAAACAAAACGACTAAGTTCCGATTTCACAAGGTAGACAATAGTTAAATGAGTAAATCGCACATGGGTGCGAAGAAGGCAAATATCCTACTCGGCAAGCAGCATGTCATGAGCATAGCAGATACGCGTGACACCCATTACTTCCCAAAGAACTCGAGAAATAGCGCCCCTTATTGTGCAGGACCTACATAAAAAAAAAAAACCTGAAATGGCACCATTTGTATATTCCGAGTTGTATTTTTTACAGACATTAACACGAGCCACCATTTCATACGTTCGCACGTCTGTGAGGAGCATAAAACACATCACTGAACATGACAACACGTTAGTTAAGCAGTGCTAAAAAATTGATGTTAAGATCTTACGGTATACACGCCAGCACAGTTTATTTTCGTGCTCTCATTTTGCTTTATTTTCGTGCTTCGCAATTTCTTTCATTTAAACAAGGTAATGTAGTGCATGTGCTTACTTTTGCGAATGCAGCAGCAGCTTTCTCGGATCGACGACGACAGTGGCTGGTAGCTTGCGCAACGGACTGCAGCTGATCACAGATTTCATGAAATTACGCTGTGCCGTGGGCGTGCCCCGTCAAACGGCGCTCGCTACCTTGCGAGTTATCGATCGCGGCCAGTTCACGATGTTCCACTTTACTGTCCGATAATATGACGAGTTGTCTTCCGAACAGCTTCCTGTTGCAGGAAAACAAAGCGCGCACATCAAACAATGCACGTAGCGGCAACAGACCATTGCAGTAACACTTTGTGCTCACCTCAATTCAGTGTTCCGTCACTCCCGGAAAATTGTGGAGTGTAGAATTTCTCCTCAGGCGAAAGTACTACGCTTCTGCGACAATGTTGCAGCTGATCCGGATGAATAACCGATGAAAACACAGTCAGCTGTATACCACAACGGTTGCCATTTTGTTCGCGCTCAGCGATATGGCTTGGATTCACGTACGGCGCAAATGTGGCTACGACTAGAAATACACGTGTGTTTGCATTTTGTTTGCCTCATATTTCCTTCGCTTTTGCGTTTTAATGCTACTAAGCCATTTTCATCTAATAAGCGCGCAACAGCAATTTTATTAACTACTTCCTTACCAAACATAATTACTATGCAAGCCCGCGAACGGCGGAGAAAGAGGAAAAAAAAGCGGCCGCTTACGATTGGGCAATTTGAAATACGTCAAGCGTCGCCGCCCACCGATGACGACAGCAGTGACGTAACGCCGAAAGGCATTGGAACGAAAAAAGGAATCGCTACGCGGTAGCACCCCTGCAATTGTTAGCGGTACGTCGGGATCGACTTTTGCTTATAACGACGGACACGACAGAACCCTTGGCTGGTAGAGGTACAAAGCTTCGCTTTAAAAAGATCTGAAGTAGATGGTGAACCACCTCTCCACTTCTTGATGCTGACAATATACACGCTGCCTTGTGACGCTTTCTGATCAGAGGGAGCAATAGGGCGAGATATAAACTTGCCTATTATAAGCAATTCAATAAATCACAAAATAATCACTCACAAGAGTGTAGGGGTTCCTAGACATGTTCTTATCGGGAGTTCCGTACACCGACCACATTTGGTGGGAAGTTGCCAAAATGTCAGCGGCACTTTCGCAGTGTCGGTAGCGGAACACGCAATAATGCGGCATTCACAAAGCTAACACTCCAGGAAGGCGAGGGCGCACGCAAGAAGCACGGACTGCCTGCGGTGACGCCGCAGAGTAGGCGCATTAATCTCAAAGAAATGGCTAGTGCAACTATCTTTACAAATGTCCTTACAAAGCCACTTCCGCAGAACAGTAAGAAATGTCGGCCAGGTGGTGCTATGGGTTTCTAGCCTCGCCCTCAATGCGAGAGGTAAACGCCCTGCGCAGGGCCACTTCCTCCGGTAGGCTGAAATGGCTCATAGCGTGAACGTTACAGTTGTGTTTTACAGTTGTGTAGCAAGGAAATCCAAATGTTTAGGTTCTTGCTGGGATTATATTTCCATGCAGTGGCTTGGTGAGTCCATAAACTCTACGCACAGCAGTGGACTAAGGGCGTGGTGCTGCCATTCACGCAGCTTTATTTCTCAAATGAATCACGCTATGGGCAGAGCCGGAAGTTGTGTTATTTTCGGAAGGAGCCGTCCTGAACTGGCTATGGAAAATAGATCATTTGGTTTCTTCAGGACAGCTGACAGCCTGAAATATTAGTTACCGTGAAGTTTGTTGACCTGCTCTCAACGTGGCACAGGAATACGTCTTCTTTTGCTAATTTACTCGAGCATTTAGGGAGACAAGAAACTTGTATCGGCAAGCAATCTATACTCCACATATTTTCATAAAGTCATACAGAAAGCGAAGAGATTGAAAAAAGCAAAAAAAAATCACAGCATATCCACGAAGTGAATGATGATGACGGGGCGAATCTCCGGAGGTACATCGTTAAACGTTATCGTCGAACTGCACGAGGCGTCTCCAATCGATCTTGATGTTTAGGTATTTGCAAAGTGGAAAACGTTCCAGTTGTTTTAACCACTCGTGCAAGTGGCGTTTCTTGACGAGTCCCTTGTACGATGGTTTATTCACGAGCCGCAGCTTGAGGTGCACGTCAAAGGCCGCGTCGTCAGGTACGTTTCGTGGCAGGCACTGCACCGTGTTTTGTACGTTTATCGGTACTTTCACCACTTGGCCCTTGATGGCGTATTGGCCGATGCCGTGCGTCAAACGCCTGAAGCTCATAAAGGGCAAGCGAGAAGCGATCAGGCGTTATTCCACCGGGTTGAGATGGGGCAAGTGATCCGGTTTGAGCGGGTAGCGGTAGCCATACGTCACGCTCATCGGAGGGACTTTACCCACCACCAAAGAGTCTTCACAAGTAGAGCACACTGGACTGGTGGAGGCAAACTCCCGCTGTAGAACGGCGATGGCGTTGGCGCGGGACTGCTCGTTCCTGATGCTGGAGATGGTGGTCAAATTGTTATCGAACCACAAGCGGTCGCAAACCTTGCAGCTGTGGCCGAAACTGCGATCTAGAAAGTCCCGCTTGAAGCGCGCATCGGCGCCACCGACCTCGGGTAGCGATCGCTTCAGGCGCTTGGCTGCAGCATCCCGCGCCCGTGCCGCGTCCGTTTGCCGCCGCTTCTGCCGCGAGCGCTGGGGAGTCGGAGCGAGGGTCTCCTATCACACTAGCATCGGAATGCAGCGAGCGCCGCAGCACCCTCTAGTGGGAGCTCCGAGTACTAGCGGTGGCTACGACGATGCGACGGCGGACAAGCCCACACCATAAGGAGCTTCGCCCCTAAAAAAATATCTCCGGGCGGAAGCGCTTAGGGTGTCCATTGGCAGCACTAGGAGTAGCTCGAACGCGCCTTAGAAAACTTTACCATCTTCGGGGCATTATTAGACCAGATCTCCAGTTAGTTCAAGTCGACTTACAAGCTGACGCTATACGAGAACTTAGAGTTTAGGTGTAAAGTGGTATCCCTTTCCGATAACTGCGATTTAAAATGTCATATAAGCTCAGGAGGCCAAAGTAGTCATATTTCATCGGAAAAGGGTAACTGATCCGTAATCTCTAAGTAGACCATTTACTCAACGCAGCCGCAACAAACCAAACTCAGAACATCGATCCAACTTCGCACTAAAAATAGGATGAGTGTGGAAACTTAGCTAGCAGAGCAAAAAATTTGCAGTGATTGTCCATTGTTAAAACCTGTTTTCATAGTGTAAGTGACGATGTAGAAGTATTTATAAAACCAGGATGCCCCTATTGGGAGACGACACCATAGTGGCATTGGGTCTCTGTAGCTTGTTAGCAGGACCATAGATCATGCTGCCAAGCTACAGAATCGGCATGGATGGCTATGTGTTAGCTTACATGAGGCGCAACGTTTTCAGCAGACCTATACCTCTAAAGCTAACACTGAACAAATTGTTGCTGCGCAGGAAGCTACAATGAGTAGCTTCCTGCGGAGCCGGAGCCGGAGCCGAAGACCGGCCAGGCCGGTCTCCGGCTGAAACGTTGAATAAACGCTTTCCCCATTTTTGTTGCCGATTCCGAGGGTCTACTACTCATCTCTCTCTCTTTCTATATATATATATATATATATATATATATATATATATATACATATATATGTTTAGATCTTACGTTGATTACGCACATATCTAATTTGCAGGGACACCTTTACTTACCACGGTAAGCTGGTGACGACATCCGCGGAAAACAAACCTCCAAACTCCCTCGAAGTGTATAAACCACGAGGTATGTTGAGAACGCCTTCCGAGTGCATTTTCATGAAAAATACTTTCTCCTTGGTTAGCTATGATGCTGAAGGGAGAAGGCTATTGCCGCTCCTATCCCAAGTGATTACGTGCTTGCTTTAGCTTCACATACGTATATTACAGTATTATACACATGTCCTACATAACTGCGCAACAGTGCTTCAGCGCAAACTACTTAATGGGATCGAAAGTAATTTGTATGACTCGCCATGCTGCCAAGTGGCTGTGTACGAATGGGCTTGTGTTTTAATAAATCACGTGATTGGTTACAATGAGTGGGCTTGCAGCAAGTACAACAATGGCTGGTTTTGAAGAGAGGTGAGTGCGTCTGCAGACGTGTAATGTGGGTCGAACCTCGAGGCAGCTAAGTAAGCCTTTTCATACGCGTATGTTCCATCAGAGCCGCTAGCTTTGCTGTCCTACAGATTTGCTGTCGTACAGTTAGCGTATCGCTCTACTATATGCGTGGAAGATACATTTACTCTATTACGGCGCACGCTATCAAGAGTTCTTTGTAGTGGCCAAAATTGATGACGAGTGAGATGTCATTAAAACTTAAACATAATTCATGATTTGCAGAACAGAGTTGACCAAAAATCGTACAATGAACCGCGTGCTGTATGGTTGCAATTCCTGCTAGTACTATATTAACAACGTCATTCACATAACGTAAAACAACATTGGCCCGCAACTGCGCTGCTCTGACAAGCTTAATATTTCACGAGGAAAGTCCAAATTGCTCGGATATACTGAAACAAACTAGGCGCATTTCGCCAAGTAGTCCTGACTCCACACAGTAAATATATCTGACAGATGAATGTCTTCGGCTTTGTAGTTATCCTCTGATGGCGTTTGTGCTTCGCTGAAATCTCGCCATGGGTGGTACATTGCCATCAAGTTGATCTCTAAATGGATTATTCAATCATGTTTATTATCGGTAGAATAGCGCACTCTAAGCCACGCTGAAAGTTCGTGCAGTGTTTTATTACAGTGCAGTGTTTTATGAATATGTTATGTATTTAGCTTTTTGTATGCTTAAGATTGGTATGTACTTGGTCTTGGCCGGGGATTGTGTAGGCTACAAATAAAATGGAATATACCAGATATCGACCGAAATGCGGTGTAATGCGAATCAAATGTGCATTGAGTGGAATAAGGATTCAGCCGACAAAGATTACATCTTAGCCGCGGGCGATTTTCCAGCAGCTGATTTGCACAATGCACAGCGCAGCATGACACACAGCAAGGACGCTAGAAATGTGAAGCGCAAGTTCCGTCATTTTTTCCTCTTAAAATGGTAAATTGAAATATTTTGCTCGCTTAGAGTGGTTGCTGATTTCCCTTCAGTATGCTTATGTGTGCTTTAAAAGTGTTTGTTGATTTTCTACTGTAATAAAAAACGTAGCACACTAATTCGCAAACACAACACTAATTCTGTAATACGCAGCAATATATGTCCTAGTTGAAGCGTTATATAGATGTTCATATTATACGTTAAGCAACCTCGTGTCCTAGAAGGCTCCCTTTTATTCCATAACAAGAGACACAGTTCATTTTGTTGTAAGCGCATCTACGTTCCGCATTGGTCGCCATACTGCTGTCACCTTTTTACTCTAGCGCATGTTCAGCTCGAGCCTATCGGGCAAAATACTGATCCATGCAGAAATCCGAGTGCTAACAGAGCATGAAAAATGTGCTGAGAACAGTTAAAAGACACAACATTCCGTGCTCCTAATTTTATGTCTATTTTGCATGCGTTTGGAAGTTTTACACCTGGGACCTAAACTCGATTGTACCTTCGTTGAGTTGTAGCATGTCAGTTGTAGCTTCCAAGATGTAGTCCTTTCTTACTAAACGCTGCCAGATTAGTACCAATGACAAGCTAATGATTGTTTATTTTTCCTTGCGGCGATATTTATTCTAGTTGTGCGTGACAATTTTCGTTCAACCGTAAGAGCATGAGTGCTTTGTACTTCGGTGTACTCGTGGCCGCGGAATAATATCCGTTATTCTGAGTTCTTCGATCATGCACGGTGAAAAATAATGCGATTAGTTAACATAAGTGACCAAAGTGAAGTGCCCTAGTCCCCCCCCCGTATACCATGTCCATGTTTATGCTTCCTTCCCATGCGTACACATTTCTTTATCTGAGGATAATTTAGTGTTTTCGTTGATGTTATAGTTAAGTTATAGTTGTTTCTGAATGTTATCGTTGTTTCACCAAGCCCATCGTATCGTGAATGCTTTTTAGACCGCCTCTAGAGCGGTTGAAATAAATATCTGCAGCTCAATGAATCACACCCTCAACGAGGGCAGATAATTTCGTAGAAGAGTAAGAGCCTCGCCGACTTACCGATATATGCAGTGTGAATCCTTGAGTCCCAACAACAGTGTGATCCCACTCACTGCTATGCCTTTCACGGCAGAAAGCTAAATGACGACTCTATTCTGCATCGCTGCAAACACTTCACTTGCTAGGACGTTCTTCCTCTCTCGGTAGCCAGTAATTTGCGTTAGTGTTACGTTTCTTGCCATCCGTGCTATCTCTAACTGCAGGTATGCGTTTTCGTTTTTTCGAGGGTAATAGATCAATGAGTGTAGGTAAAGTTTGATTAGGTTGCACGCACATGACGTGTTGTAATGCTTGCGCAAAAGTATGTGCCTGTGTGGTCGGTGCCCTTGGGTAAAATGAAAAGACAACGACGGCAAAGCCGTCGCGCGCGCAAGGATGCGTCAGCGCAAGAGTCGTGCGAAGAAGACAGGAAAGGTAGAGCCGGGTTAAGAACTTTGACGTTCGACGCAGTCGGATGACCGCGCCCAATTGTTGAAGCTCTGTCAGCAGCCCACGGGCTCAGCGCTACACGTGGCCGTGATTGTCCCCTCGCTCCTCTGCTTCGTATTCTCCAAGTCTCCTGTAACCTCTGCAGCGATTTTTCATCAAGCCAGTGCGGGTGCTTTCGGCGCTCACTGTGTCGTCAACGGCTGAGGATCTGCAGTCTGCAATAGTAAGGATGATGGCTGCGGATCTGCAGTCATCAATAGTAAGGACGATGAAAAATTAGGGTATTTTGGCTTTCTTATGAGTGTTTATGAACTTTGAATTGTGTATGTGCTTTCTCTGCATGAAGTGCCGTCTCGATCATACAAGCAGCCTGGTTCATTCGATAGGACCACCAGCGTTCTCTGCTAAATATCTGTCCCTTCCAACCACGCACAACATTGATGTACAGATTAAGCGGCGGAAAAATTTGCATTGACGTACGTGTCTGTGCATTCAACGTAGTATTGCAGCAGGAGTTATATTTACGACGGCCCAGCCATGGTGGTTTAGTGGCCATGGTAATGGGCTACTGATCCGAAGGTGGCTGGGTGGAATCGCCGCCGCGGCGGCTGCTTTTTATAGGAGGCGAAATACTGAGACCCATGTACTCTGGAATGTCAGTGCACGTGAAAGAACCCCAGGAGGTCGAAATTACCGGAGTCCTCGAGTACGGCGTCTGTCATAATCATATCGTGGCTTTGGGACATAAATGCCCAGAATAAAATCAATGCATTTACGAGGGCAGCTGGCAAGCTTACCTGATTTCGTTCTACGGGAAGTGGAGACAATGTAGTGTGCTCATTCAGTACGGCGCGTTTGCAGCTTATCTACTGCCAGGGAATTTAGGATGAACTGCTAACAGCGTACTTTCCAGCCTTTAGAGCAGTACGCCAATGGAGGGAACAGCTACTTCGCTGGCGACACTGTGTACGTAAGTCAGTTCGGTTCAGATAAGATTGCTTCCGCGGCATGCATCCCGCTAACACTACGCTACACACAGGCTCTTGCTAACCTCTCTCTCACTTGGTAGGCACCCCTACTCGAACATGTCGAAACTGGCGCACCAGAAGTGTTGGATGTTTCCATGCATAGCGCAGCTGATTCCGTTGTTGGGTTCCTGAAATTATTTAAAGCTATTTAATAGAAAGTGATGGCGAACACGTAGTTTTTCGACTTCGCCAAGCGTTGAAACCCACCATGAGGATTCATGAACCTTAGCACAGCGCCACGCAAAAATGCCACTGTAAAGCCCGTAATCATATGCACCTTTTTATGTCTGAGCAACGTTCCCGTACGATAAAATGTTCTTTGCCGCTATTATGCCCTTACGCGCAAACTTCCCCAAGCCCACACCCACTTGTTATTTTTAGCCTAAAGACCGCGAGACACCTCTTACATATTATAAGTGAAGCGACCAGCGGACACAGCGGCCCAAGCTCGATCACCACCATCAACTCTTCCCGTCTTTGTCTGTCTCTAGCGTTCCTACCCTACTGAAAACGGCTCGTTCCCTATTCCAACAATCCATGCTTTCTACACGATGTCCATACATTTTGCACAAGTGTGCCGTACGTCTATTTCCCTCACCTTTGCATAACAGTCCAACGGAAATATATAGATATATTGGAACGACCGTACGGAACACTTAAGTAGGGTACCTACACCCTGTCATTCTACTATGTCTGCCCCACAAAAAAGGATCCATTCTGGAGACGTAAATAAAATGCACGACACGCGGGTCATAGTACGCCTTCATTAGGGCGACATGAGCAGTTTCGAGGCTGCAACGGAGGCGCTGTCTAGATGGTTGCATATGATCAGGGATGATGCTAATTCATTTTCGGGTTTTACGTACCAACACCAGCTGTGATTATGACTGACGCGGTAGTAAAGAGCTCCGGAAATTTCGACCACTTGGCGTTCTGTAACGTACGCTGGCGTGGTGCAGTACACGGACCTCAACATTTCGATTCCATCGAAATTCAGCCGCCACGGCCGGGATCTGGTCCCGCGACCCTCTGATCAGCAGCAGAGTAGTGTAGCCACTGGACTACCGTGGCGTGGCAGGGATGAAGTTGGCCTTACATGCCTGACGTTGCACCCTGTAAGGGGCTTAATAGTGAGCGAGTAGTTTTATAGAAAGGCCAGGGGGCGAGAAGAGAACGTGACTCCATAGCAATGTTGGAAGCGAATACGAGTGAGATGGCAAGCTCTCGTTGTCAGGGTCATTCTCACGCTCATGGTCTTGTGCGATAAGGCCACGTGACAGTTGTCTCCATTCATCGGAATAACTGGCAACTTCATGTAGAGGCGTGGATTCTGAACCGTCCGGGCAAGACAGAACAGTGTGCATAAATTAGGAACGTACACGGCCCTAAAGAAGAAAGGAAATAATCATGTGGTATACTGTTCTGCGCCGTTGTAAGCATAAGCAATCGACTTCAGTATGTGCGGTCCCAGATGGTGTGAGCCGAGAACACGCACATAGAGAGCATATCGCCCACTGTGCGGTTAAAGCGCTAATTCATTCCGTTCACTTCCTCATGGTATGAGCTGGTTGTGCTGTACACAATGTTGCGTCTCTGAAGGAGGGCTTCTACGACGTTATAGAACAACTTTGGTCCGCGGTCGCTCAGAAGCTCGCGAGGCACACCTTGCCAAAGAACGAGTTTTGAGAGAATGAATAAGCCAACTTCACGTGCTGTGGCTCTGGCAGTGCGGAACTTTTAGCACAACGTGTCAGGTGATCAATCGTACCAGTCACAGAGCGGTTGCCATCAGGCGAGCATGGATAGGGGAGCTACAAATCAATTATGACATTATGAAGGGAACAGGGGTGGAAAGAAAATAGTTGCTGCGCTCCAGTGATTAGTACGTGCTGTGGGCTCTCTTGGTGTTGCAATGGAAGCATAACATACGTACTGTAGAGCAAAGCGGTACGTCGAGCTCCAGTAGTACCGCAGCCGGGGACATGCATACGCTTTTCTACACTGGGCTAGGCACATTCCGGGTCTGCGCGCAAGGGGTTGAACATATCGGCGCGTAGATGGTGAAGAACTACCAGCAACCATTTTCGGACATCAGACACGTGGCCGCGGCTTCACAGAAGCCCATGGTAGAGGTGAGCGCCGCATCGAATGGACAACGGCACGTCGAGACAGGTGAGCGACAAACTGCATTGTAAAGGCTATGTAAAAGTCCTAGGGCTGCGCAAAAGGCATGCCAATGCGTTTAAGTGACGTGGAGTCGTGGCTGGAAACAGACGCAGTTAAAGACGTCGCTGGTAAGTAGCGAGCTGGGAACACCGCTGGCGTCGGAATGTCTGCGGCGAGATCTGTTGAGCAGCGTCTTAAAGTAACTGCCAGTATTATGTTCGACGATCACGCGAAGAAAAATACTCTTCCTCTTACAAACATCCGAAAGCGTTGTCGATCCTGCAGAACGCATAAATATCTTTGAGTGCATTCATGTTCATGAAGGAGCCTGTAATAGAGCACAGAATTGAATGCTAGTGCCCGTTTTCACTAGTACTACCACGGGGGCCCAAATGCTCTGGAAGGACAATATGAAACCTGGACTATGCATATCAGTCACCTCGTCGTCAATAGCGCGACGTTAACCGGCTGCAGCCCGATACTGAAACGGCCACAGGGATGCATGTGTGCTAGTGCCATATGATGAACCAAAGCAGCTGTGCTACCAAAAATATTTTGCTTTGAATCACAACACGCCCAAAGCGGTCGAGGAAGTGGAAAAGTTCACTACGTTTTGCATTAAGGAGTTCCGAATCAACCAACAGAACGAAGGCGGCGAGGGAAGGTGTTTTTGACGTGGTAGCTGGGTTAACGCTATCGACTTTGATGCTCCTCATACGATCGCACAGTTCAGTTATGCAAATAGAATCAACGTCCTTAATTATTGCAGTAAATTCATCGCCGAGTAAGATGGCTGAGACGGAGAGGAGGTTCGTTACGTGAACGGTTGCGGGATGGTTTTGAATTGTGAGATCGCAAAGAGGAGAAGGATGTTTTTGCGAGAGGTAAATGCTACTCATGGAGTGAACATGGGGATAGAGAAGCGAGCATACGCACAAGATAGCGCCACAAGAACAGAATGCAAAAGAAAGAAAGTGGGTTCCCGCGGGAGCGACTGCGAGCGAGAAAGGGTCCGCAGAGTGGATGTCACAATTTTTTAGAAATCTAGTTCTGCATGCGCACATCCAACAATGTCAAGTTGTTTGAAAAGGAAATTCCTGCCCATTATAACGCCGTGCGAGCAGGTTGACAAGACGATGAATTCGACCATATACAAAAGGTCATGGATGGCTAGCCAAGCTCTGCAAACCCAAGCAGGTTTTATGTCATGCGCGGTTGCCGCGATCAGGAAGACGACGGAATGAGCAATTTGTGTTTAGCTTACGGCATATTTGCTCTCTCAACAGAGCCACAACCACTCCCCTATTGACTAACGCTTACGCGGTCACGTCTCTAATGAAGGCAGTTGTTTCGTTAGCAGGTATTAATTCAGGCTTTATAGATTTCCAGAGCGGCACTCGTCTTTGCCTCGGAATTGCGACGGTAAATTTGAAGTTAGGAGGGACAACATGACAGTTTGGTCGATGCGGGGAGCACGATCGACGTGGGATGAAAGGGGCGGGGGCTTGCAGGACCGCGGATCGATGCCCAGCATGATGGTGCATGTTTAGCGTTGACCCTTGAGGCGTTGGTAACACAGCTCACGCGAGAAGACCAGTGCACAAACGGAGCAAGCGCGAGTGTCAAACACTCTCCTAGTCTTTTGTTTAGATGGGGTTCCTACCTGCGCGGTATTTATGCTACAAAACATTGTTATAACAGCGGAGCTCTTCTGAGTCAAAGAGGTGCCGTGCATCGAATGTTCTCGTTGTCACGCAGGAAGGAAAAGCGTGTCCACGCTTCCCCTTGATCTATTACTCACGGCCGCGCTCAACCCACTCTTGCTCTCAGCCTTGTGGTACACTTAATAATTGTGCGAAGATCAGGGTTTTATAAATATAACGAAAAAAGTTTAGATTGGAATGGCGGGTTTGGTCCACAGAGCCACAGCTGCATTTTCATAGCGCGAAATCCAAAGAAAGAAGCAGGGAAAGAAATGCCTGGCATCACCTGCCGTCAGCAGATAATGATAACAGGTTCTATGAATCATAAAACTGAGAAGTTATACGAAGAAAATGACACACTTTTGACTTACGGTAAAAGAACACCTTCATTGCTCAGATAGCTTTCGCTGCGTGAAAGAGCCTTGCATGTTTTTTCTTGCGGTGAACACCGGTCTCGTAGGTAAATTTGCCATTACAAACAATTTTTCCTCCTTGTCTGGAAATACACGTATATGATAAGAAATGGGTGCCTTTCACATAATGCTATTTTAGTTATGTTCTCGTAAGTGCAGCCTCCTGCGATACTTTTCCGATGGACGTAAAAATCGTAAATTTTCAAAAGTGTCTTTCAATATTTGACCCCCGTGGGGAATATAAGACGGGTTGTGAAACTAAACTTAATGCTATAATTCATCGCTCTTACAGCCAATGGTAAAAAATACAAAGAACTCATTCTGAAGTATTCCGAAGAAGGTTCAAATTCGATGTGCGCCATCTTTCTGGTGAGCTCACTTGAACAACCACTAACTGAAGGTGAGTATTTCGGTGTACACCGACTTGGCTTCATATGCCGCAACTACTGACTCAGTAGTCTTACGTATGGCATGCACTGCGAGGAGGCTAAGTGAACAAGTGGTGGCATTCTTCCATGGTACCAGTGGGACTCGGGTTAAATTCGTGTTTACTTTCAGTGTCGTTCATTGGCGTCAGTCACTACAGCACGCGTGTCTGCGTCTCTTCGCTTGTTGGCTTTGCATTACCATCCTAATCTGGAAAAAACTTGCGTTTCTGCATTTTTAACCCTTGCAGAGTGTGTTTTCACGAAGTATTCAGTGCATTTTAGGTAGCAGTCTGTCGCCATAGGCTGTAAAGTAAAATTTCAAGTACTTGTGAAGGGATTAACAGATCGCTATCAACGATGTAGAACACGGGATGTGGCTGGAGCGAACGTTTCGACAAGTGGAGTCGTCTTCGTCTTGCTCGACACGACAGTATCCATCAAAAAAGGAAAACTAAAGACGACACTTTGCAGAACGCCAACGGAGAGCCTGCAATACACCCTAACGCAGGCAAGTCCACTTGTGGAAATGTAGGCTCCAGCGGCATTCCCTGTTCTACATGGCTTTCAGCGATCTGTTCATCGATTCAAGCCACCATCTACCCCCGAGCTTCTGTTTTAGATTGAATAATAAAGGGACGAATACGAAAATGTTTGCCCGAGTAGCCACAAGGGATCGCATTATTCACGACAGAACTAAACTCATTTCAGGTGATCGCCACAAGTGACCGTCTTATCGTTAATCGTGGCGTGCTCGACGAGTACGTTATCTCATTCAAGCGTAGCTCAATAAACCATTCTCCTCATCCATTCATATCCTAGCATGCCGTATTAGGGTATACCAAGTGTACGAAGAGACCAAGAGAACATTAAAGCAGGGTCCTTCAATCCTTTCCTGATCACGAAAGTCGGCCCGCCGCTTCATACGGGGACATGAACTGCCGCTAGAGGCGCCACTGTGAGAGAGAAGGGGCATGCCTCCGCGTGCACTGCGCTAGGCCGAAACGGCTCTCCCGGTTATAGGCAGTTGCTTATCACACATCATAGCGCGACTATTCGACTATCACTCATGTTTTACGTAAAGCTTGTCAGCTGAATCATACTTGACATAATCTTACAATAAGCATGTTCGACCGAATTAATGTTGGCCTCACTGTCATAGCTCAAATATGCTTGCATATTGAGTATTAGGTAAATAAGTTACACCAATTAGTATCCGCCGAGTGCTGTCTAAATAAATATGGCCTAATTAGATTATTTTATTTAGGCTTCAGTTTATTATTATTAGCTAATAAACAGTGGCTTAATTAGTGCGGGTTACATGTAGCTTAGTTTAATTTGGCTTGGGTAAAATTAGCATGTATTTATTTATGTGTTACCTACATAATGTACTGGCCTATTGGCCTCAACTAAAAGAATACTGACCCAATTATTCTCAGCATATTTGTGCTTGACTAAATCGCATCATGAATAGGCTCGACTTCTTTAGTTCGTCTAAGTAGACTTAACCTATTTGTCTTGGTTTCATTAGTCTTAGATTAATTAGGGTTGCCTTTGTTAGACTTAACTAGTCTCAGGAGGCTTAAATTCTATTTACTAGGTTGCCATAATTATACTATCATTGCATTAGCCTAGTGGGGTTTTCTGCGGATTTCTCATAGTTTAACTAAAAGCTTAGACAGCTGTGCTTCGAAAGCATCAATTACAAAAGATGATCGGTTCATTAGAAATACTGACAAGAGATGTTGCGTGGCTAGAACGTCTTTTTTTCACAGAGAAATCAGTGCTTCGAATGTCGTCCGTGGCGTCATATTGATTTTGGTGCCATCAGGTGTACTTGGAGTTAAAAGTAAAGTCGCTAGATTTCTTTCGTATCTTAAAGGCATCTTTGCATATGGTGGTTAGACAACGCAGGAAAGAAAATGTGGTTGAACTTGATCCCTTGGCCACAGGAATCTGTATAAAACGAAAGTGAAACCTATATTCGCCCATAAGCGAGAATCTGGCGAATCGAGGGGAGGGGTATGGGTTGGATACCCTGGACGCGTTAGCCGCTCTCGTGTACACATCAGAGGCACCTCGGCCCTGCGCAGGGATTTCCGACAGTTGAACACAAGGAAACGTTCTCGAACGACCCACATTTCTCCGGAGACACAGCAACGAACGCGCCAGCGCCCTGCGCGAACCTGCAATAAACCAGGAGAGTCCACAAGCAGTGAAACTCTTGAAGTGAAATCGAAATTGTTGTCAGCCGAGCGTTTTGTGAACGCTCAGGTCTCTGCGCGAAAAACGCATCATGTTCTCGCCGGCGGCCGTATTTGTGTTCCTGGAGTAGAGCGGGTCGCAACGCAATTGGCAATCATAGACGTCACACAAGACAAATTATGCAGCGGCCCTGGCTGAAGCAACGCACCGGCAGGATGCCGAAGCCTGCACGACGATAGAGGCGTCGAAACTACTTAAGCACTAACTGCGGGCGCGCATGTTAACAAAATTTGCGGCTTCGCTCAATGGTTCGTAGGTGACGGTGCCACCGGTGAGAAGCAAGAGTGCAGTGGAAGGGTGGCGATTTTATTGAGAAAGCAATTGCGCTTGCTAAATACCTCTGCTTTACCAAGGCATCAGTTAGATGGAAATTGTAAAGCGAAGTAGCAATGAAATAAAGCCCTTTCAACACTCAAAAAGATGAGTATTTTTCAGACAACTACTTTGGTTACGGAAGTACGTCATAGATGTCTTGGTTGTACCCTGCATAAAACACTTTCATGTGAAAAATGCGGTTGATCCTTCTGTGATAACAATAGGTATGACGTGAAAACTGCCTTCGCGAAGCTGTCGACTACAGAAGCGGCAATCTGACGAATCGAAGGGCTGGGGATGCGTTTCGTGCTCTGGACATGTGAACAAGTTCCATGTAGACATCCGCGGCACCTCGACACGGCACAGGCATCCTCGGCAGTTGTACACAAGCGCAAGTTTTCGAGCGACTCACATTGCTTCAACGACAATGAACTGCACATGCTTGAGCTGTGCGCAAAGCTTCCATAAACCGGGAGCATCCGCAAAGGGTTACACCTTTCAATAAAATGCTAACAGATAATTTTGTGAACACACCGCCCACTGCAGCGAAAGGCGCATGATTTGCTTGCCGACGGCCGTGTTCGCGTTCCTGGAGCAGTGTGCGTTGCAGTTCAACACGCCCATCCACACAGGAGAAATTTGGTTGTGGTCGCGTTCGTACTTCGCCGTAGGGAGGCACCGTTGCGACGCCGCCACGCATCTAACTTCCGCGGCGATTGAGGCGCGAAGACTACCGAAGCGCTGACTGCTGGCGCGGATTAGCAGAACAATTTGCTTTACCCTGTTGCTGCCAGATAGCGCTACCACCGCAACGAACCTAAGCGAAGAACACAGAGGGGGATGTTAACTTAAGAGTACTTTTAGCTGATAAACACCTTTACTTTAACCGGCCGTCAGTTGGATGAAACTTGTAAAGCGTTGTAGTGAAGATATAAGGCCAGTCTGTTCACTCTGTGACCAATGTTGCGATAGTGTGTCGGTAGAGCTTGGAGCTCCTTTCGTTTTATCCTGATTGAAAGTGAGTGTCCTCATTGGAGGCGGGGTAGAATCTGAGCGTGTGGTACTTTTTCATTGTAAATGTGTTCGTTTCTTGAGATACGTGCTCCTGTTACCGAAGTACGTACTGACTTCTTCGTATATGCGGCCTAAGATACCTTCGTGTTCAAACCGCAGCTCTCAGAAAGGGAGTAAGTATTGCATTGGAGTATTGGTTCTGACTGCTGCGGTTATAACTATTGCTAAACTCCCTCAAAAAACAAGTTGATTGCCCCGCCACGGTGGTCTAGTGGCTATGGTACTCGGCTGTTGATCCGGGGGTCGCGGGATCGAATCCCGGCCGCGGCGGCTGCATTTCGGTGGAGGCGAAATGTTGAGGCCCGTGTGCTGTGCGATGTCAGTGCACTTTAAAGAACCCCAGGTGGTCGAAATTTCCGGAGCCCTCCACTGCGCCGTCTGTCATAATCAGAACTGCTTTTGGGACGTAAACCCCACATAACAACAACAAAAAACGATTGAGTAGAGGACGGGATGACAGAGGGAACAAAAGTAGAGGGGAGAAATATACGCTTGTGGCCATCATCACATCAACACATGCTGCGCAGTAAAAGTTGTTTTCGCACCACACAAAGACAGATGTGGCACGCAGCCACTGCGAATTCCTAAATGAAAAGTGCTTTCAAGAATTCCCGTCCCCATTCGTCAATTTTTCGAACGCTGGCGCGGAACACAAACATGTACTGCAATGGGCAGGTAACTGAACTCCTCTTACGCGACCCCGGATGTTCCGCAAGGCGCTCGTTCACATAGCGGCCTATCTGGAACACGTATGATCGCCCACAATTCAGTGCAATCTGGTAAACCACTACAGTGGCACACTTCACAAACGTTTCGTTATATCTAATACCACCCCCAGCCTCACTTCTGTTCTTCGCTCTCAGAAATCCTTGGACATAACAGAGGGTAGTCTACAGTGGGCACAAAGTACCACTTGAATGACATGTCTGTTAGCAACGTTTTTTTTAAATTTTGGCTGACTTTGTGCAGATATGGGAGAAGCGTGACCTTCTTGGCATTTCTGCTCTCTCTACTTCTGGCAGCCTTTCCTTTTTTAACTTCTTGAGAAGTTTATTAGCCACATCTCTGATGACGTCGGCAGGGAAAACCGGCTCAATACTGCATGTTTATTTGTCTCTGGAAACTTTTCATGCATGGCATGCGTGCATAGTGTGGTTAGCGCTGACTCTAGGCAGGAACTTGCTAGAATATTCTTGAAGTCATCTTCCCTCCAAAGGCAACTTCAAGAAAAAACCATAGCCCGCGCTAAACGTGGCGCCACAAGGATCAGAAGGAAAGCTGCCGCCCTGTGCAGAAATTGGAGTTTGATGCGTCATCAAAGCGGCATATCCCGACCACGACGAGATGCGTGTCTGCCCGAGAGAACCGCGGACAAGTCAAGTGTCTATCTGCTTCGCTAGGCTTGCGCCAGTAGTGCAAGCTTGATTAATTCGTCCTTATGGTCATCTTCTGGCACGGGAACGATAGAATGCTTTCTCATCGCTAAAATACTTCCTTGAGAACATACAGGTTCCGGCAGCGAACACCTGAGTCCCGGAGCGTTTATTTTCACATGGACTAAACAGGTTCCATCAACTGTACGTTGGAATACGCGTTAAACTTACACGAGTTCCTTTTGCATCCACAACTTTTTTCAGATAACACTCTCTGTGAGATGTACTTGTCAGGAAGCTCAGCCGAAAATGGTCCATCACACGACTGCTGGCGTGTTTATAATGGAACTTGTCGAGCTTCCTATCCGATATATAATAGCGACTGTCTAACAGATGCTCCAACTAAAGACAACTCCATAACAAAGAAAGATGAAGGGAAAGGCAACGACAACACCAGTAGCAACAAGAGCAATAACAACAGCGGTGGCAGCGGCAATAACAGCAGCAGAGGCAACAGCAGCAGTGGCAACAGCAGCAGTGGCAACAGCAGCGGTGGTAACAGCAGCGGTGGCAATAGCAGCGGTGGTAACAACAGCAACAACAGTAAATAAAAAATATGAATTTGAGTAAAAGGAGTTCGTGCGTATTGTGGTGAATTTGCTTGAAACTTCTAGTTCGTAAGAAGGAAGTTACTTGCAGTTTAGATAAAAATAGCTCGCAAAAATTTAACGCTAAACATATTGATGCTCCTGTACATTTTCTTTGAAGAATACTAATGTGGATGCAGCACGAGCGGCTAAACCAGACATAAATCCAATTAAACATACACGTTCCGCTGAATATCAAATGCACAGAACACGATGCGCCCTTGTCAGAACAATATCACTTCTGCCGTCTGGTAGTTCCACAGTTTTGTATTGTCGCTAGGGTGAGAGCAGTTGCTGGTATTGTAAGTACTTCTGGGGTATTATGTGCCCCAAGCATGGCGTCATGCGGAGGCACGCTGTAGTAGAGGCTTCTGGGAGTTTTGAGCACTTGGAATTCTTTAGCGTGCGCTAATGTACATTGCATACGTGGCTTGGGTCGGACGCGTCCATGATAAATGCGACCGTCGGTGACGCCATTGAACCCGAGTAATTTGGGTCCGCAAACAAGAAAAAGTTAACTTTGAAACCACTGCGGCGGGACGGCATTGACAGTCGTCATCCGTTAGGTTTCTGAACCACGGTGTTTGTCATGGCATACGAAGGCACTGTGTTATATATATATATATATATATATATATATATATATATATATATATATATATTCAAGTTGATGGTGTTCTTTCTTCATCAAAAATTACAAATATAAGTGTTCCTCAAGAATCGATACTTGGGCAGCTTTTATTTCTCATAATCATTAATGATTTGCCGCAAATATTAACACATGCGCATTGTCTTCTTTATGCTGATGACACCACCATTTTCACATCCGCTAAAAGTTCTAGTGCGTTGCAGGATAAACTTAACGCAGACTTAGAAAATGTTCATTCCTGGTGCGTAAAGAATAAGCTAAAACTCAATCCATCTAAGACAACCTTTATGATATTCCATTCCTCAAAAACATTGCTCATTCATTCTATTGCTGTATCCTTAAATAATTGTGTAATTGCCAGATCCCCGTGTACTAAATTTCTTCGCGGTGTTCTGGATGAGAAATTAAAGTTCCACTGCTATACTCAATCGCTCATTAAAAAACTCTCATTTGCTATTCACATCATCATAAAAACTCCCTCTTACTTTCATCGAAATAACCTTACGTCTTTATATTACGCGTACATGCACAGCCACATTTCAGATTGCCTTTCCGCTTGGGGTAATGCATATGACACACATCTTCATCAGCTTTAAATTTTGCAAAAGCAGGCATTACGATTAATTACATTTCAACCGCATACATCTCCATCTGCTCCTATATTCAGTTCCCTAAATGTTCTACCTTTGTGTATGTTGTTCAATCATAAGGTGTTGCCACTAATGTTTCGTCTCATAAATACCGAACTTAATACTCCGTGTTTTTCTTACTCCAGCCACATTAATAACAATAATACAAGATTTTCAAAACAACTCTATCTACTTCTTCCTAAAGTCAGAACAAATTATGGGAAATTTACCATTGCATTCTGAGGCATTTCACTTTGCAATTCATTACCATCAGGTATCAAGTCATCCACATTATTATCATTCAAACGTAGAACTAAGGAGCATTACATTAGCATTCTGTCACACACATAGAATTCATTACGTTTTCTTTCTTCTACAGCACACTTTCAAAATGTACTATTGCCTCTTTGTTAATTGTTTGAATTTTGCCTTTATTTGATCTTTGTTTGCATTGCCGGTTGCACGTGACATTTATCCTTGTTTGAATTTATGTGAACTTGTAATTTATTCCATTTGACTTTTTAAATATCTCCTTTTATCATTTGTAATTATTATAATGATTCTTTTATTTATGATTACTCTTCCCTTCTATTGCAGACACACTAGAAATTATATAATATATATGATTCATGCAGTTTTGTTAGGAGAGACACATTTTCATTCGCTGAGGGGTGAGTTGGGTGGCAGAAATTATGAGGTGGCAGAAATTATACTAATATTCATAATAATCTTATCTCACAACAATACCACAAAACTTGATTCGACCAATATGTCTTCCGAAAATCATATAACCAAGAAAGTTGAAACGCTGCGCGCGTGTGTATGAGTGTGTTTTCTGTCTGTGACTGTATCCAGTTTGTGCTTTCTTATTCTTCCTAGAAAGTATGCCTGCCTCCGCTCCCTTGAATGGCATACAATCAGCCTTATCGGCGCCGTGTCGGCTCGCCTACAAATCACCACGTATCCGGTCACCATGCATTTTCCATCGGCCAGAAAGCTAGAAAGCTATACATTTGACACATTTTGCTAGAAAGAACGTCACATGTTCTTGCTGAGAACCCGGTTTGTGCACTGGAATGGAGCGCGCCGCCCATTATTACATATTGCTACCCTTGACTCTTGACCATCGTGAATGCGAAGAGGGCAAACGAAAGCCCCTGTTACTGCGCGTCAAGTGTTGGCTAAGTCCGTATTAGCCACGTGAAAGCGTGGCATCGTCTGCTAATCCTCCTCGTGGAGGATTAGCATATTGTCACTAAATTTATTTGCTGTGCTGCGCCACCGTGTGCGGGCATTGTGAATATATGCACCATCATGTCGACAAATAAGAAAATTTGTAAGCTACCCCTGTTGTCGTCCTTTATTCATCTTGGTTCTGTCAGAATTTTGCGCTGCTTTTTCCCTTTTGTAACAGTAAACTCCTTTTCTTTCTCTGAAACACGTTCACCTTTCCACAAATCACATTACTGCTAAAAAAAGAGAGATTCCTGAGGTAAAAAAAAAATTACGCGGCACCGTTCCAAATTAGCCCGGGTTTTCTTTTTCAACGGAAAGAAAGAAGCACCTGCTTTCTGTTCTGCTGCACGGCAGGGCAAAGAAAGGGTAGTTACTTGGAAAGAGCGCTTTTGTGGCGCCGCGCATATTTACAACAGTTTCATAAGTAGAGACCAGAAGTTCAGGCACGAAAGAGCAAAGTTTTAGGCGCCTATAATAGGCCCTAAATAGTGTCATTTAGGCATATATAGGCGTTAAAAACTATTGTTTAGGCATATATAGGCACAATTCATAATTACTTCAGCAGCGTGTTTCAGGACAAATCTTCCTTTTAACAAACACAGCAGGCAAATCCTGTGCTTTGGGAAAGCTAATTTGATTTTTTTTTCATGAAAAGAATTAGGTGAAGAATAACCATCTGAAGAGATTAAGGTAAAAGCTACGGTGACTGGACACTGTGAGAAAGGCTATGAAAGCAGTGGCAAACCAGCACCATCTCAAGGTTTTCGGGCTTGAAGTTCTGCCTTCTTTCAGTCAGTGTTTGTATGCGCAAAAAGAACGCTCGACGTCAACTGAAGTTAGTGGAGCGTACTTGTAATCCGGCACTTTCGAAGCTCTAAGTTCACCTGGAATCTTCGAATCGGCACCGCTCAGAACATTAGACACTTGTTTTAGCACATAAAATCCGGGATTCTTGTCCAAGACAGCTTTAAACTTCGAGGTGACCCTGTCAGCAACAGGCCCATTGGGGATGGTGGCGAACCTTTCCTGCACGTCCCAAATTAGCTCAACACTCTGAGTCAGAGCGGCGCTCGAACTTTCAAGTTCCTGTATGCTTTCTGCAAAGAAAGTAAAATGAGCACACAAATAGGCCAAGTCAGATTCAAGTGTATCGTGGTGTAGAACAGTCTGGGCTCTTCTCACGGCGATGCTCTCGTCCGCTGCAAATCTGTTCATAACTGCCTTAGCACTAGCGAAGTGTTTGTTGTAGTAGTCCACTGCCTTCAGCCAAGTTCCCCAGCGGGTAACAACGGGCTCCGGTGGAAGAGGCACATCCGGCAACTGCTCTTTAAAGGCACGAACGCGCGAAGGCGCCTTAAGGAACACTGCCTTGCCTGCGGCTACAGTTCGTTAACAGAACTGAACGGCTTCCTCAGCTCTTCACAGACCCGATGAAGTCCATGGGCAAGACAAGTGACATGCAATAATTCTGGATAAAAGACCTTGAGAAGTGCAGCAGCCTTGAGCATAAAGCTGCTGCATCTGTGTAGAGGAGCAGTACTCGGTCGTCGTGGGATCCGGAGGGGTACAGTAGCCTCAAGGACGAGTTCACAAAGTAGGCGATGGTATCACCGCTCCTTTTTTCCAGTTGTTTCGAGCATACCAAGAAAGGTGTCGTTTTCGCTTTTGCATCCAGCTTTCCGACTATAAAATGTCAAAGTAATCGTCCGGTCGCATCTGTTGTCTCGTCCACTGAAATCCATATGTATGATTCACCGAGTTCTCGTCTGATTTTTGCTAACGTGTCCTCGTACATTGGCCGCAGGTACTGCTTGCAAAGAGTGGACTCTGATGGTATATTCTGGTTGCAGTACTCTTGCAAAAAATTCTTGAATGTCTTGTTTTCGATCTTCGCCCAAGGGATGTTAGCAGCGACCAATGCTTCGCATAAGTCTGCACTGAATTCACTTCTCTTTCCTTCAGCAAAATTTTCAGACAAGAACGACTGCCTCGACATTGATGCTTGGTTGCCCAGAGCGTTGGCATGATGCAACGTTGTTTTCTCGTGCTGCTCCAGATGACACTTTTTAAATGCGAAGCATTTCTTAGCGAACTTCGGCGAGTTTGAGCGTATCTATCTATCTATCTATCTATCTATCTATCTATCTATCTATCTATCTATCTATCTATCTATCTATCTATCTAGCCGCCTACGATTGTCCGCTCTCCTGGCCGTTTCGCTAATCGGATGTTTACGAAAATTGGTATGCCACATCATGACTACATGACGAACATAAATGACAGGTCATAACATCAAAATCATGACATGCATGTCACGAGCGACATGATTTACATGCCACGGTATTGGTGCTCTCCTGGCCGTATCGCTAATCGGAGGTTTACGAAAACTGGTATGCCACATCATGACTACATGGCGAACATAAACGACAGGTCATAACATGACAATCGTGACATGCATGTCATGAGCGGCATGATTTACATGCCGTGGTCTTGGTGCTCTCCTGGCCGTTTCGCTAATCGGATGTTTACGAATATTGGTATGCCACATCATGACTACATGACGAACACAAATGACAGGTCATAACATGAAAATCATGATATGCATGTCATGAGCGGCATGATTTACATGCTACGGTCTTGGGGCTCTCCTGGCCGTTTCGCTAATGGGATGTATGCGAAAATTGGTATGGCACAACATGACTGCCTGAAGAACATAAATGGCAGGTCAAAACATGAAAATCATGACATGCGTGTCATGAGCGGCATGATTTACATGTCACAGTCTTGGTGCTCTCCTGGTCATCTCGTTAATGGAGTGTATACAAAATATGGCACAATATGACTGCACGGCGAACATAAATGACAGGTCATAACATGAAAATCATGACATGCATGTCATGAATGACATGGTTTACATGCCACGCGTTTCATTAATGGGACGTATACGCAAATTGGCATGCCACAACATGACTGAATCACAAACGTAAATGACAGGTCATAACACGAAAATCATGACATGCATGTCATGAGTGATATGATTTACATGCGACGGTCTTGGTGCTCTCCTGGCCGTTTCGTTTATGGGATGTATGCGGAAATTGGTATGCCAAGACATAACTGCATGACGAACATGAGTGACAGGTCACAACATGACAATCATGATATGCATGTCATGGGCGACATGATTTACACGCCACGCGTTTCGTTAGCGGCATGTATACGAAAATTGGCATACCACAAGATGACCAAATCATGAACGTAAACGACAGATCATAACATGAAAATCATGACATGCATTTCATGAGCAACATGATTTACATGCCACGGTCTTTGTGCTCTCTTTGCCGTTTCATTAGTGGGTTGTGTAGGAAAATTGGTATTCAACAATATGACTGCATTACGAACATAAATGACAGGTCATAACATGAAAAGCATAACTTGCATGTCATGGGCGGCATGATTTACATGCCAGGCGTTTTGTTAATGATATGTATACCAAAATTGCTATAGCACAACACGACAGCATGACGAACGTAAATGACAGGTCATAACATTAGAATCATGACACGCGTGTCATGACCGGCATGATTTACATACATGCCATGGTCCTGGCGCTATACTGCCGTTTCGTTAATGGGATGGCTCCGTCTACTGACCAGAGGGCGCTACGTAGCTCTCGTCGGACGGCTCAGTCGCGCACGGTGGAAACCGAGGCGACAGCGACGCGCGCGTTTCTTCGCTGCTTTCCGGGCGTGCTGCGAACCACACGAACGCTCGCGGCGTTGCCCTTTGGAACAGTTTGTCGCAGGTTTGGAGCGCGCGTCTCAAAGGAAATAAAACGAAAGAAGGTGGGATGGGCGGTCGCTGCTGCTGTAGAGTTGGAGACGTGCATCGCGTTCGCGTATTTCCCTGTCACAGTCTGCCCAATTTTGCTTCTTCTCTCCCCCAGGCAGTGCATTCTGGCGCTGATGTCGCACATGGAAAACTCGACTGCATGGAGCCTATACGAAAATTGGTTTGGCACAACAGGACTGCATGACGATCACAAATGACAGGTCATAACATGAAAATCGTGACATGCATGCCATTAGCGGCATGATCTACATGCCACTCGTTTCTTTAAAGGGATGTATACCAATATTGCTATGGCACAACACGACTGTATGACGAACGTAAATGACAAGTCATAACGTGAGAATCATGACATACGTGTATGAGCGGCATGGTTTACATGCCACATTCATCGTGCTCTTGCGGCCGTTTCGTTAACTTCATATGTACTAAACTCGGTATAGCGAGACAACACTGCAAATCCATTTTACGTTCTTTATGCGTGCTTCGCATTTCCTTGATTCCCACTGCACGTGGGATCTGCCAATTTTTTTTCGCACGGTACCTACGAGAATAAAAGAGCGAATTGCACTAGGAAGGTGCGTTGGATACGTGGAACTTCTTTAGTGCACTTGCGCTTGTACTTTTTTTCCTTGCGGCTGTTGAAAAACTCTGAGGAAATGGCGAAGTTAGATAACACGAACCCGAGCGTACATTTTAAAATCGAATAGCTTATACCTGTATCCTACCGAGAATGCTCCGCACATTTCCTGTTGCATGCGAGTTCACAGATGCGGATATAAAAATAACAAAACAATGAATCTGAGTGCCCGTGAAGTCACTGAAAAATTTATCTTATTTGCGCAGGTTCAGGGGTTATTCGAATTGGCAGTTGGGTGAGCAATGCTGGGAGCTTTATGCCGATGCGTGTTTCAGAGTGGACGTCAAACGCATCATATTGTTGACCTTTGCAATGTCTTCTCACCTGCTTTCCACATGGATGGCAAAATACCGTTTCTCCATCCACGGAGTAGCACTGCGATCCACTGGTCCATTGCCTGACAAGGACACTTTTCGGCGTCTTTTTCTTCGCCATTCATCGGCAGACTACCGACAGCTGCCGTTATGAAGAACACAAATGCCACCGAAGCTGACGCGTAGGCTGTAGGCTGCCGCGCAAGCGTAGCTTAGCTTTGTCTTGCTAGAGTAGACTCTAGCCTCCCTCACGCAACCGCCGAGGTGCAATACTCTCGAACCAAACGACGGAGATCTTCAAGGGGGAGAGGGAGGGAACACTAGCGCTAGCCTAGCCTCGCTTCCCCTCGCCAAAGTACACTCTAACCTCGCTCATGCAACCGCCGTGCTTCTCGAACGAAGCGACGGAGATCTTTTAGGGGGCCCACTAGCGCTAGGTTAGCCTCGCTTTACCTCGCTGGGATACACTCTAGCCCCGCTCACGTAAAGGCGCGTTGATAGTCCGACGTTATCGGCGCGTTGGCGAGCGTCACATATGTCGGAGCACATCGGCCGAGTCCAATTATACGTTGGATGTGGCAGTGCGTCGAACTATGGTCTGTTTTCGCCGACGTGACGAAGCGCATGCGCGCGTCTACCCTAAGTCGCACCGTAATCGCGCCTTAAGAGGAGCTAAAAACGTGAACGAAAAAAAAATAACTAGCGCGCTATGCGACTGTTGCAGTCAATATCGCCACACTAAGTGCTTCTTGTTTTCCTCCGTATGAACAGCTCATTTAAGCAAAACGTGTACTCGACGAACGCGAAAAGGCATTTTTAGGCGCTGAAAAGCTGATATAGGCACGAAGCTCGAAATAGGCACTTATAGGCACAATAAATGCTTGATTAAAAAGTTTCCTTTCCATTAGTTCGTGCTTATATGTTAAATAGGCTCGAAACGGACTCCAGGAAAAAATAGGCATCTTGCCTGAAGTTCCGGTCTCTATCCATAAGTAATTACAGCCGCACCAAGGGAGCGTTAAACAGATACAATGAAGAATTCCCCACGCTGTGTGCGAGACAAGCTCCTTCACGTTTGAAAAGTACATGCGAGATCTGCTTTGAAATATCCGGAAAGCAGCACTTGCTGTGTTTCACTGTCCCGTGTCGGGACCTGTCTTAAATCAAGCATTTCATTTTAACGTGTGTCACAGTGATTGGACGCATTTCTGGAAGACGTTAATTTACCTAAAATATCTTAGAGTGCCCGTCAGTCTGGGTGCCATCATGACGTGCCGTACATTTGAAGAGATTTTTAGCTTCCGTCACCCATTGACAGAAACAAAGACGTCGAACAATATCTGTGCAGCCCATATAAACAGATCAAAACGAAGTGCGATCATGCCATGATTTTTTTCCAACATGCGCCACGACGAAATATCATGAAGCCTTGACACAACACGGCATGTTATTCGTTTTATTGATGTGCTAAAATACATGCTCAGGAAGTTCAGAGGACTGGATGATATGGGTGACATATTTATAACAATATTAATGAGCACTAATGATGACGTAAGCTACGTTGACCTGTTGTCTTTAATGACACCAAATACCCTTCGAAGTGTTACACGAGCTCACGATGAACTGCCTCACGCAGCGCACACAGCGAGCGAGATGCGAGTAGCGCGAGTCAGCCCGCGAGGGCCAACACTCGTCGCCGCCGTCGAAACGAAAAGCGATCCAGGTACTTCAGTTCAGCACGTCTCACCGCGGCTCATTGAGCGAGAGAGCACCGCCTTCCTCTCTCGGCTCTCCGAGCGAGAGAAAGCACGGCTCACCTCGGTTCACTGAGCGAGAGAGAGTCCCAAAGAACCGCCGCTCAGTTTTACTGAGCCGGCTCACCTCGGCTCTCTGAGCGAGAGAGAACGCCCGGTTCACTGAGCGAGAGCGAACCGCCTCCCGCCTTCGGTTCACTGAGCGAGATAGAACCGCCGTCCGCTCTCCCAAAGATCCGCCGCTCAGTTTTACAGAGCCGCGGATCACTGGCTCTTTGGAAAGAGCCGCTCAAAAGATCCGGATCACTCCTGAGCGACCCATCTCTAGACGGAGGTGACGGCAGCGCGACTGTCTCTCCTAACGAGGGCTCGCAGTCCGCCTGATGAGCTCGGCCCACCTGTTCGGCATTACGGAGGCCTTTGGCTCTTAGACACACCCCTGTGGCTCTTTGGCCTTTGGCTCTTAGACACACCCCTGTAACACTAACCTCCCTTTTCCGTGAGCTATCCTCGTTGCACCCCCACCCTATTATGCATGTTCTTGAAGTGTACTAAAAAGCAAGCGCCCATGAAAAAGTTTCACATTTGAAAAACGCTGGTGGGCGGCCGGAAAGTTGGAATAAATACTAAATAATATGTTTGCCGCTGTGACTTCCTGATCGTATACTTATCCCGATAGCCAGAACCACTTCTTTTGACATATATATATATATATATATATATATATATATATATATATTGCCACGATAAATGCAGAAGAGGCAACAGCCAGTCACCCTGCAAAATGGCACCGATCGAACAGCTTGTCCTCTTCGTTGTCTTCGTCTACCTCCACGCCACAATCCGCGGTGCGCAAAATAAAACTGCGGACGGCCGTAACTGCACAACGCACACAAATGCACTGATGTTCTGCGTCAATATATAACGAAAGCGAAGGGGGTCAAGGGCTCGCTTTATTTGTTAGAAACAAGTTAATGAAACAACAAACATTGAAGCCTAGGAAAGCAAAGGGGAAGTTATTCCGATTCGTAATTATGATATTGTAATTTTGGGGTAAGTAGAAAGGAATTAAAGTGGGCAAAAAGACAAACCTGGTTTCGATGGGAACCGAACCCACGACCTTCAGATATAGCGTTCCATGCTCTACCCACTGAGCTACGAAGGCGGTCGTCCCCCCGTGCATTGGGTATTCATGTATATGGAATCCTGCGAGCGTTAGGCAGCGCCACTCGTAGCCATGGCGGTGAGCGTAGCACAATCATACTGCTAGGAGGCGTCACGTAGAACGTGATCTTATGTTGAGGTGGCTGCTGCTCAATAAACCCTCATATGCTACCTAAGGCACCAAGTCTGCCGCAACGAGACCCAAGCTATGAAATAACGAAGGGGAAGGGGGTCAAGGGAGCGCTTTATTTGTTAGAAACAAGTTAATGAAACAACAAACATTGAAGCCTAGGAAAGGACAAGGGAAGTTATTCCAATTCTTAATTATGATATTGCAATTTTGGGGTAAGTAGAAAGGAATTAAAGTGGACGAAAAGACAGACCTGCCTTCGGTGGGAACCGAACCAACGACCTTCGGATATCGCGTCCCACGCTCCACCCACTGAGCTACGAAGGCGGTATATATATATATATATATATATATATATATATATATATATATATATATATATATATATATATATATATATATATATATATAAATATATAAGAAGGTTTAGCGGTCCAAGTACAGAGCCTTGCGGCACACCAGATAAAATAGGTGATACAGACGGGGGAAATTGTGCTGACGGAATCAAATCCAAGGTGTTTGGTCAAGAATTCACATATCCGTTTAACAACTGCGTGGTCAAGGTTTAGGTGCTAATATTTATGCATGAAAATTTATCGGAGGCTCTTTCAGGTCCAAGAACAGAGCTTCACTGTAGATGTTGAGATCAAGGTTAGAATGTAAATCATGTGATAATAAAGCAAGCTGAGATCCGTGCTGGTTAGCTGACTACTGACTGAAGCTATGTCAATGTGGGAGGAGGAAGAGGATGAAGGTAACACAAAGGCAGCGATGTTGAGCCAGAAAACGTCCGGTTGGCTACCCGGCACTGGGAAATTGAAAGAGAGAAGAGGAAAGTTTGGCAGGTAATTCGCTATCGCGTAAGGCATGCACTGCTACTCAAAGGTGTCCACATAAGCCCGTCGTCCTCAAGAAAGAAAACTGTGCTTTCACTGCCTTGTGGGCCGACGAGCTATGAGGACGGTGCTCCAGTAGTATCTGTACCGAAAGCGGTCGAGTGTCGAGTCGTTCGAATACTTGAGCAAGGGTGTGAACTTCTACCGCAAATCGAGGGCAGTGGCATAGTAGGTGGTCAATGGTTTCAATGGTTCCCCAGACGTCGCGTGCTGCATTGTCGGTCACTCCAATTAATCTAGAGCATGCCTTAGTGAAAGCAACTCCTAAACAGAGGCGACAGAGAAGCGAAGCTTCACATCGAGGTAGACCGGATGGTGGGCGTAGTGCCCGGTATGGGTTTAGTTGATACAGTGTTGTATGTCTCATGCTTGCTGAGCTCCACTCCATCAGAGAGTGCATGCCAGGTGTCGAAGTTGCCTTGCGGCGGCAGTCTTCCACAGCGGAATCGGAACGTTGTGGGCTTCGTTGTGTGATGTGCGAGCGGCGATATCTGCAGAATCATTCCAGCTGATTCCGCAATGTCTAGGAAGTCAATGTGGGAGTGTATAACGTGCTCAGTTAGCTTTGGACAAAGGCTGGTGAGGGAAGTGGTATGGTAGTTGATAGGTTTCTTATTGTTGGGTTTTTAAAAATGGGAATTTTTTGGCGAACTTTTCAGCCAGAGGGGATCGCTCCATTGGAGGAATATTGTTGAAATATTAACGATTTAGAAAGGCTGGTGATGTGCTTGACGCTTTTTAAAAGTTTAGAGTTTGTGCCGCTGATACCGCACGAAGACGAATCGTGTAATGACAAGAATTTTAGCGTTGCCGTTCTCTACGAAAGTGATGTTTTCCGTTGGGCCAATTAGAGTGTGGCACTGTGGCAAAAATTTCAGGTCGTGCATTAGTAAAGACAGAGAAGCAAGCAGTCTTTAAGCATCAGTAGTCTCGGATTCCTTGCAGGGAGCTATACCTTCCATAGAAAATAGCAATGCTACAACAGTGGCGGTTAACCCAATGCAAAAAGTGTTTTGGATTAGTGTATGACATGGAGGGTAACGTGGTTGAGAAAGATCGACACCTGCGCTCTGCAACGTGTTTTTTGTATCACTTGGTTACGAGATGATTTCTCTCCCAGTTATAATCAGACTGCGAGGACTTCTAGCAAAGCGGAAGCGAAGTTTGTTGTTACTTAAGCGCTTCGGCGTGGTATTAACAATGGGGACCGTTTCCTTCCTGTAACTGCTATGGTTGGAACGTACATGTAAACTTGGCGACGGAATTCACATTTAAACAGCTTTCAGTTAGTTTCGAGTGTACAAAGACTAGAGTAGGCTTCAAACTTATGAAGTGGCGCTAAATATTTGGTAATGCTGTAGTCGGCTCTGCCGGAAAGCGTGACTGTGCTTTTTTTTCTTTTTTGCTTCAATATTTGGCATGGGAAAGTAGTGACTTATCATCACTGAGACCATTTAGATAAGTGACAACTCAAAGGTTTTCAGGGTTTGAAGTTAGTAGTAAATAAAAAAAATGCTATGTGACGACAATCAGCATTTACAATATGCCTTAGCACAAACAAGATGGCTCAACCTCAGCAACCCGTCGTCTTCAATGCCGCTCTCGCGGCTTGCCCTTGCATTAAATCATGTAACACAACTCTCCTCTGCTGAACACCACCGGGGCAGCATGCAACGTAGGGCCGATATTGGTTTTATGGCGGCAAAGCGCGGCTCATCCACGGCCTAACGTTGCCGGCAGCGAGCCAGTATCGGCTAAGCCGCCTTCAATGAGAGGCAATGCCGGGCCACTATAGACGCTGCCCCGCAAATATCGCAGGGCGTGGACTGTAATCGGCAACATGGGGCCGCATATGCCGCGCTAATACCGACATCGGCTGAGCCGCTGGCTCTCAACGGCAAATACGGGGCCCATTTTGTCATTCTATAGGCAATATGGGCTATGCCGTCGCCTTTTATTGGCAACATTGGGCCAAGCTTGCCGCCTAGGAGCCATGATTAAGAAAACGGCGCAGCACACACAAACGAGATACTATTCAAAAAGAAAACAAAAAGACCAACGCCTTGGAGCCGACATCGGCTGAGCCTATAACTTTCTCCGGCAAATGTGGCACCGATTTTGTCATCGTTTAGAGAGTACGGGCTAGGCCAACACAACTTATTGGCACCATTGTGCCAAGTACGCCCCCTTAGAAAAGACGTCGGCTGAGCCGGTAACTTTCTGTGGCAAATGTGCGCCGATTTTGCCGCTCTTCAGTATCGTCTGAAGAATTGCAAATTCGGCGCGATATTTGCCTAGAAAGTTTATTTCGCGGGACACATTGAGCCATTTATGCCGTCCTGGAGGCAACGTCGTCTACGCCGCGGGCTTTCATGGTTGATACCGGCCAGGCCTTTTTGGAAGCCTGATGTATATAACAATTGAGATCCGATCGGGACAAGCATTACCGAAATTCATTTGAGAGATTCGACATAAAAATGAGATGATTTGCTTCATATACACCCGTATGCGTCTCGAGAAGCATCTCTCGAATGCGTCTCTCCCATATGCGTCTCTTGTATACGCTCAAAACACAGCGCACGTGTTTTGAGCAGCATATTATACTCTGTTCATGCGCTTTGTTTTTCATAAACACGGTGCACGAAGAACACGCATATAGAGAAACTTTCGATATATATGTCTATTAGCTGTTTTGCTGGAACTTAGCGAAATAGGCTGGTGCAACAGTTAACATTAACCAGAAGGATCGACAAGCATGGTGTAAAATTATCAGAGAGTGCATATAAGAAAAATAAGATTCACAGAAATCGAACTAGCTCGTGCTTACATCGATCGCCATAACCACAACTTATCTGCTCAAGCAAAATAAACAGTTGGAAGTGGCACTATACTACTGACATTTAGCAACCTATGCAAGGAAAGGGCGTACGGAGATAACAGTGCAACAGCGAGAAGACAAACAAGATCTAGCACAGACTTTATGGTGTGCTGAAGCGGAGATAAACTCTCATAACCGGAGTTATACTACTAACATATTGCAGCCTATGCAAAGGAACGGTATACGGAGCTAGCAGAGCGACAGCGAGGGGACAAAGCAGATAAAGTGCTAACTTTATATTCATAGGATGTTTGTACACCATGAAATACATAAATCCCTTTGCATGGCAAATTCAAATGAAGTGCTCTTGTCAAGATCACAACATTTGCGAGAAAGGCAAAAACGAAAAAAAGAAAGCATTCCTATGGCAAGCATTTTTCATCTCAAAGTTGGCAAACCAATGCACACACCTACAATTGACATATATATATATATATATATATATATATATATATATATATATATATATATATAGCTTTTCTGGCTAGTTCGACAAGAGTGTATGGGATCACACTGTGTTGTTGTGCAGCCGATCCGCGTATTTTATGGTATATAAAAACAGCAAGCATGCACCGAAAAAAAAATCTGTTGGAAATCAGAGCTGTCTTCTGTCCCCTAGTTTCTTCATATGTTGTTGCATAGTTACAGTATAAACTAACTCGCCTAAATCAAGCTGTTATTGACGACGTGCCCCTCCATTGCATATTGTCCGTGCGTTGCACAAAACTAGTGCATTAGTTTCAAAAGCAGCTCCAGTACAGCCCAACGCATGTATCATAGCTCGCATAAGCTCAGCAACAGAGCGTAATTGTCTACTGGTGTAGTAAACTTATACTTCCCTTTTTCACATCCATGGTTTCTACTACCACGCAGATACAATAAGCCAATCATTCCTTAATATGTCCACAGTGGTGCATATAATTCCTTCTTTTTTTTGCTTTTTTTTGTGTAACGACAATCAGTGCGTTGTTTCCGTACCTTTAAAATTCGGTTACACATCGGCTATCGGTTACATTGTACTAGTTAGATGAGCAGAATATGTCGAGCTTGACTGCATGCTCTGCGCAGTGAGTATGGGATTTGTCACTGACGTTCATATGAGACTATGGCATCGATATAAGCCCACATCTGCGTTTTCTGGTATTTAACAACTGATTTATTGATAACCGAAAAGGGTAAAAGACGCGCGCGAGTAGAGACAGATTGAGCGCAGTATTTCTTATTGCGCTGGAAGGCAGCACGTCTTTCCTGCGCTGCAGAAACTGGCACAAATTCATGCACAATGGCGGCGCTCCGTGTCCTCGCTACGGTCGTTGCATGCAGTGCATCATTTCGCTCGAATTTTCAGCTAGAGTGGGTGGTTCAGTGTCTGCTAAAGCCTGTTCTGCAGGTAGCTGGCAAGAGAACACATGCATGCGAGCACACTCCATAGGCTGCACCAGGCTGCACTCAACAAATGCAGTCCGGGTGGGTGTCGCTGCCATTGTGCATGCCCTGCAGGAATGCTGTCTTCCACGTTTTGCAACTACTACAAAAGTAGTCCATTATGCGCATCTACAGTTTGCAAAGCATATAGTTCTGAACTTGCTTTTGGCGGCATTAGCTCCCTTTGGAGGGGGGACCACGCTGTTTTCTGAGAACTTGTTTTCGGTGCTCTGTCGTCGCGGCTGCAGGTACAAGCATTACTACCAAGGTGCAAGGTTCACGAACGAGTTTCAATGGGTGCACGCAGTCTTTCTACGCATGTCGCCGCATGTACCGCCTTTATCCGTCGTTCAAGTTCATTACGCGATTCCTTGGCGCCTGTACCTCCTAAGCCAATGCACATCCCAACTGTGACAGCAGTTGTATGCAAGCACAAGCATGTGCCTTTTGTTGAGACTACAGTGTCGCCGCTGAATTTATATTGTTGACTTAAAGCTGAAGAGTGCACGGGGGATGGCCTATTCGGTAAGTTGCTGGCCAGGTTTTCCAAATCGGACGCGGCACTTTTTGTTGCGATGTTAAAGCACCGGTTCCACCTTTATATTGTCACCTGTGCTAAGAGAGGAAGACAACGATCGCTATTGAGACGAAGAAGACGACGTAGTGGGTTAGCCTCTCGGTCTCTGATCGGGCCTGTGCCGGCGATATCATCTCCGCTATGCTGTTATTGTCGAGAGCCTGAAAACATTGATCACTCTTTAATTACCTGTCAGCGCTATAGTAGTCAGAGGAAAAGGCATTTCGAAATTTTATTCAGGACTTTAAACATTCCCCTGAATTCTCAGAACATTCTTTCCTTTGGAGCGTCCTCACTAGTTTATAGCAACAGGAACGTCTGCTTAGCCATGTGCAATTTCCTTCGTGACACAAAAAGAATTCATTGCTAATCATCATTCCATCCAAATCTTCGTACCTCGAAATTGCTCCCACTAGTTGATTAAACCTCAAATTATTTTATTAGGGTTCATTTGTATTATAAATAGTCTATCATTTTCTAACATTTCCTTCTTACTTACGTTACCGATTCTTTATTCTTCCTTTGTTTTAGCTCAATTTTTTTCCCTCTTTATATTAACCGCCGGCTTCATGGCCAATCCCCCGTAGTGGGCAAGAGCCAAACTTCAAGGAGAAAAGAAAGAAAGAAAAAATCATTTCTGTTATTAAAACGGCCTTCCCATTTAGCCTTATATCTCTGCTCGTTCCATCGTGGTGGAGGTGCTGGGTAGTGAAAAAGACGGAACTCCGCAGCGGTTTTGTCCTCGGCCGTCCTACCATGCCGACAGACGACCGGGCCGACGGGTCAGCCACGGCGTCAGCACCCGCCCCTGGAGCCCACGCAACGCAAGCACCTACAACGCCGCCACCACCGGTCGTCCTGACCCACCCGCGCGACCCAGGCAATTTCTCTGGTAAAGATACCGAGAACGTCGAGGAATGGTTGGTCCTCTACGAACGCGTCGCAGCGCACAACCGGTGGGACCCGACACTCATGCTAGCCAACCTTGTTTTCTACCTCAAGGGCCTGGCACGCCTCTGGTATGATACCAACGAGGAAGAACTGACGAGCTGGGATTTGTGCAAGCAAAAGTTGCGCGACTTATTCGGCCCACTCGCTGGCGGCAAGTGCGCAGCTACTAATGATTTATCTTGTCGGGCTCAGACGGCTACAGGGTCTTACGTCGGGTATATCCTTGACGTTTTAGCTCTGTGCCGCCGCGTCGATTCCAGCATGTCCGAAGCTGACAAAGTGGGCCATATCCGGAAAGGCATCGCCGATGACGCGTTTAACTTGCTGGTAGTTAAAGACTGGTCTACCGTCGACGAAATTATCAGCGAGTGCAGACGCTTCGAGGGTGCGAAGAGCCGTCGCATCAAGAAGCAGATTATGCGGCTTCCCAACACTGCCGCTACGTCGTCTTGCGAAGATGCTTATTCCTCCCTTCAGCCGACCACCTCAGATAGTGTTCTGCGCATTGTGCGGCGTGAAATCGAGGCTGCATCACCGTCTTTCGTGTGCCCTACGGAGGATACTCAACCGACGATTTCTCTCATACAGGCAGTCGTCCGCGAAGAACTTGAAAACGCAGGCGTTCAGACTGCGTGCTCCGTGACTCGCCCTCCGTCTCGACCTACTGCTCCGTTTCATCGACCACCACCGACGTTTCGTCGCTA
Organism: Hyalomma asiaticum; assembly: GCA_013339685.2. Classification (NCBI taxonomy): domain Eukaryota; kingdom Metazoa; phylum Arthropoda; class Arachnida; order Ixodida; family Ixodidae; genus Hyalomma; species Hyalomma asiaticum. The sequence goes on along the minus strand of CM023488.1, from coordinate 76,542,684 downwards.
CCGAGATCCAGCCCAATGGCGCGCACCTGACGACAAGCGCATATGCTTCACCTGCAGCGGCGTAGGACACATTTCCCGCTATTGCCCTTATCGTCAGCCGTTGTATTCGCGCCCCCCGTATTCCGCACGACGTTCAACATTTAGTGCTGCTAATGAACCAAGCTACCGTGAACCCATGTATCGTGAGCAGACCTATCGTGCGTCAACGCACCGCGACCCTCCGATGTATGCCAGGCCATCAAGCCGGTCACCTTCACCGAACGATCGTCGCTCCCGCTCGCCTCTTCCCCGCCGTCCATCGCCGCACCCTTCTGTACGCTCACCTCAGGAAAACTGAAAAGTGCAGCTCCCGGAGGTGACGCCGCATTGGAACCCCGACTCGGAAATCCTCTACTTACACTGCCGACAGACCAGAACCTAATCGCCGTACAAGTTGACGCCCTACCAGTAGGCGCCCTGATCGACACTGGTGCCCACACCTCAGTTATGAGTGCTGCCTTCCGAAAGTGCCTCAAGAAAGTGATTACACCTGCCGAAACCCGCATAGTGCAAGTAGCAGACGGAGGAATGTCCACAGTGCTGGGAATGTGTACCGCCCCTGTAAGTGTTGGTGGTCGCCACGCGTCCGTATTGTTTCATGTACTTGAACACTGCTCTCACGACGTAATCCTTGGCCTTGATTTTTTTTGTACTCACTCGGCTATAATTGACTGCTCGGCTGGTGTGGTCCAACTCGATTTGCCATATATTCCGAAAGTCCCCGACACAGTAGAGACCCAGCTCTGTTCTGCCGACTTTGTTCGCTTGTTGCCTCAAGCAGTTACCTATATTATTGTTCGACCTAACCGCTCTGTACCGGATGGAGACTACCTGGTCACTCCTTCTGTCAGTGCCTTACTCTCGCACGGCGTCTCCTTTGACGTGACCAAAGCCGTGGGGGCGGCGACATCGACGTCACAGACGTTCTTTTCCCGTCCATTTTCGGTTTCAAGGAGCCTGCCACGGGGAACTAATTGTTCGCGTAGCTCGGACATGCATTCCGCTATTCAAAATTTCATCGTTGAGATAGGTAGTGTCGCGGACGGACTCCAATGTACTCATTTGCTGTACCCACCAATTACTAATAATTATAAAGTTAATTAGCCTAATTTCGCTAATTGTGCGCACAAGTGCTGTAATTGTTCTGTATCCAGAGGCCGCCAATCCGTATACTCGGATGGTACACAAGACATTCCCGCGATATATTTTTTTTCTAATTTTAAAGATGTGTTGCAACTAAAAAAAAACACCCTGTATAGACAAAGTTTGAAACTTAGATAATGCGTGCCGAACATACTAACTTTATTGGAACTTACGAAGCTTGGCTGATGATTTTGTCTTCTACACCAGAAAAGTAGAAACTATATCAGCCAAATGTTCACGAGCGCTTTGATGCTGTTACGGTGAGATGTGTTTATTCGGGGATGACGATCAATGAGAGAGGCCTAGGGACCGAAGGGACCACAGTGCTTGCTAGCGTCTTCTTTCTCTGCTTCTAAGCATCCACTGCGTACCGTAGCATTTCCCCCCTGGCAGACGATGCCCACCGGGCGAGTCACGCTAGCAATATTATTATATGAAACTATGTTGAAAGTTAAGCATGCATGTAGAACAGTCCTTGTACTTTTTTTTCTGGAACGTCAAGCAATGTCGGGCTATGCAAAATATCAAGTGTGTAGTTCATATATAGAGCGGCAAAACGGTACGGTTGGATTCTCTGTTAGCTTAGACTTCAGTTCGACAATGCCGTGCAGAAAATCAAGAAACAAAAGCTTAGCTGGGGCTTGGAACGTGGAGGGAGCACCGTCCTCAAGCATGACTGTCAAAATTTTACTTTATTGATATTTTTAATAGATAAGACTATCCTGTATCATGGAAAGGCTTGTGGATATAGCGTACGCTGTAGGGTTAAAGACACACCAGCGCTTCATTAATACCATCTCTAAAATGGTTGACTTCGAGAGTGTGAGTCAATCACCTTCAAACAATTCACCCTTAATAAAACAAATATACATATTCTTCACAACAGTACTGTGGAATTTATACCGCTGGAGGAAGGACCTTCGATATGAAAAACAGCTGCGAAAGCATTTGCAAAAGATATCTACGAGCTCGAGGTTTCTAAGATAGAAATGTTCAAAGGTCAACTTCCACGGTTTCTTACAATGTTCTCATATCGACGTTTTCCAATGGTACTGATAGTCCCTGTGTACGCCAGGGTGCTCAGAAATGCATCCAATAATTTTGAATAACCAACTGGGAAGTTGTTTTCCAACCGAAAGCGAAACAGGTAGACGCTTCGTGCAGCGTATACGATGACGTAACAGACTCCCCGCAGTCAGAATTATCGCGCTGTTGCCAGAAACATGGAAGCGACGATGTCGCCCGACGATGTATTGAGTTAATCCACCTTTTCTGAACTTCACGCCGATGATTTCAGCGCTGAAGTATGGCCGTTTTGATTGTGGTATCCCGCTACCTCGGGTAGGCAGCGCTGAAGTGATATTGTAAACGACACCAGCCTGCCCGGCTTGTGAATTCGTTAAAGACGTTTCAAATTTATTTCCGGAAAATAAAACAACTTATAACCACCTGCCTTGCCGTATATTATTGCAGGACCCAGAAGAGTATTAAATTAAAGTTTCATTGAGATCAGTGGAAACTGCAAAAGCCGGCGGAGTTTCCCTTTAATACTAGAAAAAATTCACAGCATATCCACGGGGTGAATGATGATGAGTGGGCGAAGCTCCGGAGTGAACCACCGATAAACCGTTAATCTTCCGTGTAATTCGCCCAGTCGATCATCATGTAAAGACGTCAGAAACACTCTATTCGAACGCTGGGATCTGGCGTTTAAGGGGACGCTAGCACAAACGCGTTACAAACATGCAGTACACTCTAGTAAGGGGGGAGAGGCCACAGCGTCTTACGCAGCCCCTTACAGAGGCCGGAACGAGCACCGCGTTTGCCGACGCCATCACATGACTGCTGAAAGAGTATAAGGCGGAGAGGCCACAGCGTCTTACACCAGCTTCTTACACGCGCCGTAACGCGCTAGCACAAACCCATCATCATCGTTAGAAACGGACAGCCTTTCGCTCTCTCTCTCTCTTTCTGTCTCACACAGGACAGCAGATGGAAGAGTGAGAGAGCTCGCGCGCCACCTGACGTTCCTGAAGGCAACTCGGAGGTAAACAATGGCTGCTAATGGGAATGAGAGACAGAAGAAGTCGGCTTTTAGCTAACACTTACACTTCTACTTCTACTAACGTTCCTACTGGAACATGCCAATGGCTGCTAATGGGGAATGAGAGACAGAAGAATTCGGCTTTTATTTAACGCGCACGCTGCGAATTTTTTATTGTTCAACAACGCACAGGGGAAATCTCCCACCGGCACCACCTTGGAGGTCAAAGCGTAAGACTGGTTACGCACTACGACTACGACGAGGGACGAACGGGTGCCGCTTTAAGGAGCTTCGCCCCTAAAAATGAACACTGTTGATAGAAGTTCACACAAGGAACCATCGCCCTTCCGCTTCTAACTGCTTGGGAAAAACGAATTTAACAGAACTTCTTATTTCGCATGCTTTCTCGGTATCTCATTCTGCTACATTGAATTTGTCTATTGACAGTACTTCAAATGGCCAATTAAATCTCCAAGGCGTTGGTATGACCGTTACTGTGATTGAATGTTCATGCTAAAGACGCTGGTTTGGTGTATGCAAGTTTGGTGATACCAAGTGCACAAGATGGCCAAGAGAGCACAGAGACGTAGGCGGATATATAGATAGATAGATAGATAGATAGATAGATAGATAGATAGATAGATAGATAGATAGATAGATAGATAGATAGATTAAAGGGACACGTTCGCCAGGAAATGCACTGCATTTCATAGGGTGATTCATTGGCGAGTGGGTTTCAAAATGCAGTCAATCCTTCACTCTGTGGCTAAGCAAAAAGGTAACGCTAACAGAGTAACAGGTCACGAAGTCAGATATTCTTGTACGGACAGCTTCACTTGCGTACTCCGGAAGTTAAGCTACCCATACGAGAACATCTCACTCCGCGAACTTGTATTATTTCATCACGCAGCACAGGTCTTCCGGATTTCCGTGCAATAGTGTGCGAACTGAGAGCGGCGCAGTGCGGTGACTCGACAAAAACGGTTGTTCAAGTGTCGTACTGTAGTGCTGGTATGCTCATTGCCTTTGCTCACGCACCAAAGGCGGAGGAGACGCCCTAGCAGGAAGTAGTCAAACAAAGGAAAAGGATAGAGACCAAGCTTGGTAGACGCATGGAATAAATGTCAACTGCGAAACGCAAGATAATTTAAAAGTGTAAAGATATACTGCTTGGGCGCGTCACAGGCATTCACCAGTAAGACGGCTGTGGCATATGCTAGCATCATCTCAGATACGTCTAGTTTGGGAGTACGCTTTATCTCCTTGGTAAACGAGGTGCTAAAGAGCACGCAACATGAAGTGTGGACATACATACAGATATGACGTGCTCTAAGAATGAAAATTCCACTATAGGTCGTCCCGCTAAGAACCGAAAGAAACACCGTCATTTCAGTTAATTCGTATGAAGTCAAACGACCTAGAAAGGAAATAAGGTAGACTCATTAGTAAAGAATTCACTTCGTGCGAGATAAATACGCACTTTGTCTCGACAATATCGAAGAAATGTACTAGTCTGCTTTCCAAGGGCTTTTGTCTCCGGAGGCGTAGCAATCTTTGACGCTATTTGACGCTTCCGACACGTTGAAAAAGCAAGCTTTGTATTGTGCTTGTTTCGATGGACGAGAGAGGCACAGGGACGCCTACCAAAATTTTTTCTCACTGTGTACTGACGAGGGAATGAAAAATCAAAGGAAGCATTTAGTTCTATATTTCTAGTCCATACACCAAAGCAAGAATAGCTTGAAAGCAGGAAAAACTGCTGCATATTGTTCCTGAAATATAGCACGTGGGCAACAGTAGACATCGATCCTAAGCTAGCCTTCACTGAGCAGTGCGTACACGTTGGGTGGGGAGCTGCTAAAGACATTTCTTTCCTGGCCTGGAACAAAATGCACGTTGCATTTCCTGCGCATTACTCGAGTGATCCCTGTGAAGTTGGAGCATTTCACGGGAGGTAGGCAGTGCGGTTATCCTTCCATTTCAGCATGGTTTTACATTTCGGTCTTGGGCAACACTTCACGCAGTTCCGTTTTTTTTTTTTGAAGTGTTCACAATGTATTCATTGTAAAGACCGTCTGTGCTTGGTGTTCTAGAGATCTGTTCATATTGGCAGCCAGTTGACACGGCTATAAAATTGCAGGAGCAAGCAGACGCAACATGAACACGCTGCAAAACAACGTGCTAATATATTTACACCACAGTACATGAAGTCCTCGTTCGATTTTGCTGCTACAAAAGGAACGTGCCTACTTTCGCATCCCGATGTCAATCTCCTCGAGCGGCTTCCACACTTTAGGCTTCGGTCCGCTTCTAATGGGACAATATAGCAGCAACTCCGACCTTAGAAAGCGAGAGCCGAAGCCCCATCTACAGACGTGTTTCTCTACGCAATGCAGGCCTCTTGCATTGCGTCTTCAGCATAGCCGTTCGACCCACTGGAGGGGGGTGTCGTCTGCATAGATAGCGGAGCCAACACACCCCACCTTCCAAGCTCGTCGGCTAAGCCCTGCATCGTTATGTTAAACAAGAGCGTCGGGTAACCGACCCTGGCTTACCCCTTTGCCCGAGATCACGAGCTTGTGATCTCAAATCTCCTAATTTGATTGTGGCCCGCGTACTTCCGAGAAAGAACTGCACAAAGTTGTAAGATCGCTCCCCCAAGTTGAGGCGGGAGATCGAGTTTTGAGTATGCCTATGTGATATTGATACGGTGCGTCAAATGGTAGTGGAGCAACAGCAGCAAAAACAAGGAGGTACACAGAGCAGCGAAGAAGAGAAGAATGACGTGCAGTCCCGCCATATCGCTTGCCGCCTAGCTACCTCGAAAAAACCCTCCAGCACGCCCTGTAACAGAGTGGTGGAGGTGGGCCTCCTCGAGTGATAATAAGCGAATATAGGCGTCAGTTCACAGCTGATGTCGTTGAAGAACTACTTCGGTTTTGCGCCTCTCACCTGTGACACGCCACGCCCTATCAACCACAGAACAATGGGCTGACAGAATGGAAGGCCTTTTCTTGATCGAGACTAAGAATAGCCCTCGTGTCCCTTGTGCCGTTTCTAATATGTCGTGCTTGAGGAGTAGCATCACGTACTGCGTGGAGGGGTGAGGCCGGAAGCCAATCATCTTGTTGGGAAAGAGACGCGCGTCCTCGATGTGCATAGGGATTCGATCATTTATCACATCCTCCGCTACCTTGCCCAAACAGGGCGTGAGGGAGATGGGCCGGAGATACTCAGCCCCGGGGCTGCCTCCAGGTTTGGGAATCAGAACGACTGACGCAACCTTCCGCTCATCTGGAAATACACCCGATTCTCAAATGCGGTTCGTCGCTGCCGTTATGACTAATCGTCCTGTCATCTAAATAGCACAGGTCTTACGGATTTTCGTGCAATAGTGTGTGAACTGAGAGCGGCCCAGTACGGTGACTCGACACAAACGGTTGTTCAAATGTCGTACTGTAGTGCTGCTATGCTCATTGCCTTTGCTCATGCGCCAAAGGCGGAGGAGACGCCCTAATAGGAAGTAGTGAAACAAAGGAAAAGGATAGAGACCAAGCTTGGTAGACGCATGGAAGAAATGTCAACTGCGAAACGCAAGATAATTTAAAAGTGTAACGACATACTGCTTGGGCGCGTCACAGGCATGCACCAGCAAACGGCTGTGGCATCTGCTAGCATCATCTCAGATACGTCCAGTTTGGGAGTACGCTTTATCTCCTTGGTAAACGAGATGCTAAAGAGCACGCAACATGATGTCTGGACATACATACAGATATGACGTGCGCTAAGATGGAACATTCCACTATAGGTCGTCCCGCTAAGAACGGAAACAAACACCGTCATTTCAATTAATTTGTATGAAGTCAAACGACCTAGAAAGGAAATAAGGTAGACTCATTTGTAAAGAAGTTCACTTCTTGCGAGATAAATACGCACTTTGTATCGACAATACCGAAGAAATGTACTATTCTGCGTTCCAAAGGCTTTTGACTCCGGAGGCGTAGCTATCTTTGACGCTATTTGATGCTTCCGACACGTCGAAAAATCAAGCTTTGTATTGTGCTCGTTTCGATGGACGAGAGAGGCACAGGGACGCCTACGAAAATTTTTTCTCACCGTGTACTGACGAGGGAATGAAAAATCAAAGGAAGGATTTAGTTCTATATTTCTAGTCCATACACTAAAGAAAGACTAGCTTGAAAGCAGGAAAAACTCCTGCATATTGTTGCTGAAATATAGTTTTGTTGCGTGTGGGCAACAGTAGACATCGATCCTAAGTTAGCCTTCGCTGAGCAGTGCGTACACGTTGGGTGGGGAGCTGCTAAAGACATTTCTTTCCTGGCCTGGAACAAAATGTACGTTGCATTTCCTGCGCATTACTCGAGTGATCGCTGTGAAGTTGGAGTATTTACAGCGTCCCTATTTCACGGGAGGTAGGCAGTGCGGTTATCCTTCCATTTCAGCATGGGTTTACATTTCGGTCTTGGGCAACACTTCATGCAGTTCCGTTTTTTTGAAGTGTTCACAATGTATTCATTGTAAAGACGGTCTGTGCTTGGTGTTCTCGAGATCTCTTCATAGTGGCAGCCAGTTGACACGGCCATAAAATTGCAGAAGCAAGCAGACGCGACATGAACACGCTGCAACACAACTTGCTAATATATTTACACCACAGTATACGAAGTCCTCGTTCGATTTTGCGGCTACAAAAGGAACGAGCCTACTTTCGCACCCCGATGTCAGTCTCCTCGAGCGGCTTCCACACTTTAGGCTTCGGTCCGCTTCTAATGGGACGATATCGCAGCAACTCCCACCTTAAAAGGCGAGAGCCGCAGCCCCATCTACAGACATGTTTCTCTACGCAATGCAGGCCTATTGCATTGCGTCTGCAGCATAGCCTTTCGACCAACCGGAGGGGGATGTCGTCTGCATAGATAGCAGAGCCAATACACCCATCTTCTCAAGCTCGTTGGCTAAGCTCTGCATCGCTATGTTAAACTAGAGCGGCGGGATCACCGATCCTGGCTTAGCCCTTCTAAATAAATCTAAATAGCACAGCATTTTGTTAGTCACACCATCTGGTCCTGAGGCTGACCTTCTATTGAGCTTTTGCGATGTTTCGCGAATACCTGCATCCTGAAACGACTTATCTAGGCCCTCGGCTCATCCTCCTTCATATATTGGGCATTTCGTCCACACAGGTCCAGCATCGTCCGCCAGGGGAAGATACCTCCTGGCCAAGCGCGTGGCGATTTCTGCATCCTTATGGAGTTGCCTTTCGTCATGGAGTATTGCACGCGCCACCCTATTCTGATTGGTTTTAGTCTTATTCCCGTGCAGCAGGTCAATCCACCATATGACACATCTCGTGCCATTCCTGTCTCTCGAGCACTTGGCAGTGTGCCATAATTTGCTTGTTTAGCCCGGCTAGGCTGTTTCTAAGAGTACGATTATGGCTTTGCGTTCTCCATCTCGCTAGCAGGGATTCCTTGGCCTTTATTAGGTGAACTAATCTACTATCCATTTCATCTACCTCGAGCTGCGTGTCTATCGACTTCGTCGCTTCTTCGACATCTCTTTTGACTCTGTCCTGGAAGTTCTCCAGAGGATCGCATCCTCTTTCCTCCCTGATCTTATGGAAATGATTTCAGTCTACATATTTGAATGTCCTTTGAGGCTTTCTGCCTACCTGTAACATGCTGCTAACAATATAATGATCGCTTCCCAATCTCAATCCCAAGTTAGTCCTGGAAAATTCTGCTGCCAACCCCACGAATGTGAGGTCCGGAATCGTATGCTGTGACACGGAGTTGTCTATCCTTGTGGGGAAATTGGAATCGGTGTTTAACATGAGGCCAAGATCTGTCATTGCATGCCAGAGGTTCTCGCCCTTGGGTGTGGAGTGGGCGTAACCCACGCCTGATGCTGGGCATTAAAATTCCCGGCCACAACGATGAGGGCCCCGGCCCTGCCTGCCATAAAACCGCCTTAGCCAGCAATGAAATGACGCGATGCTACCATACTCTAGGGGAACTGTACACGTGAAGTATGAATACGCTTTGCTTGAGCTCGCCGCTCGGGATAACCTCGCCAAAATGGCATACAATTTTGCACCTACACATGCTTTAATCGTGCTCAATAAATGTATGTTTGTTACAGACCAGGGTGGAGACCCTTGCCCTCCGGCCCTTTCTTTACTTACGATTTGTAGCCCGACAGACAAAATCTATCCACTCATACCTCTTACAACAGGATAATCTGTGGCCTCGAATCTTTCGACCTGAGGAACTGTTGAATAGGTGCCCTTTTTTGTGAGATGCCCCAACAGTTCTACTTGAACACATAAATTTTGGTCTGCCTTTCTGTTTTTTTGAGTCTGTCAGACGATTCAGCTACCCGGGCCAAGCTTAGGCACTTGCCTAACGCCCAGCCATATTGTCGATCAAAAAGCAAATATTACGCATATCTGAGGCTAAACATCAATACTTAAGGATGAGGTGGTTTGTTCCTTTACTAGAAAAACAGATACGCAATTCTAAAGGCCCTAGTGTTTAAACAGCCTAGTGTTTCTTAGGCGGCGCTAAAAAGGCGACGCTATGCACGAAAAAGGGGCCGACCATCCTGGCAGTTGCCCAAGGATTCTGCACAAGCTCAGGTTTCCGGACGGCGCTGCCAGATGTCGCCCATATCTCACGCAGCGTAGTAGGGCGGCAGAAGACAATCGTCTTTCGACGACATTTGCAGCGAAGAACGTATATAAGTGGCCATTTTTAACGAGAGAATAGCTATATTGCAACTACTTTCTTTTGCGTAATTGACTTAGAATACTCGGCCAACAAAACTGTAGCATTTTTTCATCATATCTACTTTTTTTCATTTTACCAATCCAAGGTTATAATGGGCGTAATTTATAAAAATGCATTACGTTGCTCTAAGTATGCCAGTTGATTAAAGCGTCATCACTCTCAATTTTTCCAATTCTATATGCTGGATAAACCAGTTAACTGAAGAAAGATCTAATACTTATAGTTCTAAGCTATGTTAGCGAAGGAGCAACACAGCAAATCTACGGCGCCCAATAGATAAGGCTTATTCCTCATTTTTGCCATACGATCAGTTTGTGAATGTTTTCTGCTGAAGTCGTCGCCAGGCTAAAATTCCCTATTGGACTAATTAAAGGCAGATTGAATTATGTAAAACCATATTCATGGATGTTGCAAGATAGTTGAAATGGCGGCGCATAGTACCTATTACTCCGAAGAACTGATACAATTGTCAATCCCATGACAGAGTTTTCGAGAAATATACGCCACGCAATTTGAAAGATGGTAGTACCGTTTAATTTAATGGGTGATAGTTGCCTGTTACATGTATGAAACAGCACTACCTTTTCTTCTTACTTGTCGGCCACGTGTGTACACTTGGAAGCTTGTTACTGGCTGCAGTTGATATTTCAGCATCTGAGTGACCTTCAAACATAAAGCTTGTGTCGTGTGTATAAATCACGAACTTGGGATGTATCAAAGTTGACTATGCCAATGATGTCTAATATGAACAGATACGCACCCAGTTTGATCCCCTGCGGGATGCCTGTTCTTACAGGTGTCAACTCGTAATAGCCCGTGTATATAGCTCCAATTGGGACATGCATTGCAGGTAGGACGTAGCAAGAGATAGAGCTTCACCTCGAATACCACGCCGAACTCTTATACAGAATTGAAAATTTCAACGTCTTGGTGCCGGCTCTAATATTCAGGCACAGCATGTTCTTTTTGGTATACAAATTACCATTGCCGCAATTTTTACCATGCGTTCAAAAAAGCAGACTTCACGTTAACCCTTTCGGACTATTTGGAGCATATTCGCTTTTGCGATTTCCAAATAAATACGAGCACGATATAAGATGAATTCGGCTAAGATGGATCTCGAGTGCATCGGTAATAATAGTAATATTAAATGGTGGTGTTATTGACACGCAAGAAACTAGCTGTGATTTTAAGGCACGGCTCGTACTGGAGGGCATCGAAGTGATTCGCAGTGAGGAATAATGATTTGGTTACCTGGGGGTAACAGAAAACGCTAAAATATAGTACTAGACGAGAATACTTGAGGCGAGAAGCAGGTTAAGGAAGGCACAACTGGGATTTTAGGGCAGATACACTTGTCGTATATAAGAGTACTCAGGAAGCAGGAACATGGCAGCGCGATTCTTGACCTACTAAGAGCATTCGTGGAATTAAAAACAGAAAAAGACTGCTGATGTGCTTGGCTCATTTTAATAACCTAGAGTTTATGCCGTTATACCACACGAAGACGAATCTTTAATGACTCAGTAACTATTCAATGATGCCGTTCGCGCCGAAAGTGATGTTTCTGTTGCAGCGTAATTAGACGGTGACAATAGAGGAAGAATTTCGGGCTTTCCATTAATAAATACAGAGCAGAAAGCAGTGCTTAACGCATTCACCAGTCTGAGATTCCGCCACAGGGGACCCAGAACTGTCACGCAGAAAAGCAGTGCTTGACCAGTGGGGCTTCATGCTCTGCCAGAAGCGTCTCAGGTTAGTGGGTAACATGCAGGGCAACGTCGCAGAGTAAAATCCCCGTTTGTTCTACGCGACTAGCTTTTTGCATTGCTTGGCTGCAATATAATATTTCTCCCATTCAAAGTCAGATCGCTAAGACTCGGCAGAACAGAAGAGACATTTCTTCTTGATTAGGCGTTTCACAGGGGTATTAAGCCATGGGCACTTTTTCGGTTCAGTGTTTGCTTAGCTACGAACGTACATTTTCTATTTTCACTAGATGCAGGAATATCGATTTAAACAGCTGTTTTGAGTGAACGAAGGTGAAAGTCGGCCTCGGAGTTTTCGTAAAAGGACGTTAAATGTTGGAGCATGTTCGCTCAGTCACCACTGCTATAAAGCGTCAGCTTTTCTTTCGCATGTTTGAATGGATATGTTGTATGAGAATGTACATGCAGTATCTCATGGTCACTGAGCCCATTTAAATAAGTGATGACGGAAAGGCTTTTAGGGTGTGCAGTTAGGATTAAATCGAAAATGTTAGCCGAGTGTTCTTCAGTGCGGGTCCAATTGGATGACAACCTTTTTAATACAAATGTGAGACGCGTGTTGATCAATTAATTGGTCATGTTACTTTCTTCAGTGTGAAAGCGAGATATGACCAGGTAATAGACGAGAAATGAAATTAAGAAAATGTAGAAAAGGCGCTTTAGCATTTGACCATTTTGCGCAACGCATTGTGGAAAGCAAGCAGAATTGAGTAAGAGGGCGACAGCAAATCGCGAAGAATGATGCCCAGCCGTGTGTAGGCACATATGTGAAATCCACGGTGGGGAACTTCCCCATGATTTTCTGCGTGCTATGTTTTCATAACGTACAAACAGCGCGTAGATACTACAAATAAAAAAAAATAGGTATCAGCTCACGGCAGTGACGGCAACTGAAGCTTTGCTCAGGAATCATTAGAAAAGCCGTAAAAAACTCGAGTGTTACAATATATGTTGGCACTTTTCAGGTAGACCTCCTCGAAGAGACATGGGAACATCTAACGCACTACGTAGTGTGCAGCGCAGTTATCGTTGGTAAGTCTTATTCCATGACAGGTCCTTCTGAAATATTCACTGTTCACGTTGACAAATATTCTCAACAAATTGTCACTACTTGGTCTTCCCAAATAGGTCTTCACTATTTCGAGAGCTAGACATGAAGGCCAATTTCTTGCGTCATACATTGCTGAGAGATTAGTTGACCGCACATGCGTCTTGTGTTTATTCAGGCTCAACGAGCCTTAACGTAACGTAGAGGCATCCGCAATCAAGTGGACATCAACATTTTAACTTCTCTATCCGATGAGTTACGCCTGCTTAACGCCTTGCCCAATTCCGAGCTTGCCTGGAATATACCTAAATACCCCAGACTCGGGTACTTGTGTATGCGCCGCACGTGAATGGGCACAGGACGTTTAATTGCCTTCCCATTGCTTTGATTCTTGGATAACCTTACGTGTTGCGAGTGATATGAATGCTCAAACGAACTCAGCTTAAGCGCCAGCGAGGAAGGGTTATCCTGTGGTGTCATCCCACTACTTGTTTCCTAAGCATCAGTCGCTAATAATAACACGACGAAAATTCAATTCTCGTGCATCATGCAGAGAAAACCCATAGGTGCACCGCATCCTATGAGAGAAGCAGGAACCAGTCCCTTAATATTTGTTATTAACGTGCGCTTTCCAGTTTTGGATGACTGTAAATGTATAAACCAAGCTCGAATTTTAAGTGATGCGTGCGAAATATTTGATTTTACTGGAAAATACGAAGTTTGGCTGAGGATTTTGTCTTCTACATTCGAAAAAGTACAAAGTTGATCAGCACAGACATTCACGATCCCTTTGATATTATTATAATCAAACCATGTTGAATGTTAAGCATGCATGTAGAATAGTCGCTGCTTCTTTTTTGTTTCGAACGCGCAGAAAGTTCGCCCTATCCCAAAGTGTGAAGTGGATTGTTCATATATAGTGGCGAAACGGTGCGGTTGGAATTTCGGTTAGCATAGTGTGTGGTAAGACGCTGCCGGTGCGAAAAGGAAAGAAAAAACGGCTCCGCTCGAGCTTGCAATGCGGAGCACTGTCCTCAGACATGAGCGCGAATATTTTTTTAATACACAATGACTACTCCGTGTGGTCGAAATGCTTCTGGATATATAGGAGCATCAGTCTATGCTGTGACGTTAAAGAAATACCATCACTTCGTTATTCCTCGCGCAAAAAAGGCAATTGACCTCCCGAGTCAGCGTGACTAAGCTTCGCCCCGCCACGGTGGTCTAGTGGTTATGGTACTCGGCTGCTGATCCGAAGGTCGCGGGATCGAATCCCGGCCGCGGCGGCTGCATTTCGATGGAGGCGAAATGTTGAGGCCCATGTGCTGTGCAATGTCAGTGCACGTTAAAGACCCCCAGGTGGTCGAAATTTCCGGAGACCTCCACTACGGCGTCTCTCATAATCAGAGCTGGTTTTGGGACGTTAAACCCCACAAATCAAATCAATGACTAAGCTTCAGCCAATTCACCTTAAATAAAAAAATATACTAATTGGTGAGAACAGTAGTGTGGAATCTATCCCGCTGGAGAAAGGGTTTTCGACATGAAAAACCGATGCCCATGCTTTTACGACGCATATCTACGATCAGAAGCGTATAATGTTGCGAGAGAGAAATGCTTGTTACTGGAATAAATAAACATCATGGATAGAGGCTCACAACAAGGAACCTTCCGCGTTCCTGTCTCGCCTAATTGGTAACAACGAGTTGATATTTATATCCTATTCCTAATTTTCCGAGACCTCTCAGGTTCCATTGAACTCACTTTACGTATTGGCAGTACTTCAAGTGGTCAATCAAAAGTCTATAGCGGTAGTATGACCGTTACTATGACCAAGTGGTAACCCTAAAGATTCCGCTTTGGTGTATGCCAAAGTTTGGTGTATACCAATGTGAACGAGATGACCAGGAGGACACCCAGACGTGCTGGTAGCAATAACAGTTGTTAAATCAAAGGGAATTCACCGAAGGTATGCAGGGACCGCCCCTTTAATGGGGTGGTCCCTGCGTACGTTCTTGCGTTCGTCTGGTCCCTGCATACCACCGGTGTTAAGGCGGTGGTCCTTGCGAACACCGCGTTACGGATACCAGGAGTACGGATCCCCATTGGCATTGACCGCTGCTTGGGCTCGTCCAACCAAGGTCTTTTGGCCCTGAAGGTCAGTACAGTCAGCAGGGTCGCCTGTCAATCCTCCCTCGTTGGGTTAGGGATAGAGGGTGTAGCAGGATTAGAGGGGCAGGCTTACACAATGGGGTAGATGCCCGAAGAATTCTCACCCACAGTTACGGCCAACTGAAGAAAAAGGCGGGAACGAAGTGTTTGGGAGCTCCCGGCCACTGCATAATGTTCGTGTAGGACAGCAGTAGAACCCAGACCTCTGCTTTACTTGAGCCTTTACCATGGCCGTGTCCCCCTTCCCATTCTCCCAGTGTAGGGTAGCCAACCAGACGCCTTTCTGGTTAACCTCCCACCTTTCTGTTTTCCCCTTCCTTCATTCCTACACGGCCTTGGATAAAGGCTGTGGTCTGATTAGTAGTGGTGCGAACTTTTGCGGAAAGAATTAATCGAACTGAATTCGAGGTCGTACTGATCGGGGGTAGTCGAGAGGGTATGTCCGATGAGAGAGAGCGCGGGCGGCGGCGTAGGCAGCGTCACTCCTTTTTAGTCCCATGTGAGCAGGATTTCAGACTACACGGCGCGCTGCAGGGTTCCCCCTGATAGCCGGAGTGTGTCAATTGTCGGCAACCTAGGTGGGCGACATAGCCGTTTTCGATGTTTATTCAGGCCCCTCGCGAGTCAGAGATGATAGTTTGCAAGTTTAGTATGACAAGCTGCCAATGCAATGGCGACTTCCTCCGCATGGGTTACAATCCACACTAGTGAAGTGAGCCCGTTAACTGTTCGGTTCTCATGGACGACAGTCGCCGTATACCATAGCCCGTGGTGTGGGCCGGATGCATCCACGCAGAACCCGCCGGGTTTCGATCCATAATGGCGGGCCAGGGCTTCAGCCCGCGCTAGGCTCCGGTCATTACGGTCTCTTTTTGTCAAGTAGCTTGGGAGAGGGTGCACGTGGAGGGCAGGATTTGAACGCGATCTTCCGTGACGTTGGTGTGTCTGGTGTGTAAGCGGGCTAATAGGCGGCCACCAGGCACTGTGTTTGAGAGGTGAGTGTACTCAGTTGTGAGTTGGGCCTCTCGAAGCTCCCGAAAAGTGTTCTCTGCCCATACCCATGAGACGCTGGATCGAGGTGTTTAAGGGAAGGCAGAGAGCCGGCTGCACAATTTTGCGAAGGATGACTTCAAGTGCATCTTCGTCTTGCTTCCGCAGGTGGTGGTATGGAGTAGAGTCTAAAATTGTACTGGTGGAAGGGGTTTTATTGGCGTCCAGTAGCAGCGGTCAGGCGCGTCCACTGAGTAGCAGCGTTCACTAGCAGGGGTCCGCCTCGGCACCAACAGCTCGCGCTCTAGGCTCGCACCTCTTGCCTAGGCAGCATCCCACTATATTCCGTGGGTTCGTTCCTCCCCACTACAATACCCCGGTGGCGAAAAGGAGCCATCCTGGCGACTCAAGGGGACGCTAGAATAAGGGTGTTATGATACGGCTTGAGGCGGCTCACGTGGACCACCTGGCGACCAAGGCGGCGCTTGTCCGGGGAAGGGTTCACGGACTCAATGACGTACGTGACAGCAGATGGGCGGTCAATGACGCGATAAGGTCCGTGGTACTTTGGAGCAAACTTTGGACTAAGACCAGCTGAGTGGAACGGTAGTCGGAGCCACACGTGGGAGGCAGCTGCGAAAGTCTCCACCGAGAGATCGCGGTCATGGCGACACTTCTGAAGGGCTTGGCTGTCCGAAGTGAACGCGCGAGCCAGCTGACGGCAATCTTCGGCGTACCGGGCGATTTCTGAAACATGGCTGAATTCTGAAGGGTCCGGTCGATACGGCAAAATGGTGTCGAGTGGTGTGGAGGGATCGCGGCCATATAGAAGAAAGAATGGAGAAAAGCCTGTAGTAGACTGTGTTGCGGTGTTATAGGCAGATGTGATGAAGGGAAGAATGACGTCCCAGTTGGAGTGGTCGGAATTGATGTACATGGCCATCATGTCTCCCAGCGTTCGATTGAAGCGCTCCGTTAGACCATTTTTCTGGGGGTGGTAGGCAGTAGACGTTCGGTGAATAGTACGGCATGAACGAAGGAGCTCTTGAAGGACGTCAGATAAAAACAAACGTCCCCTGTCACTGAGTAGTTCGCGTGGCGCGGCATGGCGGAGAACGAAATGGCGTAAAATGAAGTTGGCGACGTCACGAGCACCGGCGGAAGGAAGGGCGGCTGTCTCCGCGTACCTGGTTAGATGGTCCACAGCCACGATCACCCATCTGTTGCCAGAGACAAAGCTCGGGAGAGGGCCGTAAAGATCAATTCCTACTCCGTGGAAGGGACGTGCAGGACACGGTAGAGGTTGCAGGAGTCCGGGCGAATGAGGAAACGCCTTGCGTTGTTGGCAGGATGGGCAGGATCGAATGTATTTGCGCACAAATGTATACATTCCACGCCAATAGTAGCGTTGACGCAGCCGCTGATACGTTTTCAGAGCGCCGGCGTGAGCATGTTGTGGATCAGCATGAAAGTATTCGCAAACGTCGGACCTCATGTGGCTGGGGATGACTACCAGCCATTTGCGACCATCTGTATGATAATTGCGACGATATAATAGTTCGTCCCGTACCGCGAAATGCGAGGCTTGGCGGCGAAGAGCACGGGTGTATGCAGAAGTTGAGCCGGAAAGAACATTCAGAAGAGAGGCGATCCAGGGGACTTTCCGCTGTTCAGATGGCATGTCTGTGACGGTAAGTGCAGCTAAGGAAACGGCACCGGGTGAGAGTGGCGCGTCAGTTGAGTTCAGTGGCGAGCGGGAGAGTGCATACGCGTCAGAGTGCTTTCGGCCTGATCGGTACATGACGCGAAAGTCAAATTCCTGCAGGCGAGGAGCCCAACGTCCAAGGCGACCAGAAGGGTCCTTGAGGGAAGCCAACCAACAAAGAGCGTGATGGTCGGTAACTATGTCGAAAGATTGGCCGTACAAATAAGGACGAAATTTGCTTATCGCCCAGACGATTGCCAGACACTCTTTTTCAGTGACCGTGTAATTTGCTCCTGCTTTCGTGAGGGCCCGACTAACATAGGCTACAACATATTCTGAAAAGCCGGGCTTACGTTGTGAGAGTACTGCGCCAAGTCCCACGCCACTAGCGTCTGTGTGAACTTCGATAGGCGCTGTCGGGCCGTAATGCCGCAATATAGGTGGCGATGTATGTAGCTGTCGCAGTTTGATGAAGGCTTCTTCGCAGGCTGTTGTCCAATTTGAGAGAGTACCAGAACCACCAAGCCTTTTTGTCAGAGGCGCTATTATAGAGGCGAAGTTCCGGACAAAACGACGGAAGTAAGAGCACAAGCCCACGAAGCTCCGTAGTTGTTTGACCGTTGTGGGCTTTGGAAACTCGGCGATAGCGCGGAGTTTATCAGGATCTGGAAGAATTCCGTCTTTCGATACAACGTGCCCAAGTATGGTTAGCTGGGTAGCTCCGAAGCGACATTTCTTCAGGTTAAGTTGAAGGCCCGCATTGGTAAGACATTGTAGAATTGTGCGAAGACGGTCGATGTGCGTGGCGAAATCGGGGGAGAACACGACGACATCATCAAGATAGCATAAGCATATCTGCCATTTTAAGTCCCGTAAAATGCTGTCCATCATTCGCTCGAATGTTGCTGGCGCGTTGCAAAGACCGAATGGCATGACTGTGAATTCGTAGAGACCATCCGGTGTGACGAACGCTGTCTTTGGTCGATCAGTCTCGGCCACCGGAACTTGCCAGTAACCCGATCGCAAGTCGAGAGAAGAAAAGAACACGGCGCCTTGCAGACAATCGAGAGCGTCGTCGATTCGAGGAAGAGGGTAGACTTCCTTTCTAGTAATTTTGTTGAGACGTCGGTAGTCCACGCAAAATCTAATAGAGCCGTCTTTCTTTTTTACGAGCACAACAGGTGAAGACCAAGGGCTACAGGAAGGCTCGATCACTCCTCGCTGAAGCATCTCGTTAACTTGGTCCGTAATGATGCGACGTTCCGTTGCTGATACACGGTAGGGGCGCTGCCGGAAAGGCGGGTTAGTCCCAGTGTCTATTTTATGCACAGTGGTGTTCGTCCGGCCTAAGGACACGTGAGGGAAATCGAATGAGGTTCTGAACTCGTTGAGAAGGGTGATAAGCTGCGCCTGTTGATCGGGAGCGAGGCCACTGTCGATGGAACGGTGAAGTGCATCCGAGGACACGTCATCTGAAGCACGGTGAGGAGTCAGCGCGTTCAGGTGAGGGTTTGGACTGGTCTCACGGAATCAATGGGCACGATTACATCACCGTCCACAGAATGAACGTGGCCAAGTGTCTCATTACGGCGCAAGGTTAGAAGGCACGGGTTCGTGTTACAAACAAGTATGCCAGCGTCATTCCGATCAAGTGCCAGCACGGCAAATGGCAGCGACGTGTGGTGGCGACGAATAAACAGGTCGGACGGCGTGAACAAAACAATAGAGTGAGAAGGTGCAGCCCTTAAAACAGGAACCATGACGGCGCTGAGAGGGGGGACGTCAGTGTCACTAGCAACGGCAAGCTTGTACACACCAGGTACGGCTTCATCAGCAGGGGGAGTATCGGGAAATGAAGCTAGTTCCAGCTGAGCGCGAGCGCAGTCAATAACAGCGTGATGGCGCGACAAGAAATCCCACCCGAAGATGACGTCGTGGGAACACGAAGCGAGAACAAGAAACTCGATATGGTACATTACGTCTCGAATGAAGACTTTGGCGGTACAAGCTGCAACAGGTCGAATTCGCTGTGCGCTTGCAGTACTGAGAGAGAATCCCGAAGGTGGCGTCGTCACTTTACGAATAGAACGGCAAAGACTCTGACTTATCACAGATATAGCGGCACCAGTATCCACAAGCGCAAGAGTTGGTACACCTTCGACGAATACTTCGATAACATTGGCGGGAGACAGGCGAGGACTTGCACGGGTGGACGACGACGCAGCTCGTGCCTCCGGAGCTGCGGCAGTCAGTTTTCCGTCTCAGGCGTAGTGGATCGGCGACGCATGGGTGACAGTGACCGGCGTCGCGGTGAGTGTGAACGACGGGAAGGGAAGGGCTGAAAATCGGAAGAAGGCTGGGGGTCGCGGGTGTGCACTTCTGGTGGCGGATCGCGTTGAATGTGGTATGGCGGCCGGAAAGTATACTCGGGGTAGGTCGAGGTGCTCGGGGTCGCCGGAAGTCGCCGACGGCAGAAGCGTGCAACATGACCTGGATTCCCGCAGGCGTAACAAATTGGTTTGTTGTCAGGAGTGCGCCAGGGATTTCCGTAGTACGGCTGCACACCAGTAAATGGTGTTGTCGGACGTCGAACAGGTAGAGCGGGCGGCGCTGACATTTGACGCGGTGGCTGTGCAGCAGCAGCCGCATACGTCAGTGGCGCGGCGACAGGTGTCGGCTGAGGGGCGGGTGGCAACGCTTCGGAGATTTGGTCCTGAATTACCTGTCGTATGGTCGGCGTTAAGCAATGCGTAGGAGTTTCCGTGGTCGGCAAGTGCGATAAACACGATAGTTGTCGGGCCACTTCTTCACGCACATACTCCTTGATTTGCGACAGGAGCGTGGTATTTTCTCCGCCGACAGTCAAAGAGGCGAGAGAATCCTCTGGGGTTGCCTGCCGCTGAGCTAAGACGCGTTGTTTGCGCAATTCGTCGAAGCTCTGACACAAGGTGGCCAGCTCAGATACGGTTCGTGGGTCTTTTGCCAACAACATTTGAAAGGCATCGTCGTCTATGCCTTTCAGTATGTGTTTGATTTTATCCTGTTCAGTCATCGAAGCGTTGAGGCGCTTGCATAGGTCGACGACGTCTTCTATGTAGCTCGTGAACGTTTCGCCCTGTTGCTGCGCACGTCCGCGCAGGCGTTGTTCAGCATGGAGCTTGCGTACTTCAGGACGGTCGAAGACCTCGGCAAAGCGCTTCTTAAAAGCAGCCCAGGTGGTCAAAGCGGATTCATGGTTGTGGAACCAAAGGTCGGCAACGTTCTTTAGATAGAAGGGGACGTTCTGTAGTTTTGAGGGGTCGTCCCACTTATTATGTCCGCTAACCTTTTCGAACGTGGACAACTAATCTTCGACATCCTCGTCATGCGCCCCACTGAAGAAAGGCGGATCGCGCTGGCGCAGCGCGCCAGTTACGATGACGGCTGGATATTGGGCCATGGATTGCTGGTTTGGCTGGGCTTGCTGGATGTTTTCTCCAAGCATGGTTGGGGCGATGGGCAGTTTCGGGCTTCGGAGTTCCAGATTTGAAGACCCAGCACCTCCACCACATTGGAAGGGGTTTTATTGGCGTCCAGTACCAGCGGTCAGGCGCGTCCACTGAGTAGCAGCGTTCACTAGCAGGGGTCCGCCTCGGCACCAACAGCTCGCGCTCTAGGCTCGCACCTCTTGCCTAGGCAGCATCCCACTATATTCCGTGGGTTCGTTCCTCCCCACTACACTGGTTACAAATGGATGTGCCAGACGCAAGGCACCCGTGCAACTTAGACGCCCACCTTTGTTAGCGACCACGCGAGCCGCGTGGTCCACCTGGCCGCCAACCTTGCCGGACTTCTTTTTATTCATGAACGGGACCTGTCTCCAGAAGGATCTGAATTTTGGCCGTGCATTTTGGAAAGAGGCGTATGTGCATGAATTCTGATTTTGAAGGTGAGCGCTGAAGGCCGCACTGGGTGAGAAACCTTTCGACGATGTTCGCGGCTCACTGCATGATCGCCTCAATGTCCCCGAGTGAGCCTTGCATACTCCATATGGTGATGTCACCCGCATACAACGTGTGGTGTATACCGGGACATCAGCCAGCTGAGCCGGCAGGTGCATCATTGCGAGATGAAATAACAGAGGCGACAGCACTGTACCTTGTGGTGTAGCTCTATTCCCTTAATTAAAAGGACCGTGTGTCTTGTCCTGTACGCGGTCTTAAGATTGGCTATCGGTCAAGAACTGCCGAATCTATTCGAACACTTTCAGCCACAGCCTGTTTGTCATAGGTGTGTTAGAATTATCTCATGAGTCACATTGTTAAATCTTCCTCTTAATTCCAAGACCACCACGACCTTGCCTTTGTGAGCGCATTCGACAGGGTCTAGGATGTCCTGATTGAGTTGAAGCAGGATATCTTGGGTGGATCTCTGCAGGCCAAACCCGCACATTGATTATGCGAATGTACATTGGTTCTCAGACAACCGATCCCGTACCATCGTCTCCATCAGTTTGCCGGCGCATGGTGTGAGAGAAATGGTGCGAAGGGTATTCATGTTCACGCCCTTGCTAGCTTTTGGAATAAGTGTAACCAGGGCTGTCTTCCATTCTAATGGCGAGTGGCACGTCCGCTGACTAAACTGAGTTGATATAAGCCAATAGTGATCCATATGTCGGGTTGGGAAGCTTAGCTACCATTTTGACGGTAAGTTTTTCTCTACCCAGAGTGTTGCCACATTAAAAAGCTGGAATGATCTGCCCAGCTTACCGTTCTGCGAAGCCGGATAAGAGCAGCCAATCCATCGGGTCCTACGTGGAGCAGAGGTACTGGTTCCTTAAATTGGGTGCCAATTGAGAGGTGTCTTCATGAAAGCTATGGATTGCCCTCTGTAGAAGTTTTTGACTTCAGGTGCGAGTCTGCTTTGGGCCTATGGGAGCGCGAAGTCGTCGCCAATTATTCTTGCCGGACATATGGTGCGCTGCCGTGTTCCATAAATTCAGGTTGTTGGACTCCGCGAGTTCCGCCGCGTACTAGACCACCTTCTGGGCGAGCCCGGCGATTCGAGCTTTAAGTTCGCGTTTATGCTTTTGTCGGCGTGATCGAACAATAGGCCCATGCCGTGCTTCCCAGAGGCGGAAGAGGTGGTTGTGCATGTTGGATACCACCTCCGAGAGCTCTATTTCCGTTTCAGTGGATCGAAATGTAACTGCCCCATTCATGGGACCACGCATCGTTACCTCGCTCTAATATTGGGGTAGTAGTCTTGTGATTTCGCCTGAATTTAGACCAACCTCGAAGCAGGGCCTGTCTTATGGTTTTAGCCAATGGTTTGGTTCGAATTATTCTATTCAAGAAGCAGTGGTTGCTACCGGGCGTTTCCTCGGTGTTGGTGAACTCTACATACCGAATATCGCGGGTAACGGTCGATTCTGGACACGTATCTCGTGTCGCAGAGTCACCTATACGAGTTGGGTGTACTGGGTCGGTGTGAAGAGTGAGGCCTAGCGTTGACGCAAGTTCCGCGAGCTTGCGCCCGCATTTGTCTTCGCGATGCTGACCCCAAACCCGACGGGGAGCATCGAACTCACCCATAATCAGGAGGGGGTCCCTGTCGAGAACTCTTAGCGCACCGCTAAAGAGGTCCGAGAATGATATGTTCGACAGTTTGGGAGTGCAGTATAAGTTAAGAATGTGTAACGGTGACCCTGAAGTGCGGACGGGGAGTCCATTACGTGCGAATAAAGCTGGAGAACAAGGTCGACCATGCTTCCAGTAAAGTTCTTATGGGCGAAAAGACAGCACGAGGTGTCTTGATGGAACGTCGTATATGTGATGGTGGCACCCTTTACTGGCTTGTGAATTGCCACCACAGCGGGAATTAGCTCAAACGTTGAAATGAACTGTCGGAGGTCAGCCTGCTGATTACGGGACCTGAGTCTCCGACAGTTCCACTGTGTTATTAGTGTGGGGGAATCCAAGTTATTTCTGGTGTGTCGCCTATTTCAAGGATGTCCTGCCATTCTCTGCCTTAGGAATTTCAATAGAGGTTATAGCTCCGAAGTCGGCTCCCTGCGCCTATACTAGTATCCCTCAGATAGAGCTATTGTCCTCAGCATCGTTAAGAATAACCGCACGACGATGAAATTTGCTTGGGCGGAAAGATACATCCTTTAGACTTCCATTGCGTGCGGTGCGGGCAAGCAGGTTGAGCAGGGCCTCTGCTATTTGAGCCTTAACCTGAACGTTAAATTGATTAGTAATCTGAGCTATGATTTCCGCTGCGAGTGTGTTGATCATGGTGGTAATTTTGTTTTCAAGGCGGATTTCAAGGGCAGAAATGGAAGATTCGGGAGTCGTCGGTGCCACCACATCGCTCTCCATGGCTTCCGCATGCGGGGCAGGCTGGGGAGGGAGAGTAGATTGCTTTTCAAGAGCTTCAATTTTGCCTAGAAGCATCTCGTTTTGTGCCCGAAGAGATGCCACCATGTTATGGAGCTTAGCTTCAGCCGCTGAGCGGGAAAGGGAGGGTGGAGGAGGCAACCATATTCGTGGAGCTCAGCTTTTTGTCAACTTGATAGTGCTAACCCGGGTGTTATCCGCGCCTTGCTTCTTGGATTACTGCTGGCAGTGGCTCTGGTTTCCTTGGCCGCCGTGTGGGGGCGGTGGCGTTGCTGCTCCTCGCTTCTCAGCGAGCCCGCTGAGTGGCGCTTCTCTAGAGATAACGTCATTCTGTCGCGGTGAGTCACCACCGCCGCCAGTGACGTGTGATGGCTGATCTGTCGCTGACTTCCTCGCTGGGGTATTCTCCGCACTGTTTCGTGCCGCCATCTTGGTGTCCTAGTGGTATTTCGTAGCCCTTTCCTTTGAGTTAGTGGCATGGCCATCAGCACAAAGCGCGTGTTTTGCGTTACTTGTTAGGGACCTTCATCACGTTCACAAATTCCACACATGCCACTACTGTCTTGGGATTGGTTGGGGAATGTGTCCGCCCTGTATCCCCCGGTACCACACATGCCGCAGCCCGGGAATGTCCGGAATAGGGCCGAACTGTGATTATTTCGGAGTTGTAGTGGACGGTCCGCGGCTTGACCTTCCCGGAGAAGGTGAGTCGGGCATTGTTGGATGTCCCAAATTTGCGAATGTAAAGAATAGTGCCCTGCGTGCGCTGAATGTTATCCATCAGGGTTTCAGCGGTCTCATGATTAGCTATGGCGACGACGCCATAGCAGACCTCGTCGTCAGATTCTTTGAGATGGCCGCGGAGGCACACATCCCCTCCCCTTTCGCCGAGTTGATGACGAAGTCTCCAAGAAGGGGGTCGGCCACGTAGGCGTTTTTCGCACTCGCAAGAGTAAGGTTCTCCTCACGGGAAAGCAAAAAGCTAAGGTCTGCAACCAAATAGTAGTACGGCTTTTTGGGCTAGTCGTTTAGATGCATTTGAAGGAAACATAGCCCTAGAAGACACGGTTGTCTTCCTTGTCCGTGTCTTCTAGCTTTATGTTTCCTTCAACAGCAGCCAACTGCACGCCCCATGTAGGAGCGTAAATAGAGGCGAAGTTCATCAGATTAGAAAGTGGCTCCGAGTGCCAGAGTAGTAGGGGGTTTCAGGATAACTACAAAGTTGTCCGGATGGAATTTCTGAAGAGGTTTCGGCCTCCATGCTGGCTTTGCCTGGTCCTTTTCCTTGCGTGTGGACGGTTCTTTTTGCTTTGAGAGAGGCCAGCCGGAGGCGTCTTGGCTGGTCGCCGCCAACATCTTGGCTTTGCATCGTTGGGAGCGTCTCTCCATGACACGGAACAAATTTTCATTGCGGATGGGCCCCACTTGAGCCCGAGCTTGGTTACCGGCGTGCGAAATGCTCGACCATGCGATTCCTTCGGGTTCGTAGCCACGTTGACATGAAGAAGACGCCATCTTGGCACATCTTGGCAGGAGCGGGGATTGCCCCGTTGCTGGACGCACGCCCGTCCAGCACTTGGCTTAGTGTTGGCGCCACAGGGTGGGGTGGAAAATCCGTTGTAAATTGGCGGAAGAAACGCCCAGCTTGGTAAATTAGGTGTCTCCGTGCTCCGGGTGAAGTTCTGGGTCCAGGGGACACAAGCTTGGTGTGATCCGGTCGTATCGTCCGTGGCCACGTTCGAAAAACTGATGGAGCTGGTCTGCCACGCGTCTTTTCGGTACGCGCTCTCGTACCGTCTCTCCGAGACCTGCGCAGTTAGGTAGACAGATGGATATAGTAAAGTGGCTTACGTTCGCCAGGAAACTGCATTTTATACGGTGACTGAGTAACGAGTGGGCTCAAAAATACCGTTCATTAAGTGATTCCGTGGCTAAACAAAAGTGCACAACACTAACAGATTCAGAAATATTCGATCACTCTCCGGAGTACGCAAGTAAAGCTGCCCATAGAAGAGCATCTAACGTTGCGACATTCTATTATTCCATCGCCCAGCATAGGAACCAACTGAGCAGTTCTCTACAATTGTTTACGAATTGAGAGGCCAAGTAGGGTTTTTCAGGCAATACAAACCGTTGTTCAATTGTCGCCCTGTATTACCATACACACATGACCTTTGCGCATGCACCAATAGTGGACAAGAAGACACATGAGGAAGAGATGAAACTGAATAAAGAGGGAAACCGAGCTGAAGGCACACGAGGAAGAAATGAAACTGAATAAAGAGGGAAACCAAGCTGAGAACACGTATCCTGCGAATGTTGAATCCGAAAAATAACGTCACTTATGATTGTAAGGAAACACTGCCCACGTCATACGCATGGGCCAACAAGACGGTACGTCATTAGCTAGGCTCATATTGGATGAGTCCTCTTGTTGGTGGCAAGATGTGTCTTCCTGGTAAAGGACTGATGGATGTTTGAGGTTTTACGTCACAAAACTAGCATCATTTTATGAGAGACGCTATAGTGGAGGGCTCCGGGAGCTTCATTGCACTCGTGCCTCTTTAACGTCAACTGACATCGCACAGTACACGGGCCTCAACATTTCGCCTCTATCGAAATGGAGCCGCTGCAGCTGGGATTCGATCCCGCTTCCTTCAGATATTCTTGGGGAAAATTTGCTAAAGAGCATTCAATAAAGCCATTAGACGTAGACACCGACATGATTTCCTAACTTTAACGTCTCAGACCACCGGTATAATTATGAGTGACACTGTAGTGAAGGGCTCCGGAAAGTTTCCCCACATGGATTTTTCAATATTGCACACAACATGGGCCTACACATTTCGTCTCCCTCAAATCGCAGCCCCGACCGCCAAGATTACAGCCCGCGACATTGCGACCAGCAACCAATTTCCATAGCCACCATACCACCGTGGCAGGTCAGATGCAGACATGAAGTGCGCTGAAAAACGTTATAATATAGAAGTATATGGCTCGCCAAGAAACGAAATCAATACTGCTATTTCTCAAAAATTGATTCACGTTGTACGGCGTGGAGAGGAAATGCAGACTTATTAAAAAGAAAATGTTGACGCCTCGCAACGTAAATGACCACATCGTATTCACAGTATCGAACTGGGGTGCTTGACGTAGTTGATGCGGCGAGTACGTCATACAAGTACGCAGCTTCCGCTGGGTCGCACAAGGCCACATAACAGTGAAGCTGACCTATAGTTATGTGATGCTCTGGCGAGTACACGGCACGTGACATGCGTTACGTTATTTTGGCAGGAACACGTCAAGTGATCACCCCAAATCACGTACCGCAATGTCACGTGTTATCTTATGATGTCTGACGAATGACGGCTAGCCGAAAGTTTCACTGTTTAAAGAGCTTGGCTGTCAAATACGGCACGACATAGTTTCTGAGCTTGGCGCGTTGTAATACTTTCGGTAGATATGATGCAAGAGCGTATATATATATATATATATATATATATATATATATATATATATATATATATATATATATATATAATGTGTGTGTGTGTGAGTGAGTGCGCGTGCGTGTGTGTTGCGCCTGTTAGAGAATGACGCTTTATTGCATCAACGTTTCGGTCGGAGCCTGTTACGACTGGGCTGCTACAAGAGCCGGCCAGTGGTTATCGTGGTGGCAAGTGGCGAAAACGACCCGCAGGAACCGGGTCTCAGGGCGACGGGAGACGAGGCAGAGAGAACTTAAATAGGTGTTTATCCTACATATTTACAGGGAGCTTGCTTCCGCGAGGCTCAACTAGCCAGAGGGATTTTTCCATAGCCTTCCCAAGGTGTCTCAGCGCCTTTTTGTTTCACGGGATCTTCTCCCATTGGCTCCTGGGCGAGGAAGGTGGGAGAGCATGGGAGGTGTCCAAAACGTCCTTGACCCGCCCATGGCTGTAGTCACAGAAGGTCCAGGGGGACGATACCGGAGCCGATCGCGTCACGCGGCCAGCATCACCGCCATCACACGTGCAGGTGCGGACACATTCCACCTGGTTTGTGGCCCGATGCTGACAACGTCGGCACTCGCCAGCCGAACCACTTCCAGATGTGCCGGACGGGGTGAGGTCGCCTCTTCGACCTAATGGCCAAACGTACCGGTGGGGTCTCGAAGAAAACGACCACCCTTTCAGCTCAGCAACCGCGGCGCCTAGGCTAAGGCAGATGTTTTTAATCTGCGAGGACGCGGAGCTCAGGCCAAACGAACCGGCTACCTTCCTTGTCGGGCTCGTTTTGCACGCCAAACGGAAAAAGCCACGTGAGCCATTCTCAGCAGAAAGCCCGGTCGTAACAAGCCCAAGAGATGGGGTGAATGGCTTGTTCATTTGTTTGAAACATCTTGATGAACCAATGGACAGTGAAGTCTAGGAAAGCACAGGAGAAGTCGTCGAAGTCTCTTAACTGCGATATTGCAATTGTGGGTGAAGTAGAAAGAAATTAAAGTGGGCTAAAAGACAAACGTGACTTCGTAGGGAACCGAGAAATTCGGTGAGAGCCGCACAATTAAAGAAACCTCATTGACTTCCCCTGTGCTTTTCTAGGCATCACTTGTATCACTGTCTGTTGGTTCTTCAAGTTGTTTATATATATATATATATATATATATATATATATATATATATATATATATCGAGCGAGAGCATCAAGCTCTTTACATTATCGTAGCATTGCATTGGACATTCTGCGCAGCGTTTTTGTAGCATTCTACGTTAAAGAAGAAAAACGTCGATCACGGCTGCGGGTGCTGCATTTCATCGGAGGTGTAATGTTGAGGCCTGCGTACTGTGCGACGTCAGTGTGCGTTAAAGAAATACAAGTGGTAAAAATTTCCGTTCACTGCGGTGTGTGTCATATTCGAACCACGGTTTTGGTACGTAAATGCAATAAATCTTAGCTCGAGCTTTTAGGCCCTGGATCTTGCTACTGTGCCGTTATAGGGAACAGTGAACCACATTACCAAAGATGAGCGCGAGAAGCAAAACGTGGCACGGGATTCGAAGAATCATATCATCTCATCTTTTTTGTTATCCTTATCGCGTATTTTCGCGCAGTCAATTCAGTACGCTGGAACACACCTACCTGCTCCTTTTGGCACTATAATGTACTAATAAGCGGTGTTAATATGTGCCATCTTACAATTAGCGACGCACGACAGATGGGATCTGATAATAGCTACTTTGCGATTAATCAACACGTTTTTTTTGTTATCTCCCGAGTCATGAGCGTACCTAAATTTTTGTAGGTTTTGCTTGGAGCAACTTATGGTCATTCTAGGTGAAGGTTCTAACCTGAAATTATCTTACGTCAACATGGGGCCCGAGATAAATATTACGAAACCTTGAAGTCGTTGATCCATTCTCCTAAGAGAACTCCGTTGGATGCCGTTATCCTAATTTGTAAAGACTTGAAGAAGCCCATGGCTGAACAGCATTGCAACATATATGCCTGGAGCTTAAAATATTGTCTCTTGTTCATTTCTGTAACGCGCGCTATAAGCATGCAGCAGTCGAGGGCACTGGTTCAAATGGCCAAGAGAGAGCACATTTCTATGGGACAATATGCAAGAAAGGCCCCGCACATAAAGCGTAGTGCACGTTCAGAAGTGCAACAAATCGTCCGTTTCTTAATGCAACAAATCGAGCAAATTCGGGAGTTCCCTAATACAGCATGCTACGTAATCACATCACAGCGCTGACACGTAAAAATCCGCACTCAAAATAGTTACTGGAGTACAAGGGCCAATGAAACTTTAAGGTATCGTACAAGCTTTGCGATATCAATGTTTCAGCGCGAGCTTTAACAATCTCAACTTTAAACAAGAATCAAAAATACGGTTTACACAGACTGGCATAGCAGTCCAATAGTTCATTTCTTTTCGCGGCATTTAAGTTACTATATGTATCGGAACGCTAAATAATCAACAACAACACTCTGTTCGTGCAACGCTAATGGTCTATGCTCAACACTGCGTCTTCGGTTGATGGCAGGGGGGGAAATGCAACCTAAACTTAGGATACAGAGTTCTTGAAACAGCGGCGGGATCGGAGATGGTCCTTGGTTTTCGATTTGCAGGCGTACGGTTTCCGCCGCGCGCTACTTGCCTAGGCTTCGGTGATCTCCCAAGCCTCGGGACGTAGGCAACTTCTTGTACGAAATCATTGTCTCTGCAAAAGCACGTAGCGATCATCACCTCGAAATACTACGAGATAATTGTTTTATTTACTCGTATTGCCATTTAATTACATTTTAAAACGTGCAAGCTTGGGAAGCAAACCAAAGCAATCGTTATTATAAAACGGTTTATTCAACACAACGCGAAAAACCCTGTCTACGAGCAGAAGATGAAAGATGGTTGTAAAGTACTGGCGTGTCAGCGAATGCCAAGTTGCTGCTCTCGCCTTTGCATTTGCGCACACCCACAAAAAAAAAAGAAAGGAGGGCTAGCAACACGTGGAGCCAACGCCGCTACCAGAGGCGCAAAATTCTTAGCGCGCACAACAAGAACCACGCCCCAACTGTGTGACGTTGGAATGAGCAAGCGCTTTCCGTGACCAATAAGATTCTCTAAAGGCGCCTCGCGTTATGGAAATTGCTATGTAGCAGTTGTGCGTAAGTAGAGATATGGTGTCTTACCGCTGAACAATGCGAAAGCGCTACTCGGTCAGTGCCCTGTATTAGCGTATAATTGCTCATTGCAAAACTGCCTGCGGCGTCGTGTGTCAGGGTGGTGCGTAACAGAATAGGTATAAATACGGTGCGCTCGGAGAACCGTCCACGACGCAGAATCAACCGCTGAAACGTCCGCGATGAGCCGAATGATGATGAACAGCCTTTTCTGTTTTATCTTCGTGGCCTTCCAGTATAACATAATGCTGGTGCATGCGGACTTGAAAGATAACGGAAAGGACTATGATATCAGAAAGGTGAGTTGTCATCTCCCTTGAAGCATCAGAACGTGTTTCCTTCCTGAAACTCCTGGTATTCAGATTGGGGCTGCAAACAGAAAAAACACACGAAATCATTGCACGTCATAAACACCCGTTTTAAAAGAAGTCGAAGGCTGGGCAGCAGGGATCCTTACACTTGCTCGCGTTGGCAACTGCGAAGTACAAACATCTGCACGGAGTTCGGGACGGTGCGTTTGATGCAGTGAGTGTTACCGAATGCAAGAAGCGGATGACGTATTCTTCGTGCACTGGCCTAATGTATCTTGATCGCCGAGGCGTTTCTTCAACGTCTGATCGCGACGTCACAAGCTTCTTATTTATTATTTTAAAAACATGAAAATATCCGAACTATAAACGAGCACTTTGCGTCTCAGGTATTGGACATTCAAAAGGACAGTGTGATCTGCTATATGAAGCGCAGGCTGGTGAGTCCGGCTGGCGCTAAGAAGCAACTTATAGTAAGCGTCACTTTCCCAGGTGTCCGGAATGTTATACTCTTTCATCGAGCTTGCTTTCAGTGCTTACAATTCAAATTGGGATCCCTGTTTCCATCTCTCTCTCTGTATGCACTCCGCGGTCCACTGTTTCGCGTCAGCAGCCGGCTCTGTTCTTTCAGCGCAACTAGATATCGCTGTTCTCATCTTACGTGCAGTAGCAAAGACGCGTCGTGTGATATCGTTATAGCTTTAATGCACCTGGGACTATGTTGTTGCGCCAAGGTGCTGAAGAAGAACGTGAAATGTCAAATAGAAGTGACTTAGACGCCTCCAGCACCGACACTGGAGTCGACCCCGAGGTGACTGAGGCATAGCAACGCAGGCAGAGCTAATAGACGCAGTATGAATGGCACCACGGGGTGGCCACTCTACATATTTGGCTGATATGAGGCCGTGTTTCACAACCGTGAGACAAGGACGTGAGAGGCGGCTCCCTTAGGAAAGAGTTTGAAGAACGCAGGCTGTGGTAGGTTGAACCACGAATGAGAACCAGCATTTCTGAATATGAGCAAAGATAAAAAAGGTAAAGGGATTTTATAAAGACAGGGATTTTTTGGATGACGTAGTTGCGCGCAGTGGCCTACGAACTTCAAAACTGCGCAGTAACTTCCTTGCTTTGAAGCGGTTCAGTAATTCTGAGGACATGAGAAGGAAGTTGCAAAGAAATCTAATGCCGGACTTTTCAACACCTGCAATAAAACAGCGAATCAAGAAATATTGGAAATTGCGTTGTTATCAGGAATGTAATCATGTAGAGCGGAAAAATAAAGGGAAGATCACTACAATCAGCGGTGCGCAACAGCAAACTTGTTATCGCTTCAATCCTCTATGTTTCTTCAAGCAAGCAAATATAATTAGCACAAACAGTAACCAAATAACGGTAGAAAATTACATCATCTCTCGCTAAAAGGAACCATGTGTGAAGGCGGAGCAAGCGGGGCGATGGTTAGCTTGAGCGGGAGGTGTAATTTTATTGACAGGACGAATGAGAATATATAAGAGAAGAGAGAGAACGCGGTGGTTGCGTGATGGCCCGAGCGCTCATAGCCGCGCTGCACAGGAGAGAAAATGAGGCGCGCGCTACGTCATTTTCATACTGCGGAACTACCGTGGCGCCCCCAGCGGAGTATGCAGCTGTCGCACCACCTCTCGTGCGCGCCGCTCAGTAGAGTAAAGGATTCCTAGAGGAGACAAAGGTAGGAGCGTAGGAGAGGAAACAGAGGGGGAAGGGACGCGCATGCGCTATACGGGTGTGGGACGCGGGCGCCGCTCCCTAGAATAGAGGATTCCTACATGAGAGAAAGGACGGAGCGTTGAAGAGGAGAGAGAGAGGGAGGGGACGCGCATGCGCTGGGGGGGTGCAGGACACGGGAAGGAGAGACGGACAAAGCCTCCGCAATAAGCCACTTCGCATCTAAAAGCAAGCTCGGCTCACTACTGTGTGATATTTAAAAGACGTCGGAAGAGATTAATGTTGCTTGTGTCTATTATAGGCCTGAACAACCCGTGTTAGATGCAATAGTTCTTTCGGAGACTCATGAGTTTTAATGAATCCTGTCCTTGCTAAATAAACACAAATGACTGTGTAAGAAATAATAGGCCCAACTTTGCTTCGCTCTAAGACGGGTACGGCATTCCTCGTAATTGACGAGTTCACGAAATGAGTGCAAAATGACAGCAAAATCAGGCAGGCTATCCCAACATTTTGAGAAGTTCGGAGGGATCATAAAGCGGTCTGTTAGAAGTTCGTGCATAGTTGCTTTTTTTTTTTTGAACGCCCGCCGTATTTTTGGTGGCATTGCTTCACGGGATAGCGATTTTGATCGGAACAAAAAGGATGTTCACGTGTCTTTATATAATGTATTTCAGCAGTCCTAATGAAGTGTCTCCACGCAAAAAACCAGAATCAATTCCGGTTCCTTTGGTTGCCGATGCGGCTAAACTCGCTCTCGGATTCTGTCACTATACAGGGTGTTTTTTTTAGTTGCAACACACTTTGAAAATTAGAAAAACATAAATCGCGGGAATATCTTGTGTACCATCCGAGTATACGGATTGGCGGCCTCTAGATACAGAACAATTACCGCACTTATGCGCATAATTAGCGAAATTACGCTAATTAACTTTCAATTATTAGTAATTGGTGGCTACAGCAAATGAGTACTTTGGAGTCCGTCCTCGACACTACCTATCCCAACGATCAAATTTTGAATAACGGAATGCATGTCGGAGCTACGCGAACAATTAGTTCCCCTTGGCAGTCTCCTTGAAACCGAAAATAGACAGAAAAAGAGCGTCTGTGACGTTGATGTCGCCGCCTCTCCGGATGTCGTCACTCGCCCGCGGCGCCCAAGACCGCAGATAACAAGGAGATAACGCAAGCTACTTGCGCGACCGGAGCGGCGGTGACCACGGGAGAGTGGCGAGTGACGAAAGCCGTGGGGGCGGCGACATCGATGTCACAGACGCCCTTTTCCCGTCCTTTTTCGGTTTCAAGGAGCCTGCCCCGGGGAACTAATTGTTCGAGTAGCTCCGACATGCACTTCGCTATTCAAAATTTGATCGTTGGGATAGGTAGTGTCGAGGACGTGCTCCAAAGGACTCATTTGCTGTAGCCACTAATTACTAGTAATTATAAAGTTATTTATGCAATTTCGCTAATTATGCGCACAAGTGCGGTAATTGTTCTGTATCTAGAGGCCGCCAATTCGTATACTCGGATGGTACACAAGACAATCCCGCGATTTGTGTTTTTCTAATTTTAAAAATGTGTTGCAACTAAAAAAAGAAACGCCCTGTACACCATTATCACTCGCAATTCTTTGGCTGCACCCATATGTGCGTATAGTAGATGTTGCCCAGAAAGGTGAAGAACGATTTCAATGATTTTGGAGATAGTGGTTCTAAATGGCAGTAAGGCAGCGTTTATAGCTTTACCATTATATTGTAATGGTACTCGACCATATAATGACACCGACTTTGCTCTTTACGTAGGTGCTCAACACGACCGATCCACTGTGGCTGTTCCAGCAGAATTACGACGGCAGCGGGATTCATCTTCACATGACTCATTCGTCTTACACGTGTTTGTCAATGACCATGGACTCCCTAACTGGCAACGAGTACAATTTCACAGAAAAATTCAGATATGGTGGAGAAGAGTGAGTAAATCGCTTTTACATAACACGTTTATATTGCAGCTGTGTTTTACGGAAAGTGGTTCCAAGGAACGCCCTTCTTTGAACTAGTTACTTCAGGGAGGAACGGAGGAACGTCGCGACCACGACCAAGCCATTGTGGTAACTGAAGTACTTCTCGTAAGACCTGAACACAGTCGATTGTAAATTCTATGCGACAACGGCCTCAATTCATGTAAACTTACGTCACACTGAGCCGCCAACGTTATTGCGTTCGTGCGCCTTTTAATGCAGCAGTTGTCTTAATGCAGCAGTGCGGCTTAGCTGGTGTCTTAGTCGGTGTCATCAGACGCGATCCGGTAGTCGGCCGATGGATGCAGTGTCCACGCTGTGCTAGGAATGAGGCGTCACACGCTAATACGATGGGAAAGATGATGATGATGATTGTGGTTTGTTTAAGGAAAGGACGCTAATTTTGGAGCCCATGTCGAAAGCACAGCTGAACGCCATTGGGGGTAGAGGAAACGGACTGAAAGACATGGAGAGGAGAGAAAGGCCGTAGCGCAGAGCTCCGGAAATTTTGACCCCACCTGGGGCTCTTTAACGTGCCCTGGCAAGGAAAAGTACACGGGCGTCTGGCAATTTCGCCTCCATCGCAAATGCGCCCGCCGCGGCCGAAACAGAGCCCCCTTTTTTTGGATGGTAGCAGAGCGCCAGAACCACTACACCAACGCGCCGCCCCGACGCGAGAGACGAGGGCGCTGCTCTGCTATTACGGAATGTAATCGCTGTGATCCTCCGCCTGCTCTTCGGAGGTGAGTCTTCCGACGCTACCGGGAGATGGTGTAGTCTGTGTGATAGTTTCCTCCAAAAATACTAGAGAGAACTCTGGCACTGAGATCGTTCAGCTTCCATGAGAATGATGCGTAATTCATAGATTTGTCTAGTCTTCGTACGTGCGGCTTCAAACGTTGAGCTGGATTTGTTTATTGATGTCGCGGAACTTCAGTACCGCCAGTGACAATGCTACGCTTTTTTCGTTGTGCCAAGAAGTCGGCGGCTGTAGTGAGAACATCGGACTGTCGATCTTATTAAAGTCGCTTGCAATGATGAGATGCCAGTGTCACCAAATTATTTGGAGTGTTGTTTCGCGTAAAGTTAGAAATATTTCAACCGTGTCTCGCGAATCTGGCCCACGACGTTGTGTTCCTTATTTTTCTTTTCTTTTATACAAAGTCTAAGCGTGGGGCAGGCTTCATGACTAACGTACCTTCCTTGAGGCAAGGTTTTCGGAGTATCCCGTAGCGCAGAATTGCAATTGTGCTATCTGACCAATTCAAACCCGACCTCATGCGCCAAGCAGGTGCAGGGCTATCGTGCCTAGCAGACGATGACTGGAGGACAAGCTGCCGCACCCGAAGATGATGCTCAACAATTGAGCTCAGAGGCTCTTTCCGACGCATTTTAACGCAGCACTGCTGCTTCCATACATCACGTTTTTAACCCGAACGAACCATCAAACGCTGGGAGATACTGCTTCTCTGTGACGGCCTCGCCTAGCGGCGTAAGCCATGTGGCTTGTAAAAACGCAGTGGAGCACCTGCCCTGCACTTCAACAAGCAAGGGATTTCATTTCATTTATTGTGCCCTTCAGGGCCAAGGGCATCACAGAGGGGGAGTGGAAAATATAGTGAAATAATAAAAATACAGCTGGTAACATGAATTTTAAACAGCACCTGAATATACAATGTGACCGAAGGCTTCGCGAAACTTTTCACAATTAGCAAGGCCGGCAACTTCAGCGGGAAGGTGGTTCCAGTCGCGCGAAGTTTGCGTAGCTATGCCTACTGAAAAGTTACACGTATTATTTACGTATTTTAAAACGCTAGCATGCCATTTATTAGAGAAAAACTGTTGACTTTGCATTGAAATACAATTATATCTGGCATTCAGACCCTCGTAGGCGCTGCTAAATGCAGGCGCAAGCAGGTGAAGCAGCATTGCTTTATTCGTATCACGTTCATAAATTTGCGAGCGTTCGTATTTTTCAACACGCGAAAAAAGAACAAGCGTATGTGCACGTGCATAATTACTGGAAATTGTTTCATTTCTGGTGCGATATTTTATCGTAAATGACTTATCTTTAATGTCGCAAAGTCGTATGAAGCCCAAAGAACGAAGACTAGGTAAATCTTCTACTACCCACCATTCCCATGCGGGCTGAACCTCTTTTTTAGAACTCTCAAAAACACAAGCGCCACGTTTAACTTTTTGTAATTTCGTAGAAAACTCTGTGCTCGCTGGTGGTATGCTGCAGAGTTCGCTTCACCTGCTCCTAGATGGCGTCTGCGCCCCAATCCCGCGCGTGCGGAGGTAAAAGTGCGTATTGAGAGAAAGAGAGATGCTAATAAGAAACAAAATGACGTGTTCGTACTTGGAACACTTGTTTGAATTGCTCAGGGGTTGAGCGCTGGTGACGTTTCATCGGGGAACTGGTGTTGGTGGGTTCGATTCCCAGCGCTACCGCATGAACGAAAATTTTTCTGCCAGTAGTTCTTTCCTTGTTATGCAAGTTTATTTTACTGAGCAATTTCCCTGACGGAGGTGACACGAACGTCGTCTTCGCGGACACACGCATAACACACTTTCCTGTTTAAAGAGAAACGAGTATCGAATGGTTTTGCACAATGCTACTGTGCTGCATTCAAGAGCGCAGCCGTTCAACAACGTCGCCCGCAGCCTGACTGCTTAGCTGCCTTATCAACTCGGCAACGCTGGCAAAGCAACTTGCATTTGCGCATTGATCCGACAAGCCCACAGACAAACAGGCTAGCAACCATTGTGGTTTGCGGCTGCTCATCCGCGGCCACACTCACGCTGCAGAGGACACTATTCACCGATTGCACGTTTGAGAGCAGCGCGATAGCAGTGCGAGAAATGTTGTGTGTGTGTATGTGCGCGCACATTTGGCCTTCTTTCAAACTCGAAAAAATGACTGCGTGAGCCGCATCGTAAGGAAAACGGATACCGTCAGCGATTTCGGCATGATTTCATTTATTTCTGGGGTTTTTCGTACAAAAGCCGAGGTACGATTATCAGAGACGCCGGAGCGGAGAACTCCGGAAATTCCGATCAGCTTGGGCTC
>CM023488.1:76474402-76504720 GCA_013339685.2 Hyalomma asiaticum | reverse complement strand
TAGATGTTGCCCAGAAAGGTGAAGAACGATTTCAATGATTTTGGAGATAGTGATTCTAAACTGCAGTAAGGCAGCGTTTATAGCTTGACCATTATATTGTAATGGTACTCCACCATATGATGACACCGACTTTGCTCCTTATGTAGGTCCTCAACACGACGGATCCACTGTGGCTGTTCCAGCAGAATTATGACGGCAGCGGGATTCATCTTCATATGACTCATTCATCTTACACGTGTTTGTCAATGAACATGGACTCCCTAACAGGCAACGAGTACAATTTCACAGAAAAATTCAGATATGGTGGAGAAGAGTGAGTAAATCGCTTTTACATAACACGTTTTATATTGAAGCGGTGTTTTACGGAAAGTGGTTCCAAGGAACGCCCTTCTTTGAACTAGTTATTTCAGGGAGGAACGGAGGAACGTCGCGACCACGACCAAGCCATTGGGGTAACTGAAATACTTCTCGTAAGACCTGATCACAGTCGATAAATGTAAACTTGCGTCACATTGAGCCGCCAACGTTATTGCCTTCGTGCGCCTTTTAATGCAGCAGTTGCCTTAATGCAGCAGTGCGGCTGGGGTCTTAGTCGGTGTCATCAGACGCGATCCGGTAGTCGGCCGATGGATGCAGTGTCCACGCTGTGCTAGCAATGAGGCGTCACACGCTAATACGATGGGAAAGATGATGATGATGATTGTGGTTTGTTTAAGGAAAGGACGCTAATTTTGGAGCCCATGTCGAAAGCACAGCTGAACGCCATTGCGGGTAGAGGAAACGGACTGATAGAGAGGAGAGAAAGCCCGTAGCGGAGGGCTCCGGAAATTTGGACCACCTGAGCTTCTTTAACGTGCACTGGCAACGAAAAGTACACGGGCGTCTGGCAATTTCGCCTCCATCGCAAATGCACCCGCCGCGGCCGAAACAGAGCCCCCGTTTTTTGGATGGTAGCAGAGCGCCAGAACCACTACACCAACGCGCCGCCCCGACGCGAGAGACGAGGGCGCTGCTCTGCTATTACGGAATGTAATCGCTGTGATCCTCCGCCTGCTCTTCGGAGGTGAGTCTTCCGACGCTACCGGGAGATGGTGTAGTCTGTGTGATAGTTTCCTCCAAAAATACTAGAGAGAACTCTGGCACTGAGATCGTTCAGCTTCCATGAGAATGATGCGTAATTCATAGATTTGTCTAGTCTTCGTACGTGCGGCTTCAAACGTTGTGCTGGATTTGTTTATTGATGTCGCGGAACTTCAGTACCGCCAGTGACAATGCTACGCTTTTTTCGTTGTGCCAAGAAGTCGGCGGCTGTAGTGAGAACATCGGACTGTCGATCTTCTTAAAGTCGCTTGCAATGATGAGATGCCATGTCACCAAATTATTTGGAGTGTTGTTTCGCGTAAAGTTAGAAATATTTCAACCGTGTCTCGCGAATCTGGCCCATGACGTTGTGTTCCTTATTTTTCTTTTCTTTTATGCTAAGTCTAAGCGTGGGGCAGGCTTCATGGCTAACGTACCTTCCTTGAGGCAAGGTTTTTGAAGTATCCTGTAGTGCAGAATTGCAATTCTGCTATCGGACCAATTCAAACCCGACCTCCTGCGCCAAGCAGGTGCAGGGCTATCGTGCCTAGCAGACGATGACTGGAGGACAAGCTGCCGCACCCGAAGATGATGCTCAACAATTGAGCTCAGAGGCTCTTTCCGACGCATTTTAACGCAGCACTGCTGCTTCCATACATCACGTTTTTAACCCGAGCGAACCATCAAACGCTGGGAGATACTGCTTCTCTGTGACGGCCTCGCCTAGCGGCGTAAGCCATGTGGCTTGTAAAAACGCAGTGGAGCACATGCCCTGCACTTCAACAAGCAAGGGATTTCATTTCATTTATTGTGCCCTTCATGGCCAAGGGCATCACAGAGGGGGAGTGGAAAATATAGAGAAACAATAAAAATGCAGTTGGTAACGTGAATGTTAAAGAGCACCTGAATATACAATGTGACCGAAGGCTTCGCGAAACTTTCACAATTAGCAAGGCCGGCAACTTCAG
Organism: Hyalomma asiaticum; assembly: GCA_013339685.2. Taxonomy (NCBI): domain Eukaryota; kingdom Metazoa; phylum Arthropoda; class Arachnida; order Ixodida; family Ixodidae; genus Hyalomma; species Hyalomma asiaticum. The sequence goes on along the minus strand of CM023488.1, from coordinate 76,502,672 downwards.
CGGGAAGGTGGTTCCAGTCGCGCCAAGTTTGCATAGCTATGCCGACTGAAAAGTTACACGTACTATTTACGTATTTGAAAACGCTAGCATGCCATTTATTAGAGAAAAACTGTTGACTTTGCATTGAAATACAATTTTATCTGGCATTCAGACACTCGTAGGCGCTGCTAAATGCAGGCGCAAGCAGGAGAAGCAGCATTGCTTTATTCGTATCACCTTCATAAATTTGCGAGCGTTCGTATTTTTCAACACGCGAAAAGAGAACAAGCGTATGTGCACGTGCATAATTACTGGAAATTGTTTCATTTCTGGTGCGATATTTTAACGTAAATGACTTATCTTTAATGTCGCAAAGTCGTATGAAGCCCAAAGAACGAAGACTAGGTAAATCCTTCTACTACCGACGATTCCCATGTGGGCTGAACCTCTTTTTTAGAACTCTCAAAAATACAAGCGCCACGTTTACCTTTAGTATTTTCGTAGAAAACTCTGTGCTCGCTGGTGCTATGCTGCACACTTCGCTTCACTGCTCCCCAGACGGCGTCTCCGCCCCAATACCACGTGTGCGGAGGTGAAAGTGCGCATCGAGGAAAGATAGATGAGAATAAGAAATAATATGACGCGTTCATACTTGGAACATTTGTTTGAATAGCGCAGGGGATGAGTGTTGGCTGACGTTTCATCGGGGAACGGGCGGTCGTGGGTTCGATTCCCAGCGCTGCCGCATGAACGAAAATCATTCTGCCAGTATTTCATTCCTTGTTTGTAACAGTTTATCTTACTGAGCCATTTCCCTGACGGAGGTGACACGAACGTTGCCTTCGCGGACACATGCATAACACACTTTCCTGTTTAAAGAGAAACGAGTATCGAAAGGTCTTGCGCAATGCTATTGTGTTGCTTTCAAAAGCGCAGTCGTTCAACAATGTCGACCGCAGCCTGGCTGCTTAGCTGCCTTATCAACTCGGCAACGCTGGCAAAGCAACTTGCATTTGCGCATTGATCCGACAAGCCCACAGACAAGCAGGCTAGCAACCGTTGTGGTTTGCGGCTGCTCATCCGCGGCCACACTCACGCTGCAGAGGACACTATTCACCGATTGCACGTTTGAGAGCAGCGCCATAGCAGTGCGAGAAATGTTGTGTGTGTGTATGTGCTCGAACATTTGGCCTTCTTTCAAACTCGAAAAAATGACTGCGTGAGCCACATCGTAAGGCAAACGATCCCGTAAGCGATTTCTGAATGATTTCATTTATTTCTGGGGTTTTTCGTACAAAAGCCAAGGTACGATTATGAGAGACGCCGGAGCGGAGAACTCCGGAAATTCCGATCAGCTTGGGCTCCCGAACGTACATTGACATCGCACAAACACGAGGCTCGACATTACGCCTCACTTAAAATAAAATTCAGCTGTCGCTGCGGGATTCAATCCCGCGACCTTGTGACCAGCAGCTGGGTCGGGCTGGGTACCCTAGCCAACATAGAGCACCGTGGTTGGGCTCGGTGTTTTCTGAAGGTGCCCTACAATCTTGCAAATCACACTCATGGCCTGCTACCAAGAAATGAAGTTTTGGCTACAAAACATGAAAATTAGACGGAAACGACCGCCTATATATATATATATATATAATGCATGTATGTGTGTTGTATATCTGTGTGTGTGCGTGTGTGGTTCGCGCGTGATGCTGAGCCAATGTGGCGTATCGGGAACACGATTGTTCGGTACATTGCCTGTGTTCACTTGCTAGTCCCGTCTGAGTGACATTGCTCACAAGAAGTGATGTGAAATTGGTTTCTTGATATACTGTTGTTTTTATTTGCCAAACCTCAAAAGTTTCGCTATATCTTGCATTCATTGGCAGGGATTCCATCAAGTACCACGGTAAACTGGAAAACACAGGAACAGAAGATAAGCCTCCGAACTCCCTCCTAGTGTATAAACCACGCGGTATGTTGAAAAATTTTATTGGAAAAACTTCCAAATAGTCCTTTTTTCTTTGGTTATCAGCAACTACAAAACCTGCCTTTATTTCAATGTTTTTGTTGAATGTAGGAGCATAACATGTGCAAGGGAATTTTCTCGACCTACCATGCAATACTTCATCAGAAATCTACCAAGTGGTCAGCGAAGTCCGTGCTCTATTCGCTCATAAGAAAAATGAAATGTTTGTACGAATAAGATTGAGGACCGTACTGCAACGGCTGTGTTGGAGTAACGGTCAGGAATGAATGTTTTTCTGTTGCTGTATAGAAAACTTAACTAAAAGGCCTTAACAGGCGCGAATTTCACAACAATTTGAGCAGTGCCGATTGAATCAGAGTGGATACCATGGCACTCAACGTGCAGCAATATGTGCAATGACGTGCTTTGATATAGCTTAGAATCATCACCCAAAGCGCTCGAAACAGAGCGCCGCTGTGTACACTCCAGTGCTTGCCACCGATCGGGTATACCTAACACAGCATATAAAATTCATAATGAGAAAAATAGCCGGCTTCCGAATAATTCATGTTTAGTTTAGCTCTTGGAAACGAATCCTCTTGCCTTTCATATTATGGTTAGCGAAACTGGAGGCAACTTTGCAGAGTCTCATTTCATCATATGGTGGCTCTTGGAATACTCACTTGCCTTATTTCAAACGCACCTCATTATTTCACTCTTTCAGATCATAACAAGAAATATAAACAACTCATTCTTACGTACATGGGAGAAAACACAAAACCCATGTGCACCATATTTAAAGTGAGCTCACTAGATCAAAAGCTGAGTGACGGTAAGTTACAGTGTGATGGGACTTTCATTGCGAAATTTAGTATAAGTGGCACCTTTGAAACACTGGGTGACGCATCCTACATCTCCTAAAACGAAAAAAAGAGCTTAGGAGCCTTTCCTGCACGAGGAGAATGGGGGCAAGCGAAGCGTCGCGTGTGAGTGACCTTGTCTTTCTTTCTTTGGGGCTTGCTTTACCTTGATTTACTTCTCGTTTGCTTTCTTGCTTATTCTCTGTTTTCTTCTTGCTTCGTTTTTTTTTTGTCCTCCCCTCTTCCTTTCCATATTGCCTCCATTCCTTCTTTCTTCCGCAGAAAATCTAAAAGATTGATATGACTCAGGTAAAATTGCACCTTATTCGTTTACCAAGTGGCACAAAAAGCGTGTATGCGTTACGATCGCGCGCCTTGCCCTGACTCTACCTATATATGCGTATACCACCCCTCTTTAAGGAACGTATGAAGAACCTGAAGTGCCTGAATTGGTTTGAGTGCTGGTCACGGAACCCGGCGTTCAGTGGTTCCAATCAGCAGTCCTACGACCAATTATATTTTCCAGGGGCTAGGGTAATTTCGGACGCCGACGCCGAGGTCTTCAACGACAGAACAGAAACCAACAAGTAAAACCTGACCTTGACAACAGCTGCGATAGAAAAAAATAATACGTCGTGGAGCCTGTTATAAAATTTAAGCCAAGTTAGATGCGAGCGAGTTTTGTCATCGCCCTAACTCTCAACCAAATAAAACATCACTACTTCAAACATTGCTTATCATCAGCAGCAGAAAAACTGAGTTGTCAGCACTAAAATTTTTGAGGCATATCTGCATGCAGCCCAGAACATTGAAAGATCCAGAACACGTCGATAGGACTTCAGTACCAACAGTCTCGTTAATAGTGCCATTTCTTCCCATTTGTTCAAAATCGGTAATAGTGCCATTTCTTGCCATTTTGATCAAAATTGGTGCAACGTAAATGCATGACAAAATATGTTCTTGTGAATTTGTGAATGCCGCTAAAATTGTGAAACCGTCCATATTGGTTTATATTTAGATAGAGTCAAATATGGACGAAGTATGTATCCCAGGGTGTCAAATGGCTGGATATTTTAGAAATTTATCTGGCGTTTCTTCTGTGCTGCTGGTGATTCATCACACGGCAATCCAAGTGATATGAAACTTTATCAGCTACTACTATTAGGCTGATGATGGACTTTCCATCGAGCGTAACGATCGCCTTTGGGTTTCTTAATTTCCCTGAAACAACGTCGGATATAAACAAAACCTATAGACACGCAAACCAAGGCTGGTTAGCAGTACATTTAAGCTAGATTAAGAATGGTTACGGCGCATATATCTAACAGAGAAGACTAACCAGTGCTGTCTACAACATTAGGAATTGAAATAAATTGTACACTCCACTCTTGGAACCATATTATCTGGTAGAAATATTATAAGAATACTATTAGTTTAAAACCTAACATTCAAAAGATAGAAGAAATGAAATAGCAAACTCGAATACCGTGTTGCTGTGCGTACCTCGTATTTACGTCTAGGAGAGGCGTGTCCGTGATTCCCGTGGCGTGAGTTCATGTTGACTGGAAATTTATCAAGGATCCTCCTACGAAACAATGTAGAGGTATGCTTTCGAAAGGTAAATGTCCTATTGAGTGAAGTGGTCCTTAAAGGGTCGGCGAAATGCCCCAGGAATACGCAGCCCAGATACCAGGGCGAGTTTTTATATAGTGGCTCACCCAAGCGCGGTGCTTACGTAACCGAAGGTATTCCTCTGAGCAGAGACCGCAAAGACGTGATAGAGACCAGGGGGCTGCGCGCACGTTGGCTGAGCAGTCCACGGCCGCTGCACAAAGTGCACACCTTGGCACGTAGATTTGACTTCTCTTCTGTATGGCGCTAGGAAATGTGACCGTATAATTAGGGGCGAAGCTCCTTATGGCATCACCTGGACGGTTCTCGGTTGTCGATGCATCCTGCGTAGCCAGTAGCGTCTCCCTTAGCATACAATAGATGGCGCTGTCCCATAGAGATGCATGCAAACTGCAGTTGGGTGATGATACACTAGATGACGCTGTACGCATTCTCTGTCGTTATCTCCCTTTTTCGTCTCGTTTCCGAGAGGGTGTTGTCCCATAGACATGCGTACAATATGGCGGTTGGGTGAAGGTGCGCTAGATGGCGCTGCAGCTGCTTTCCGATTGGCTGCTGCGCGGGGAGCGCTCCTCTCATTCTCCTGGATCGTCGCCGTACGTGTCGGATCACGCATGGTGGACCATGGACGACTCTTTCACTCCCTTTCCCCCACCCCTACGGACGCTTAGCCGTGCTCCCTACATGGGCAGCAGGAATTAGCGTCCTTTCCTAACCGAATCACAATCATCATCATCATGAGAAAAAAATTGCGAACGTTGTGTCCGAGGCGCGGAATCGAACCAGGGACCCCTCGCTTCCGAACGCGCGGCGCTAGCCACGAGGCGCACATGGACACATGCACCACGATGACAGTAAATACCCAACATTAACGAAAGACTGCGCGTTTCTAACGATTGTGGTTTGGTTAGGATCGCGTTTCTAACGCGTTTGTGCGAGCGCGTTATGGCCCGTATAAGAAGCTGGTGTAAGACGCTGTGGCCTCTCCGCCTTATACTCTTTCAGCAGTCATGTGATGGCGTCGGCAAACGCGGTGCGCGTTCCGGCCTGTGTAAGGGGCTGCGTAAGACGTCTTTACATGATGATTGACTGGGCGAATAACACGGAAGATTCACGGTTTACCGATGATTCCCTCCGGAGCTTCGCCCACTCATCATCATTCACCCCGTGGATATGCTGTGTTTTTTTTTTATTCTGCGGCAGCATAAATGAGCAAAAGACTACCTTTGCACGCTCATAAGACATGTGTTGTACAGCCCTGAGCAAGCTTCGAATGTACGCATAGCAGCGTGGCCTGGGCGTCTAGGATTGAAGATAGTGGCGCGAAATTTGGCTGCTACAGCCTAAATATAGGTACTTACGTATTCAAACAAAAATTATTAATTAAATAAATGCACATTATGGTGGGTTGCGTGAAGTGGTGGGTTGCGCGAATGCGATTCCATCACGCATTCTTTTACTGTTGTGAATGTACTTGGGCTTCTGTTTTAATTAAGCAAGGAATGCTGTTGCTACGATTTTAAAAGGCTTTGCAATGTATTTTGGGTGCTTGTTTTGCTCTCTATAGGCATTTCTAAACAACTACAATGTGCATTTTTTTCTCTTTTTCATTTGTTTATTTCCCTGTATTTGTATTACTTATTTCTCTGTATTTCTTGATATTAGTTCTCTTATTTACTTTGTACTTGTCCCCCTTACTCAATGCCCTATTGGGCCCTCTAAGATATCATGAATAAATAAATAAATAAATAAATAGATAAATAAATAATAAATATTCTAACCCATTGTGAGTCAATGGGTACAAAACGTTTAGCTCGAAGTTACGGGTTCAATCCCCGATGCTACCGCTGCACTTCCATAGCCCTACATGCTAAAAAAAAGAGCTCCCGCTAAAGCTCTAAATATGGGACCTCCGTATAATTTTTATTCTCTACTGTTGTGCGCCACTTTGAGAAAACAATTGGTGTTTGAACTCGAAGAAAAGCTGAAAGGCATGAGTGCGTGTGAAAGATTAAAAAGAAAGAAAGAAAGAAAGAAAGAAAGAAGACAACAGAGCATGCTGAATGATAAGGTAGGGTAAGTAAATTACGATTAAAAGTTGATTATCGAGACGTATTCATATAACTGATGGAGTGTGACATCACTAACATGATACGGTTGCAGCTGACTTAAGATTAAGGTTAAAAGACGAGCTTCACAGTTCCGACGCTTTTCGCGGTGCGACAACTGTTTGGACTTCTTGCTTATGTGCTCGCTTGATGTGCGTGATGCGTACGTAATGCCTGAAATCTCGTATTCATTAAGTGGTATACGTGACGCGGTGGGAAGAATAGGAAATAGAATGAAATTTTCCTTGTTCCTCCATAGATAATTTTCCGTAGCGTGACACAGGCACAATTTAGACAACCGCCGTAAACCTATAGCACCACAGGTGGGGAGATAGAGACGACCGCGGGCTATGTGGCTGAGCATTCAGTGGTGAAAGTGCAATAGCTATGCGTGCAGCAAGGGAGATCAGCTGAATAATTTTCGAAATTTTAATGTTCACTTACACGCAGGTCATCTTATTAGAGCCCTACAGTGGCTATAGTTGAAACTACAACAAAAACACAAGTTTTCTCATTGGCGACTAACAGTAGATGGCCGCGAGCGCTTCTTCCTCATGTACGAGAGGACATGAGAAGCAGTCCTTGAACTGCTTCTTTCAAGCGTAGAATTTTTTGCGGGTTCAAATTGTAACACATATCATACCTGCATATATTGTTTCCAGATATGGTTCTCTGCGAGCTCTATCTCCCTGGAGACTCCGCCAAAACTGGTCCGCCAGAGGAATGCCAGAGTGTTTACAATAATACTTGCGGACCAGCATATGTTATATATTCCGACGACTGTCTGACAGATGTCCCAAAAAAGGATAATTCCATAAAGAAACATAAGCCAAAAGAAGAAAGCAGTGGTGGCAACAGTGACAACAACGAAAGCAACGGCAGCCGCCGGGCTGAGACCAACAACAGCAAATAAGAAAAATGACTGCATACTATCGGCACCTACCCTGACAGCATTTGCAGAGTTAAGCAGTTCAATAAAATCATTAGTTTCCAAAGGAGAAGTGACTCTTCAGAGGAATATTTGCACCAAAATTATTCACAAAAATACGTAGACGTTCTCGTAAACCTACGAAGAAAAATACTGCCGTGGATGCCAGGAAACCTCGACAAAGCCTAGAAAGTACTAACGTATTCTTACCTGCACATTGCAAGGGGACAATAAATGCAAACAACTTGAAGACTGCGGCCCCAATATCGTTTACGCATCTGCCATGACGACAATTTGTATGTCATTCGGGCAGCAGAAGTATGGGGACGTAAGGCCCCAGAAATCAATGAATCTACCCGCGCCCACACACACGTACGCGTACGTAGTAGGCACACGATCGGGGAGAGAACGTTCGTCGCTGTTCTTGTGCAGAAGCACTCGATTTTTTGTGCGACGCTTCGCACCATGCTGGGCATGTCCTACGTGCCGGCAGCGGAAGCGGATGCCGTGGCACTGCCGATGCGAGTCAGCATGCCTGACAATAACCAACCTGTTGGGATAAGCGTTCGAATATAGTTACCGCATGGAGCGGCACAAAGACCCTTCCCAGGCGCTCACTGGCCCCGTACACAACCTGGCGCTGGGTTGGGGGACGCCTTTCCCATTAAACCGGTGGGTGTCAGGCGGCAGCATTCGAACCACCGACCTTCCGTAGCCGAGGCAGGCGCCTTAACCAATGGGCCAATGTGGTCTAGTGGATATGGCACTCGGCTGCTTATCCGAAGGTCGCGGGATCAAATCGCGGCTGCGGCGGCTGCATTTCAGTGGAGGCGAAATGTTGAGGCCCGTGTGCTGTGCGATGTCAGTGCACGTAAAGAACCCCAGGTGGTCGAAATTTCCGGAGACCTCCACTTCGGCGTCTCTCATAATCAGAGCTGATTTTGGGACGTTAAATTCCACGAATCAATCAATCATTGGTCAATCAGGCTATCACCCACAACATTTTTTTTTCTGTGTATAATTTTACTCTTCGTTTACACCGTCCCGATTTTCAATTCATATATAACTGCAGAGTGTTTCCTTCTCACACTAATAACAAAGTTACTTCACGAAGTTCTTTGACTTGTGCCTCTAATAGGCACACTTACCATCATTTTTTCAGCAGAAACCATGTGCAGCTTTGTCAGGTGAAGGCGAGTTTAGAGAACCGAAGTCTATCGAGAGGAAAGGATGGCATTGTATCTGAATATATTACACCATAATAAACAACTTCAAAAAGGCGGATACCGAGCTATCGATTGCTGTATAATTATAGTGGATAAATTTGTATCTACCTCAAAAATCTTCCACACTGCAACAGAAATGCCTACAATGCAAGTTGCACAGTACTTTCATTTTCGCACGAAAGTTCTTGTTCCATCATTGGCAACTCCTTGGCTTTTTGTGGATCATATGCAATATGTTCAAGAAGACATTTCGCCAAGAAGACTAGGCTCATGGTTGTGATAATATGCGCAACGACAACATAATGAAGTGTCGATCATATAACTAGTGTGCCTGGAAACTGCAATAAAGGGTGCGGAATAAAAACTACGATGTCGGTGCCCTTCTTTAGGAGGAGGACTTTAAAAAATGAAGCTGGTGATGTATATTGTCGCGGGTATCACTCTATTTAAAAGTTCATTTCTGAAAAATACACAAAAATTTGCGAAGTGGCTTGCCAGAATATGTTTTCGAGGACTTCTAAGGCCCCTGACGTCGTGTTGTTTCCTTTGGGCAACACGGCAGCCGCTAAAAAGCACCGTCCCCTTGCTTCCTACAATGTCGTAGGGAAGGTTTCGGGAATTAATCTGGCAGATGTACGCGATGGCGAGTGATGTGGAACCACATACCAAGGCAGATGTCAAGGGGAACGCCTGATGGATCACATTGCTTACTTACGCAGAACGTATTACGCGCCTCTGTAGTTTCCAAGAGAACCCCACTCGGCGGCAATGCGACATACGTGGTAGCAGGAAAGCGGGTCACTAGTGGTCGCATGGCGGCCGTGATTGATAAACTGCTCTCGAGTGTCGAGGTACGCCAGCTCACCAGTACGTGCAAAATGCCGCACGTTACTAGTGTGGACGACGGTGTCGCGAGGATATGCAGTCGGCGAGTCTAGTACTGAGCATACCTGAGCATCGAGCGCTTAAAAGCGGTTATAACCGAACAGCATTAAAAAGGAGGATTGCCCAGCAGTGTCGTGGCATGCCGATTATAGGCGCAGCTGATGTTTTGAAGCGCAACGCCCTGTGCTTTTAGTACGGTGAAACCTTTTTGCAGCGTACGATAGTATTGTACGATTGAGTCGCTCTCTTGGCAGGTGGTTAAGGTAGTGCGTATGTACTTTTGTGGAGCATAATTAATTTGGAGGATGGCTTCTTTTACTTGGGACAGGAAGGGAGCACCAAAGTCAGTAAAGAACTGTCGAGGGACACATTTAATAAAGTTATATACCGGTGTAGGTACCCTGCTAATGAGAGAAGCCCAAGCAATAGCTTCGCGTGTCGCGTATTCAGTAGCCAGGGCAATCCACCTGTTCCTGGAGCTGGACTCGGTGAAAGGGCCGGGGAGAACCCAATAGACATGGATGAACTGCCATATTGAAGTGTCAGGCTGCTAAATGTATCCGCCAGCGAACATTGTTGGCCTTTTGCGATATTGATAACGCTTACCAGCTGGAACCTATGGCGGCACGGAGACTGCGAGGTGAGGCCAGTATAAGAGGCAGCGCACGCGGTCGTAACTGGCAGCAAGCCCAAAGCACTCAGCCACTTGTGCCCCCTGAGCTCATGAAGTGATGAGCAGAGGCGTTAAAACAATTACAGGCAATTGGGCGTTCCATGAAGAAACCAAGATATGGCTACGACGCACGCTGCGTAGTGAAGGCCTCCGGAGTAATCTTCAACGCCTGGAGTTCTTTGCCCTGAACCTAATTCTAAGTAGAAGGGCATTTGTTTGCACTTCACTTCATGTGAACGCGGCCGCCGGGGCCCTATTTTGATACCCCGACCAAGATGTTTGCAAAACTAACACCTACAACTAATTTACAATGCGAGTAAGCGGAGGCGCTGAGGAAGGAGGTAGAGAAGTGGGCAGCAGTTAGAATAAAGATCGTGGTGCTACTAGATGCCGTTAGGTGCGAACAACAGCAATGACGGGTAAATAAGGGAAGATCCTATGCCTTCAGTGAGGTTCGTCGAAGTGCCGTCACAGCGTTGCTTGTTCGTAACGTACAACGGTTGTAAAATAAAAAAAAAAAACACTTGCGGAGGCATCCTTGTTCATGGTGACGAGCGCATCCACAATGTTATGGCACAGCAGTCCGCATTACTGTTAGGACGACCAAACCAATACACCGAAAAATAAGAATAGTACCCGCAAAGCCATCCTCCAGGGCCACATTTTGAAATCGGAAGCCAATAGGGAATCTTTATGTCGAAGGCCAACAGAGGGCGTATATAAGGCTGTGTATATAAGGCTCGCCGTTAGCTCCTCGAAGCGTCTGCTTTTTGTGGCGTAGTGGTTAGCGCCACGCGCTGCGGAGTGAGAGGTTCCTAGTTCGATTCCGCGCGTCGGAAGCATTTATCCGAATTATTTTTCTTTGGGACTTTTATATATATATATACATCCGTATACATATACGGTTCATGACGGCGGCGACGGGGATGGCAAAAACCAGCCGAGACTGTCCATATAATTGCTATCGCAATAAAACAAAGCAATGATGATGAAATTCATTTATTACGGAAGGGAGGACCGAAGGTCACTGATGGGGAGAGATGGTAGTGGGGAGGAGGTAGGCAAACACTAAATCATGCGCGCCAGGCCGCTAGAAACTCCAAAGTGGGCCAGTGTAACGAGACGATCAGGGTGTTCAAGTATATCCTTTTGTAGAGCATTGAGACCTGTGTGTAAAAATATATCGCTGTTTTTTCGATGAGGGCGAAAAGCAGGGCAGTGGAGAACGAGGTGGTCGATGTTTGCTGTGCAGAAACAGTGGCAAAAGGTGCATACGCAGGGGGCAGATGTGTCGATGCCCCTCTTCATGTCTGCGACAGTCTGCCATTTATGGATTATATCAGGAGTAGTGGCTGTGTTTGCTAACACTTTGTTTAGAAATACTTCTTGGGAGCGACTGAGGGTGAGGTCCTTGAAGATTCGAGGAGGCGTCACGTCTTTGAGTCTTTCGCGATTAAGGAATCTCAGAAAGCTTCGCAGACGTGCCATGTAAAAGTGGGAGTTCGGCGTCACATTCACGTATGGGTGGTCGACGAGATCGGGAGTCCCACGCCGGAGAGGTTGGAGATGATAAGGTAGAACTCCAGCGTTTGAGGTGGTAAGACTGTGTGCCACCTCGTTACCTCCCCCTTGGATTCCCACGTTTCCCGGCGTCCAGGCAACCCCTAGCGTCAATACCATTTTTCTGTTTGTGTTGGAGAATCTGACGGATGCGCAGAGCCGTGATATCTTCTGTATTAGGATTCTCAACTTCCTTCAGTGCTTCGAATGAGTCAGTGTAGATAGTTGATGGCGCCGGGTTGTCCTGTAAGGCGGTCCAAATGGCCAAAAGTTCTGCATGAGTAGGGGTTGCATGGTCCAACGTGCATACGTAGCGCTGAGCTTCACCTGTGGAAGGTTTGTACCATGCCAGGGCTAGGTGTTCGCCATCATGCGCGGCGTCAGTAAATATCGCATCATTGCTGCATTGACTGTGCTGGCGAGAAAGGCGCTGTCTGGCTGCAGAGGCCCCACTCGATAGTGGAGCGGATGTCTTGGAGGGGCAGAGGCGAGGGAAAGCAAGGAAGTTATCTTCGTTAACGGTGTGACATGGATGTGTGCGAATTCGTCTGGTGTCCCAAAGCAGGGTGTCCCGTCCTTGTAATGTGAGGTGCAAACGATTATGCAACGATGTCTGAGCATTGCTCAGGATATCTTCGATGGGCGGCATAGGCGTTAACTCTTCCAGTTTAAGCGTGTTCGTGAATCTGGAGTAGGAGATGTTGAAGAAGACTGAAAGAGGAGAATTTGTGAGCACCAAGCATATTTGTAGAGCCTCTCATTTCTTCTAACTACATGGCTCTTGGCCAATGCCCCTGATTGGGTGGCCGCTATTTCCTTGGGTAAAACTATATGTGCCAATGTAGCTTACGTTGTGAGTGAGGTGCATCATTTGCACATACCTTACAGTTCAAATTTTCTGAAGTGTGTCCTCATGTTTAGCAATATACCGTGTTGTAAAACTTCAAAGGCGCACTAATATTAGAAAAATATTCACGCATCTCCGCGAAGTGAACCACGACGAGTGGGCGATGCAATGGGGATCATTCGGTGCTGCTGTAAATTACCCGTGACATTGCTCACTAATGCATGTAAATGAGTGACAAGCTGTGTATATTTACACACGCGTTGTCATTTATGCTCCTGGTCTTTATGAGGTTCCTGCGCTCCCATGTTGTAGATCGTGCAGAGTTCCGTATTTCTTTTAGTTAGCGCGCACGCTGCGAATCCCTATGCTTCAGCTACGCACAAGAGAAATTACCCACCGGCACTACATTTCAGGTCCAGGTCAAGTGCCTATACATTAGGGGGATCGCCGCCATAGGGACGAGATAATGAAGAGTAGACGACGAAGTGCCCGTGTGGTGTGCGCGGCTCGTGCTAGCGTTCTAGCCCGGGCCGGCAACATGGCTGGACGAACGACTGGGCGCGCCGCCCCACAGATGGCTGGCCGGAACTGAGTGACAGCGGGCCGAGGCGCGGCCATCTCCCACAATAGCGCCCAACGTGGGGCCTCGGCTACATTCCGGGTGGACCTTTCGCGTTGGAGATCCCGTGTCGCCCTTTCCGCAAGTCGCAGCCCCACCGCCGGCGGGGCTGCATGATCTCCAACCATGCGAATGCGCGCTGGTGGGCCACGGCGGGCAACAGACCAGTCTAGGCAAGTGTCTGCGTCGACTCTCCCGTATAGCACACCGGGATACCATGAGTTACGCTGACAAGGAAGCCGACGTCCCTACGCAGCAGACCAAGGGAGCCACTTTGGCGAAGAAGGCGCCAGCAGCACAATTACGCAGGAGCCTTCAAAAAAGCAGACTCCGGCCGTCGTGTCCGTAGACGATATCGCGAAATGAAGATTTTGAAGATGAACGACAGAGGCAAGAACATTAAGACTGAGATGACAGAGTATGAAGGGCGCCTGCGACGACGGTGCTGATAATGACGATGATATTGTTCTCAACAGAGAGGACGGCGGTGTGGAGCTGGAGGATTGCAAGGGAAGCGACGATCCCGAAGGTCAGACTTTACAAGATGACGAGCTGTTCGCCGTGTTTTGAGTTTAGCAGCGTTGTTTCAAGGGGTACCGAGGACAACGGGAAGACCGAAAGGAAGACGACCGGCCAGGACTTCAACAGGGAGTACTCGGCGACACTCCCGACGTCTCAATGCTCCTTCGATTGCCTTACCCTGTGCTACAAACCTGAGGTGACTAGTTGGCCACGATGCGGATGCTTGCCTGTGAGTTGGCGGCAGAGCCCACTGGTGACCTGCTGGTGCACTCTACGGAACGAGGTTGGTGGGGCGACCACTTGCGTGTCCACGCCCGGGTTCGGCTTAAGACTCGCGGGACTAGAAGACGTTGAAAGGTTTAGGAACGCGGCATTCTGGAAGGCCTTATGCCCGGAGCTGCGTGACCTGGTCTCGTTCGCCATTCCTCCTTCGGTGCACTAGCTGTCAAGGTTCTACCGCCGGTGGGGGCGCCGTTTCATCCTGCAGGCTGCAACGGGCCAGTGCCATCGCCTCTGCAGAGGGAGGGGCAATATGGGGTTCGCCGCCATAGGGACGAGATAATGAAGAGTAGACGACGAAGCGCGCGTGTGGTGTGCGCGGCTCGTGCTAGCGTTCTAGCCCGGGCCGGGAACATGGCTGGACGAACGACTGGGCGCGCCGCCCCGCAGATGGCTGGCCGGGACTGAGTGACAGCGGGCCGAGACGCGGCCATCTCCCACAACATATGGGACGGCCGGTAAACGCGAGCAGTCAATTTTTCAATCAAGATAACTTGCTAGCAGATGCTGCCTATGTCAACGTTCTCTGTCGCGGGCGAGCGCGCCTTCTCGTTCCTTGCCAGCTTGGGCCAGATGTCGCGCATGCGCATTGGGGGTGTGGACGGCGAAGGGACGGAACAGGCTCGACCAGAAGCTGCTTCGCATCTAAAAATACTATAGGGGCCGCACAATAAAGCGCTTAGATTTCTTCGGAGCTCGAGTGAGCCGGGTTGGCCGGGTCGTTTCGTTGGCACCTGCGGCGCTTGCAGGAAACTTGGGCCTGTGACGCTAGAAACGGGAGCCGTGCCGTGGAAGAAGCGCCATGGTTTATTCCACTGCACGCGCCTCTTCTTCCTCGTCGCGTTCTCCTTCGATCTCTTGCTTGCTACGTACGTCACACGATTCCCCTCCCCCCGAAAGAAGCGCTGGTGACAAGTGAAAATAATGAAGCAGAAACAGCAAGGTAGGCAACTGAGTAAAGAATGCAAAATTGACAAAGTTCCATGTCCTCAAGAAAGTTCCACGATGTCACTAAACTTCAGCTGAAGATGTACCAGTCCGGTGACATCTGTCACTGCTCAGGTGGGCGAGGCTGGCTGTTCCAGTATGGACAACTTAAGCATCGCCTGGACATCAATACTGCTGAGCACACAGTTTGAAACCCTGTCAAAAATGCATGAGATTTGGGCGCATTGTAGCATCCGCACATCGGATGTCGTGAGCGCCGAACTCTTTGTCGTGGCCGATGGACACGTAATGCTTTCAGGTTGCGCTTGCGTTGCATGAGGCTGCTGAGGTGACGTCCATGTTCTTTCGAAATGGATAGGGTCTGTTTGGGTCCTTGTCGCGTTCCGTGGCGTTGTCCCAGCTCTTTTGACTGTAGGCGCTGCCTGGACCTCTGGGATAAAAGGCGTTCTTCATGGCGTTTACTTCGGTGAAGGTGTCCTTCATTGCGAACTTGCCTTCGCTCTAGTCCGATTTTCTCCAGACGACCTTCTTTAAGCCGCAGGTGGGCGTTTGATAACATTTTCATTTGGTGATGATCCTCCTCATGTCGCTCTGGCTGCCGCAGAGGCTCGTCGGCTTGCCCGTGTTTGGCTGTATGATGTTGCTCCGGAGATTGTTGATGTGGCTTTCTTTTCCGGTCAAACGTATGATATTCGTCACATGTGGACTTGGTTGTCAGCGCAAAGCTGTTACCCGATGGAGTATTTTGAGGCTTGACGGGTAGTGAGGATAGTGTACCATAATTGGTAGAATGGTCTCCAGAGGCTTCATCGACGCTGTGCATTGTCTTCTTGCTTTCGTTGTTGAGGCTTGTACTTACGGCTACTTCAACATCGGTTGTACCTTGAGGTGGCTGGGCGCTGGATGACATTGCAGCATGCATGGCTTGAGTGTGTGTCGATTGAAACTGTGTGTCGTCTTGCGAAATCATTGTGCTGAACCCTTTTTTCTCGTGGGCCTCGGTGAAAGGACCCGCTGGATCTCCCGCTGGATCTCCCTCTGGATCAGCTCGTCTACCGTGGACGTAGTAACCCTGCCACGCATGCGGGGTCCATTGCGAGCCACAGAAGAGGCATTTGTTGCAAAGCCAGGTGGTGGCCTACGTGTGCGAGACGACAAACCAAGTGCATGCGATGGTTGAGTAATGAGTCCAGCACTACAGCCAAGCGAAGAGGTATACGTTGGCGTTTTTCAGCAGATCGGAAGGCTGGTGGAAGGTTGGGCCTTTTGGGGATATGGCTTCGATGTGTTTCAGGTGGGGCAGCGTTTCGGTTCACTGTTGGGTATTGTAGATTCGTGCTCGGCGTTCGAATGCGTTTCATATACTCAGGTGAATTATAACATGGCACAACCGTCGACAAATTCCTAATATGAGGCCATGTTCCGCAAACCCGACTGCCGCGTGAAGACTGCTTGTGATTGTGTCGACTGAACTTAAATGTCTCTGTCGGGTAAGTTGCAGATGAATCTTGATGGTATTCTTTAAATCTGGCGATCATTTCCTCTTTAATCTTTTTCCACGTTTCATTGTTTTGGAAGATGTACGTCAGATAATATCGAAAGGCTTCAACTGTGACGAAGTCATTGAAGTTGGCGACCATTTCCCGCTCCGACCATGATGCAGCTGTAGCGTGGAATTCGTAAAGGTCGAACCAGTCCTCCACAGGTCCGTCGTCCGCTGATCCGGGGTACTTGGGGATGTCAAGGTCCGCCGATGGTGCTTCCATGTGGCTGGTCACGGCATGCAGCAGTTTTCCGTGTCTGAGATCGACTCTCGATCAAGGCATGGTGTTGGGGCAGCCGTTGATGATGTGGGGCTGATGAGGTGGCTGCCAGGTCTCCATCCTGTCGACTCCTCTGACGCTAGAAACGAGAGCCATGCGGTGGTTCCTGCGCCATGGTTTATTCCACTGCACGCGCCTCTTCTTCCTCGTCGCCTTCTCCTTCGATCTCTTGCTTGCTACGTACGTCACAGGCCCATATTCGGAAAAACAACTTAAGACAAAAAAGTATTAAGAGTAAATATCAGCCAATACCAATCCTGGGCACATGAGAGCATAAGCCGTCCGACCGATGATGAAAAGCACTTACGAAAGAGAAGTTTTGTCAATTAGGTCCCTGTTTTTCATAAGATGTTTCTGAGTGTTGGATACTCGTTACAGGGAGTGCCACGTAATATGAATGTCCTCCGTATCATTGAAGAAAGTCAGTCTTCTACAAAACGCCTATAATTATATATAACGTATTACAGGTAGTACCAAAGGAAGCCGTCACTAATAATGTGAGGTACAAGCTTCAATACACATTACAATAATATTTGTAAAACGCCTTCAGAAAAGCCCTTCGTCACCTTTTGTTTATGAAAACCCCAGAAGCCCATGGAAGAACTCGGACAATCACTGGTTAAAGCCTCGTTGAAATACTTGGCACAAGTGAGGCTTGAGAGCACGGTATAGTTTGGAAAATGCATGATTTCCCTAATTTCAACTTTCTCTTGTGCACGGAAGTGCCACTGTCGCGTTAGAGGAGCGGCGTCATATTTACTCTCACTAGCTCGTACTTTCCTTTTCGAATGAATAATGACCTCAATGTCGGTTGACACGGCGTCACAGCCGGAATAACTGTCCGTTTCCATTTGGCTTGCTTGGTGTTTTTGTGTCTTTGATACAGATGTTTTAGTTTCTGTAGTCTTTGTGATGAATATTTCTGAAACGTTCCTCATCCCATGTTTCTAGAACCTTCAGCGAGATTTATGGTTCAGTTCTGCTACTCGGATGAAATATTGTTCGGAACCTTGCCTATGGGTTCACTGCTTTTTGTTTACGACTACAGCTGCAGGCTACCTTCACGTCTGAATGTCAGGAACATAGCATTATTTCTCCGACTGTATCATCACGGTATAACTAAGGTATGAACGTCCTGCGTTCCTCTGTTTACCCTTAAATTGCTGATCATCGACCTGTTTAGATTAGAACAGGGAACCTACGGCGTCCTCTAAAACGGAAGTTGTGTATAAAGTGTATTTTTTCACTAGTAACCTCTGGCTCAAGATCGTCAAGTATAACAAGCATGCTTGCAGTGAAAGTAAGGACAACTCAATGTAAGCGGAGAAGAAAAAATGGTAAGTATAACACTACGAAATCGAAAGAGAGCAGAATGGATCAGAGAAGAAACAAAACTAGGCAAAAACCTCACTGCAATATCAAAAATTCATCTGGACAGGTAAGGTGTACGTAGGAAAGGTAACAAGAAACTGTGAGGCTAACGGAGCGATGAGATCAGCTAGTCCGCAGTGCGTGCCGTTATCGCGAGGCCGGGTGCATTGTTCCCACGAAATATAAGCGTCCATTGTGCGACACACAATGCGTCGGCTTTCCACGTATTGGTGGAGGGAACACCGCTGTTCTGTGTAACTAAGCAATGAATACCTACAGAACACGTGCGGCTGTCTGACAGCGCCTTGGGACATTAAAAACACGGAAACTAATGGAAAGCCACGCAATTAGCACCATGGTTTTCACTGAGCAATGCAAATCAGAAGAGTTCCCTCTATGAAACAGGCGCCTACGCACCACATTGCCGCTCGCGCTTGAGTTCGCAGATGTGGTTAAGTGCAGGAAACAAAATACTCACAGGTCTACACAGAGCACGGACGACAGTGGCACCTCCCTCATTCTCATTCAAGCTTCCTTTATTCCTCCGCCCCTCATCCCCCCCCCCTCCACCCCGTTTTTCCTTACCAATTTTCGGCTTTTGTTGTAGTTCATCTTTTTATTTCGCCTCCTTCTTTCGGTTCTTCGTCCTCGTCGCGTTTCTGCGCGTCCTCGTTCACGAAAGCACAGCCTGTGGCTGGCAACGTATAATCAACTGAAAAAGCACTACTACTCATCAGTGTGGCAGGGCGAGAACGCACAATGAAGGACCATGGGCTGCGGCGTGGGACACAAATGCCATCAACATGCTGTCACTGTGACGAGCCCTCAAACAGCTGGCGCCGTAAAAATGTCATCATCATCATCATCATGTTCATCATCAGACCATGTTATGTCCACTGCAGGACAAAGACCTCTCGCAATGCTCTCCGTCCTTGCCTCTCCAACGCGACCTGATTCCATTTGATGCCTGCAAATTTCTCAATTTCATCACTACATCTTACTTTCTGTCGTCCACGGCGGCGCTTACCCTCTCTTGGTATCCATTCCGTCGTCCAAACTGTCCATTGGTTATATAGCCTTCTTATTGTGTGACCTGCCCATGTCGATTTTTTCTTCTTAACTTGGATTATTATGTCGACTAGTCCTCTCTGTTCCCTGAACCACTCATCTGTTTTCCTGTCTCGTAATGCAACATTGGTCATTTTTCGTTCCATCGCCTACTTTGCGGTTGTTAACTTCCTCTCTAGCTTCTTAGTAATTCTCCAAATTTCTGCCCCGTATGTCAGTACTGGCAAAATGCACTAGTTGTATATTTTCTGCTTAACTATTAATGCTAAGTTTCCATTGATGAGTTGGGAATGTCTCATGTATACGCCTGGAGTAAGATATGTTTTGTGATGTTTTTGTAACGGCGACCATAAAGCTCTGTACCGCATGCGGCATCACGCTATGCGTTTGATTCAGTACATGGCACAGCGGCATCCACGTTCGCAAGATTCTCCATGATCGTCAAGATGTAAGAACAAACAATATTGGAGAACGCCGCGTCGCAAACACAAAAGACTAACGAAATTAAAGAATGTCCCGCCAAGATAGAGCCAGCATATGTGGAAATGAAGCTAGCTGGTTTTGTGTACGCCAATATTATTTCTCAATAATTAAAGCGCTGTGTTATTATTTCCCGGGTTGTGGTCACCAGCTGACATAGAAGAGCCACTATTGAAGAGAGAAATAAAAAAACGCAACATCAGAAATCAAGCAAACATTCCACGCAACCGAAAGTTATTTTGGGCCAGAACAAGCAGTTACGCCTATTGTGGTTCATCGACTGGGAGTACTGTTTATTCTGCGGGTAACAAAACGCCCTCGCTATAGCAGTTTCAATATTGTAGTATTAAAATTTCAAACGCCCTACTTTCTTGCTCGTAACTTTCTCGGCGACATCGTCGCAGCAAGGAGCGCGCAAGAACACTTCCGGTGCTCACACGCAATAGTTCTCGTTAGAAGCATTTGAACGCGCAGCGGCCACTTCATGTTTCCCTCGGAATCTTTCTGCATAATTCCAGCCACGTTGGACTGCGAACCAGACGGGACGTATCGAAAGATTGTACGGCAAGTTTGAATAAGTTTGACTTCAATGTCTTGTAAGGTGTGCAAATCCCCGAAGTTACGATATCCCCTGTGCTTGGCTTTTTTTTCGGCGTTACTATATCGTAGTGAAACAAAGAATTTTCAGTTTGGGGCCGAGTCGCCCGGGGCGGTACTGGCTTCTCGCTTCTTCTACACCCTTTAACGGTGCCGATATACGGAAATAACCGGCCGCTGCGCTTATGATTCGCGCTGCACCAGTTTGCGTCGATACCGACGGCATCTTCTGCCTTTTTTGTTTCTTTTTGCTTTCTTTTTTGTAGCGCACGTACGAAGTGTAGCGAAACCACGACCACCGATGGCATCCGTACCTTACACTGCAAAATACAGATTTCAGGTAGTTTGGCTGTTCCAGCCTAGAATATGATATCGTGGCCAACCATATTTTCTTGTACCACGTATCCCTGTTCTTCAGGTGTAATTATTGCCCAAAGCCAAGCACCATAGAGTTTCCTACTAAAATACTAGAGAGAAAACTGGCGCCAGTGTCTACTGGGAGTTTCAAAAAAGGCGGTTGAGCCAGCATGGGAATGATGGGTATGACATGGATTTGCCTAGTCTTCGTTCTGCTGGCTTCATATGGCTTTGCAGCTTCAAAAAATAGGTCGTTTACGACAAAATACTGCACTAAAACGGAAGACTTTGGAATAACTATGTGCGTGCGTAGATACCAGTTGCTTTCTCGCGGTTAGAAAAATACTGAATGCTCAGAAATTTAGCAATATTGTGCGATACGCAAATGTTGCCTCCTCTGCTTGCACCCAGATTTAGCAGCGTCCATACGGGTTTAAGTTCCAGATATATTTGAGTTTGAACTTAAAATAAAGATTTTTGCTCTTGTAAGTGACGTGCTGACATTGTCAGGTGTGTAAAGTGTAGATGTGTCTTCTAAATATAACAAACGGGCTTTCGCTCGCTTCCTTTAGTGCAGGGCAAGTGCTCCACTGTATTTTCACAAACTATATGCATGGGTCAAGCCCCTGCGCAAGGCCGTAGCAGGAACACAATATCGCCCATCGCTTGGTGGTTGGTTTTGTGAAAAAAAAAACAGTAATGTGATGTTCGATAAACAGCTATGCCGTGAAATTCCGTCGGAAACTGCGCCTGAGCTTCGATTTGAGCTAACTTTCTGAGCGTCGTACCTGCAGGCGCGTCTGCCTATCGCCCACTGGGTGTCTACTACGCACGATAACTGTGCGTCTGCTTGGCGCATTCGGTCAGCGTTGAATTAATCAGACAGCGGAATTCAAGTGATCTTGTACCGGATATACGGACAGCCTAGTCACAAGGGATGTATGTCAGCCGTGAAAGCGACCCTATGCTTACAGATTCTTTCGCACTTGATACAACAGAAAAAAAGAAGAGCAGCAAAATCACGTCGATAAGGTTCGCGAGACGCAGCGCAAGGAGTTCTTAAGTTGGGTAAAATACCACTGCAAATAATATGTGTACCCATTCATCAACAAACAACAGCGAAACAGACTGCACGGCACCTCATCATCGCAAACGACTTTAGTACATGCAACAGTCTCATGACCTCTAGCAGTAAAGCGTGCACTACAGCCTCTGCCTTCGTCACGTAATGAAAAAGTGTAGTAATGTCACTCGCGTCACCAATACTAAAAAACAGAAATAAACAAATCACCAGAACGTTTGAAGCCGCAGGCAAGAAGACTAGACAAATCCATGTCATGCCCATCATTCCCATGGGATCTTCACGATCGCAGCGCCAGTTTTCCCTCTAGTATTTTAGTAGGAAACTATATGCCAAGCACACTGCGGTTGTGTGACGTGTGTAACAATATCGACTCCCCACAAGTGCCCACTTCTACAAAGGGTCTACTCGCGCACCCTCTGTCATCGAGCTTGCAAAGATTGGCCTGGGGCCTGCGGTTATCTCAGCGAGATTAGGTTTTCTTGGGGCAACGTAAACCGTTTCGAAGGCTGGCGCATTCGAGGCGATGGGGCATGACGCTACTTCGAAGATAATACAATCATATCAGCGCATAAGCCAGCACGGATCAGATATCTCGATCGTCACTAGAGATTATCCGGCGAATTCTTTTCAAAAGTGTATTGAACAAGCTAGTATCAAGTAAGATATGCTACGCTTTTAGTCGCAGTCCCCATAAATGAGTTAAGTGAATATTTCTTACTGAGAACGTTTCACCTGGTGGAGAAGGCCTTAAAGAGAGGGTGTCAATCTCAATCTTTTCACTAGGACCGAATGCGCAAAAGTGGATATGTCCTGAAGCTAATTCTCGGACTCTGTGACAGAGGGTTGGTGCGGTAAAGTAAACTGAGATAAGCGTGATAGCAGAACGTCAAACCTGACTGCATTTCAGAAAGTGGGGCAAAAACCAGGCGTTGTGGCAAGCCATGTTATGAGAATAAGTCGTATGAAACTTCCTGCTTCCTGCAGCTGAATGAGTGTAAATCGTTTCCTCAAATTGTCATTAAATAATCAGCATTACGTCCCATTAAGGTTTATTTTTCTTTCGCCCTGGAGAACAACCGGAACGAAAGCTTTTGTTGAAGGAACCATATGGACACCTCAAAGAAAACATGATGAAAAATCATGCATAGTCCCTGCATCGCAAGTGAAGGCCCCTAAGACACCAATGCACTGCGATTTTGCGCAGCCCATTCGTATTCGTTCCCGCCGCTCATTGTCTCCACTTGCCTTCCTACAATCATACGCAAAGGCAACATTAGCGAGTATATTAAACGACAGAGGATTGGTCCCATAGAGACCACTCCTGTTTCGCTCTATGGCTAGCGGATATATATATATATATATATATATATATATATAATATATATATATATATATATGCAGGTCATTTCATAAAGGCTATCAACTCCTTTCCTTCGAGAGCTAAGCAGATGTCTTGCCTGCATTGAATTGGTTACAATGACGTCGTATGAATCGTGTTTACAAATTGTTGTAGGTAAGACACGCACCAAATGCTCGGAAGGACGGAAGAAAACGGAGTGGAAGCTGAACGGTGCCTTTAGGGAGTTTCAGAAAATGCATAAGGTTCTTGTGTTCTACGTAAGTAAACACTTATTTACCGAACGTTTGTTGCGTAGTACGCAATCATAGTGCAACACGCCACTTTTAATGTGCGCATATGACCGAAAGAAGAATATAAAGTAACTTGAACGCTCATTCACGAACATATGCTTCTTAGATCCATCCCATCGCCAATACAGCTTTATTTGCAACAGAAGACATGTCATCGAGTGCCCGAGCATTCGCACTGCTGGTGCCCACAACCTTCATTGCACAAGCCTGGAAAGGAAATAAGATATTATATCGGAGAGTGTCCTTACTCTGCCCTAAAGTGATCAGGCACACTGTGTTAAGGAGAACTTACTTGACGAGGACGATACCACAAGCGGAAGCATACGTCCTGCCTAACACAGTGTGTCCGGTAACTTTAGCGCTGTGTAAAGTCCTGGAATTACCAACTAGCGGAATAGCTCACTTTGCTGACGGTTATGTTGGACAGCTGTGAAAACTGACAAATGGAAAAAGACAGAGCAATGGCCCTGAATGAAGGTGTATTACTTGCATCAGAACATACGCGCTACGCACACACACACACAGGCGAAATGTCGGGGTCCGTGTACTGTGTGATGCCAGTGGGCGTTAAAGAACCCCGGGTGGCAGAAATTTCTGAAGCCCTCCACCTCGGCGTTTCTCATAATCAAATCGTGGTTTTGGGACGTGAAAGCCCAGAAGTCAATCAATCAATGCACACACACGCTCTCGAACACAGTAAGCTGATGACCCGATCTAGCGCAGTTCATTGTTGCGAGTGCGACTGCAGCCCTAGGGATGAAAAACTGATCGGCGAGCTACCCAGCCAAAGGAGCTGCTTTTGAGCTAAAGCAGTTCGTTTTGCCCATGTGTCAATGCGAGCATTGCGGCCTGACATTTGCCGGACCAGTGGTAGTTTCAGATGCTTATAACGCACAGGTTTTGGTAAATACGCCACCCATGCTTACTCATTTTCCTGATACACTAGGTTATTAGACATATCAAAGTACTCCTCAGATCTCTCGCCTTGAGCTCACTCTGTTTCTTGATGAAACAAGTGTAGTCTTTCGGAAGATAATGCTGGCCAGTGGAGCGCATTCCGAAAGGCGGATTTGCACAATCTATGAGTGGTTCATTTGCTGTCCAGGGTGTTACTTCCGGAGATGCGCGGGTTTCTGCGCTCACGGCCACGCATATCTATAGAAGACTTTCCGCAAAAGGGGCATTAACAGTAAGTGGCAGATGTGGCCTTTCGGACATCTGCTTGCGTAGTCCTTGTTATTAAGTGATAGCGTCAAAGAGCTCGTTTCGCAGCAATTTCGCTGTCGGCGTGGTTGGTTGTGGGCGAGAAACCAGTGCTGTCCGTGCGCGTAAATGTGCGCTAGGTGCTTGTAAAGGAATAACAACAACCTTCGGCGACCCGGGAGTCGAACGTGCGCCCCTTCGCTCCGACGCCCGGTGGGCCATGCGCTTGGACAAACCGCAGGTGCCTCCTGCCTTCTTGATCTTGATGTCGGTGCAGCGCTACATGAAACACGGAGAACGATGAAAACGCAGAGGTGCGTATTCTTCTGTATCCGTGTTTCATGTAGCACTGCGCCCACATGAAGATTAACCATTACCGACTAGCTCAAGTCTCAATTCTAATGGCGCCTTTTTCACCAGCGAGTATTGATGGTGCATCTATGTCAATGGCGCAAGACGAGGAGGGAGGCGACCCAAGACACCATAGCCGGCAATGGCATGGCTAGGCCACTAGAGATATTGGTAAGCAGAAGATGGCGTTGAGGATGGGACGAAGCCTCGCTATCGCATAAATATGTCGAAGCCTCCGGAAGACTGCGCTGCTAGCGCTGTCGACCACAGGGTTTCGTTGCCAATGCTTCATTTAATAAATTTTAATTCTTTTCATTTTTAATGAGAACTTAGTTAATTTTTGTGTTTCTTAAATATAGCCTCGGCCTTTTTAATTTTCCCGTTCTGTATACCATTACCTGTAGTATGGCCAATCCCATTCGTGGATATGTGCCTGTTACAGGGGCCACAGCAACACCAACAACTCTTAAAGGGCCCCTAAACCACCGCCGACATTTTTTTGAACATTTCGAGTTAACACGCGCATCAAGTTGAAAATGCCCGTCACGATGAACGATGTCAAATGCGGCAGCGCTACGCGCCGCGGCCGCGCCACAAACTCGAAAAACATTCCCGTGCGCCTCGCCGGCCATTTCCGACATGCCAAAGTTAGCCGTGACGACATTGTGGTTTTTGGTGACGTCAGAAGAGTCCGAGCTACGCTGATTGGTCGAAGGAGAACGTGGACTTCCGGTTAGTCTGCTAGCAAATGCACACGCTCCCTGCCTGTTTGTTTTCCTCGTCGTGTGCCTTTCACGTGGTTTTCGCGTGTGAATTCGCAAATGCACTACGATACGCAAGTGCAAGTGAGTACAGCCGACTAGAAACTGCAGCAACTGTCAGAACTCGACGGATAGCGCTAACAGAGAGCGTTGGCACAGCACCAACAGAACACTTGCGGGAACGCGGTAGCCCGGCGGAGGTGCGTCAACCGGATGCGCGTCATCGGCGATGTATGTCACGTGACATTCGGAGGAGCACTGGGCGAGGAGGAGGAACTGGGAAGCATCCGGTGGGCGCTGGAGAGAGCGAAACAAGCAAGCTCCGTGTTTTGATAATCAAACGCGTGTAACTCGGCTATTTCGGCACCGTTTCGAAAAATTCTTGCGGCTACGTGTTTGTTGCGGACATCGGCATAAAAGCAACACCAGAACTAAATTTCGACCTCTTGGTGGTTTAGGGGCCCTTTAAGGTGAAATTTGAAAGTCCCACAATCCTTTTGACCGAAAATGACGCGAATGAATGGGCGACACCTGCCCAACTTATTGCAGTTCGTAGTGCTCGCTTGCACAATGTTACCGACACAATTTTTAGAGCTTGGATTTAAGGACACATCGGAAGGTGCGCCTTCTTCTATGCAACTGATTTGATTTGCAGTATCTGCCTGCCCGTCCAGTTTGAAATGCCCATGCTCAATAAACTCTTTTCACTAGCCTCCCATTTACGACAATATGACAATAATGCTCCTTCGTGTTTCTAATTTGTTAAGACTACTTCAGAACTAATCAATATTTCGCCGATATGGAATGCAACTCCTAATTTTATTTTGGTATTATGTGGAGGTGCTACTCTGTTTTTTCAAGGAGGTATTTTTAATCGTATTTGTATTTCTATCAGCATCTGTAATGTGGAGAACGAACACAAGGAGTACTGTGCTATGTCAGTGAACTTTTCAAACACCCCAGGTATTCGAAATTTCCGATGACCCCCCACTACGGAGGTAGTCACATTTATTTCCTGCTTTCGGACGTAAAATTCTGTTAATGAATAACACAAAGAAAGAAGCAATTTGTACAAGCACAGGTGTTAAGAACAAATAACACAAGAACAAAAGAATCAGATCGTTAGGCGGTGTTTGACCTGTCAGCATATCTGGCATGCTTTCACGCCTTCAATTCCTTCATTATTAATACCTACCAACAAGCGAACTTTCCATCATTTTGTGCTGGTAACACCTTAAACATACCATTAAAGGTGTTCTTTTTTTTACTGTGCCTGTCATTAGTCCATCAGGCTGGCACCACAACGTCTTTCTGTATGTAATTTTACTCTTTGCTTGCTAGCGTCCTCATTTAAATTGATATATAACTGAAGAGTGCTTTCTTCTCACACTAATAAGAAATTTGCTTCACTAAGATCTTTGACCCTTCCAGCTAATGTGCACACTTACCATCATTTTTTCAGCTGAATGCATATGTTCCTTTGTCAGGTGGAGGCGAGTGTAGAGAACAGACTCTACAGAGGGAAAAAAAGGTGACTTTCTTTCTGAATCTATTACGCCATCATAAGCAAGGACAAAAATGAGGATATCACGCTTTCGATTATTGAAATGACGCCAAGCAAAGTGCCGACCACGGAGCAAGTTTCCAGAAGCCAGCTCTTGACTACAGGCACCGATCACGAGCAGAGGGAACACGACAAAAACCACAGTACAAATACTTAGGTGTAACTTTTCAGCCGACTGCTCATGGAATACTCATGTTGATTTAATTGTTGCAAAGGCCGCCAAGACTTTTAAACTTTCTACAGCGAAGCTGAGACATGCGCCGGCATGCTTAAAATCAACGGCGTATTCTACCTACATTCGCCTATGCTTGAGTACGCCTGCGCCTGTGGGACCCCTGGCAAAATAATTTAAGTGACAAAATTGAAAAAATACAGAACAGAGCGGCACGGTTTGTACTAAGTCGATACTCCAGAAATGGACAGTTGTACAAATATGAAAAATGAGTTAGGATGGGAATTACTCTCATCCCGTCGAAGGAAACTACGGTTAAAGCTCCTGTATCAAATATACCATGATAAAACCGGCATCCGAAAAGAAATGTACAATCACAGTCCTCATTATGTATCTTCGCGAAATGATCATTGTTTCAAGATTTTAGAATACCGTACTAAATCTAATTTGTATGCAAATTCGTTTTTTGTTCGTTCCATCAGGGAATGGAATCGCTTGACAAATGAACAAGTGTGCTGTGTTAATGAAGATGTGTTCTTTTTGACATTGTAACCCCCCTGCTGCAGCGCCTATGGGCTAAGCGGGGTAACCTTTGAATAAAGAATAAAGAATAAAGACGAAGAGCGCAGTTGTGCGAGCGTTCTTTTGGTGATGGCCGCCATTAAAGAAGGCTGTCATCTTCCGCCGATCGTGTAATATCTTCGTGATATTTCTGTGGTAAGGCCGTAACTTCGTCGTCTCGCGTGACCAGTATCTCCTA